>JAVIAB010000159.1:7582817-8782817 GCA_032433765.1 Megaustenia siamemsis
AAGGAGTCACTGGACTCCTTTTAGCTGTCCAGGGAACTTTCAACATTCTTCTGAGAAATCCCATCTCTGTGGCCTCTAATCGTCTTTTCATTTGTTTGTCTACTGTCCATGATTCGCTTCCATAGGTCAGAATTGGTTATATATAGCACCAATGAACTCTTGTTCTAATTTTTATTGACATAGATTTGTTGCATAAGATATTTTTCATTTTCTGAAATGCTATTCTGCTTTTTATTTCTGTGGTGCATCTTCCATCTGATGTTATTGTGCCCAAGTATTTGAAACGTTGCACTTGTTTCAGATTTGTCTCGTTTATTTTTATGCTGCATGATGGTGATGATTGTTTCTTCGATATGACCATTACTTCTGTTTTCTTACTATTCAGACTGAGACCTTTCTTGTTGCTTTCTTTTACTATTATGTCTATCATTTCTTGTAGTTCGTTCTCCGTCTCTGCTATTAAGACAGTGTCATCCGCATAACGCAAATTATTTATGTTGTGACCGTTGACTTCAATTCATTTTTTGTCTACTATTGATCTCATAATATATTCACTGTAAAGTGAAAACAAATCCGGTAACAGAACACAGCCTTGTCTGACTCTTTGTTTTATCAATTGGAATTGTCCTGTTTGGTTGTTAATTCGTATAGCTGCTGTTTGTTTCTATAACTTCATTTATTTTAATACAGCAAAGAGGAATATACCAAAGAGAAATTTAAAAATAAACAAATTAAAACAAAACAAACAAATATGTTGCTTTTCTATATAATTTTATTTTCACAATAAATCATAACATAACTTTATTTTAATACATCATCATCAATGTAGACAACACATGTTACACATACAAAATTTATAATTGAATAACGATGGTTTAATAGTACAATTATGAAAACAACACAACTGAAAAAGTACACAGACAACAACATAGTCATGTGTATAGTGCTTAAGTTACAAGTTTGCATGATCTTCCACATGGTTTTAATGGGTAAGGACTGCAAAGCTTAACACAATTTGGTTATTGTTCTTGATAACATAAGATCTATCTGCCATATTAGCGACCGAACGAGGATCAATTCGTTTGTGAGTTGGGCCTGCAAGAAAAGCTGAAAGGTCACTCTGGTACTGAGTCCTTCAGAATAAAAGGATGGAAATGGCAGGACAAAATCACTAACACAAAAGAATTATGGAAATGTACCAGTCAAATACCAGTGGATAAAGAGATACATGCGAAGATGAAGGCGCTGGATATGACACACACTATGGAAGCCAACTGAGAGTATTACACAACAGGTCCTTTTTTGGAATCCCGAGGGGAAAAGACAAAGAGGAAGACCAAGAAATTCTTAGAAAAGACAGACAGAAGCAGAGATGAAGATGATGGGGAAGACATGGAATGATCTTAAAAGAATGACAAGAAACAGAACGACTTGGAAAGTGTTTGTTGGTGACCACATGGAGCTGAAAGGAAGAAGAAGAAGGTATAACTAGTGGTTGATTGTTCCTTAAGGTATGTGGCTAGGTTTCTAGGTAGTGTTAATTGAGCTCTGTTTAACAGAAGACCCAGTTATAGGTGAAACACTATTCCCACCCAAGATGATACATAAGACAACATGGACATCTCCAGATGACAAAACTAGAAACCAAATTGTCCATCTATGTATATGAGACCATGTTGTGAAGAACATAGACAGTAACAAATTAATAGATGAACATATCAAAGGACAGTCTAGAACTCATCATCCATTTAGAAGCGTTGGGTGCAATAGATGAATTGAATATTCACAAGACAGCAATATTGACAGCTGAATTAAGTGTTGGATTTAAGGAAACTGAAAGAAAAGCATGGATATAACACATCACATGGAGACATATTCATTATAAGCATGAAGCCAAACTAGCCTTGTTAAATATCAAGGCTGACTTAGAAGATAAAAATACAAGACAAAGCAATATATAAAGACCTTAATAATAGGATTGAAAAATGCAGCTGAACTTAATGAACGAACATAAGGGGTAAAAGTTGTCTTGACCAAATATTTACTGTAAGGATAAAACTAGAAGAACATACTACATTGACCATTAATCTGCAATTTAATTGATTTTTAAAATGCATTTGACAGCATACATAGATTGTCCATGTGGAAAATCTTGAAACATTACAGAAAACCTCCAAAAATTACCAACATTATAAAAGATATATATGACGGCTATACTTGCACAGTTCACACAGGGGAGGGAATGAGTGATTGGTTTTGGATTGAAACATGAGTGAAACAGGGATGTATACTATCATCATTGCTATTTGGAATTACCATTGATTACATAATAAATCTTGCAAAGGCAATAATGGCATTAAATGGTATGACTAGAATTATCTGGAAGATCTAGATTTTGTACATGGTATAGTGCTCCAAAGTGACAATATCAAAAGATGCAAAAGATATAAAAAAATACCCTATCATCCATGGCGGAAAGAATAAGACAATCAATGGGGATTAAACAAAAATAATGAAAAATAACAATACCTCAGAGGGCAATATGTATATCAGTCAGACATGAGTAGGCTGTAAAAGATACCTGGTAGTAATATAGTTCAAGAAAGTGAAACACAGAAGTGACCAGAAACAGGATAGCAAAAGCAGGAGCAATTTGTAAAAAACCTGGACACAAAATGGAAATCAAAAACACTAATCAAGAAAACCAAACTTAGAATATACAACTCAAACATATTATCAATATTACCTAAACTTGTGAAAGGTGGAAAACAGCAAAAAAGATTCAGAGAAAATTAAAAGCTTTTGAAGACAAATGAATAAGAAGAATACTCTGTCCAACAGAATGATAATGAATTCAAAACTAATATTCAGATAAGAGAAACAGCAATACAACAAACAAACGATCTCATCTACAATTAGGGTGAGAAGATGGACAGGTCAAACATTTTCAGAAGAGACAACAAGAGAATTAAAAAACAGGCCATTCTATGGGAAATATTAAAGGAATACCTAGAGAAACACGAAAATGAACACTTATAAGAGGAGCAAAGATTGCAGGCATAGCCTCACTAGATAAGATTGAACATCTCTAAGCTTACAGAAAACTGTAAACTCTAATAGATCTCTAACAATGCAGGAAAGATCAAGATTATAGGTTTGTCACTTGAGTAAAACTTACACCAAACACATCACATTTGTAAGGCTTCTCTTATGTACATTTTATCTTGTGCTTTAACAGATGGCTGCTCTTAAGAAAACTGACATCACATTTGTAAGGCTTCTTTTGTATGTTTTATCTTGTGGACCATTAGATTGTCACTGTGTAAAACTTACACCACACACATCACATTTGTAAGGCTTTTCTCCTGTATGTTTTCTCTTATGCACAATTAGACTCACTTTCAGTAAACTTAAATCATACTTATCATGGTTTCTCAATTGTATGCTTACTCTTGTGTGTCATTAAACTACCACTTTGAGTAAAACTTACACCACACACATCACATTTGTAAGGCTTCTCTCCTGTATGTTTTATCTTGTGTATTGTTAGAAGGCCATTTTGAGTAAAACTGACACCACACACATCACATTTGTAAGGCTCCTATCCTGAATGAATCCTCCTGTGGATTGCAAAATTGCTATTTTGAGAAAAACATACCCCACATACATCACAAATGTAAGGCTTTTCACCTGTATGTTTTCTCTTGTGTGCCATTAGACTGCCACTTTGAGTAAAACTGACACCACACACATCACATTTGTAAGGTTTCTCTCCTGTATGTTTTCTCTTGTGCGTCATTAGACTGCTACTTTGAGTAAAACTTACACCACACACATCACATTTGTAAGGCTCCTCTCCGGTATGTTTTCTCTTGTGCATTATCAGGTGCCACTATGAGTAAAACTGACACCACACACATCACATTTGTAAGGCTTTTCTCCTGTATGTTTTCTCTTGTTTATCATTAGATTGCTACTATGAGTAAAAACTTACACCACACACATTGGCTTTTCACCTGTATGTTTTCTCTTGTGTGCCATTAGACTGCTACTTTGAGTAAAACTTATACCACACACATCACATTTGTAAGGCTTCTCTCCTGTATGTCTTCTCTTGTGTCCTGTAAGACTGTCTTTGTAAGCAAATTTACACACACATTACATTTGTAAGGCTTCTCTCCTGTATGTCTTCTCTTGTGTCCTGTAAGACTGTCTTTGTAAGCAAAATTTACATCACACACATCACATTTGTAAGGCTTCTCTCCTGTATGTTTTCTCTTGTGCCTTGTCAGATTGCAACTTTGAGTAAAACTTACACCACACACATCACATTTGTAAGGCTCCTCTCCTGAATGAATCCTCCTGTGGATTGTAAAATTGCTATTTTGAGAAAAACATACCCCACATACATCACAAATGTAAGGCTTTTCACCTGTATGTCTTCTCTTGTGACTTGTTAGATGGCCATTTTGAGTAAAACTGACACCACACACATCACATTTGTAAGGCTCCTCTCCTGTATGTTTTCTCTTGTGTCTTGTTAGTTGGCCATTTTGAGTAAAACTTACACCACACACATCACATTTGTATGGCTTCTTTCCTGAATGAATCCTCCTGTGGCTTGCAAAATTGCTATTATCAGAAAAACATACCCCACATACATCACATTTGTAAGGCTTTTCACCTGTATGTTTTCTCTTGTGTGCCATTAGACTGCCACTTTGAGTAAAACTGACACTACACAAATCACATTTGTAAGGCTTCTCTCCTGTATGTTTTCTCATGTGCTTTGTTAGACTGCCCCTTTCAATGAAACTTACACCACACACATCACATTTGTAAGGCTTCTCTCCTATATGCTTTCTCTTGTGTGCCATTAGACTGCTACTTTGAGTAAAACTTACACCACACACATCACATTTGTAAGGCTTCTCTCCTGTATGTTTTCTCTTGCATGTCCTCAGTTCTGTACCTTGATAATCATCACAATGAGTCAAATAAACTTGACACTGAAACACCTTCTCTTTCCCTATCACTTGTCTAGGATTACTGTTATTTACCACCTGGAGATTAGTATCTTGACTGCAGCCATCACCTTGACCTGCCTGAGAAGAAGCAGAGATTAAAATATAAAAATAAATCATAAATTTAAATGTTGAAGTGGGATGTAACTCTTATAGTCTAAAATATTGTCTTTGTTTATTTTGAAGCTTTGAATTGTGGGAATAAAACAATAACATTTGTATGTGACAATCTAAATGAGTGACTGACCTTGTGTGTGCAAATAGTAACATCAATATCTTAATATCAATAGATGGCTTTAAGTGTTGTTAGCTGTAATTGTGTACTTTACCTCAGCATTATCAATATAGACAAAAGGTCCATGCTCAGGGCAACTTCCTTCAAATTTCTGCTGACATTTCTCACAATCTGAACAAAGAAATGGATTATCAATGCAGTGGTTTTAACATACAGACTGACAAAGATGGCAGTGTGAAATGAGATACAAAGTGTGAAATAATTGTCAACATGAACAGATCAAGTCAAAACAGACATACTCAAGCTGGCAATTAGATAAAACTTACATAGAAAACTGTCATTGTCAGGACAAGAAAAAGAGGGAGAATTAGTCTGTTCCATCTTAATAACAGTGGACACATTACTTTCTTCCTCTCTGTTTCTTCCATCTTTACTGCCAATGAAAGTTCTGGAACCAATAAAACAGAGGTTGAAGAATAACTTGGAGCTTCTTGAGGTCCCTGTAGCAAAATAAATAGAAAAGACAGGAACATTTTTAGAACTGTACAACCAATATGATTTGTACACTACATGTAAACATTTTATTTAAACACAGGATTACACAGTCATTCACAATTGTGGTCACACAAGTTATGAATAACACAATACTTAACTTGCTTTATTTATAAGGTGCTGATTATAACAAGCTATATATTTATGCTGGGGGGTAATGACTATCCGCTTCAGTCTATCCAGTAGGTCTAACAAAGTGTTAGCTTACCACCGCCTTATGCCATCTGCTCCTGTGTTCTCAATGCTCATAGACTGTTACACTTCCTACTATCGCCCTACACTTACAGGTGACTTTTACAAGACTTTCTCTAAATCACATCTGGTCTATATCTATGTTTGGAAACTCCACCTAAACTCCTATTTAAGAAAGAGCATTTTACTCTGTTCCCACTGAATGAGCCAGGCGCCTAGTAGCATGGCTGCCTCGTAGCTTGCTCTCTCCAAGTCTTGGATCACTCCCCTAGCTAGCTCTCTCCAAGTCTTGGATCACTCCCCTAGCTAGCTCTATCTAAGTCTTGGATCACACCCCTAGCTAGCTCTCTCTAAGTCTTGGATCACTCCCCTAGCTAGCTCTCTCCAAGTCTTGGATCACTCCCCTAGATAGCTCTCTCCAAGTCTTGGATCACTCCCCTAGCTAGCTCTCTCCAAGTCTTGGATCACTCCCCTAGCTAGCTCTCTCCAAGTCTTGGATCACTCCCCTAGCTAGCTCTCTCTAAGTCTTGGATCACTCCCCTAGCTAGCTCTCTCCAAGTCTTGGATCACTCCCCTAGCTAGCTCTCTCTAAGTCTTGGATCACTACCCTAGCTAGCTCTCTCTAAGTCTTGAATCACTCCCCTAGCTAGCTCTAAGTCTTGGATCACTCCATCTAGCTAGCTCTCTCTAAGTCTTGGATCACTCCATCTAGCTAGCTCTCTCTAAGTCTTGGATCACTCCCCTAGCTAGCTCTCTCTAAGTCTTGGATCACTCCCCTAGCTAGTTCTCTCTAAGTCTTGGATCACTCCATCTAGCTAAACTCCATAAGCTGGAACTTGTCTTCCCATCTACATGTAAAACCTGCACCCCTTTTAGAATAACTATGGCTGGTTGATGGCTTATCTGTCTGGTCTTGATGATGTGATGTGTTGCTGTTTGGATTGATGGACTGACTGAGCTTCGTCATTGTTGCTAACTCGTTGTTTTCTTGATCTCGGTTGATAATGGCCGCTGGGAACAGGACCATTGGCATCACGTCCCCTCAGCATTTTCTGGTTTACTGGAGTGACTACACCATGTCTGGCTACTCTAGGTCAGTGCTCTATGGTTGGCCTGCCATAGCCGTCGTCTAGTGATGATACTTCATGTTGGTGCTTAGTAATGGTCCTCTTAACACACAGTTCTCTAATCTGCATCCTGCGTCATTCACTGGCATGCGTTCATACTTGCTGTGCTCATCACACAGACTCACCAACAAACTTAACTCACTGCCTTAATAGTAAGTGTCTCTCTTTATTTGTTGTTGCACACAGATCTCCTCGACAATTCGAGCAGACCCACATCACACTTCCTCACACACTCTCCACACTTACAGTGTTCAAATTGCACACTCACATATATTGCACAACACACCCGTGTTCCCTGCAGTAATCCATGGTTGACTTATTCACCGTTGCACATCCCCACTCTACCACTGGCTCCCACATGTGACCAGTATAAGGATTTATCTTCAAGCCCCCACACCACCCTGGTAAACTACACTGGTCACTTGTACTGTAGCGCTATTTGACGAGCTCTCGGCTCCTTGCTCCCACTACTAGAACTGCACCATAATTTCAATGACAACAATAGTCATTTAATGGCTGATTCTCACAGCCTTCTCTACCTAGTTACTATACCGTTGACATGTAATACAACATCAGTCAACAAGCTTCTACCTCACAACTAATAGTACTTCAACAGAATTTCCTTGACAACAGTGATCATTTAATGGCTGATTCGCATAGCCTTCTCTATTTAGTAATTAACAGTTTGACTTGTACTATAATATCAGTTGACAAGCTCCTTGCTCACAAATAATAGTACTTGTACAGAATTTCCTTGTTCATAATTAATTGCACTTGTACAGAATTTCCTTGCTCACAACTACTAGCACTGGCACTTTCAAACACAAATGCCCTCTTCACAAACCACCTACATCATCACTCAACACATCAAATCAATCTCACCATCTTAAGACAACTCACTCTAGACTTTCTCACCAGTCACTTATCTCACAAGATTTTTCCACTCTCCACTCACCCCTACCAACCGTCCCATGCCCCTCTCTCAACTCATGGCGGTTCTCAAATCTCACATTACCTACAATGGTTTTCCCATTGTCTTATTCCTATACCCAATTACATCTATTTCCTTACAATCCCTACATCCCCCGGTTACAAGCCAACATCTAACCACCTAATTAAAAGTCTAAACATCAACAGCAGCTGGCTACACGGGCCACTTTGAAGTTAGATCAGGTGTAAGACACGGATGCTTTCTAACCCCCCCAACTGTTTATTACATTCATAGACTATATATGCAAGTTAGCCAACCCATCAGGGACAGAGGAGATGAACAAGCTTTTATTTACAGACGATTAGTCACTAATACATGGAAAAATAGAAGACTTTCAAAAACACTTAAAAAACTCAACAGCACAGGCACAAAAAAACAACATGAAAATGAACATAAACATAACAGAAGTCATGAATGTCACAGAAGAAAAACACAACATCAACATAACAATAGAAGGCAGGCAACTAAAACAAGTAGAGTAATTCAAATACCTAAGAAGTTTAGTGACAAACAACAATTCACAAACAGCAGAAATAGACTCAAGATGCATCAAAACTTGTCAAGTCATTGGACAACTATCACCACTATTGTCCAACAAGGAAAAAACTCTAGAGGCAAAGCGGGCGCTCTACAATACAATCTTCATCCCAATGTTGTGCTACCAATGCTAGTCCTTGACCCTACATGCAAGAACAATAAGAAAAATAACCTCTACTAAGATGAAATGTGTTAGATGAATGACAGGAAACAGTCTGAGAGATAAGATCAGAAATGAAGAACTGAGAAAAAAGCTAGGAATAGCCCTCACCATAGAATATATAAAGAATATACACCAGACAAAGGGTTGACCATGAAAAAGATGAATCGATGGAATATTAGAAGCACTAGGAAACATAACAGTATCAGAAGAGCAAGAGACCGCAAATTCTCTCTCCCCTCGACGCTGAAAGGCAAAAGAGGAAGGAAAGTAGAAGAAAATCCATTATAAAGAGAATCATATCACATTTGGCAAATGCAAGCAAGCATATCACATTTGTTAATAATCCCACTCAATTAGTTTCCCATTAAGAGTTGTAAACACAACAGAAACTTGTTGCATCTTAAATCCAGCAATACTGAGTTTAAAATGGAGCAAAACTCTGCATCACTGTTTGGTTTATAAACATGATAATATTGTTACAAACATATAAATAAATGCACTCACATCACCATCAAGCTTGTATTTATATTCTTGCTGGAATGGGATATTTGCTTCCATTTTTACTTTCACCTTGTCCTAAAAATTAAAAAAAAAATGTCAGTATTTACATTATTGGTTTTTATCAATTTCTGTTGACCTACACAAGGTCATTATTTGCGACTAGATATTAAGATGTTAAAAAACACAGAAACTTACTAGTAATCTTGGGATGGGAAAATACAAAGCAAAAGAGGCAGAGGCAGACCAAGACCAACATAGACAAGTAACATCAAAAGATGGACAAGTCATCTAACTATCTGCACATAGGGCAGAAATTCTAGACTCTATGATTGACGATCTTTGATATCAAGACCATACACAGAACTCACCACACATCCATGTTCTCAGTGAGTCTCTCAACAATGACATTTTAGTGGTTGTCTGCTGTTGTTGCTGCTCACTTCAGTATTTTTTTAATTTTTCAGCAGTATCTTTTACTCTCTGGTTCCCATTTTAGGGCCTGCTTTGAGATTCTCTTGTCTTTTCTCATATCATGACCAACATTTGACTACCTTCAACTCTTTATTAATAATGTTGCATTCTTTGTTACTGCACTAACAATTTAAAGACAGAAATAATAAAAGGATTTTAAGAAAAAGACCAAACTATTTGTCAATAAAGACATACATGTACTAGAAGTTATAAGGACTTTCACAAAGCTCTTAAACTGAAACTATGAAGAAGTGGTTCAAACTAATCAAATACAAAACTAGAGAGTATAATGATAAACCTCACAAGTCAGAACAGAGAAACAAAAAGAGCTTTGTCCCTATTCATAAGCAATATCCCAAAGAAATCTAGGTACATGAATAGACAGGTAGTTCTGCTAATGGAGCTAGTAAGAAAGGAGATAAGGGTAAACACCTTGTCTACCTTACAAGAAATAAGAGGAAAGCTCTTTCACACACTAGAGAAACATGTACAATAAAGCTACACTGCCATTTAGATGCAAATAATGAAAAAAACCATACCTAAAAAACTGTCATACTAAATGTTTTAAAGTCAATTCTCTATGTCACATCAGATCTAAAATAAGATAGGCTCAAATGAGAAATAATAGATAATAAAGAGAATATAATATATGTTGTCCTGGAAAATAGAACTTTCCTGTAGTATATACTGACCCCATACAGCTTCCCTTAAAATAAAAAGACAAATGGACTTACAAAGAGGGGAAAAAATGGAAGAGGCCAACAAAGTGAAAGGACAAAAAAACTTAGAAAGAGCGAAATATATGGAAGAAGCAAACATAATGCAAAGAGACATATTGTGGCATTAGAGGGAAGAAAAACAAAAACTGAACACCCTATGGTTTAAAAATAAAACCCATGACAATCTATGAGAAGTTTCTTGAGAAAGAACCAACTCTGGTCATCCAAGGAGCATAAGATAATGTTGATGTCTAAGTGACATCAGGAGCACTAAAGTTGGCTGTCATCAGAGTACCAGTGTAATAAAAAATGTTGCTCAAATATTCTCAGAAACAATCACCCAAACATTTACCCATTTTACCAACATTGGCCAACATAAACAACTCTGAAAGAAAAGAGAGAAAACTTCAAAGTGATGCAAACCAAAAAGGACCTAGAGCACTTTGCTGGCACTCATATCCACTCTTCCCTGGGTTTAATGTCCCCAAGTGGACAAATCTGTTGAACACTGACCTCAGCCGGCACCATCCATGATTTTCACCTTTTGAGCCTGCTGCCCTTTCTCTTACATATTTGTTAAATATACATTTAAAGGGTCTTTTGCATTCTAATAACATTTGGAAAATTTCAACAGTTTTTAACAAATGGTTAAAGAGTAATAGTGTTTTGAAGTTGGGCACATGATTTGAAACGAACTATAGAATAAAATTTAGATAAGATAAAGAGTATCTGGTTCTATGCCCTATGGGCCGGCTACAGCTCAAAAGGTCAATAGATAGATAGAAGACTATTGTTCTGATAAGAGTGATGTATGAAAGAATGAAATGTGTGGTGCATGAAGGACAGCTTACAGAAGCATTTGAAATAAGAACATGTGTAAAACAGGGATGCCTTCTATTTCATTTATCTTTCTACTGGCCCTAGACTGGATTATGAAAATAGCTCAAAACAGAAATTGAATCCAATGGTCACTGACCATGCAACTTGATGATGTAGACTTTGCTGATGACATAGCTCTCCTATCACACAACCATCAATAGATGGGTATAAAAATTAATAGAGATAAGACCAAAATTATGAGAATTAATGCAGTTGGCAATAACCAAATAAAATTAGGAGAAATACCTCTAATAGCTGTACAATTTTACATATTCTGTATATATAGACATATAGACAGTAATATAGACAAAATGGAGGAACAGAAAATGATCCCAAAATAAGGATATCAAAAGCAAGAGGAGCATTTGTTGAACTCGGAAACATATGGAAATCCAAAGAAATTAGGTTAAACACTAAAATAAAAATGTTCAACTCCAATGTTAAGCCAGTCTTATTATATGGCTGTGAAACAAGGAGAACAACAAAAATGACAATCATGAAGATACAGACTTTCATTAATGGATGCTTACACAGAATAAAAGGATGGAAATGGCAGGACAAAATCACTAACACAGAATTATAGAACTGTATCGGTCAAATACCAGTGGATAAAGAGATACAGTAAAGACAATGGCACTGGATTCACTGTGGAAGCCAATTCAGAGTATTACACAACAGGCCTGTTTTTTGGAATCTTCAAGGAAAAATACAAAGAGGAAGACCTAGGAATTCTTGGAGAAGACAGATGAACATGATGGGGAAGACATGGAATGATCTTAAAAGAATGGCAAGAAAAATTAGCTTGGAAAGTGTTTGTAGAAGACCTAGAGACCTGCTCCACAGAGAGCTGAAAGTAGAGAAGAAGACTATTGTTTATATTATTGTAGTTAATGTCCTTTCAGATAAGAAAGCAAAATGAAAGAATTCCAGTGAAATGAGACCAGACCTAGTGACATGATAAAACTGGTTTGTTCATTCTGACCCTTGACCAGCCATTTATGTATTGGCAAGATCATAGTCATGAGATTGAGAGGAGAGGATATTCTGAGAATATCAGCAAAATAGAGCCAGAAAGTTACTTTTAAAAGATCAACATCTGCCTGACCACATCAGTCTCTGAAGACACAAAATGTGAACCAAAAAAAACACATTCAGATCATTGTCTCAGGAAAATACTTTGTATACCATGGAATGAATTCAAGACTAGAGCAGAAATAAGAGAATTGGTCATGCATCTAACAATAACTATCATCAAGAAAGGAAGGTGGGCCTATGTCAGTCATGTGATGAGAAGATATTACAAGAAAATCACAAAGCAAAGGGAAAATTGGGCCAAAAAAATATATGTTATATAGAGAAACACTAAGTAGAGTTCCCTTGTCAAGACAGAAGTTCACCAGCACAGAGACATGTGGTGAAACTAGCTACAGGTCCAGTTGAAAAACAAACAAACAAAAAAAACAACAAAGAATCATCAAACTTGGATAGTTTTTAATGAGCTGTCTTTTGTGTCATCTTTGGCGTGAAAGGACAATAAATGGATAGATCCAACTCACTTCATTATCTGGCTCCTGTTTTATATTCCAGACTGGAATGTAACGCTTTGTATCCATATTTTTGACTGTCAAAGAGAAATGGTGGATGTTTAATATTCAGTAAATTGTTAATGAGTCATAATAAAATTAATGAGAGATGATAATATTAATACTGGAATAGTGTCATAATAAAGTTAATGAGAGATGATAAAACAAATACTGGAATAGTGTCATAATAAAGTTAATGAGAGATGATAATACAAATACTGGAATAGTGTCATAATAAAGTTAATGAGAGATGATAATACTAATACTGGACTAGTGTCATAATAAAGATAATGAGAGATGATAATACTAATACTGGAATAGTGTCATAATAAAGTTAATGAGAGATGATAATACTAATACTGGAATAGTGTCATAATAAAATTAATGAGAGATGATAATACTAATACTGGAATAGTGTCATAATAAAGTTAATGAGAGATGATAATACTAATACTGGAATAGTGTCATACTAAAATTAATGAGAGATGATAATACTAATACTGGAATAGTGTCATCATCATCATCATCATCATTGAGTACCGTCTCCGCAGCGAAGGTTGGCTACCATGGAGCGCCATTTTGCTCTATCTCTTGCTTTGATGGTGCAGGTTGTCATCGGTTGATTTGTCCATCTTTTGATGTTACTCGTCCATGTTAATCTTGGTCTGCCTCTGCCTCTTTTACCTTGTATTTTCCCCTCCAGGATCACTTTCAGTAGGCTGTTGTTAGTGTCATAATAAAGTTAATGAGAGATGATAATACTAATACTGGAATAGTGTCATACTAAAATTAATGAGAGATGATAATACTAATACTGGAATAGTGTCATAATAAAGTTAATGAGAGATGATAATACTAATACTGGAATAGTGTCATAATAAAATTAATGAGAGAAGATAATACTAATACTGGAATAGTGTCATCATCATCATCATCATTGAGTGCCGTCTCCGCAGCGAAGGTTGGCTACCATGGAGCGCCATTTTGCTCTATCTCTTGCTTTGATGGTGCAGGTTGTCATCGGTTGATTTGTCCATCTTTTGATGTTACTCGTCCATGTTAATCTTGGTCTGCCTCTGCCTCTTTTACCTTGTATTTTCCCCTCCAGGATCACTTTCAGTAGGCTGTTGTTAGTGTCATAATAAAGTTAATGAGAGATGATAATACTAATACTGGAATAGTGTCATACTAAAATTAATGAGAGATGATAATACTAATACTGGAATAGTGTCATAATAAAGTTAATGAGAGATGATAATACTAATACTGGAATAGTGTCATAATAAAATTAATGAGAGAAGATAAAACTAATACTCGAATAGTGTCATACTAAAGTTAATGACCAGTAGAAGAGATCGATCACTTTATCTATCTTGGAAGTCACATTGATCGAGAAGGGGATACGAGCAAAGAAATTAGAATCAGACTGGCTAAAGCAGCAATGTCTTTCAGAAGCCTTGAAAAGTTGTGGAAATCAAAACTCATTAGCACAAACACAAAACTTAGGCTATTCAAATCAAATGTACTATCAACCCTTACGTATGCGTGTGAAAGCTGGAAAACAACAAGAGATATAGAAACAAAGTTGAACGCATTCAAAAATAAATGTCTAAGGAAAATACTTGGTATAGAATGGAACGAATTCAAAACAAACGAGGAAATTAGAGAAATCGCCAATCAACCACTAATATCTTCAGTAATAAAGAAAAGACGATGGTCATACGTTGGACATGTGATGAGAAGAGATAATAATCGAATAGCAAAGCAAGCCCTCATATGGGAAACAACAGGTAAAAGAAAAAGAGGAAGACCCAGGGAGACACTGAGAAGAACATTGATGAGAGAGGCAAGAGCAGCAGGAATCGGCTCCCTCAATGAGATAGAACTGCTTGCACAGAACAGAGACAGATGGCGAGATTTGATAAAATATCTTTAAAAGAAAACTGCCAGAACAAAAATTCATATAGGAGAAGGTGTATCTTGGTCTACGCCTATGGGCCGGTTACGGCTCGAAAGGTCAATAGATAGAAAGTTAATGAGATTGTTTCTATGTTCTCCTTTCATGAATTTAGTGCAGTCATTTAGTTACCTCTAAATTTGTTACTCTTTTTTCATTCCCAGGATACCCAACAGCACTTGGGCTGAAAGTGGTCAGTGACTCATAGCTGACCATTTGTATCAGGTTCAGGGAACAACATTTAGTTTAGATTGTAATCAACCTACTTGTGATTTTTTTTTCAAGTTCTGATACACCATTCATTAACATTTAAAAAGAAAAACAGAAAATAAACATAACCATAGACATCAAACAATTAAATGAGGTGGAAGAATTTAAATACAACACAAAACAAGCCCTATTGACAACACAATCTTCATACCAACATTGTTCTATCAATGCCAGACCTGGATGCTAAACCCAAGAACAATAAAAAATATGTTAACAGTATTAGACGCAAGATCAGAAGTGAAGAGCAGAGAAAAAGTTAAGAATAATTCCCACCCATAAAGTGGTCTATGTAGCCTGCTGCTGTTCTGACCCTGCAGCTGCTGTTGATGCAGAGACTTTTAATTAGGTTGGTTAGATGTTGGCTTACTCCGTATGTTGTTAGTATCTCCCACAGTTGTTCTCTGTTTACTCTGTCAAATGCTTTTTCCTGGTCAATGAAGGCTATGTATAAGTTTTGATTGTGTTCTGTCGTTTTTTCTGCAAGCTGTTTTAATGTGAATAGTACGTCAGTACATCCTCTGTTTTTTCGTAACCCCATTTGAGAATTGCTTAACTGTAGATTTATTATTGGTCTCAGCCTTTTTTCCAAGATTTTGGCGTATAGCTTTCTTACATGGCTGAGAAAAAATATACCTCTATATTGATTGCAGTCTCTTTTGCTACCTTTCTCTTTCCATATTGGTATGATGATTGCCTGTTGCCAGTCTTCTGGGCTTGTTGTTGGTGCCATGCTGCATTAAATATTCTGTGCAGCCATTGCACTCCTGTTTCTCCTGCTCCTGCTATTATTTCTATTGGTATGTTATCTATCCCCGGTGCTTTATTTCTTGGTGCATATTTGATTACTTCTTCGATTTCCTCTTTCATGATGTTGGGTTCAGAATTTGTGAGTTCTAGCGTGGTTTTTGTTGTCTTATTGGTAGTTGGTATGTTTAACAGGTCTTCAAAATATTCTTTCCATCTCTGTTGCATACATTGGTTATTTGATATGGCTGTCCGTCTTTGTCATTTATGAGCTCAGTAGGATTATGGTTTTCTTTTCTCACTCTTGTGGCTTTTACTGCTTTGTAGAAATCTCTTGTGGCTGTCTTGAAGTCCCTGCTCATATTTTGTCTGAATTCTGTCCAATTCTTTTGCTTAGCTTCTTTGATCAAAATTTTAACTCTTTTTCTAACTAAGGCATATTTTTCTTGGTTCTTGTTCTCCCTCCAATTTTTAAACAGTTTCTTCTTTTCTTTAATTGCTTCTCTGATAATCCCGTTCCACCACGGGATGCTCTTTTTTCCTTCTCTTGTTCTTAGCTTCGTTCCATAAACTGTTTTAGAGCAGTCAACGGTAAGACGTGAGGACCAGACGCCAGACGTCGAGCTACCTCACTTCCGATAACCCGATAACTTTTACCTTCTCCAGACAGAAGTTTACGGGAAATGACGTCATTATTGTTTTGTATTTTTTTAACTAGATTTGCCAGGTGATATTCACAAAACTAAGCCAAATGACGGCCCAAGACACTAAAATGACGGCCCAGCCGGAAAATAGTTCTAAGATTTTTAATTTGTTGCTGTAGACATATATTTATATAATAATATTAGAAACAAGAAATTTGACGAGGCCAGGCACCATAAATACATTATGTTTATTCTGCGGACGAATCTGTCTTTGAAATATTGACACATTCAGCCAGAGAAGCTGTTCAGCAAAACAGCATCCAACATCATCATCATCATATGCAAACTACTACTGGTCGAAACAGCTTCAAGACACACCTGAAAATAATGTACTGAAATGCGGAGGACACATACCACAAAAAACAAGCGCTAGAAGTCAGACTAGCAGAGTAGAAGATAGACGTTGCCTGCATCCAAGAAACTCACCTTAATCCTCAGCATAGATTTATGATTCATCATCATCATTGAGTGCCGTCTCCGCAACGAAGGTTGGCTACCATGGAGCGCCATTTTGCTCTATCTCTTGCTTTGATGGTGCAGGTTGTCATCGGTTGATTTGTCCATCTTTTGATGTTACTCGTCCATGTTAATCTTGGTCTGCCTCTGCCTCTTTTACCTTGTATTTTCCCCTCCAGGATCACTTTCAGTAGGCTGTTGTGTCTTTTAACATGGCCTAAGAATCGCATTTGTCTTGTTCTAATTGTGTTCAGAAGTTCTCTTTTCATTTTTAGTTGTTTTAAGACTTTGTCATTTGTTTTCTTTTCCTTTTTATGATTTATTTCCCATTTATGATTAGAGGATACCAAACATTTAGACAGGACAGGGAAGGTCACAAGGGTGGAATCCTTATACTTATTAAATACCATCCCAGCAAAACAGATAGAAGTAGTCACAAATGGAGAGACAGAGATCATTGGCTCAGACCTATACATCAACTCCACTAGCACAAGGATATTTAACATATACTGTCCTAATGGCAAATTGTTCAAGTTGGAGTCAATGGAAATAACACCATCACAGTGTCTGGTAGTAGAAGACAGCCACTCTGAAAGATGGGGATATAAGGAATCCAATTCCAAGGTGAAGAAGTGGAAGAATGGTAAATAGACAACAACCTATTCCTCATAAACTCTAGAGAGCCCCCCAAAGCTTCTACTCAAGAAGATGGAAAACAACATCAACTGCCGACCTAACATTCACAACATGAGATATGTCCAACAAAATAACCAGAATCGTACTGAACCAACTTGGCGACAGTGACCACAGACCAGTCAAACTTTCAGTGGATCTTGCTCACAAACAGGAGTTGCAAATACCACTTCCCCGCTGGAACTATAAGAGAGCAGACTGGGAAAAGTTTGCCAAGCTCACAGATGCCTACACTGCGCCTATCAACGAAGGTTATATCCGGGGGGAGGGTAAAGCCTCGAAGAAACCACAGATTCGATTTTTGACAAATCTCGACCGCCTGTGATGGGAATCGAGTCCAGGACCTCCCAACCCAGAGGCCAACGTCTTATCTATTGACCACTCAGCACCCAATGTGAATATAAAACGTTCCCTTCTCCCCACCTAACTTTTGGTTAATAAGGTACAACTTAGTACCGACAATATTTATGCTATTTATAGTCTCACATTCTCGTGTGGCGTTTTGTTAACTACGTCATATTAATGATTGTGTCATTGTATTTTTAATATCTACGAGAGGACGAAAGTAATCAGTATGGACGATCTCCTGATCGTTTATACTGTTCTAGTGAACGTGATGAGTTCTGGAAAAAAAATATGCGCAGCATGAATTACATTTCTGGATTGTTGTAATGGTGGGCAGTACATTTTATGCGCCGGCGCTGAATCCGTGTAAACTTCATGATCAGTGAGCATGACCAATCGCTGTCCCAACAAATGAAGTCAGGCCTCCACTTTAACGAAACAGTCGATCCGATTGCAGTCCAGCTGTGGAATGCTACGTGTGTAGAATGTGACTTGATTACTGCGTAGCCATGCGTTGTGTGACAATGTGAGCAGACATCCAATATTTGTAATGTACAAATAAAACTAGGACAATTTCTATCTATTTTCATGTAACATTCGCTATTTTGTGTGCAACACTTTGTTACTTAAATAAGCGATAACTCAGCAGTTAGTGACCTGGATTACAAAGGTCAAGAGATCAGGTTCGATCCTGATCGACGGCTTCCAGGTTCACCCAAACATAAAAAGGTACCATATTTTTTTTTCTGGGAAAGTAAAGCGGCACAGGCGTAATACCGACCACTTTACCTCAAAAATCATGTGCCGAATGTCTGTAAAAAGTATGGCACTAATACCATATTCTCTATACGCCACTTGGCGTGACGGAGCTCTGTACTTACTTTTTTTTTTTACTTTGTTAAATACAGTTCTTGGGAGCCGCGATAGCTCAGTGGTTAGTGGACTGGACTACAGAGGACAAAAGGTCGGATTCGATCATGATCGACGGCTTCCAGGATCACACAGCTTTAAATGGGTACCGGATTTTTTTCTGGGAAAGTAAAGCGGCACGGGCGTAATACTGACCACATTACCCAAAAACTCATGCGCCGAAGGTCTGTAAAATTTATGGTCAATAATACCATAATTCCTATACATCACTTGGCGTGGCGGGGCTCTTTGCCTTGTTAAATACTTTACTTACTCTTTTGCAATATGTGCAATATAGCAGTTTTCTATTTTCATAGCCAGGTGGAGAGAAAACATATAGCACAAAAAACATTTATGGCACTGAGCCAAAAACATAGGTCTAAAGGTTGTTGGATTAAAACAACCAACCATCCAATCAGTAGGGAATAGGCAAATATTGCAGTGCTGCGGTAAAGCTGGTAGCAGGAGCAAGTAGTGGGGTGTAATGTACACTCCTACAAGGTATGGTGCCAGCTTTACAAAAAAAAAAAAAAAAAGAACGCAACAAAATACTGACGATTCGGCTTACATGTGGCCTTCCTCATAAAACGAGAACAAAACAAACGAACAATGAAATAAAAATAAACTCTACTACATTTAAGATAAACGAAACG
Source organism: Megaustenia siamemsis (assembly GCA_032433765.1). Classification (NCBI taxonomy): domain Eukaryota; kingdom Metazoa; phylum Mollusca; class Gastropoda; order Stylommatophora; family Ariophantidae; genus Megaustenia; species Megaustenia siamemsis. Next base: position 7,602,523 of record JAVIAB010000159.1, read on the forward strand.
TGTAAATAAGGCGAAATAAACAGATGGATAAGAGATGAGATGGTGAAACGAAAGAGAGATGTGTTACATATCGGAGGATAAAAATATCTATTTATTGACTTTTTGAGTCGTAGCCGGCCCATAGGGCATAGACCAAGATACTCCTCTTATCTAAATTTTTATTCTAGCAGTTTTCAATTCTTGTAAAGATTGTTCATAAAATCTCTCCATTTGTCTCTGTTCTGTGCAAACAACTCTATCTCACCGAGGGAGCCGATTCCTGCTGCTCTTGCCTCTCTCATCAATGTTCTTCTCAGTGTCTCTCTGGGTCGGCCTCTTTATCTATTACCTGTTGTTTCCCACATGAGAGCTTGCTTTGTTATTCCGTTATTATCTCTTCTCATCACATGTCCAACATATGACCATCGTCTTTTCTTTATTACTGAAGATATTAGTGGTTGATTGGCCATTTCTCTAATTTCCTCGTTTGTTTTGAATTCGTTCCACCCTATACCAAGTATTTTCCTTAGACATTTATTTTCGAATGTGTTCAACTTTGTTTCTATGTCTCTTGTGTTCCAATTCTCACACGCATACGTAACGGTTGATAGTACATTTGATTTGAATAGGGATAAAAATAGATATGTGAACATTATTAAGCTCGCTCGCACGCACACATATATCATCATCATCAAGTACCGGGCCTGATGGCGTAGGTGATCATGTCTCTTCACAACTTTCGATCTCGACAGCTATTTATCATTTCTGTTGTTGACCTTCTGCCAAGCCATTCTCTTAAGCTGTCTGTTACTTTTCTCTTTGCTTCCCTCTATCTGTTCGTCCCTCAATTTTTTCCAGTTGTTACAATATATTCCAGTTGTTCTCTTCTCATTACATGGCCAAAAAATGATGATTGTTTCTTCCTAATATTATAAATTATCTCTCTTTTTGCTTTGACCTCTCTCAGAACCTCTTCATTACTCTTCTTAGCTGTCCATGGTACATTCTTCTGTAAAACCACATTTCTACAGATGATTATCATCCATATGTTAAGACTGGCTCTACATAACATTTAAGAACTCTTTTTCTTGTTTCTATTGTCAAAAATGGATTGCATAGTATCTTCCTCATTTTTTGGAAAGCTGCTTTTGCCTGAGCTATTCTGCATCTCACCTCTTTTGTACATCTTCCGTCTGAGGTTAATAAAGTTCCTAAATATTTAAATTCATTTACCTGTTTTAATATTATTCTACTTGTCTTTATTTTGCACTGAGGTGATGTTTTTTTCTTTGTTGTTACCATTACCTCTGTCTTTTTGCTATTAAGGCTGAGTCCTTTATTTTTGCTTTCTTTCACTATAATGTCCAACATTTCTTGTAACTCATTTTCATATATATAAAATTAAAGAGAGACTTAAATGAGACAAGACCCAAAAGCTGAACTATCCAACAAAACTGCCTGATGTACATATTTTCAGTAACCATTTAAAAAAAAAAATCTTTTCATGTTGATAACACTCAGCTGACAGTTATAACCATCTGAATTAACAACCTTATTCTACACTTGCTCCCCCCATCCAAACTCTCTGTTGGGGCATATAATAATTATTGTGAGATCTCAAATCCTTCTTGCCCTTTGCTGTCTCTTCCAGTCATTGGTACATGTAGGAGGGTTAGAAAGATGGATTTATAGAAAGTGTAGATACAAAGACATAAAGGGTAGAAACATTCTTCTTCTTGTACCTTTCAGTTGAGCATAGGTCTTCAACAAATGCTTTCCAAGTCGTTCTGTTTTTTGCCATTCTTTTAAGATCATTCCATGTCTTCCCCATCATCTTCATCTCTGCTTCCATCTATCTTCTCCAATAATTCCTTGGTCTTCCTCTTTGTCTTTTCCCCTGGGGATTCTAAAAAAGGGCCTTTTGTGTAATACTCTCAGTTAGCTTCCACAGTGTTTGTCCTATCCTGTGCCATCATCTTCGTTGTATCTCTTTATCCACTGGTATTTGACTGGTACATTTCCATAATTCTATGTTAGTGATTTTGTCCTGATATTTCCATCCTTTTATTCTGTGCAAGCATACATTAATGAAAGTCTGTATCTTCATGATTGTCAATTTTGTGGTTCTCCATGTTTCACAGCCATATAATATGACCGACCTAACATTTGAGTTGAAAATTTTTATTTTTGTATTTAACCTAATTTCTTTGGATTTCCATGTTTCCCAGTGCAACGAAAGCTCCTCTTGCTCTTGATATCCTTATTTTGGTATCATTTTCAGGGTAGAAACATAGGCACTGATAATTGCTGGAGACATGACTAAATAAAAGTGGACTCATTATTAAGGGTAGAGTTGTAGAGTCTAGTTGGGGAAACCACCCCACTAGCTACTGCTGCTTGAACAACCTCAGTTTGATTCTGGCTGGAAGAAGTTTGAACTGCACTTGTGGTTAGAAAAAAAGTTATCCCTGCATTCGACATAGCCACTGATAGAAATGGGTACCAGGGTTTATACTCTGGGGAGGTCAGAAATGGTACTTCACTTGTGGGCTATGATACTTGAGGTGGCATTGGACAGGAGTCTCCAAACACTTCTGCATAGGCAGCAGGGGCATATATGGATAAAACCTGCATGCTAAGACAAAGATTCAAGTTTTGTACCTTTACCTTTGTACAAAGACACAAAAGGACAGCTAGAAACAGGTACACACGGAGGAAGAGTAAAACACAGACTCACTTAGAAGTGCAGAGACATTGAGGGAGCAAAATAAAACAAAAATCACAAAAAAACCCATTTTAATGTTACTTGTTCAAAAATAATTTTAACAGCTGACATGTTACACAATATAAAAGCTAGACCAAAAAAATGGACAACTGGCAAACCATTAACATTTATCATTCTCCAAAAATGAGGTAAACTTGGATTTGAACAGAACTTGTTCATGTGCACTCATGTTTCTGTTTCCAGTCTTTCACTTTTTGTGTATATGGTTTCAAAGTAGATTGTGCCCTGTTCTTAGACAAAGATGCATAGAAATGGGAAGCTGCTGTAAAGCTGATGATAATAATGAAAAATGTAAAACTTCATTCTGTAGACTATTAGCATTGACATTATTTTTAAGACTATACATCCCAGTGATAGCATGCTTATCTTATATTTGTATTTCGCACCTGTGTTTTCCCTGTCGGCCGACCATATCAATTTCAGTCCAGTCTGTGCCTCAGGGAAGTGACGTATTTTCCTTTTTTGAGAGTCTAGCATATTATCACCATATAGTTAGACTTCTGTGTATAGTAAAAAAAAAAAAGTAAAGTACCCCCGTCACGCCAAGTGGCGTATAGGGAATATGGTGTTAGCGACCATAAATTTTACAGACCTTCGGCACATGATTTTTGGGGTAATGTGGTCGGTATTACGCCCATGCTGCTTCACTTTCCCAGAAAAAAATCCGGTACCCATTAAAGGCTGGGTGAACCCGGAAGCCATCGGTTGGGATCGAACCCTACCCCTTGTCCTTTGTAGTCCAGTTCACTAACCACTGAGCTTTCGCGGCTACTTCTGTGTATAATATTACATATTTTTGTGTTGTTTGTTGTTTCAGCTGAAGGCCTTCTTGGCCAAAACGTCGTTCTTTTGTTTTGTTTCTCACTTACAGAAAGCTGTTGCCATACGACTTTTTCCTTTTTTTAAAAATTGTAATTATCATCATCAGCTTCATATTTATTTCTATGCACCTTGGTGCCTTTACCTCTCTTAGATGAAGACATGTTCCTACCACTCTTGTTGGTGGTGATTGTTCTGTTGGGGTTTATTACTTCTGGCCTGCTTTACCACACTGGCCTGATATGTGATTGGTATACTTAAATGTATTATCCACCCTTACTTATGTTTGGTGAGGTACAGAGGTGCGCATGGCCATGCAGCTAAAACACTGTTTCACTGGCTGAAAAGCTGGCGTATGGTGTTCAAAACCTGCAGTAGACAGAAAGGCATTTAAAATCCTGAGTCTCACGTGTCGTGGCGACTGCTTTGACCAAGCAGCCTTTATCCCTCTGGTTCTATTGTGTGCCCCCCGACATACACCAGCAATGATACTATGTGTCATAAAGATAGTTTGTTTGATTTTATTTTGCTGACACTTGTAAGAGCTGGTAAACAACTGAAGAAATAGAAAATTAACTTGATGCTTGAAAACAAATGCCTGAGGAAAATACTTTGTATACCATAGAATGAGTATATATCTTTGTGTGCATGTTTATGTTAGTCATATCTCATATCTTTGTGTGTGCATACCTGTGTATGTCACATCTCATATCCTTGTATGTGCATGTCTATGTTGATCATATCTCATATCTTTATGTGCATGTTTATGTTAGTCATGTATCTTGATGTGTGTCAGTGTTAGTCATGCCTCGTATCGCTGTGTGCAAGTCTGTGTTGGTCACATCTCCTATCTTTGTGTGTGCATGTCTGTGTTAGTCACCTCTAGTGACTCGGGCAGATGGTGCTCGTAAACCTGGGAGGGCCGACCATCTAAGGGCAGAATCCCCCTACAGAAAAGATCATCTGCTGCCTTGCAGGAAGATTGGGGACAATCAAAGGCTAAGGAATACAAAGCTGAATAAAATGCTGGCTGAAATCGGATGCACTGGGCCACTGGCGCAGAACACAGTGCAACATTTTAATGGGTGTTCAATTAAGAGGGGATCTGGCAGACTCTAATTGTGATGTTCTGCCTGTGGGGGCGATCAACACACTTAACCTGACAGCAGACTTCATGTGAGAGTCTGGGATCCTACTCTGATTGAGTCCTGATCACAGAGAGAGAGAATGAGTTCAAAGCTAATGCAGAAATAAAAGAAATGACAAAGCATCCAAAAAATAAATACTCACATATTGCCTTCACCAAGACTTTTACAGCAAAAGTCAGATTTCCTCAATAACTACGAAATGGAAATAAGTATGATCACATGGTAGACAAGTTACATTACAACTAAATTCACAAAAGGTGAAAACTCTAAGCAGCAACAACAAAAGAAATATGAAATAAATAATGGTAGTAACTACAGGCATTGAAGACAGATCTGGAGATGATAGACAAAACAGTCTGATATTCTATTCTATTGACCTTTCGAGCCGTAACCGGCCCATAGGGCGTAGACCAAGATACACCTTCTCCTATATGAATTTTTGTTCTAGCAGTTTTCTTTTAAAGATATTTTATCAAATCTCGCCATCTGTCTCTGTTCTGTGCAAGCAGTTCTATCTCATTGAGGGAGCCGATTCCTGCTGCTCTTGCCTCTCTCATCAATGTTCTTCTCAGTGTCTCCCTGGGTCTTCCTCTTTTTCTTTTACCTGTTGTTTCCCATATGAGGGCTTGCTTTGCTATTCGGTTATTATCTCTTCTCATCACATGTCCAACATATGACCATCGTCTTTTCTTTATTACTGAAGATATTAGTGGTTGATTGGCGATTTCTCTAATTTCCTCGTTTGTTTTGAATTCGTTCCATTCTATACCAAGTATTTTCCTTAGACATTTATTTTCGAATGCGTTCAACTTTGTTTCTATATCTCTTGTTGTTTTCCAGCTTTCACACGCATACGTAAGGGTTGATAGTACATTTGATTTGAATAGCCTAAGTTTTGTGTTTGTGCTAATGAGTTTTGATTTCCACAACTTTTCAAGGCTTCTGAAAGACATTGCTGCTTTAGCCAGTCTGATTCTAATTTCTTTGCTCGTATCCCCTTCTCGATCAATGTGACTTCCAAGATAGATAAAGTGATCGATCTCTTCTACTGGTTTGTTTTCCATGTATATTTTGTCATCTGTTGGAATTAAACTTTTCATGACTTTAGTCTTTTCATGATTGATCTCAAGCCCAATTTTGCTGGCTATTGATGATAGTTCATTTGTGTTTTCCTGCATCGTTTTTATCTGACTGCTGATGAGAACTATGTCATCAGCAAAGTCGAGGTCCTCCAAATGGTCTCCTTGTATCCATTCGATGCCTTTATTACCAGTGCAGCATTTCTTCATTATGAAGTCCATAACAATTCCAAATAACAAGGGCGATAAAATACATCCTTGTTTAACCCCAGTGTCTGATATTACAAGGAAATAATAAATATGAGTAAGTTAGATTACATGAACTATAAAAATGAACATGAATGCAAACAGCTTAAATGTCAAAAACAAAACAAAAAATTAATGTTAGACCTAGTTTATGACTTGAAACTGTTACATCAAATGTAAGGGGCATTGAAATCAAACATTGTGCCAACTATGAGATGAAATCAATATTTGGTCCCCAAAACTGTGTTAGGTTCTTTATAAAGATCCATTTGTGAATCTGGCGATTTTTTCCTTTACTTTCAAATAAGAGACACATCTAGAAATTGACATCACAGAATTAAGGGTGTTCCTCCACATGTCTGCTTTAGTAGGTTTTAATGATATATCCTCAGAGAATGGGTTCGAATCCCGGTGGGGTCAAAAGTTTTTCCTACCAGGGATGAAATAACAATTCAGACCTGAACACTTAGCTGCAACTGCACTGGACAAGCTGCCTTTAATCTCCAGTTCTACAATTCCCTGTGGCGGACACCAGAAATGTGAAAATGCAGTAAAGATTATTATTCTTTTTTATATCTCATGAGACTTTCTTAGTAAAATCTGCCGCCACATATCACAGCTTTAAAGCTATGCTCATATATATGTATATATTTCTTTCAATGTCAACTCAGGCAAAACCTGCAACATGTTTCACATTTAGAGGATTTCTATCCTGTGTGGATTCTTTTGTGTTGTTTTAAATATCTATCTTGTGTGGATTCTTTTGTGTTGTTTTAAATATCTATCTTGTGCAAACTTTACACCACACGCATCACATCTGTAAGGTTTCTCTCCTGTATGTGTTATCATATGTCTTTTAAGATTACCAGTACAAGCAAAAACTGTACCACATACATCACATTTAAAAATCTTATCTCTTGTATGTGTTCTATTGTGCTTTATTAGAGTGTCATTCTCAGCCAAATTTGCACAGTACACATCACATTTGTAAAGATTCTCTCCTGTGTGTGTTGTCATGTGTCTTTTTAGATTGCTTCTACCAGCAAAACCTACACCACACACATCACACTTGTAAGGCTTCTCTCCTGTATGTGTCTTTTTGTGTTCTATTAGACTGACATCATGAGCAAAAACTGCACCACACACATCACATTTGTAGGGCTTCTCTCCTGTATGGATTCTCTTGTGTTGTTTTAGATGTCCACTCTGAGAAAAACCTGCACCACACACTTCACAGTTGTAGGGCTTCTCTCCTGTGTGTGTTCTCTTGTGTCTAAATAGATTTCCACTCTGAGCAAAATCTACTCCACATACATCACATTTGTAGGGCTTCTCTCCTGTATGTGTTCTCTTGTGGTTTATTAGAGCATCATTGTGAGCAAAACCTGCACCACATACACCACATTTGTAAGGCCTCTCTCCTGAATGGATTCTCCTATGTTTTTTTAAATGCCCACTATGAGCAAAACATATACCACAAACATCACATTTGTAGGGTGTCTCTCCTGCATGGATCCTCCTGTGTTGTTTTAGATAACCACCTCGAGAGAAACCTGCACCACACACATCACATTTGTAGGGCTTATCTCCTGTGTGTGTTCTCTTCGGTAGATTTTGATGTACACTCCCAACATCATCACTATGAGCATCATTAACCAAAGATTGAAACACCTTTTCCTGTTCTGTCACTTGTCTTGACTTGCTGTTAGTTACCAGACACACAGGATTAGCATCCTGACTACATCCTTCACCTTGATCAACCTGAGTACAGATAAAAAGTCAAATGCAAAAATCAAAACATAAATCAATTAAATGTTCATATGAGACATAACTCTTAGTGATTTCAACATTTATTTGCTAAGGCTTTTGGGTAATTTCATTTCTGTGAAAACAAATACCTTCTTGTGACACTTTAATTATGACTGTCCATATTTGTATAAGAGTGTCTATCCAGTTTTGTGACCACCAATAATCAATCAGTCAAGAAAAACCCTTTATTGTAGCATAGGCCGCGTGAAGGTTTCTCTATCCATTCTTATTCTTGCACATTCTCTCTACTTCTATCCAGTCTAGGCCATTGTTCTTGAAGGTGTCCATGATTTCTCTTCATGTATTTCTGGCTTTCTCTTTCCCTGTGGGTTCCATGATAGTACCTGCCTTACTATGCTGGCTATGTCTTTCTTAGTGTATATCCAATCCATCTTCATTTTCTGTACATAATCTATTCTCCAAATTGATTCTTGTTTTGTTCTTTCCCAGACAGTTTGATTTCTGACCCTGTCATACCATCTTATGTTCAGAATTTTTCTTGACCAAAAAGAGAAAAAAAACAAGTTGTGATGCTGCAGTAAAGCAGATAAGTGAAGAATGAGATCAACTAATCAAATTTATCATAACAGCTTTACTAAAAGAACTACGCAAAAAACACTCCGACGTTTAGGCCTCGCACACTGCATTCTCAGGAACAAAAAAAGATGACACAGACACAAAAAAGACATTCACTAAAATTATGCAACATTATAGAAAGTGAAAAATATATATTGCAAACAACAGTGATAATTAATATAAAAAATAGAATCAATTTACTTTAATTTTTTTTTTAAATCCATTTGAACATTCCAACTTCTGGACAAACAGTAAAGAGCGGAAATATGACTATTATCAATCACTGGCATGGGGGAACTGGTTGGTCTCCAGGCAAGATGCCGGTCTCGAGACAGAGAGGTTGTGTGTTTAAATCCCAACTGCACCAGTTGGGATTTTTATTTAGGATTTCTCTTTGCGGCAACCACCCCTGGTCTCAGCAGCGAGGCCGGGCTTGAAACGTCAAATACTCATGGATGGAAAAAAATATGAGTACCTCCGAACACGGAGTTATCTGTCTGTGTCGAGGGACCCCTGGTGCACACGGCTTCCAGGGAAAAACGGATTAACACGCAAAATTCAGTTCCTAATCTCTAGGGTCTTCATCAGAGGTAAAAGCTGGCAAAAAAAAAACTTTTTTAAATAAAAATTTTAAAAACTGCTGGCCAAGAGCAAACAAAAGGAATTCCTCATAAAGAAACAGAGGAGGGTCTAAAAAAAATGGAGGATGTGAGGGAGTGAAGGAGACTTAATCCATCAAGACATCTGGGTCATTGGTATATTGTCATGTTTATTTGGTAACTGCAGTTATTTCTCCATTGAGAGTCTTCTCCTATTGTTTGATCTCCCCACATAGGATCAAAGAATCCCTCCCTTATCATTAGTTTTCCTTCACTCCATTGTATATATTTCCAGGTATTGATGCATTTGTATATATATGTATGTGTACATGGGTACAGAGGCAGAGACTTCTGCCTCACAATAAGTTTGCAGAAAATGAATATACTCAGTCAGGACATCAAAGCATCTCCTGCTATCTTTATCAATCTATAAACTTGATGTCAAGCAGCAGTATAGTTTCCTGAGGTCCATCATCAACAACAAACTATCTTTAGCTACAGAAATTGATACCAGTGTTGGTAAAGTTGTTACCACCTTCGTCCACCTTTCTAGGTGCATTTGTCAAAAAGAGCAAACTGACAACTAAAATAAAGGTCATAATTTACAATAATTGACATCATCAGTATCCTTTTATATGACAGCGAATCATAGACAACTCATGCAAAGCAAGAGAGAAGGCTAAATACATTCTATATGCGATGCCAGTGTTGTATTCTTGATATCACCTGGAAGGACAAAATGACAAATATGGAGATCCTCACTCGCACAGGCCTCTCAAACATCTATATGCTGCTCAAACATAGGTTTCTCTGGCTTGGCCACTCACACCATATGAAAGATGGCTGCATACCAAATTATATACTTTAAGGACAACTAGAAGATGGCAAAAGAACTAGGGAACGCCAAAAACTCTGATTTATGTAAACGAGTAGTGTGTAAACAATGCTTAAAGTCTCTGAACATAAACCTTGCAGCATGGGAAGAAATAGCTGCAGACCACAATCTTTGGAAACACATTCTAAAGCTCCAACTCAAGCAATAAGCAGATAGATTCATAGAAAAAGACAATAAATGGTGAAAGAAAAAATAACATTTCCTAGGGGCACTGCAAAATCCATAGTCAACCATGTCTGACAGTGACTACTACTACTACATGGGTTTGTTTTGTATGCATATAACCATGTTCTGCATAGTGAGTGTCTTGGTTTGCCTTGTTAATATAATGTCTAATTTAAGTGTCTACCTTTCTTGTATCTGTGTGTTCTGTTTTTGTTCCTGAGCCAGGTTGTATGTGAAGCTGAAATGTTGTAATGTTTTTTTTTTAAATAAAACTCTTACAAGAAATTTGATTAGTTTATCTTGCTCTTATGTGGCCATAACCAATATCTGTTTGGGATAAAATATATGGATGATTGCTTCAATTTTTAGCTTAAATTGTGTACTTTACCTCATCATTATCAATATAAATGAGAGGACCATGCTCAGGACAGACTCCTTCATATTTCAGCTGACATTTCACACAATCTAGAGACAGAGACCAATGATTTTATTAAACTGACTGGCAAAGATGGTATAGTCTGTTCATAAATTTGTGAACATCTTTCAAAAATCAAAGCTTTAAAGCTTTGAGGTAATGAATTGAAACTTAGTATGTGCACTGCTGATCACTCCGACCTTCATAGAATATTTTGTGCCTATAGAAATCTAATCTCTGGTATGATTTTTCTTATTTAAGTTACGTAAAAAATACTAATCCTTGCTGGGACAGACAACTCTAAGATTTACTGAACTGTTTAAATGAATTAATGCATACCACTTTCAGTGTATAGTTCAAACATGGAAGAAAACTGTATTTTTTTCATTCACCAAGCCGTGCTGTTTCATCAATGGTGCTATATCGTGCTATAAGTGATTTGTCTTGTTTATGTGTCTGTATATGCCATTAAAAAAAGTTAATGTGATTTACTGTTTAAATCTAACATTTAGGGCACCTTTTTGTAATTTTCCTGAAATTATATAACAAACAAAAATGTGTGTAAAATCCAGAGTGTCTTAGGACTTAAATGTTAGAAAATCAAAAGGTTGGTGAAAATCTAAGAATGCATGCAAAAATTAACTGTGTTTCATCACATAATTTCCAAGAAAATTGATTTACACCATACCATGTTCATGAATTTATGAATGGGCTATAATGAGAAATGAAACACAGAGTGCAAAATAATATCAACCATTTACTGATCAAGCAACATTAGACACAAATCAACTAAATTTAACCAAAATGTGAATACAGACCCTAATGAAAACAAACAAAAACTTACATAAATAACAGTCCTTGTCAGGACATGAAAGAGATGGGGAACTAAACTTTGTTCTCTTCATGACAATAGACATGTCACTTTCTTCCTCTCCTTTTTCTCCCTTCTTCACTGTCTGACTCTGAAAATATTATTTTGTACGTTTAGAACAGATTAATATATCAAAATGTACATATCTCTAGAACTATCTTAGGATCAAAGCACTACTCCATGTTATTGGCCCAGGCATAGCAAGCAAACAGAAATGTCACTTCCTTTCTTGTTAGGACACAGCAGAAGAAAAACACAATCTCTCATACTCTGCATATGGAACGTTTTATTAAATACAGTCGAACCTGGTCTTAGGACCACCTGTTTAAAGCGTTTCCCTGGTTATAGGACCGGGTCTACAATTTCCCCGAGTTTTTTACTATATGCTAACACTGATTACGGCGCTCACCGTATGACGCGACCAGAGACCAGGCTAATTAACCGCCGCCAATGTTATTTATCCCGTTTACGACGACCAGCCAGTCCTTCGTCTCGCTGGGAGCTATAAACGATCGACACAGGTGTCTACAGGTGTTGATGTTTTCCCGTATTTAGTGAGTCCCAGATTACAGTGGGACGTGTTACGTTTATCAGTCAATACTGGTGCAGACACAGATCTATGATTCGTGAAGTGACATCACTTCGCAGTTCCGTCTAGACCAGAGTAGACCATTGCGTGGCCCGTATAAATTACAGGAATTAACTAAAGAATTAGTCATTGCCCGCTTAGAGTGTATTCATGTACATGTACAGTATCTCAGTGAATTATTTTTGTGAATTTTAAAAGTGTTACACACAATATAGGAAATGGCCAGTGTCAAAAGTGTAAAACCAAAAGCATTAACGCTGGAAGAACGAATATCAGTGATTCGACAAAATCAGCAAGGTAAAAGTTCGCGATTATTGGCAGAACAGTTTGGAGTGGGAAAGACACAGATTTTACGTACGTTAAAGAGAAAAGCCGAGTATATGAATGACTTTGAAAATAATGCACCAAGTATGAAAAGAAGGAATAGCAGGAAAACGGGAAATGAAGACATAAATACACTTTGTTGGAAATGGTGTCAATCAGCACTTGCACGAAAAATTCCGTTATCTGGGCCGATGATCAAAGAACGAGCTTTACAGTTTGCAAAAGAATTGGAAAACTCAGTCTTTAAAGCATCGAACGGCTGGTTAGAGGCCTTCATTAAAAGACACAATCTTGTGTTTGGTAAGCAATGTGGCGAAGTCGGTGATTCAGATATGAGTGCTGCGGCTGACTGGACTTCTAAATTATCCGAGATATGCTATGGTTACGCTGCTCAAGACATTTTTAATTTAGATGAAACCGGGTTATTTTTCAAAGCGACTACGGACAAAACATTTTTTGTCAAAGGAGAAAAATGCGCTGGGGGTAAAAAAAGCAAAGAGCGAATAACAGTGATGCTATGCACTAACATGTTGGGGGAACGAGAACCGGCTTTAGTGATTGGGAAAGCAGCTAACCCTAGGATTTTTAAAAACATCAACATAAACACACTGCAAGTGATTTACAGAAACAACAAAAAGGCATGGATGACTGCAGCTATATTTGAAGATTGGCTGAAAAGTTTTGACCGTAAGATGCAGAAAAAAAAGCGCCACATTATTTTATTTGTTGACAACGCTACCTGTCATCCCAAGATCGAACTACAGAATGTTAAGCTGCAGTTTCTGCCACCCAACACAACTGCATTAGTTCAACCCCTAGACCAGGGTGTCATTCAGACATTTAAATTAAAGTTTAGACAAAAACAGCTTCTACATCTTATCACAGTCATGGAATCAAACAAGGATGCTTCCGGAACCGAACTCATGAAACAGGTCAATTTACTGGACGTAGTCTACTGGATTGCTGCAGCATGGAAAGAAGTGGACAACTCAACCATCCTTAAGTGTTTCTGTAAAGCAGGTTTTCATTGTCCTGCTGAAACACACGCATATTCTCTGACGCACATGGAATCTGCATCAAAGACCGACGTGCAAATTGTTTCTACTGCAATTTCTACTGCTTTGGATAACCTTTCAAAAGAATTGTTTGGATACCAATTGACAGACATCTCCATGATTGATTCAGGGCTCCAAACTTGCAACACAATAGAAACAAACTGGGATCTTCCTGCCACTGCAATTTTAGCTGCTGAGGATGTGAATAGTGAATCAGACAACGAACAAGATTCTACTGACATTGAGAAACATACACTATCGCAGATGCACATAATGCTTTGGAGCTTCTGCGCACCTATTCAATAACAAACGGGAGATCTGACATACTAGACGTTATCATGGACTTGAGAGAAAAATTGAACTTATCGTTTATTTCATCTGTCAAACAACAGACTACCATATTGGATTTTTTTTTCAAGTCAAAAGTGATACATGTACAGTATAAGTGGAATCTGTGTATGTGTGTTTTATTTTTGTGTGTTTAACTATCGTGTTTTATGAAAAGTGTCCAACCAGTGGCTATTGTAGACCGACATGTGCACTATGTTCTACTCATGGATTACGCTGATTTGCAGGTTAGTTTTCATAGTGCTTAGGATAAAATTTTTTTTATCGCTCTATTTATTATGTGAAACCTGTGAGGCAGGACCACCTGTCCTATGGGACCAGTTTTGAAAGTCCCGTGAATGGTCGCCTTAGACAGGTTCGACTGTAATACCAACCACTTAAATGATGGGAGCTGCGATAGCTCAGTGGTTAGTGAACTGGACCACAAAGGAGAAGAGGTAGGGTTCGATCCCAACCGACGGCTTCCGGGTTTACCTTAAATGGGTATCCGATTTTTTTCTGGGAAAGTAAAGCTGCACAGGCGTAATACCGACCACATTACCCCAAAAATCATGTGCGAAGGTCTGTAAAATATATGGTCGCTAACACCATATTCCCTATATGCCATTTGGCATGATGGGGGGTACTTCACACTTTTTTAACTTAAATAATACCAAACTCACAAATGTAGAAAACATAAGGAAAACAGCCCTCCTCACGTGACATAGAGCTGCAGAGACTACATGTTAATATTGCAACCCTTCAGGAAATAAGGCTTCCGGATTGTGATTCAGTCGGGGAGAAAACTATATACCTTTTTTCAGCTGGGGCTAAAACCTGAGCAGCCTTGCTAACATGGAGCGGGGTTTTGCTGTGCATAATAAGCTCATGTATTCTGTAAACTTACTGGTAGATTCAACCATAAGAGAAGCTTTTCAGCAATGCAGCATCCAGCAATAAGACACAACAAATTTTACCAAAATACTGACTTATCATGATTGCTTGCTACCAACTGTCTGTCAAGACACCAAATGCCACCTATATCTACCTTAGCATCATATCATCTAACTCTGTGCTCATCTTGATAACTGGAAACTTCTTTTTTTTATTACATTCTCTTTGTGGCATGTGAGGCTCTGTTGGGGTTTCTGTGTTTATTTTTAAAATTGGTGGAATGTGGGTGCAGGTACTTCTCCACTTCGAGATGACAAAATATGTCTCCCCAATTATTTAAGGCAACTTTAACTTTCCATTTGCATAAAGGTAAGGTAATATGAGACTTGAATTAGGATCATTGCATGTGAGTTTTCACCCATATGGGCTCGGCCACCTATCTAGAAGTGTTCAGAGACTTCTGGACAGCGTTGGTTCAACCATCAAAACTCACAATGTGAGGCAGCATTCCTTACTTTCCCAGAGTACTACCCTGGTACCCACTTCTCCCAGCAGCTGGGTCAACCACAGGAGTATTTTTTTTCAAACTGAAAGTACAACTCACACTGTTTACAGCGGGAATCAAACATGGGTTGTCTGAACGTCAGTAGCCTAGTTCAGTGGTTTTCTCAACTAGGCTACCGAGACTCATTGCATTTGTGTGAATCTATATTTACCTTCAATAAGATTTCTGTATATAGAGCATTTTTATATCTATCTATCTATCTTTCGTTCGCCTGAAGTATTGTCTATATCTGCAATGTCGTTTCCTGTATAAATTTTACTGTCTTTTGTAATTCTTGCAGTGGCCCATATAGTTTTGTCTGTAGTGTTGTATCTATGGGCCAATGGATTTTCCTCAGTCTACTATATTCAGTGCAGTCTTGAAGTATGTGTTCAGCAGTCTGGGGTGCCTGTCCACATGTACAAGTAGTTGATGTGCCGATCTTGAATTTTGTATACATGTGACTATGGAGTCGATTGTGTCCTGTTCTTAGGCGTATAATGATAACTTGTTCATATCTATTCATATTATGAAAGGCATCCTGATTTGGGGCTTGTGGTCCTCTGATTGATTTGATTATCTGTTTCTTATGATGGTATGTAACTGGTGTATCTAGTTGTGTGCCTGTTGAACCTTCCTTTGCCAACTGATCTGCTTTCTCATTTCCTGGTATTCCACAGTGAGACGGGATCCACTGCAGGGCAACCCTGTGGTGCTTGCAGAGTTCAGTCAATAAGGTCTGCAGATGTGGTAATTTTCTGGATTGTAGTGCCTGGAGTACTGATCTTGCATCTGTCAAAAACACTACAGGCTGTGGGCTAAGATTACTGTTCAGCAGTTTTTCTATTGCCAACTTTATTGCTTGTATTTCTGCATCATAATTGTGACAATATTTCCCTGTTGCTATTTTATCCATATCCCTAGTGTTATTTGGGTACTCTATATATGCACCTGCTCCCCCATTCTTTACTGCATTCTGTGCTGATCCATCTGTGTACACACGAATCCATAGGTCTTGTGGGTATTCTTCATCCAGGAAACTGAGAGCTATTGTTTTTCGCTGTAGACTATTTTGTTCCTCTTTGTCAACTATTCCTTTCACTTCTGTCCATATTTGAACTGATAATCCTGATTCATCTGTCCAGGGAGTCTGTTCTGGTATGGGCAGAAGGGGTTTAACAACTCTTGGCATGTCTGGTGTTTGTCTACTAATACGCTTGGCTTGGTGGATAAAGCTGCTTCTCTTAAGTCGTCCCAATGCAAGATTTTGGAATCTGTCCTTCATTGGATGTCTCGGCATGCATACAAATTTTTCTGTCTGTATCAGCACCTTTGTGTCTCTCCGTTCTCTCAGTGCTGGTATCCTCCACAATTTCTCCATCTCCAATATTGGTGTTGATTTCATTGCTCCTGTGATGACCCTAAGTGCCTGGTTTTGTACTTTATCCAGTTCTTGCAATGTGGTGTTTGATGCTGAGCACCATGCGGATGATCCATATTCTAAATGTGGGCGTATACTCTGTTGGTAAACTTTACTGAGTATTTTCCCACTCGCACCCCATGTGGTTCCACACAACTTTCTTAGAATAGCCAATTTTCTCCTTGCTTTTTGGGTTGCCTTATTTATCTGCTGTTTCCAAGATAGTTTGTTATCAAATGTAACTCCGAGATATGTAGCTTGTATGTCTTCTTTCACAGGCTCATTGTTTATGTAGATGGCTCCTGCTTTTTGTTTTGAGGAGAGTGTGAAAAGTGTAGTACTGCATTTGTCTGTATTGATGCTGATACACCATCTATTTGTCCATGAATTCAGTGCATTCATAGCTCTTTGTAGCAATTTGGAGGCCACTGTTGCATACTCCTCTGTGCACCACATTACCAAGTCATCTGCATACATTGCCACTTTGATGCCATGTGGTAGTTCAGTAACTAGGTCATTGATGTAGATCAGAAAAAGTGTTGGAGATAGTACCCCTCCTTTTGGAACGCCCTGGCGCAATAAGACCTTCTTACTCTTAAGACCATCCAGTTGCACTCTGGCTCTCCTGTTATGCAGGTATGCTTTGACCCATTTGTACATCCTGCCATTTACTCCATAATTTCTCAGTTTCTTCAAAAGCCCTTCCTTCCATACCTTATCAAATGCTTTCTTTAGGTCTATCCATGCTGCTAGTACCAGTTTCTTTTCTTGAAACGCATCTTCAATTTCCTGGGAAAGATAGGTTGCTTGATCTTCGGTAGAGTAACACTGTCTAAAGCCTGCTTGTTGTGGGACAAGGAGATTTTCACTTTCCAGGTACCACTGCAGTCTGAGATTGATTATACGTTCCATTGTTTTACACAAACAGCTTGTAAGGCTGATTGGTCTATAGCTGGATGTCATTGAACCATCTTTTCCTGGCTTTAGTAATGGCATCATAATTGCTTCTCTCCATGCCTGTGGCACTTTACCTGTGATCCAGCAAATGTTGTAGATCTGCAGTAGTTTTGCTTTAGCTGCAGTTCCCAAGTTCTTAATCATTTCATTGGACACTCCATCATTGCCTGGTGACTTTTTTCATTTTTAATTTGGATATTGCCAGCTCTAGCTCTCTTTGTGTAATGGGTGTTTCCATTACTTCATGTGTGGTCTCTTCTTGTCTTGCATTTTGTTGTTTTAAACGGGTCTCTTGTCGTTTTTCTAGGCTAATTTCAATATTATTGTCATTTGCAAAGGAGTCTGCAAAGTAATTTGCTGCATGTTTACCTGTTAGAATGTTTCCATCCTTCTTCAGTGTAATTTTGGTGTTCCTTTCTGTACCCTCATCATTCAGCTGTTTTACAAGCTTCCACACTTTTCTTGTGTCTCGTTCAAGATTCAAGGACTCTGTTTTCTCTTTTCAGCTTCTCCGTCTGGCTTGTAGTTTAGCCCGTTGAAATTTGGCTTTAACATGCTGGTAGTTGTTGTGGTGTTCTTGGCAAGGGTTATTTTCTGCTTGCTTTCGAGATGTTTCGATGTCATTGTGCAGTTGCTCTAGTTCACTACTCCAGTATGGTTTGTAGTGTTTCCGTGCTCCTCTAGGTATTGTTTCACTGGCAGCTTGTATTATTAGTCTACTGAATTCATCAACTATTTTGTTGATGTCTCTATCTGTATTTATATCTTTAGTCAATTTTTATATCTCAGCAACTTTACACGTACGCTGATCTCTGAGTTCATATCATTGACATTATTTAGAAAAAAACTCCTTGAGCAGGATGGATATGTGCTCAAGTGTTTATTGTGGTTGACATTTAGGATATTAAAGTGTATTTTTAAATCATCATTAGCATTGTGTGCTGTCTCCACATCGAAGGTCAGCTACCATAGAGTGCCATTCTGCTCTGTCTCTTGCTTTAATGGTGCAGGTTGTCATTGGCTGACATGTCCATTTTTAGTTGTTACTCGTCCATGTTACCCTTGGTCTGCCTCTGTCTCTATTACCTTGTATTTTCCCTTCAAAGATTAATTTTAGTAGGCTGCTGTCTTTTAACATGCCCCAAAAATCTAATTTGTCTTGTTTGAATTGTGTTTAGTAGTTCTCTTTTCATTTTTAGTTGTTAGACTTCATTGTTTGTTTTTTTCTTCTTTCCGTTCAAATCAAGGAATGGAATATCCCCTTCCACTTTTAGATCAGCCTGAACAGATCCAAAGAAATCAACATTATTATTGGTTACTTCACTCCTTGTTAATCTAATCCAAAGAAATCAACATCTTTATTATTGGTTACTTCACTCCTTGTTAATCTAATCCAAAGAAATCAACATCTTTATTATTGGTTACTTCACTCCTTGTTAATCTAATCCAAAGAAATCAACATCTTTATTATTGGTTACTTCACTCCTTGTTAATCTAATCCAAAGAAATCAACATCTTTATTATTGGTTACTTCACTCCTTGTTAATCTACAAACTCAATGAATGTTTGTAATTGATAAATAGTCAAAGTTGTCAGGTTTATTTAGAGGAAAATGGAAAAATTATAGGTTTCTATCAAGTAAATTAGTAACTATGGCAAGAGCAAACATGCATATTGGCACAAGGGTCTAATTGTGGTCAGCAACTCATAGCTGACTGCTGTCACCAGAATATCCAGTGCCTACACCACTGGTGTGATATACAACCAGTGAGCCTACACCACCGCTTAACAATGAGTGTGGGAAAGCTGGTAGGGATCAAGAGGGAAGGCATATCTAACACTGAAAAATGCCATACTGCGGACAGATGTTTTGGGCTTAAAGGGAACAAATAACACAGGAGAAATTTGTAAAATTAGAAAAAATTGTTTGGTGATAAGTAAAAGTAAAGAGCCCCATCATGCCAAGTGGCATATAGGGATTATGGTGTTAGTGACCATACATTTTTATAGACCTTCGGCACATGATTTTTGGGGTAATGTGGTCGGTATTATGAACGTGCTGCTTTACTTTCCAAGACAAATTCGGTACCCATTTTAGGCTGGGTGAACCTGGAAGCCGTCGATCAGGATCAAACCCGACCTCTTGTCCTTTGCTGTCCAGTTCACTAACCACTGAGGTATCGCAGCTCCCGCTATGGTTATAGCTTTTACGTGATTGAGGCTCTCTGTATGGTTGCAGCTTTTGCGTAATTGAGGCTCCCGGTATGGTTGTAGCTTTTGTGTAATTGAGGCTCCTGGTATGGTTGTAGCTTTTGTGTAATTGAGGCTCCCGGTATGGTTGTAGCTTTTGCGTAATTTAGGCTCCCGGTATGGCTATAGCTTTACATAACTGATGGATGACATAACCATAAATAAGTGTAAGCATAAATTTACATGGCTGATTTAGCTGTTTATAATTTCCAGTCATATGTTTTTCTATGCATTCTTCTTTCCTTCCCTATCTGCCTTTCAGCCTCAATAGGAGATATAATTTGCGGTCTTTTGCTCTTCTGTTGGCCTCTCCTGCTATTATCTTTCCTAGTGTTTCTAATACTTCATCTTTTTTCATGGTTCCCCCTTGGGTCTGGTTTTCTTGTAACATTTATTAAAGGCTTGTTGTGCTGTGTTTTTGGTCTTTCTGACTTATCATGTGACAAAACCATTTTATTTTGTGTTTCTTTATATATTCTATGGCTGGAATTATTCCTAGTTTTTTTTCTCAGTTCTTCATTTCTGTTATGTATCTCTCAGGTTGTTTCCTGTCATTCATCTAACACATTTAATATCGGTAGTGGTTATTTTTCATATCACACTTGAGTCTAGAGTCCAAGTCTGACACTGGTAGCCCAACTTTGAGATGAAGATGTCTATTGTGTTGATGGGTCTAAATCCTATAGAGACTTGTAAATGACTATAACAATAGGAAATATTAACCCTAGATTATGATACCTATCTGTTACTCTCCCAGGTACGATACCATAGTAAAAATTACTACCATTGAAATATAACATTAGATGCTCTACAAATAGGAATTTCTCTGCTGTGTGTTTACACCAGGAAAAACATGGGGACTCGAAAATCCTGGCTCAGATGTGTGATTTATGACCTCATGGATCAGATGTGTTACAATGTCTATTGGTACGGTCGGCTAAGTCTGTCAATTTTACATGGAAAAATGTCAAATTTTAAGGAATTTGTGTTTTGATGCAATAATTTGTATAACAGTCTCATAATCAAGGGTTAGATTGCATTTGAGCATTAAAGTGAACTGTTTCAGCATGAATCAGATGACAAAGTTTATTACAAAAACAATTCATGAGCTTTTGTGTCTGTCATATTCTCTTACCTTCACCTTATGTTTGTCACTTGTGAATTACCACCCAGGGGTGCTGACAACTCTCAAACATACCCAGGACAATGGATTAAATGTGCATGATGAAGAAGAAAGAAAGCAGGCAACAACATGAACAGTAACTCAATAACATTGCATGACTTGAGAAAGTTCATTTAACTCTTTCTGCTTCTTATCATGGCAAAGGGCTAACAAACTTAGTAGTGCTTTCAGGGCAGCAACAAAATCCTTCCACATTTCAATTTATATATCTGTTAACACAAACCTTTAATATCAACCAATCAACTAACCTCAAAATCATGTTCTTGCTTTATATTTCCAACTGGCATCAAGCACTGAGTTTCCATGTTTCTGGTAGTCTGAGAATAAAAGAGTAATGTCCCATGTTAGCAACAGAAAACACTGATCAAGAATTAGAAGAGACAACATGTTTGTGTTCATATTTCATTATTATAATCATGCCTAGGGATCTATTATCAGAATTGTTATCAACCTTGATCAATTCATCCTCATTTGCATTTCAGCATCACGGGGAAATATAATTTATAGTTTTTTTGCTTTTCTCTTCACCTATGCTGCTGTTATGTTTCCTAGTGTATATAATATTCCATCAATCCATTTTTCCGTGGTCGGCGTTTGGGTCTGGTGTTCTCGCAATGTTTATTGCAGGCTCTTTGTTTTGTGTTTTGATCTTTCTGCCTTGTCACATGGCCAAACCATTTTATCTGTTGTTTCTTTAAATATTCTATGGCAGGGATTATTCCTAGCTTTTTTCTCAGTTCTTAATTTCTGATCTTATCTCTCAGACTGTTTCTTGATCAAT
Organism: Megaustenia siamemsis; assembly: GCA_032433765.1. Lineage (NCBI taxonomy): Eukaryota > Metazoa > Mollusca > Gastropoda > Stylommatophora > Ariophantidae > Megaustenia > Megaustenia siamemsis. The sequence goes on from JAVIAB010000159.1 coordinate 7,624,233, forward strand.
GAGAGTAAGAGAAAATATGTTATTACACAAGCACAATCAATAACAGAAATCAATCTCACCTTATTCTCCATGCTCGAGAATTGTGTTGGTCATGCTAAGCATTTTCTCTAGTAACTAGAATGTAGCTCACAGCTCTCTCTAGGTTATAGTTGTAATCACAGTTTTTCCTATATCTCTTTCATTGGACCATGTTTGATGGTGAAGTCTAGCTTTGGATGTTCCACTACTGAAGATGTCCCAAAGTCTCTCCCCCACTCTTCTATATAAGTGGCATTCATCAGCAGGGCTTGTTCCAGTACAGTGAATGTAGCTCACAGCTCTCTCCAGGTTATGGTTGAAATCACAGTTTTTCCTATATCTCTTTCATTGGGCCATGTTTGATGATGAAGTCTAGCTTTGGATGTTCCACTACTGAAGATGTCCCAAAGTCTCTCCCCCACTCTTCTATATAAGTGGCATTCATCAGCAGGGCTTGTTCCAGTACAGTGAATGTAGCTCAAGAGTGCTATGTTGACCTGATCTGAGAGGAGATGTCTGATATTCCAGGCATGCATTGCAGCTGGTAGATTGTGTCCTTGTTTATTAGAAGCCCTTGCCTCAAATTGTTATGTATTTGTTACACATGAATGATCCTGGCCAACAATTGTAATTGGATAAAACCATCTTGTCAGTTCAGCTAAATATTAGCTGTGGAAGAAAATATTCTAAACGGCAATGCATCGTGATGAACATTTCTGGTGTAAACAAACTGGAATGTGCTTTAAAATTCAGAATTAGTCTTAGTACTTTTATTTATCAATGAAACATGCAGTGCATTTACTTTCTTGTGTAAAGATGATTTAAGAATTTTTAATTTAAAAAATAAAAGCTAAAACGACATGCATGAAATATTCAACACACAAATATATGAGTAGTTATGTTTGCTGAAACATTGTTTCTATTACTCCTTTCCATATCACAAGTAAGCTGTATTTCTTTATGATATTGACTTTCATCATCGTGTGCCATACCATTTGGAGTAGGAGATCGTGTCCTTCCACAATTCTCTATCAACTGTGCATCATATCAATTCTGTTGATTGTTTACTGTGCTATGACACCAAGCTATCTGACATTCAAGGCAATTTTAACATCAATATTCTGCAACTTTGTACCTGTATCACCCCCCCCCACCCCCCACCACCACCACCCCCTCCTTTTCCACAAAATCCAACTGTTCTCTTAAAACAGCACTACAGATGCTAGAACATATAACACAAGCATTTACTCTCTCGACCATATATCACTACATTTGCATTCTCTATACTTTCGTCAAAAACACTACTTTCGTTTAATTTATATGGGGTACAGAGTGGTCTAGGGGTATGATGTCGGCCTCTGGACAGGAATGTTGCAGTTTGATCCCCACCACAGGCAGTGAAGATTTTAGTTTAAAACAGAACATGCGGTTTCTTCTTATTTTCTTGTCATTTCATCAAATTCGGTTGGCTTACCACGGCAACAGCCGGGTTCGTAATCCTGGCGAGGACACCTGGGTTTGACTAATTCCCTAAAAAATTAGTAGGAGCCGCGATAGCTCAGTGGTTAGTGAACTGGACTACTACGGACAAGGGGTAGGGTTCGATCCCAACCGACGGCTCCGGGTTCACCCAGCCTTAAATGGGTACCGGATTTTTTCTGGGAAAGTAAAAGCAGCACGGGCGTAATACCGACCACATTACCCCAAAAATCATGTGCTGAAGGTCTGTAAAATATAGGGTCACTAACACCATATTTCCCTATACGCCACTTGGCGTGACGGGGGGTACTTTACTTTTTTATTTCATCAAATTTAAGGTGTATGAAGTAGCTATGTTGTTAGGAACATATATTATTAATGATCCTTAAAACTAACCAATCAACTCACTTCACAATCTGGCTCCTCTTTAATATTTCATCTTGGTAGCAATTTCTTGGTTTCCATATTTCTAACAGGCAAAGAATCAAAAGGAAAGTTCAATAGTAACGTAAAATAATTGTAATAAAAATGTTAATGGTAGATGGTAATAATGCACGGAAAAAGGTATGTCTACTAATTATCTGTGGGTATACAACTCTATTCCCTCATGTGGGAAACAACAGGAAAGAGGAAAAGAGGAAGACCCAGAGAGACACTGAGAAGAACACTGATGAGAGCGACAAGAGCAGCAGGAATTAGCTCCCTCAATGAGATAGAGCTGCTTGCACAGAACAGAGACAAATGGCACGATTTGTTAAAATATCTTTACAAGAATTGAAAACTGCTAGAACAAAAATTTAGATAAGAGAAAGAGTACCTTGGGCTACGCCCTCTGGGCCGGCTATGGCTCGAAAGGTCAATAGATAGATAGATAGATATAACTCTATTGCACTGGGAAACATATGGAAGTCCAAAGAAATTAGGTTAAATACTAAAATAAAAATGTTCAACTCCAATGTTAAGTCAGTTTTATATCTGTGAAACATGGAGATCAACAAAAAATGACAATCATGAAGATACAGACTTTCATTAATGGATGCTTACGCAGAATAAAAGGATGGAAATAGCAGGATAAAATCACTAACATAGAATTATGGAAATATACCAGTCAATTACCTGTGGATAAAGAGATACAGTGAAGATGATGGCGCTGGATAGGACACACACTGCGGAAGCCAAATGAGAGTATTACACAACAGGCCCTTTTTTGGAATCCCCAGAGAAAAAGACTAAGAGGAAGACCAAGGAATTCTTGGAGAAAATAGATGGAAGCAGAAATGAAGATATTGGGGAAGACGTGGAATGATCTTAAAAGAATGCAAGAAGTGAAACAGCTTGGAAAGTGTTTGTTGAGAACCTATGCTCCACAGGGAACTGAAAGGTAGAAGAAGAAGATATAACTCTATTATTATTTTTCATTTAAAACCAGTGATTTGCAATTGTAAAGCAACAATTCTATGGCTACCCAGGTTTTTTTTTCCTATAAATTTTATAGCCTGTAATTGCTGGCGCCCTAGGCAAGCTGAACTTTTTTGTTCTTTTTTTTAAGTATAACTATAGTTAAAAGTGGTTCTCTCTCTCTCTCTCTCTCTCTATATATATATATATATATATATATATATATATATATATATATATATATATATATATATATATATATATGGCCCTTGACATCTTGACAGATGGTTGGCAGCAAGCAATCATGATAAATCAGTAGATTGGTAAAAATATGAGTGTCTTATGCTGGATGTTGCTTCGATGAACAGTTTTTTGTGGCTGAATCTACCAGTATTGGATAGACAGGTCCATCCGCAGAATCTATCTATCTATCTTTTGTTCGCCTGAAGCATTGTCTATATCTGCAATGTCGTTTCCTGTATAAATGTTACTGTCTTTTGTAATTCTTGCAGTGGCCCATATAGTTTTGTCTGTAGTGTTGTATCTATGGGCCAATGGATTTTCCTCAGTCTACTATATTCAGTGCAGTCTTGAAGTATGTGTTCAGCAGTCTGGGGCGCCTGTCCACATGTACAAGTAGTTGAGGTGCCGATCTTGAATTTTGTATACATGTGACTATGGAGTCGATTGTGTCCTGTTCTGAGACGTATAATGATAACTTGTTCATATCTATTCATATTATAAAAGGCATCCTGATTTGGGGCTTGTGGTCCTCTGATTGATTTGATTATCTGTTTCTTATGATGGTATGTAACAGGTGTATCTAGTTGTGTGCCTGTTGAACCTTCCTTTGCCAACTGATCTGCTTTCTCATTTCCTGGTATTCCACAGTGAGATGGGATCCACTGCAGGGCAACCCTGTGGTGCTTGCAGAGTTCAGTCAATAAGGTCTGCAGATGTGGTAATTTTCTGGATTGTAGTGCCTGGAGTACTGATCTTGCATCTGTCAAAAACACTACAGGCTGCGGGCTAAGATTAATGTTCAGCAGTTTTTCTATTGCTAACTTTATTGCTTGTATTTCTGCATCATAATTGTGACAATATTTCCCTGTTGCTATTTTATTCATATCCCTAGTGTTATTTGGGTATTCTATATATGCACCTGCTCCCCCATTTTTTACTGCATTCTGTGCTGATCCATCTGTATACACACGAATCCATAGGTCTTGTGGGTATTCTTCATCCAGGAAACTGAGAGTTATTGTTTTTCGCTGTAGACTATTCTGTTCCTCTTTATCAACTATTCCTTTCACTTCTGTCCGTATTTGAACTGATAATCCAGATTCCTCTGTCCAGGGAGTCTGTTCTGGTATGGGCAGTAGGGGGTTAACAGCTCTTGGCATGTCTGGTGTTTGTCTACTAATACGCTTGGCTTGGTGGATAAAACTGCTTCTCTTAAGTCGTCCCAATGCAAGATTTTGGAATCGGTCCTTCATTGGATGTCTCGGCATGCAAGCAAATTTTTCTGCCTGTATCAGCACCTTTGTGTCCCTCCGTTCTCTCAGTGCTGGTATCCTCCACAATTTCTCCATCTCTAATATTGGTGTTGATTTCATTGCTCCTGTGATGACCCTAAGTGCCTGGTTTTGTACTTTATCCAGTTCTTGAAGTGTGGTGTTTGATGCTGAACACCATGCAGATGATCCATATTCTAAATGTGGGCGTATACTCTGTTGGTAAACTTTACTGAGTATTTTCCCACTCGCACCCCACGTAGTTCCACACAGCTTTCTTAGAATAGCCAATTTTCTCCTTGCTTTTTGGGTTGCCTTATTTATCTGCTGTTTCCAAGATAGTTTGTTATCAAATGTAACTCCGAGATACGTAGCCTGTATGTCTTCTTTCACAGGCTCATTGTTTATATAGATGGCTCCTGCTTTTTGTTTTGGGAAAGAGTGAAAAGTGTAGTACTGCATTTGTCTGTATTGATGCTGATACACCATCTATTTGTCCATGAATTCAGTGCATTCATAGCTCTTTGTAACAATTTGGAGGCCACTGTTGCATACTCCTCTGTGCACCACATTACCAAGTCATCTGCATACATTGCCACTTTGATACCATGTGGTAGTTCAGTAACTAGGTCATTGATGTAGATCAGAAAAAGTGTTGGAGATAGTACCCCTCCCTGTGGAACGCCCTGGCGCAGTAAGACCTTCTTACTCTTAAGACCATCCAGTTGCACTCTGGCTCTCCTGTTATGCAGGTATGCTTTGACCCATTTGTACATCCTGCCATTTACTCCATAATTTCTCAGTTTCTTCAAAAGCCCTTCCTTCCATACCTTATCAAATGCTTTCTTTAGGTCTATCCATGCTGCTAGTACCAGTTTCTTTTCTTGAAACGCATCCTCAATTTCCTGGGAAAGATAGCATCCACAGAATGAACAGGATGTGTTTGGGGTGCCTGGTCTTGTCTCTTTTCTCCTGCACTTTTTGTCTTCTGAATTTGATATCAGCACTGTATCGAAAGTTGCTCTGCCATTTTTTTTATTTTTGTTTTCCATGTTTCTTTCATTGATAGAGAATTCCCTCAAGGAAGTCCTTCAAACATCCTTATATCTCAACACTGGTCTGTTTTAGTCTATTTCCATCCTTAAGTTTGTCATACAATATTTGTTTGAGAATACAAATGTTTGCCATTCTTCTTACATAACCCAGCCATCTTAGTCTATGACTCCTAAGTGTTGCCATGATGGATGGGAGTTTGACTTGTAAGACATTACTTAGTTACTTTGTTCTGCCATTTGACATTCATAATCTTTCAAAGGCAATGCACATGAAAGCTGTTTAACCTTTTCTCCTGCCCTGCATAGATAGTGCAAGTTTCTGATCCATATAGAAATGTACTAAGCACATAACTTTCGTAAATTTGAATCTTAGTCCTGAGTGTTAATCTGGTGTTGGTCCACGCTCATATCTTTACATTTACCAAATGTGGAAGCTGGCTTTCCAGTTCAAGAAATGTATTTCTTCTTCAAGGGAGATGGTGTTTACACATGAACTGTCTTTTTTTTTCCTTCTTAAAAACATCAATTGAAAAATTATTTGATGTATCATTTTCACTCTTTCTTTTTTGGGATAATCCTTGATGGCTCTCCCAAAGTACATGGCATTCCCCAGACAACTGCCTGTGTTTCCTGTACCTTGAGCCAGCACAGGTTATATCTATAAGATACGCACAAGATCTTTCTATACCATCTCATTTTCATCTCTTCTTTCAAGATCAAAAGTAAAATACATTTTTTTTAATGTGAAGGTTCCCTCTATGCTCTTCTAGGCAAATGGGGAATATGTTGTTAATGACCATGGCACACTTTTGGTGATGTAGATTGTTCTTGCTTTTCCAAATATTTGTTTGTCTTGTGAGAGCTGTCATTGCCTGTGCTATTTTAGCTGATACTTGTAGTGTGGAGCCTTTGTATGTGCCAATCTATCTTCTTAGATTTACTGAGCTTATTATTTTTTTTAAATACAAAAATGCTTACTTTACTGTTAATTGTAATAATATGAGCTTACAATGAGTTACAACCTGGTCATAATAAATACAATTTCCTTGTGAACTTTACAGTACACATTTATACAAGTCTGTGCATGAAACAAAAATGTTGTGGTTATTAGCCATATGGATGGCCAAACTAAATAGAATCAGTTGGAGCTTCTGTTTCATCTGCACCATTGATGACATTCTCTTTCTTGATAATCTTCCTAATCTTCAGATTTTGTTATTTTTGAATTCTCCTCTGATGTGTCAGCATCATAGCCTTTGGTGTTCTGCTAATATTTCTCTTGTATGCCCCTAGACCCCGTACTTGTTAGTTCAGCCACCTCAGAACAGAAGTCAGCTGTTATTAAAATATACCAAAAACCATAGACCACCACCATATGAGACTGAGCTTGTCTCAGAGACTGGAAAGCATTGGTAAAATAATCTACCCTTATTGCCTCAAGGAATTAGGCATGAAGGAAGCAAGAGTAATCACGGAAGTAAAGAAAAGTTTATGACAAAAAAACAAATAGAATAGTCTAGGAAGTAAAAGAAACAGACAGTTAAGCATGACCAGGTATAGACAGTAGATATGATCAGAAGTGTTGCACAGAATAAGTGTAGTTATTTTATTTCATGCCAAATATATTATACATTTTTTAATTCAATGCAGCAGGAGATCAGTGCCTAGGAGTCATGACCCAGGTGGGCCCACCTCCCCTAGAGTGTCAAGAAACTGAAGGGCCAAAGCACTTGCTCAATGTGATCATCTTCTGATGATCAGATTGCCTCCTGCTGCAAAGCTCTATATAAAGAGTTTCCTATTACTGAGACATTGTTAATACATTGACAGTAGGAATAAAGACTGAACTGACAACTGGAAAGATAGATGACACTGGTAAAGACTAGAACCAACTGCTAACCTGGCCTGCACCCCATCAGCTGAAATCTATTATCTATACAAACATATTAAGAGTTTCCTATTACTTATCATAATGATTTATTTGTATTTTCATCTTCACCAAACTGCCATGAATTTCAGTGTATCCAAAAATTATGATTTTCCTATCTTCCACTGTTTTTCCCCAGTAACTAGTAAGTCACAAACGGTAGTCTAGGTCTATGTACAAGTAGCACTCAACTAACTACAACTATTGTAAGTTAAGCAGTCACAGTATCAGCTGTAGATGTGGATTATCCACAATTTTGTTTTCAGATGTTTCAACAACAGCAGAGTTATCCTTTGTAAATTTGTACCAACCATGATGTTATTATTATTGCTTAATAATGATGATTATGTATGATGACGCAGGCGTGTGTAAGTCTAGCACTTGATTATATTATTATAATATTATAGAGTATTAGCAGAGTTAATGTGTTACAGCATAATATAGTTAGTAGACAGTAGTAGACTAGTAGAGTTAAGCTGAGTCAGATAGACTATTGGTTACTACTTATATAATTAATATAATATGTATCTTCTATTTCCCTTCCTCATTCATCTCTCAGTGTCGAGGGGAGATATAATTTGTGGTCTTTTACTCTTCTGTTTGCCTCTGCTGCTGTTATGTTTCCAGTATTCCTTCAAACCATCTTTTTTTGAGGTCGGCCCTTGGGTCTGGTGTTCTCACAATGTTTATTGAAGGTTCATTGCATTATGTTTCGATATTTCTACCTTGTCACATGGCCAAACCATTTTATTTTTTTGTTTCTAACATATATTCTATGGCGGGGATTATTCCTAGCTTTTTTTCTTCATTTCTGATCTTATCTCTCAGGCTGTTTTCTGTCATTCTTCTAACACATTTCATCTCAGTAGAGGTTATTTTTCTTTTTGTTGTTGCATCTTGGGTCCAGGACTGGCATTGGTTGCACGTGATTGGGATGAAGATTGTATTGTAGAGTCCCTGTTTTGCCTCTGGAGTTATTTCCTTGGTGGACAATAAGTGGTGATAACTGTCCAATGATTTGACAAGCTTTGTTGCATCTTGAGTCTATTTCTGCTGTTTATGAATTGTCATTTGTCACTAGACTTCCTAGATATTTAAATTCCTCTACTTGTTTTAGCTGTCTGTTATGTTTGTCTTCTGCGATATTCATGATTTCTGTTTTGTTGGAGTTGATTTTCAGGTTGTGTTTTATGTCTGCGCTGTTGAGTTTATTCACGTGTTCTTGTAGGTCTTCTAATTTTCCATGAAATTAAAGCCTGATCGTCTGCAAACAGAAGCTTGCTGATCTCCTGTCTCTGATGGGTTGACTAACTTGAATATATAGTCCACGTACGTAATAAATAATAAAAGGGAGGAGAGGGATAGTAAGCACCCATCTTATTATGTTGATGTAGAGTTTTAATTAGGTTGGTTAAATTGTTAAATGTTGGCTCACTCCGTGTGGTATAGAGTGAGAGAGAGAGAGAGAGAGTCACTACACGTTAACTATTTTTTTAATAATAATAGTACTTAGCACTATTTCACTATAGTCAATAGTAATTAGTTAGATGATCAATATATAATATATTATATTATAATATTATATCATGTCATATGTTTTACTACTACTACTGTCTACTTCACTTGGAATCTTAAGAATGTCTGCCCTATCATCTTATAATCTACATGTCTGTGTCAGTTCAATGTGCCGTCTTTGGCTATAAAGGTCAATAGATAGATGATGTTAAAACTAAAAGTATAGTCTGTTTTAGTAAGAACGAACGTAAATCTGTTACTAAAACAACAGACATGAACAACTTACTGCAAAAATCGTCCTTGTTTACACAGATGGACGTTGCTCCACAATTAGTATCTGCTCACAGGAAATGACGTATTTTAGTTGTTTAGGGTTGCCATATGGCCACAAGAGTAATTAAAACTTTCTGAAAGAGGCCAAATAAAAAGGAAAGCAAATTTCCAATCATCATTGAGTGACTGAGCTGATAAATGACAAAGACGGACAGCCAATATCAAATAACCAATGTATGCAACAGAAATGGAAAGAATAATTTGAAGACCTGTTAAACATACCAACTACCAATAAGACAACAAAAACCACGCTAGAACTCACAAATACTGAACCCAACATCATGAAAGAGGAAATCGAAGAAGTAATCAAATATGCACCAAGAAATAAAGCACCGGGGATAGATAGCATACCAATAGAAATAATAGCAGCAGCAGGAGAAACAGGAATGTAATGGCTGCACAGAATATTTAATGTAGCATGGCACCAACAACAAGCCCCAGAAGACTGGCAACAGGCAATCATCATACCAATATGGAAAAAGAAAGGTAGCAAAAGAGACTGCAATCAATATAGAGGTATATCTCTTCTCAGCCATGTAGGAAAGCTATATGCCAAAATCTTGGAAAAAAGGCTGAGACCAATAATAGAACTACAGTTAAGCGATTCTCAAATGGGGTTCCGAAAAAACAGAGAATGTACTGACGCACTATTCACATTAAAACAGCTTGCAGAAAAAAACGACAGAACACAATCAAAACTTATACATAGTCTTCATTGACCAGGAAAAAGCATTTGACAGAGTAAACAGAGAACAACTGTGGGAGATACTAACAACATACAGAGTAAGCCAACATCTAACCAACCTTATTAAAAGTCTCTATCTAGTAGTTCTCTTTTCATTTTTAGTTATTTTAAGACTTTATCTTTTGTTTTCTTTTCTTTCCATCTAATTCTACCTATTCTTCTATATATCCACATTTCAACAGACTTCAATTTTATGTTCTGTTTTCGTGTCTAATGTCCATGTGTCTGCACCATATAGGAATGTTGAGAAGATATAACGTTTTTCTATTCTTAGTTTTAGTCCTGGTGTAATTTGTTTTGATGTTAAAATATTTTTCATGACAATAAAATTATTTTTTGCCATTTCTATTCTTTTATTTATTTCAGTTGTACATTTTCCATCACTGGTTATAGTGTGTCCAAGGTAGTTATAGTTCTGAACCTTCTCCAGGTATTTTCCTTCAATTTTGTTATCCACTTGTGGGTTTTGAGTATTGTCTTTGTTTATGATCATAGTTTTGTTCTTTTTGATATTGTAATTCCAAATACTACCCCACAGTTTAATAGATTTGAAGCTGAAACACCAGCAGCAGAATTAGATGTAAATTTAGATGACTTCACCTTGAGCGAAATAGAAACCACCTTAAAGCTTATGACTAATAGCAAGGTTGCTGGAGAGGATAAGTTAACAGCTGAGATCCTCAAGGCAATTGATAGCCATAATCTAATACATCTCCAAAAAATGTTCAACATCATTTGGAAAACAGAGAAGACGCCTCATAAATGGAAAAAAGGAATCATTGTTAAGATTCAAAAAGGGCAATCTGAGAGATTGTAACAACTGGAGAGGCGTGACACTTTTGTCAGTTGCCTCAAAGTTATTCTGCAAAATCATCCTAAATAGAATAAAGGATTCAATAGATACAGTAATGCGTGAAGAACAGGCTGGGTTTAGAAAAGGGAGAACCTGCCTTGACCACATTTTCACTCTACGACTTATATTGGAGGAACACATTGAAAAGCAAAAACCTTTTGTACTTAACTTCATCGACTTCAAAAAAGCATTTGATAGTATTCATAGAGATTCTTTGTGGAAAATTCTGAAGCAATATGGCTTACCATCAAAAATCATAAATATTATCAAAGACATCTATGATGGTTACACATGTGCAGTTCGAACAGAGGAAGGACTGAGCGAATGTTTCCCAATAGAAACTGGGGTTAAACAGGTATGTATTTTATCGCCCTTGTTATTTGGAATTGTTATGGACTTCATAATGAAGAAATGCTGCACTGGTAATAAAGGCATCGAATGGATACAAGGAGACCATTTGGAGGACCTCGACTTTGCTGATGACATAGTTCTCATCAGCAGTCAGATAAAAACGATGCAGGAAAACACAAATGAACTATCATCAATAGCCAGCAAAAATTGAGATCAATCGTGAACAGACTAAAGTCATGAAAAGCTTAATCTCAATAGATGACAAAATATACATGGAAAACAAACCAGTAGAAGAGATCGATCACTTTATCTATCTTGGAAGTCACATTGATCGAGAAGGGGATACAAGTAAAGAAATTAGAATCAGAGTAGCTAAAGCAGCAATGTCTTTCAGAAGCCTTGAAAAGTTGTGGAAATCAAAACGCATCAGCACAACACAAAACTTAGACTATTCAAATCAAATGTACTATCAACCCTTACGTATGCGTGTGAAAGCTGGAAAACAACAAGAGATATAGAAACAAAGTTGAACGCATTCGAAAATAAATGTCTAAGGAAAATACTTGGTATAGCGTGGAACGAATTCAAAACAAACGAGGAAATTAGAGAAATCGCCAATCAACCACTAATATCTTCAGTAATAAAGAAAAGACGATGGTCATATGTTGGACATGTGATGAGAAGAGATAATAACCGAATAGCAAAGCAAGCCCTCATGTGGGAAACAACAGGTAAGAGAAAAAGAGGAAGACCCAGGGAGACACTGAGAAGAACATTGATGAGAGGCAAGAGCAGCAGGATTAGGCTCCCTCAATGAGATAGAGCAGCTTGCACAGAACAGAGACAAATGGCGAGATTTGATAAAATATCTTTATAGGAGAAGGAGTATCTTGGTCTACGACCTATGGGCCGGCTACGGCTCGAAAGGTCAATAGATAGATAGATAGAAATATTAGGAAGAAACAATCATCACTTTTTTGGCCATGCAATGAGAAGGGAAAAGATGGAATATATTGTGACAGCTGGAAAAATTGAGGACCGAAGAGATGAAGAGGGAAGCAAAGAGAAAAGATACCAGACAGCTTAAGTGAATGGCTTGGCAGAAGGTCAATAACAGAAAAGATAACTGTCGAGATCGAAAGTTGTGGAGAGACATGATCACCTACGCCAGCAGGCATGGTACTTGGTGACGATGATATGACCAGAAAACAAAACTAACCACGGGCCCACATCTCTCAGCTGTCTCGCCGAAAGCATGGTCAAGGTCGAGTTTATTGTGGAAAAAAGGTCGTACTTGAATTATCAACTGTTGTCACGTTCTGTTTTATTCAAGACACAAGAGCCAAGAACTCAACTATTCTATTCATTGTTTGTGTGCTACTCAAATCACATACGATTTTCATTTATCAAAGTCTACAAATTTGGTCATCATCAAGTAGCGTGTGAGTTACAAGCCATATTCGTCTTTGATGGAAAGAAGGGATCGCTCCAGGATGTGCTGTCATTCATTTATGAAGATTTTTCTTGGATCTTCTTCGACGAGAACTCAGGAACTTTTCTTCCAGCATTTACATTTTTGCATTGCTGATCTCTGACACGGGTGTTCTGATTGGTCTACTGTTTGTGTGGATAAAGACCATTGGCTACAAAGTCAATCAACTAAACGGGATGTGTCAAAGTCTCGTTTTTCACCATCACGTATTTAGCTTTCGGTCCGTATGGTACGTTGTGTGCCTAACAGTGGAGAATTACACCACCATATGTCATCCAACAAGCTTTGTGGTTATGTGCACAAGGCGACGCGCCAGTATCGTGGTCATGTGCATTCTAGTCTTGTGATTGTTGCTGTATATGGCCACTGCTGTTGCTGCTGAGGTAACGCCAAACGAGATAGGTCTTGAAAAATGCTTGCCAAGTCCAAGGCTGATGTTCTTGCGCATAATAACCTACATTGACTCGGTGGTAACGTTGCTACTACCGCTGATCGCCATTACTGTCATGCTCTTCACGATCGTTCTGTCAATCATACACAAGTCCCGGTGGAAGAAGCTCAGTGGCCTGCCGATGCTGGAAGTTTCCGAGCTGAAACCAATCAACGATCCTAGGTGGAACTCAGTGCGAGTTAGCGCCCAGGTTCGTGTGGCTAGGCTGCTCTTTGCCTTGTCTCTGTCTTACATCATCATGAACGCACCCAGCCACGTGGTCAGACTGTACTATCTGATGCGGACTCAAGACTCAGGGGACATGAAATTGACATTCTCTGAAGGTCTTATACGGCTGATCTTCCAGCACGTCAGCCACGCCCACCATGCCTGCAAGTTTTGGATCTTCGTGGTCGTCAGTAGAAACTTTACCAAGAACCTCAGACAAACTTTGGTGGACGTTACCAAGTGTATATATATATATATGTTAGTCGTGGCTTATATCTTGGTGGTTGTCTGTGCTAACCATGGTTCCTATCTTGGTGGGTGTCTGTGCAGCCATGGCTCAATTCTCGGTGTATATCCGTGATAGTCGTAGCTCATATCTTAGTGGGTGTCTGTGCTGGCCAAGGTTAATATCTTGGTGTGTGTCTGTGCTGGCCAAGATTCATATCTTAGTGGGTGTCTGTGCTGGCCAAGAATCATATCTTGGTGTGTGTCTGTGCTGGCCAAGAATCATATCTTGGTGTGTGTCTGTGCTGGCCATGGTTCATATCTTGGTGTATTTTCGTGCTAGCCATGGCTCATATTTTAATGTGTTTCAGTGCTAGTCATGGTTCATTTCTTGGTGTGTTTCTGTGAAGCCATGGCTCATATCTTAATGTGTTTCTGTGCTAGCCATGGCTCATATCTTAGTGTGTTTCTGTGCTAGCCATGGCTCATATCTTAGCTTGTGTGTGTTAGCCATGGCTCATATTTTGGTGTGTGTCATGTTAGTCATATCTCATATCTTGGTGTGTGTCCGTGTTAATCATGTCTCATATCTTTGTGTGTGTCTGTGTTTAGTCATATCTCATATCTTAGTGTGTATCTGTGTTAGTCATGTGTCATATCTTTGTGCGTGCATGTCTGTGTTAGTCATATCTAATATCTTTGTGTGCATGTCTATGTTAGTCACATATCATATCCTTGTGTGCATGTCTATTTTAGTCATGTCTCATATATTTGTTTGTATGTCCATGCTAGTCACGTCTCATATCTTAATGTGTGTCTGTCTATATTAGTCATGTCTCATATCTTTGTGTGTTTTTGTTTAGTCATATCTCATATCTTTGTGTGTACATGTCTATGTTAGTCACATCTCCTATCTTTGTGAGTGCATGTTTATGTTAGTTATGTCTCATATCTTTGTGTGTGCATGACTGTGTTTAGTCATATCTTAGTGTGTGTATCTGTGTTAGTCATATCTCATATATTAGAGTGTGTCTGTGTTAGTCACATCTCATATCTTAGTGTGTGTATGTGTCTGTGTTAGTCATATCTCATATCTTTGTGTGTGTCAGTGTTAGTCATGCCTCATATCGCTGTGTGCATGCCAGTGTTAGTCACATCTCATATCTTTGTGTGTGCATGTCTGTGTTAGTCACCTCTAGTGACTCGACCAGATGGTGCTCGTAAACCTGGGAGGGTCGACCTTCTAAGGGCAGAATCCCCCTACAGAAAAAACAATCTGCTGCCTTGCAGGAAGATTGGGGACAATCAAAGGCTAAGGAAAGCAAACCTGAATTAAATGCTGGCTGAAATTGGATGCACTGGGCCACTGGCACAGAACACAGTGACAGTGCAACGTTTTGTCAGGTATCCAATCACAGTGGATCTAACAGACTCTAATTATGATGTTCTGTCTGTGGGGTCGATCAATTCACTTAAACAGACAACTGTCTTCATGTGAGAGTCTGGAATCCTGCTCTGATTGAGTCTTGATCGCAGAGAGAGAGAGAGAGAATTATCAACTGTTTCCATTTTATGTGCAATTAATTTATTATTTTGTTTTCAACACGGGCTAGGTTTATGGTTAGTTGTATGCTCTTCCAAATCTTAAACCTAACTAGGGTAGCGGAGGTGTCTTCTAATGACATATTCGAGCGCGACCAAATAAAGTGTAAGGGGATGTTT
The DNA here is from genome assembly GCA_032433765.1 of Megaustenia siamemsis. Lineage (NCBI taxonomy): Eukaryota > Metazoa > Mollusca > Gastropoda > Stylommatophora > Ariophantidae > Megaustenia > Megaustenia siamemsis. The sequence goes on from JAVIAB010000159.1 coordinate 7,639,518, forward strand.
CTCCGGGCAGAAATAATAATTTGGGACACTAAACTCTACCTTTCAAAACAACATGGATATCTCCTGATGATAGAACCTCAAATCAAATTGACCACCTATGTATTAAACAACAATTCAGATCATCATTAATAGATGTAAGAGCATACAGAGGTGCTGATGTTAATAGTGACCACAACCTGTGCATTGGGAAAACAAGATTAAAATTTAGAAGCCAACAGAAGAGGTCAATTACACATAAAATTGATAGTCGTAAACTGAAAGATGAAGCCATCAAGAAAAAGTGTAACATAGAGCTAAGTAATTGTTATGCAGTACTCGGTGAAATAGACATAGATATCAATAAAATGTGGGACTCACAGAGCAAAATACTAATGACAGCAGCAGAATCAAGCGCCGGAGTGTAGAAAATGGAAAAAAGACGAGCATGGATTTCAAATACTGCATGGAAATACATCAAAGAAAGAAGAGAAGCAAAGAGAGCCATGACTAATGTAAAGACAGATCTAGCAAAAGTCCTGGCCAAAGCAACATACAAAGAGTTAGACAACAAAGTAAAAAGTTCGGCAAGAAGAGATACAAGAGCTTATATAGTCAGTTTTGGCAGAGAAAGCAGAGACAGCTGCAATTACCTGTCTTGGAGACAGCAGAACTCTCTATATTGTACAAAAGTTGCTGACAAACACCTATACATCCAGTGGAACACCAATTCTAGACAAACCTGATTCAATTCTAACAACAAGCGCAGACATAAAAGCACGTTGTGTGGAACTCTTCAAAGAAATTCTTAACCGTTCACAACCCCACAATTTAATAGAATTTTGAAGCTGAAACACCAGCAGCAGAATTAGATATAAATTAAGATGACTTCACCTTGAGTGAAATTGAGACCTCCTTAAAGCGTTTGGACAGCAACAAGGCTACCGGAGAGGGTAAGTTAACAGCTGAGATTCTCAAGGCAATTGATAGCCATAATTTAATACACCTACAGAAAATGTTCAACGTCATTTGGAAAGCAGAGAAATCGCCTCATAAATGGAAAAAAGGAATCATTGTTAAGATAAAAAAAAAAACAATCTGAGAGATTGTAACAACTGGAGAGGCGTGACACTTTTGTCAGTTGCCTCAAAGTTATTCTGCAAAATCATCCTAAATAGAATAAAGGATTCAATAGATACAGTAATGCGTGAAGAACAGGCTGGGTTTAGAAAAGGGAGAACCTGCCTTGACCACATTTTCACTCTACGACTTATATTGGAGGAACACATTGAAAAGCAAAAACCTTTTGTACTTAACTTCATCGACTTCAAAAAAGCATTTGATAGTATTCATAGAGATTCTTTGTGGAAAATTCTGAAACAATATGGCTTACCATCAAAAATCATAAATATTATCAAAGACATCTATGATGGATACACATGTGCAGTTCGTACAGAGATAGGACTGAGCGAATGTTTTCAAAGAAACTGGGGTTAAACAAGGATGTATTTTATCGCCTTTGTTATTTGAAATTGTTATGGACTTCATAATGAAGAAATGCTGCACTGGTAATAAAGGCATCGAATGGATACAAGGAGACCATTTGGAGGACCTCGACTTTGCTGATGATATAGTTCTCATCAGCAGTCAGATAAAAACGATGCAGGAAAACACAAATGAACTATCATCAATAGCCAGCAAAAATTGAGATCAATCGTGAACAGACTAAAGTCATGAAAAGCTTAATCTCAATAGATGACAAAATATACATGGAAAACAAACCAGCGAAAGATATCAATCACTTTATCTATCTTGGAAGTCACATTGATCGGGAAGGGGATATTAGTAAAGAAATTGAAATCATAATAGTTAAAGCAGCAATGTCTTTCAGAAGCCTTGAAAAGTTGTGGAAATCAAAACTCATCAGCACAAACACAAAACTTAGGCTATTCAAATCAAATGTACTATCTACTCTTACATATGCACCTTAGAGCTGAAAAACAAGAGACATAGAAACAAAGTTGAACGCATTCGAAAATAAATGTCTAAGGAAAATACTTGGTATAGCGTGGAACGAATTCAAAACAAACGAGGAAATTAGAGAAATCGCCAATCAACCACTAATATCTTCAGTAATAAAGAAAAGACGATGGTCATACGTTGGGCATGTGATGAGGAGAGATAATAATCGAATAACAAAGCAAGCCTTCATGTGGGAAACAACAGGTAAAAGAAAAAGAGGAAGACCCAGAGAGACACCGAGAAGAACATTGATCAGAGAGGCAAGAACAGCAAGAATTGGCTCCCTCAATGAGATAGAGTTGCTTGTACAAAACAGAGACAAATGGCGAGATTTGATAAAAGATCTGTACAAGGATTGAAAACTGCTTAAATAAATATTTAGATAAGAGAAAGAGCATCTGGGTCTATGCCCTATGGGAAGGCTACGGCTCGAAAGGTTAATAGATAGATAGAAACTCTACCTTTACAATGGCAAGTGCAAGACAATTAGCTTTCTGCTTGCATCAAAATAAGTGAACCAGAGCTGCTCAAGATCTCTCCAAAGTAAGTTTGGTAACACTTGCTAGTTTAACCAAAAGAGTAAAGATTGATTAGAAAAGCCAGCTCAGTATAAATTGCATTGCTGAGGTCGGTAAAATGGCGCAAAATAACGCAACTTGTTATAAACGACAATACCATATGATATATCCGCGCGGGAGGAGAAAGAATAAAACTTACCGCCAAGCTCAAAACACTAGCCAGCATGTGGTCTGAAAATCAATTTTTATTCTTCTACCTTTTAGCTCCCTATGGAGCATAGATCTTCAACAAACATTTTCCAAGCCGTTCTTTTTCTTGCCATTCGTTTCAGATCATATCTTCTCCACCATCTTCATCTCTGCTTCCATCTGTCTTCTCAAAGAATATTTTGGGTTTCCTCCTTGTCTTTTTCCTCAGAGATTAAAAAAATGACCTTTTGTGCAATACTCTCGGTGGCTCCCGCAGTGTGTGTCACATACAGTGCCATATTTTTCACTATATCTCTTTATTCACTGGTACTTTTCCATAATTCTGTGTTAGTGATTTTGTCCTGATAGTTCCATCCTTTTATTAATCTTTATTCCATTGACATATTTTTTTCCCCATTAGACTCAACACGATTCTTATTTTCTGAAGCCCCGCCAAGTCTCTAGAATATTCTTCCTTCTCTCACCTCTTCTTCGATGTTTCGAAATATTATTCTTATTTTGTTCTGCATCTTTCTATGATAACATAGATATGATCAATGTGAATATTTGAAAGCGAGTTGTCCAATGTTGAGCCATCACTGCATTTAGGCATCCCTGCTCAAGGTACAGGAAACTTGGCCATTTGCCCAGGCTGCACTATGTGCATAGGGCAGCAATCACATTTTTATTCTTGTGAATATGTTTATAATTATACTTTAAAAGGACGCCGATGTTCATAAGGCTGAACAACCATAGAGACGGCTCCACATTTAGGCCTTTGGATTGTCTGTTTTTCCTTGTGGTTTCTGTTGTTATTAGTAAATTTAGCGGGATTAAATCGTTGATTGAACTTTTTGTTCTACATTGAAAGCGATTATCATCTACATGCTATCCTTTCATGTATTGCATTTAGGTCATAGATTTTTACATCAAAAGAAAGATTACAAGTACAAGGAAATGAAAATAAACAAGATCTCATGATAAGCAAGCAATTTATTATAGTAAATTTCACAATGAATGAAACTCCAATTAGAAAAAAACATGTTATAAGAATTAATGAAATATAGGTAGCAATTATTAAAGATTGCAGCAAAGACAAAACTATAGTTAACAGGTTAAATGTGATCAGGTTACAAGAATTGTAAAAAAAAAAATATATATATATATTTCTAGACATATGATGCTGTTCTTTTGCAGCCAGTGCAGTGGTTGGGATTTGTAACATACCAACTTGGTAGGAAAATGGATTTGGCAGTTGTAAAATGAAGATAACCAGCATGAGGATGGTGAAAAAGCTGCAACTGCTGTTGGTTGCACAGACCACTACTTATCATGCTGCACCCTGTGACAGGAGCAGGTGTGACTCTGCTCACAGGTGAAGTAATGGCAATAAGAATTAGGTTAAACTTAGAGATAAATATTAAGTTAAACTTAGAGATAAGCATTAGGTTAAGCTTAGACTTTGACCATTAACTAATTAAAAGAAAAACCACTTATACAATTTTCAGCCTATCAAGAAATTCACTCTCAGCAATCCCAAAGATAGAAAAGACCAAACAATCTCTAGTGACCAAAACTCATCTCAGCGTCACTATGGATTGCAGAATGACATAGATAAATCAGACAGATAAAGCAAACAAAAGAGTCAGCAAATGAAGAAATTAACATGAACAGACTGGGGAGCAGACAGCAATAGCTTGAAATGTCTGTACACTGTTCATCACTCCCACAGTATGACTTGACATTGACCGATAATGATATCACCAAATTTATTTTTAATTCCTTAGGGGAAGAACATGATTGGCGAGATAATGATGTACATATTAAATGATCGATGTCTTAAGAAGATATTTTAGGTCTCTTCTGTGTGGGTTTTCTTGTGATTTATTAGATTCTCGCTCTCACCAAAACCAATACCACATACAAAACATTTGTACGGCTTGTCTCCTGAATGTATTCTCTTATGTTTCATTAAAATACTACTCAGAGAAAATCCAACACCACACACATCACATTTGTAGGGTTTCTCCCCTGTATGAGTTCTCTTGTGCCTTTTTAGATTTCGACTTTGTGAAAATTCTGCACCACACATATCACATGTGTAAGGCTTCTCTCCTGTATGTGTTCTCTTGTGTTCAATTAGGGTACAATTTAAAGCAAAATATGCATCACACATATCACATTTGTAAGGTTTCTCTCCTGTATGTGCTTTCTTGTGATCTGTCAGAGCACAATTTACAGCAAAACATACACCACACACATCACATTTGTAAGGTTTCTCTCCTGTATGTGTTCGCTTATGTTTAGTTAGAGTACCACTTTCAGCAAAACATACACTGCACACATCACATTTGTAAGGTTTCTTTCCTGCATGTGTTCTTTTATGCTTTTTTAGATGTTCACTTTGGGCAAAGCCTGCACCACACACATCACATTTGTAAGGTTTCTCTCCTGTATGTGTTCTTTTGTGCTTGATCAGAGTGCCATTTTCAGCAAAACCTACACCACACACATCACATTTATAAGGCTTCTCTCCAGTATGTGTTCTTTTGTGCTTGATCAGAGTGCCATTTTCAGCAAAACCAGCACCACAAACATCACATTTATAAGGCATCACCCCAGTGTGTGCTATTTTGTGTTTCATTAAAGTGAAATTCTCAGCAAAACCTGTACCACATAAATCACATTTGTAAGGCTTCTCTCCTGTATGTGTTCTCTTGTGCCTTTTTAGATGTCCACTTTGAACAAAACCTGCACCACAAACATCACATTTGTAAGGTTTCTCTCCTGTATGAGTTCTTTTGTGTTTTATTAGACTGCCACTTTCAGTAAAGCTAGCATCACAAACATTACATTTGTAAGGTTTTACTCCAGTATGTGTTCTTATGTGCTTCATTAGAGTACCATTTACAGCAAAACATACGCCGCACACATCACATTTGTAAGGCTTTTCCCCTGTATGTATTCTCTTGTGTTCTTTTAGATACCTACTTTGTGCAAAACTAATATTACACACATTACATGTGTAAGGCTTCTCTCCTGTATGAATTCTCTTATGTCTATTTAGGTGTCCACTCCGAATAAAACCTGCACCACACATGTCACATTTGTAAGGCTTCTCTCCTGTGTGTGTTCTTTTGTGTGTTACCAGAGTGTCACATTCAGCAAAACTATCACCACATAAATCACATTTATAAGGTCTCTCTCCTGTATGTGTTCTTTTGTGCCTTATTAGAGTACCACTTTCTGCAAAACATGCATCACACATATCACATTTGTAAGGCGTCTCTCCTGTATGTGTTCTCTTATGCCTCACCACAGAGCCACTTTGAGCAAAACCAGCACCACACACATCACAAAAGTAGGACTTCTCTCCAGTTTGTGGTCTCTCAGGCAATCTTTCATCTACACTTTGAACATTTCCACTATGAGCAACATTAACCATAGACTGTAACTTTGTCACCCATCCAGTCACTTGTCTTGACCTGCTGTTAGTTACTGGATGCTGAGGGTTAAAATCCTGACTGCAGCTTTTACCTTGACCCACCTGTAAACAGAAAGAGATAAAATTGTAATTTCAAATTATGACCCAATAGAATGCATAAATGGAACATAACTCTTAGAGACATCATTTTGTCTGTTAGTTGAGTTTCAAGGTAATTTGTTATTGTTGTTATTATGGATCCAGAAGCCTGTGTGCTAATGCACTTCGGCCTACATTGTTATATAATCTGTATGGATGTAACGTTATGTTACGGTTATATAATCTGTATGGATGTAACGTATGTTATGGTTATATAATCTGTATGGATGTAACGTTATGGTTATATAATCTGTATGGATGTAACGTTATGTTACGGTTATATAAGCTGTATGGATGTAACGTTATGTTATGGTTATATAATCTGTATGGATGTAACGTTATGTTATGGTAAATTAGGATTATCATCACAGCACTCCAGACAAATCCATAGGTGCTCTAACCTTCTCCTCAAAATATTAATAGTACACAGCGACGAATTGTGCCAGTTTGGTTTTGATTAACAAACTGACTCTTTTCGTGCAGAAAAATTTCTCCCATTAGGCAACATTAGACTTCACTCTTAGTTCACACAGTCTAGATAGCCATCTGTTTGTACTTCTGTCAAAGTCTTCTGTTCTCACCATCTTATACATTGTTAATGGTATCTTCCTGATATACTTGCTGCAAATCAACTAATAGTGCCTTCTGTAAGTGATAAATTTAATGGATGATTGGGGGACTGGTCATATCCCGGCTGCACCAGTTTGCATTTTCGTTTGTGATTTCTCTCTCCAGCAACTACCCCTGGTCTCAGCACTGAGGGTCAGCTTGAAAGTTCAATTACTCATCAATGAAAAAAATGTGTGTACCTCTGAAGGAGTTATCTGCCTGTGTGGTGAGGGAGGGAAAATGGATTGACACGCAACATTCAGTTCTTAATCTACAGGAACTTTGCCAGAGGTGAAAGTTGTTGAATGAAAGACAAACAAACAAAAATGATGCCTGTCCATAACTAACATTCATATATGAGTGTTTACCCAATGTGTGTGACCACAATCAACAACTATATGTGACCATAAATATAGATGAATAATTTGTTTTTGTTAACTATAATTGTGTACTTTACCTCAGCATTATCAATATAGATAAGAGGTCCATGCTCAGGGCAGCCTCCATAATATTTCAGCTCACATTTCTCACAATCTAAAGACAGATACATATCATACAGATGATGATTATAATAAACTGACTGGCAAAGATGGTGGGTTGAAAATGACACAAAATATAAAATAATAGTCAAATTTACTAACCAACTAAGAGCAGGCACACTCAACTCATAAAAATTCACCAAAACCATGAAAACATATTCTAAAGATAACAAACAAAAACTTACCCAAAAGCTATCCTTGTCAGAACAAGAAAGAGATGGGGAACTAGTCTCTACTCTCTTTATAATAGTGGGAGAAAAATGTTCTTCCTCTTTGTTTGCTGTCATCTGCATTGCATGACCCTGGAAATATTTTGAACATTGAGAACAGATTACAGTGTGACCTTTCATGACAACAGTTTAACAAATTTCACAACTGAATTTTTAAAATAAAGTTGTAATATGTGGCATAATGGCATCAAGAAAGACAGTGCAGGTGACAGCTATGTGTCAGTGTACATGCCAATCTGGAAGCCAATATCTCCTAGAATATACATCATCATGTACCCTGCCAGTTGGCGTAGGCGATCATGTCCCTCCACAATCTTCTATCTACAGTGCATTGTATCAGTTCTGTTGTTGACTGTTTTCCATGCCATGACACCAAGCTATCCAGTATTTTGGTTAGCGGGGTAGAGTTCTGCCCTACCAAAGGAGGAGTAAGACGTCTCCTTTCCTCCGCTAGTCTTCGGGACACCCCTGGGCAAGGTGGAGCTCCCATTTAGCCCCCCTATCAGGGTTATGTGAAGCCATTGGAGCAGGTGGTGGATGGTGTTGTGGGAGCAGCTGACAAGTAGTGCCGGCTATGGTCCCCACACCGCGATGGCAGGCAGAGGAACTCATGTATAGAGACAATGGCTGCGATCTCCGACTAGTACAGTCACTGCCAAGAAGGAAAGGAATGGCAAACTACCTTCTTAAATTGCCTGGAATAATCATGACAAATCACAAGAATATACATAAGAATATATAAATCTATCTGTCTATTGACCTTTTGAGCCATGGCCAGCAGATAGGACATACATCCATATACTCTTTCTCAAAATTTTCTTTCTAGCAGTCTCAATCCTTGCAAAGATCTTCTATCAAATCTTGCCATTTGTCTCTGTTCTGTGCAAGAATCTCAATCTCATTGAAGGAGCCTATTCCTGCTCCCTTTGCCTCTCTGATCAATGTATTTCTCAGTGTCTCTCTGGGTTGGCCTCTTTTCCTCCTACCTGTTGTTTCCCACTTGATGGTTTGCTTTGTTACTTGGTTATTATCTCTTCTCAACACATGTCCATTGTCTTTTCTTGATTACTGAAGATATTAGTGGTTGAGTGGTGATTTCTCTAATTTCCTCATTTGTTTACATACAAATATGAACCTGCAGATTTTGTTGGATTTTTATAAATTTTACTCTCTTTTTCTCTCCACATTTAAAAGTTTTTGATTAAATTGTGTCTTTTCTCCTGTTGCTAGGAAGAAGTTCACAGACCCATCCAGGTCTTCATATCGTTCTCACAATTTTTGTTGCATGTCAATGGGCCAGGTTTGATTTTCAAGTTGAGCGCTGTTGTTGTACAGCTGAAGGTGTTCCAGGTTTTCTGCCCCTCTACTGCAGTGACATTCATCTGTTTAGGTTATTCCTAGCTGCAAATTTGGCCCAGGAGTCTGTTCGCCAATCAACCACTAATATCTTCAGTAATAAAGAAAAGATGATGGTCATATGTTGGACATGTGATGAGAAGAAATAATAACCGAATAGCAAAGCAAGCCCTCATATGGGAAACAACAGGTAAGAGAAAAAGAGGAAGACCCAGGGAGACACTGAGAAGAACATTGATGAGAGAGGCAAGAGCAGCATGATTCGGCTCCCTCAATGAGATAGAGCTGCTTGCACAGAACAGAGACAGATGGCGAGATTTGATAAAATATCTTTAAAAGAAAACTGCTAGAACAAAAATTCAGATAGGAGAAGGTGTATCTTGGTCTACGCCCTATGGGCCGGCTACGGCTCAAAAGGTCAATAGATAGTCTGTTCTGAGGCACAAAACTATGGTAATTTAAAATTGATATTTTTACTTAGCAATGGGTATTCAATGATTTTTGTTTTTACCTCAGAAAAAGTTATTCTGAAGCTTTTAAGATGCAGCAACCAGCTTTTGCAGAGTTCAGCCTAAGCCACTCTAAGATGTCTTCATGAAGAGTAACATTCCTACTTCAAAAATAGAAATTGTAACTCTGAAAGATTCAGCAGACTTTATAATAGAATCCAGACTCTATCTGAATGAGTTGTGGTAGCAAAGAAACAGGATTTCAACAAGTGAATGATCACCTGGCAATACGAACAATCCACCTCCAACATCAATGAGACTTGTGCAATGTGCACAAAATCATAATGGCTGACGAACATCAGATTTTCAGAGAGGTTTTAAGAGATGTTGAAATATGAATCAATACATGCTGTATTGTTGTCTCTTCTCATCACATGGCCAACATATTACCACCTTCTCATCTTGATTCTCGTTTCTTGTTTTATACATGCAATCATCATAATCATCAGCTGCCATGTTAGTTGGCATAGGCGATCGTCTCTCTCCACATAACTTGGTCCTTCATGCATGCTAGAATTTCAGTCACTGATCTTTTATTATGCCATTTGGATAAGCTGGTTAATATTTGTTTTCTTGGTTTTCCTCTGTTCTTCTTTTCATTCATTCTGCCTGTTGTTATCGTATTCTCAATGCCTTCTTTTCACATCACATGCCCAATAAATGTAGATTGTTTCTTCCTTATGTTTCTGATGATATTTATGGTTTCTCCATCTTTTTTTAAACATTCTTCAATAGTAATTGTGACTATCCATTGAATTCATGGCATTCTTCTGATAGACCACATCTTAGCTGCTTCTAATGTGTTGTCTTACTTATCATCCATGACTAGCTTCAATATAGTAAAACAGGTCAAATATAGCACTTTATGGCACGTTTTCTAACATTAATTGACAGTGATTTCTTACATAGGATGTCTTTTATATGATGGATTCTGTCTTTGCTTATCCTATTCTGCTTCTAATTTCTGTTGTGCATCTGCCGACTGATATTATTGAGGAGAAATGAGAAAAAAATGGTCTGGTGGAACATCTGCCGACTGATATTATTGAGGAGAAATGAGACAAAAAATGGTCTGGTGGAACATCTGCGGACTGATATTATTGAGGAGAAATGAGAAAAAAATGGTCTGGTGGAACATCTGCCGACTGATATTATTGAGGAGAAATGAGAAAAAAATGTTCTGGTGGAACATCTGCCGTCTGATATTATTGAGGAGAAATGAGAAAAAAATGGTCTGGTGGAACATCTGCCGACTGATATTATTGAGGAGAAATGAGACAAAAAATGTTCTGGTGGAACATCTGACGTCTGATATTATTGAGGAGAAATGAGACAAAAAATGGTCTGATGGAACATCTGACGTCTGATATTATTGAGGAGAAATTAGACAAAAAATGTTCTGGTGGAACATCTGCGGACTGATATTATTGAGGAGAAATGAGAAAAAAATGTTCTGGTGGAACATCTGCCGTCTGATATTATTGAGGAGAAATGAGAAAAAAATGGTCTGGTGGAACATCTGCCGACTGATATTATTGAGGAGAAATGAGACAAAAAATGTTCTGGTGGAACATCTGACGTCTGATATTATTGAGGAGAAATGAGACAAAAAATGGTCTGGTGGAACATCTGCCGTCTGATATTATTGAGGAGAAATGAGACAAAAAATGTTCTGGTGGAACATCTGCCGTCTGATATTATTGAGGAGAAATGAGACAAAAAATGTTCTGGTGGAAGCTTTATGTAACAAGTGGATGACACAAATTAGAACAACATTTTGGCTCAATAGACTTTAACACCGCTCTAGTATGTGTTGGCCACATATTATGTCAAGCTTTAACATCTTTCTAGTATGTGTCGGCCACATATTATGTCAAGCTTTAACGTCTTTTTAGTATGTGTTGGCCACATATTATGTCAAGCTTTAACATCTTTCTTGTATGTGTTGGCCACATATTATGTCAAGCTTTAACATCTTTCTTGTATGTGTTGGCCACATATTATGTCAAGCTTTAACATCTTTCTAGTATGTGTCGGCCACATATTATGTCAAGCTTTAACATCGTTCTAGTATGTATCGTTCACAAATTATGTCAAGCTTTAACATCTTTCTAGTATGTGTCGGCCACATATTATGTCAAGCTTTAACCATATCAATTTTTAATATTTGTTCCTCTATGTTTTTTTTATTTCCGTTTCTATTAGCTTTACTGCAGTTTTGCATTTTTATGCTTTCTTTGCCTTGACCCCTTGAAATATTAATGATTCCAGGTATTTGAATCTACTCACTTTTTTCAAGATTTTTCCATTTAGATTACTTCTACATGCATTAGGTATATTGGTCACCGACTGACTTGTTAGTCCTTGAATTGTTGTGAGACGGTGTCAATGAAAGAAAAATGTTGTCACACAGAAAATAAACAAAAAAACAATATTATTAAGTTAATAAAACCATGACTTGTGTTTCAGCTGAGTTTAGTGTATCTGTAATTAACAGATTTTAAAACTAACCAATCAACTCACTTCGTCATCTGGTTCCTGTTTTATTTTCCAAACTGAGATAACGTTCTTGGTTTCCATATTTCTGTCAAGAAGTAAAAAGTTTTGACAAAAAAATTGAATCAATATTTAACAACATGTGAGAGATAGTAGTAACAGTACAAAAATAAATAAGCCTACACAATAAATAATTTGTGGTTTTAGTTTGATACATATGTGGGGTTGTCTACCTCATTTTAGAGAATAGAAATGTATTCCTTCTATGGCTACATAACTGGATTTATTCATTCATTCTTTTTTCTCTCAAGCCGAAGACGTCACATAGGGAGGAAGTTATAGTTCTCCATGATTGACAATCTGTGGCTATTTTTAGGCTGTTACTGACTCATGGATTGGCTGAGCCAAGTCAATTGTTTGTAAACCATAAAACTAATTACAATGGGCCACTGAATAGCAGCTGATACCATTAACTACTTGTTTCTTGATTTATTGTTTTCTTTCTTTCCTTCTTCATTTGCCTTTCAACATTGAAGGGAGATATAGTTTGCAGTTTCATGCTCTTCCATTGATCTCTTCTGATGTTATACCTCCAAGTGTTTCTAGTGTTCCATTTATCCACCTTTTTCTTGGTCTGGTGTTCTCTTATCATTTGTTGATAACTTGTTGTATTAAATTTAGTTATTGATGTCTTATCACATGCCTTAACCCACTTGATCTGTTGTCACATAATGTATTAAATATCTGGGTTCATTCCTAGTGTTTTTCATAACCCGTCATTTCTGATCTTATTTCTCATGTTGTTTCCTGTCATGCGTCTGACACACTTCATTTATGTGGTGATTATTTTGTTTAAAGTTTTTGAGTCTTCGGTTCATGTTTCATCACTGGTACTACCAGTGGTAGCACAACATTGGGATAAAGATAGATTTATAAATAGCTCACTTCGCTTCTAACTTTACTTCTTTTATTGTTACGTACATGAAAAGTGAAAATTGAAAGTTCTCTAGCAGATAAATAATTTAGTTAAATTGATATCATGAAATATCACAAGCAATCAGTGACTCTCTCTTGTCACACTTCACCTCAAGGCAACAGCAAATTGATGAAAGAAAGAAGCAGAATCATTGACTATACTAATAATAAGAACAAGGACAATAAAATCACTTTGACAAAACAAGTCAATTCAATCAGCTGTGTATAATCTGAGATAGTGAATTCAGGATGCAGACTAGAATAACTGAACTTGTAGACAGCCTCCTGGATCTTAATCAATGAATTTTGTTCAGCACAAAAGTCGACTGAAAAGTCGAAGTACTCAGCGAGATTCCTCATCAGACTGTTGAAGTCTTTATATTCTTTTTTTTTTTTTAGAGAGAGAGACAGTAAAAGAGTAGACAAGGTAAACTTTAAGACAGCAGTGAGTGAGTGAGCATGATGAGGTAGATGACACTTAATAATTATTAATTGTAATAGTTTTAGTAAAATTACTTATTTATTATGATAATAATTATTAATTGTAATACTTTTAGTAAAATTACTTATTTATTATGATAATAATATTAATTGTAATAGTTTTAGTAAAATTACTTATTTATTATGATAATAATTATTAATTGTAATAGTTTTAGTAAAATTACTTATTTATTATGAATGAAAAAAAATTTAAATATGACAAAATGAGACTTACCTAATATCTACAGTAACACTCACTATATAACAGTTAACCTATTTAATTAATTTTGTACTCTACTAAATAGCTACTTGAGTGATGAGTGTTCCATGATAAAGCTAAACTAGAGAGATGCGAAAACAATTGAATTCTGGTCTTTTATTTTTCTTCTTATTCTTTCCTTTCTCATTTACCTTTAAGCATCGAGGGGAGAAATAATTTGCAGTATTTTCCTCTTGTTCACCTCTGCTGCTGTTATGTTTCCTAGTGTTTCTAATATTCTGTCAATCTATCTTTTTCATGGTCGACCCTTGGGTCTAGTGTTCTCACAATGTTTATTGAAGGCTCTTTATTTTGTGTTTTGATCTTTCTGCCTTGTCACGTGTCCAAACCATTTTATTTGTTGTTTCTTTATATATTCTATGGTGGGGAATACTCCTAGCTTTTTTCTCAGTTCTTCATTTCTGATCTTATCTCTCAGGCTGTTTCCAGTCATTCGTCCAAAATATTTCATCCCTGTAGAGATTATTTTTCTTATTGTTCTTTCATCTAGGATTCGGATTGGCATAACATTGGGATGCAGATTGTATTGTAGAGTGACCGTTTTACCTCTATAGTTATTTCTTTGTTAGACAACAGTGGTGATTGTTGTCAAATGATTTGACAAGCTTTGTTGCATCTTGAGTCTATTTCTGCTGTCTGTGAATTGTCATTTATCTTATCATTAGACTTCCTAGATATTTGAATTCCTCTACTTGTTTGAGTTGTCTGTCTTCTATAGTTATGTTGATGTTCTGCTTCTCTTTTGCGATTGACTACTGTTTGTTGATTTTCAGATGTTGTGTTGTATTTTCATTTTGTGCCTATGCTATACTTACTATAGTGTAGTGGTTGTGTTGTCTTGTAGGTCTATTTGTCCAATAGTGCCTGATCGTCTGCAAGTAGAAGCTCTTTGATCTCCTATCTCTAGTTGGTTCGTTAACTTGCATATATAGTATATAGCCCATGTATATAATAAACAATAGGGTGGTGGTAGTACGCAACACTCACACTGCCGTACTGTGCTGTACATATCTAACTTGGAAGTGGGCTCTTTTTTATTGGTTATTTATTTCTGAGCCGAGGGAACATAGGGAACAGGCAAATAATTGCAATACCATAGCTTGCAGTGTCTAACACTCCCCATCACTGGCTCCGAGGGAACATAACCCGGTTATTAACACTACAGTTACAGCATAACCCTAATAATAATATTAATAATGCGTATTTTCAATCATCAAAATATATAAGTATAATGACATATATTTTAGTATAGTCGTCACTTTACCTATTATGAATAGTCTGTAGCCACTCAACAGAACTGGACTGAAGTATCCTCGACCTACCTCCTTTTCCCATAGACTTGCTCGCGACTCGCGATACAAAAAGCGAGGACGGGGGATACCGGAAATGACATTTGAGTTTATTTGTGTTATTATCTTGTTAAATACAATAAAGTTCGTACCAAAAAAGGATAATTTTTGTCGGTCGTAGTTTTGTAGTCGAAGACACAAACGTTAACAACAAAAATACTATTGCAATTTTGTGTTTGAGATGTTTTAGTTAGATTGTTGACATTTTGCTCATTAAAATAAAATGATCCAGCAATTAATCCAAATAGAAACTAAAAAAAAAAACGATCTTTACATTGTCCCATTACTGGGGCTGAGCGGAGACTTATGTGACCGGAGAATAAAGGCCGAATCAATTCAGAGAAAGAGGTATGTTTATAGCACTCGGGAAAAAATGACAAGTAATCAACAACAGAAAAAAGAACAATATATGGACCGAAGCAGGATCGAACCCACTGAGTATGGATCGCTGCAGCACTGTTTCAAAGGAAGGTGATACTCAGATGTGGGAGTTGTTCATCCGAGCCAACATCCTTTTGTCCAGGGCTACCACAAGGCTTACCATTGTCACCAGTTCTATTTAACGTGTACACAATAACGATCACGGAACAACAGCTGGATGGGACGGTAAGAACTCTGACTTTTCCCGATGACATTCTGGCATATCGACAAGGAAGAGCCAGACGCAGAAGCCGTATCTGCACTGCAACAAGAATTCGATCGCATCTCTTTTCCTGGTGTAGAGTATCAGGTGCATTGGTTAATCATAATAAAGCATCAGTTGCATGATTTCTCCCTTAACAATCATAATGATAATACGGAAACACCTGTGGTACGAATGTGAGCTGATGAGGTGACCAGGGAAAGGTTGATGACGTACCTAGAAGTCAAGTTTGATCGCAGCCTACGTTTTCGGGACCACGTCGACCATGTGATAACAAAATCCCGATAAGGATTAGCCTCATGAAGGTCATGGCATCTGCCAACATCGAGCAGGGGCTATTTACTCTTCTGTTCCAGGGACTAGACCTCGCACCAATCGAGTATGTCCTATAAATTATTACTGTCTGTACGACGCAAACTGACAGGCTGGAGAAAATACAGAATGAAGCTATGCGCATTATCTTGGGGTGTACGAGGGTCACTTCCTGTGTAGCAATGAGGTAACTTCTTGACTTTCTAACCATGGATGACAGAATCAAGATCTGGATGGCACGAACATACCTGAAGATTAGTACAGATAAATAGCATCCATTGCGCTACAAGCTCAACACAGGGAAAGATATCAAGCTAAAAAAAGGCAAATTATGGGTAGGCCGAGCAAAAGCTATCATCAAACGGGTATGTGGGCTTACCAATATGAACGTCGGCGAGGTGTGAATACTGATAATTTCATCATTCATGGGCACATTCGCGTGTATAGTCACACTCAACTGGAAATGTAGGGAACAGAACTCAGTCGTGGTCAATGCGGAGGCTAACGATCTCATCTGGGATAACACCGGTAAGGAAGATGCAGTCATATACTGACACATCTGTAATACGACACCAAAGGAGTGCATGGACAATTACAGCCCGCTCGGCAGGTAGAGTAGTCAACGATGGCTATGGTGCATGGACAATTACAGCCCGCTCGGCAGGTAGAGTAGTCAACGATGGCTACGGTGCATGGGCATTTACAGCCCGCTCGGCAGGTAGAGTAGTCAACGATGGCTACGGTGCATGGGCATTTACAGCCCGCTCGGCAGGTAGAGTAGTCAACGATGGCTATGGTGCTTACGTTATGACAACGAGTAGCATGACGATGGAGGTGATCAGGACCTTCATCTGGTTAGTCACAAGACTACACCCATGCCTGCATACTAAATGATTCGATGAGCATGATAAGAAAAGTGGAGGTGGGCTCTGTACGCAGGCAATGGGTAGGATCATTGCAGAAGTAAAAAATACGTAGGGTCACTTTTGTCTACGTCCCAGGACATGCGGGAATACGGGGAAATTAAAAAGCGGACAGGTTGGCTAGCTGCGCTGTCGTTGAAGACGATTAACCAATGGATCGGGCGGACATCATCAATGCCCTCCGAGGTGTGGGGAAAGGGACAGTACTTCAACAACCATGAGTCCACGTCACTCCTTGGGATGAACGAGATGGAAGTTAAGATGGGCACAACCAGAAACGAGAAACTTAGTGGCCGTGTAAGAAGACTTATCAACCAACATAGAACTGGAGTCGTCAGTCGCTGGACACTGCGGGACTTGCTGAGGAGGGGATCTGAGCACCTATGGACATGTTCTGAGTGCAATGATGATGACCGCAAATAACTCAATAACACATTTTTATTTGTCATAGTTTCATCCTTTTCTTTCCATCAAATTTTTCCTATTCTTCTATAAAACCACATTTCAAAGGCTTCAATTTTCTGTTGTTTTCTTCTCTGATGTCCATGTTTCTGTACCATACAGTAATGTTGAGAAGATATAACATTTTGATGTTAATATATTTTTCATGACATTAAAATTACTTTTTGTCATTCCTATTCTTTTGTTTATTTCAGTTTTATATTTTCCATAACTGGTTATAGTATGTCCAAGGTAGTTATAGCTCTGAACTGTCGTCTCCAGGTCTTTGATATCTACTGGACTTTTTGTGTTATTATTGATTATGATAAGTAAATGAATATCTTCTTATAACTCTGCAAAGAGAAAATAAAGCCATTTTATTTGCTGTTATATGACATGGACCTTATTCTCGCCATCTTCTTCCACCTTTCAGCCATGATTCTTAGTAATATTTTCCTTATGTGGCTCACGAGACTAAAATTGGCATGGTCTTAGCAATCAGTGGTGCCTGACATCTTCGGTGTGGCTACAAAGATCGATTTTAGTAGATCTCCGGGTATGTGTCCAGTGTTATATATGTTATACAGTAATTTTGATATGACTTGTACTCCCAGCTCTCCTGATGCATTTATCTATTGTTTGTTATATTGTCGGGACCTGGAGCTTTGCCTCTTGTCATGTGTTGAATTGTCTCCATTTCATTGTAATTATTGACGGCCTGTGTTTTTGTTTGAATTGTTTAGCTCTGGTCTTTCATCACCATAGAGTTGACTGATATATTCTGTCCATCTTTCCATTATCTTTTCCTGTCCCATTATTATATTTCCTTCCTTTGATTTCACACATCCTGAAATTTTGAATTATTTTCTTCCTGTTAATTAATTGAACAGATTGTACATACATTTTGAGCCTTTCTTTTGTTGTTTTTTTCCATTTCTGCTTTAACCATTCTTCCTTTGCTTCACTGCATTTGTTTTGGATCTCTTTGCGAAATATTTTGTATGTATTTAATGTCAGTTTTCTTTCTTATGTTTTTGTCTATTTGTTGTAGTATTTCTTCTGTCATCCATTTCTTTTTTGTTGATTCTTTTAGTCACTGGTATTACTTCTTTTGATGTATCTATTATTTGAGCATATCCCACTGCTCCTGGATGTCCTGTATTTTCTCATTAGCATTTTATATCTATTTTGTACGATCGTACTGTACTTATCACTCATCTCACTATCTACTCTAAGCATATCTAGTTCTAATTTCATATTTCTTGGGGATAT
Source organism: Megaustenia siamemsis (assembly GCA_032433765.1). Classification (NCBI taxonomy): domain Eukaryota; kingdom Metazoa; phylum Mollusca; class Gastropoda; order Stylommatophora; family Ariophantidae; genus Megaustenia; species Megaustenia siamemsis. The sequence goes on from JAVIAB010000159.1 coordinate 7,658,220, forward strand.
CTGAGTCTTCCAGTTTTATTCTCATATCTCCAACTACCAGTACATGGTCACTATTGCAATCTGCTCTTCACCTTGTTTTAACAGATGTTAGTCCATTCCTGAATCTTCTCTGTACCAGTATAAAATTAACATGACTGTGTACTTTGTTGTCTGGGCTTTGCCATGTCCATAGTCGCCAAGGGTGTTGTTTGAACCAGGTGTTACCTATAATCATTTCATGTGTCTTTGCCCAATGTATCCCCTCTGTCTTTCGTCTCTCCAAGGCCATGTCCTCCAGTCATATTTTGTACCTTAGCATTGAAATCCCCTAATATAATAGTTATTTCTTCGTATTTAGGGAGCCGCGATAGCTCAGTGGTTAGCAAACTGGACTACCACGGACAAGGGGTAGGGTTCGATCCCAACCAACGGCTTCCGGGTTCACCCAGCCTTAAATGGGTACCGGATTTTTTTCTGGGAAAGTAAAGCAGCACGGGCGTAATACTGACCACATTACCCCAAAAATCATGTGCTGAAGGTCTGTAAAATATAGGTTCACTAACACCATATTTCCCTATACGCCACTTGGCGTGACGGGGGTACTTTACTTTACTTCTTGGTATTTACACTGTTCCGTGGTCATTTCTAGCTCGTTGTAAAAAGTGTTAATGTCTTCTTCGCTATTACTTGTTGGTGCATAAGCTTGAATTATGTTGATATCCATTGGCCTACTTCTCAATTTTAATTGCAGATTTCTATCTGATATTGGCTAAAATCCATTTACTGTTTTGCTTCTTTCTCTATCTGACATGATGCCTACTTCTCTTTTGTGTGTGGTTCCCCCACAGTAAATTACATTTTCACTGTCATGTTGTAATAATCCTGCTCCTTTCCATCTCATTTCACATAGTCCCAAGATGTTCAATTTCGTTTCTCTTCATTTCTCGGCTGATTTCCAGCTTGCCAACCTTGATGGAAGAATACAAGAAGAGAATAATTAAGTTATTTGATAATTCCTCAAAGCTTTAAATCTTAACACATTCTGTGCCAGGAGCCACAAAATATGGCTCTGATTACTGACACAAGAAACCTAGGAGTTACTTTTTTGGGCTTTTAATTGTTTGATGTTTTCACAATTATTTCCATTAAAACATTGCAATTCACTTATTCAATATCTTTTCCGACTTCCTGGACAAATTGTCCTAACAAATCACGTGTTTTAGATCAATTTTCATTTATTTACTTGTAGCTATTTCAAATTTGGAAAGAAATTGTGAAAAATGACCGAGGCACAGATTGTTAATTCCTTGGTAGGGAATATGTTAAGTCATGGGAATGACAGGTGTGGTGATTCCATCTGAAGTGTCATATTTCCATAGTAGAAGAGATCATGTATTTTCTGAACCATCAGGAGCTATGTTGAGGGTACCATGCTACTAGAGGCTAGAAGAGTCTCACAAACTGGACAATTTGGGCCAAACAAAACTCTAGAAATCTAATGTACTGGGCTGTAAGTCTAATGATATAGAATAATATAATTTGTACTATTTTGGCGTCCAGAATGCAAAAAAGAACAGCGAGAGGCAACAACAGCAGGCATCAGCTCCCACATCGAGATTGACCCCTTCATTATTACAGACATGTGAATTCAACCTTTTGTACTGAAAATATTACACAGCTACTTTTGATATATGTTCAACAAAATGTATGGAACTTAGACTGAATTATTATTGGTTTGAAAATAGAAACTGTTCAAAATAGTGACCCATGACATGATAATCAGAAAGGTGTGGGGGGAGAGGGGGGGGTATAAAGAATGATATTTTACCATACTAGGCTACTGCTGCTTATGGTGTGGGGTGGGGGAGAAGGGGTGGCCAATACAATTCCTCTTCACCATTACTACCTTTTACCCCAACCCACTGAGCCAGGTACTCATTCCTTTCTTTGATTGATCCACTGGAAAGGGCCAGGGTTCAAATCCACAATCTTTTTTGTTTTTCTTTGTGGTTTCTGTTATTATTAGTGAATTAGGACATTTGATTGAATTTACCGGAGGTACGCGTGGCAGTGTGGCCAAAACCACTGTTCCGCTGGCTGAAAAGCTGATATACGGTGTTCGAAGCCCGCGGTAGACAGAAAGGATTTTTTCTATCGGGGCTGAAATAAAAATCCTGAGTCGCGCACGTCATAGCGACTGCTTGACCAAGCGGCCTTTATCCCTCTGGTTCTATCATTGCACCCTGACATACACCAGCAATAGGTACTATGTGTCGTAAAGATAGTTTTATTATTTTTTTTTTTTAGATTGAAATTACCTTAAAAGTACTTATCATCTACCTGCTATCATTTCATGTATTCCATTTAAGTCACAGATTTGTACATCAAAAGAAAGATTACAAGGAAATGAAAATAAATATTAATAAGATCACATTATATGCAAGCAATTTATTATAGTAAATTTAACAATGAATGAAACTCCAAGTAGCGAAAAATGTTTATAGAATTAATGAAATATAGGTAGCAATTTTTAATGATTGCAGCAAAGATAAATCTACAGAGCAATCAAAACAAATAGATTTGTTTAAAGAAATGCTAAATATTAACTTATTAGTTATTAACTAACAGGTTAAATGTGATCAGGTTACAAGGATTGTAAAAGTGATTGTAAAAAAATATATTTTAGACATATCATGAAGCTGTTCTTTTGGAGCCAGTGCAGTGGTTGGGGTTTGTAACATACCAACATGGTGGGAAAATGGATATCTTCTTCTTCTTTTCTCTTTCACTGATACCTAAAAGGTGTTGTGGTTTATATCATTTGTCGTTCTTTGCTGCTCGAATTGTCTGAATTAGTGATTTTCCTGTGTTGTTACATGTCTCTGTCACTGCATCTATCCATCTTCTTCTGGGTCTTCTTCTTGGTCTTTTTCCATGCATTCTCGAGAAGAACGCCCTTGATGGTGATTGGTAAGAATTCATTCTGACCAGGTGGCCAAACCATTTAAATTGTTGTTGTTCTATATATTCTTGGCAGGGTTTTGTTCCTACTATTTTTCTTATGGTTTCATTTGGTATTCTATCTCTTCTTGTGTTGTTTGTTACTTTTCTCAAACAACGCATCTCACATGTATTGATCTTTCTTAAATGTGATTTAGAAAGAGTCCATGTTTGACTTTCATAGCACAAAGTTGGTATGAAGATGCTATTTATCATTTGTTGTTTAGCTGGCATAGAAATGTTTGGATGTCTTGGCAATGGTGAAAGCTGGTATGTGACAGCATTTGCTTTTTGTATTCTTATGTCAATTTCTCTGTCTAGTTTTCCATCTTCTGTGAACATTGTGCCTAAATATTTGAATTCCTCTACTTGTTTTATTTCTTTATCTTTGATCTTGATGTTTAATGGGTGTCTTAATTTGCTTATTCTTATAGCCTCAGTTTTTGCTGTGTTAATTTTCATACTGTAGTTTGTGCAGCTTTTATCTAGAGATGTTAAATGCTGTTGTAGCAGGTTTTCATCCTCATATATTAGGCATTGGTCATCTGCAAAGAGTAGCTCATTGATGTTGGAGTTTTCTACCTCTATGTTATTATTTGATTTGTCCTTAACATAGAGGTAGAAACTTGGCAGTTGTAAAATGAAGATAACCAGCATGTGGATGGAGAAAAAGCTGCAACTGCTGCTGGTTACACAGACCACTAGTCATGCTGCTTCCTGTGACTGGAGCAGGTGTGACTCTGCTCACAGGTGAGGGTTGTACTACCTAGGGCTGCTGGGGTTCATAGCAACGAAATGGTGATGCTTGGACTGAGTCATGTAGTAGCATCTGATGTAATGGCAATAAGTATTAGGTTAAACTTAGCAATAAGTATTAGGATAAACTTAGCAATAAGTATTAGGATAAACTTAGCAATAAGTATTAGGATAAACTTAGCAATAAGTATTAGGATAAACTTAGCAATAAGTATTAGGATAAGCTTAGCAATAAGTATTAGGATAAACTTAGCAATAAGTATTAGGATAAGCTTAGCAATAAGTATTAGGATAAACTTAGCAATAAGTATTAGGATAAACTTAGCAATAAGTATTAGGATAAACTTAGCAATAAGTATTAGGATAAACTTAGCAATAAGTATTAGGATAAACTTAGCAATAAGTATTAGGATAAACTTAGCAATAAGTATTAGGATAAACTTAGCAATAAGTATTAGGATAAGCTTAGCAATAAGTATTAGGATAAACTTAGCAATAAGTATTAGGATAAACTTAGCAATAAGTATTAGGATAAACTTAGCATCTAACTAGGCTGCTGCCCATTAACCTAAAGAAAAAAACATGTACACAAGAGTAAGGCCAGTCCTTGTGTATGGAGTCACAGCCTGGGCCACAGTATCTAAATCACAGTTTAGCAAAGTGAACAAAGTTGGTCAATTGACACAATTGTTTACTTCCACACACCTTGGCTAGTCTATCTAACTTTCGTTCACCTGAAGTATTGTCTATATCTGCAATGTCATTTTTGTTATTGTTCTTGCAGACCTTGGATAGTGATTAGGAGAGAGCTTTTTAAAACCATTAGAAATGTTGCAACACAGTTTACATGTTTATTAGGACAGAGCTGTACACAAATGTTTGCACATGTCCAGCTCAATGATTACATGGTAAGCTGGTCTTAACTCACTATTTAAGAAAGCTGGCCCCACTGAGCACATCTTTAAAAAAAAAAAGAAATTGCGACTTGTGGGATTACTGACCTTAGGACCACACCTACCCTCAGAAGGCAATGGGAAAACACCGATGTATAATGCTTAGACAATTACACAAACAAAACTGCTGGGGTAATGGCAACGTACAAATGGTGAGAAATGATAAAAGATCTTAACAAGGATTGAAAACTGCTAGAATAAAAGTTTAGATAAGAGAAGGAGTATCTGGGTCTACGCCCTATGGGCCGGCTACGGCTCGAAAGGTCAATAGATAGATAGATAGAATTGCAACGTTCTGTAAAAGGATAAGCTCCTTTGTTCAGGAAAAGATTTCAGATATTTTAGGAAGGAGTTTTGAAGCAAATCAATGGGAAAGGCTCTTGAGTTAGATATGAATACAGGTCTCATAGGACAGAAAGTTGTTGATAGAAAGAGGTTAGTCTACATTGTGAATACGTTTATGTTGAATCTTAATTTGAGAATCTAGTCATGAGTGTGCAAAAGAAATTGGAGTGTGCTATACTAGCAGCAGTTGCTGTAGACACTGTAGAATCAACTATTAATGATAAATAGTTTTATATAGTCATAGGCAGCCATAACCAGTACTTCTGTATAATGAGAGACTTTTGGACGAGGCAAGACATTTAACCAGAAGCATTCTTGAAGTGAACCTCGAGAGCTGTGTAAATGAAAATGTTTGAACATATCAAGACTTCATCTTCAATTCATTACTTGAAGTGTTGAAAACAAATGTCATTCTCAAACATTTGGAATTTCAATTTCTCTGTTGTTTTAACTGTTCACAAAGTGCTCATCACTGCTACAGCATGGCCTGATACTGAACGTTAATGGTGTCAACAAATATGTTCTTAATTCCTTAGGGGAAGCAGAACATGATTGATGGGTTAAAGGAGACAAATAATAATAAACAAATAATATTATAGAGGGAAACTTCTGAGGCGATTGATCAGCAAAATATTTCAGAGAAGGAGGCATGTGTACAGCACTCTGAAAAAAAAAAAAAAGCAAATAACCAACAACAGAAAAAAAAAAAAAAAAAAAGAAGGTCCAAAGCAGGATCGAACCCATAACCCTTGGCACAGCGCCTTGCCATGATAAACCAAATGCTAAAGCACATGGTCAACAACGCTATCTAAGTGGGATAATGATGTACATATTAAATGACTGATGCGTTAAGAAGATATTTTAGGGCTTTTCTCCTGCATGGGTTTTCTTGTGATTTATTAGATTCTCGCTCTCATCAAAACCAATACCACATACAAAACACTTGTACGGCTTGTCTCCTGAATGTATTCTCTTATGTTTCATTAAAATACTATTCCAAGTAAAACCTGCACCACATACATCACATTTGTAGGGTTTCTCCCCTGTATGTGTTCTCTTGTGCCTTTTTAGATTTTGACTTTGTGAAAAACCTGCACCACACATATCACATATGTAAGGCTTCTCTCCTGGATGTATTCTCTTATGTTTTATTAAAATTCTTTTCAGAGAAAAACCAACACCACATATATTGCATTTGTAGGGTTTCTCCGCTGTATGTGTTTTCTTGTGCCTTTTTAGATTTCGACTTTGTGAAAATTTTGCACCACATACATCACAAGTGTAAGGCTTCTCTCCTGTATGTGTTCTCTTGTGCCTTTTCAGATGCCCATTTTGAATAAATCCTGCACCACACACATCACATTTGTAAGGTTTCTCTCCTGTATGTGTTCTTTTGTGTCTTAAAAGAGTACCACTTTCAGAAAAACATGCACCACATACACCACACTTGTAAGGTTTCACTCCAGTATGTGTTCTTATGTGTTTAATTAAAGTACCATTCACAGCAAAACATGCACCACATACCTCACACTTGTAAGGCCTTTCTCCTGTATGTATTCTCTTGTGTTCTTTTAGATACCTACTTTGTGCAAAACTGATATTACACACATTACATGTGTAAGGCTTCTCTCCCGTATGGATTATCTTATGTCTATTTAGGTGTCCACTACGAATAAAACCTGCACCACAAATGTCACATTTGTAAGGTTTCTCTCCCGTATGTGTTCTTATGTGTGTTATCAGAGTGTCACTTACTGCAAAACTAACACCACATATATCACATTTATAAGGTCTCTCTCCTGTATGTGTTCTTTTGTGCCTTATTAGAGTACCACTTTCTGCAAAACATGCATCACACATATCACATTTGTAAGGCATCTCTCCTGTATGTGTTCTCTTATGCCTCACCACAGAGCCACTTTGAGCAAAACCAGCACCACACACATCACAAAAGTAGGACTTCTCTCCAGTTTGTGGTCTCTCAGGCAATCTTTCATCTACACTTTGAACATTTCCACTATGAGCAACATTAACCATAGACTGTAACTTTGTCACCCATCCAGTCACTTGTCTTGACCTGCTGTTAGTTACTGGATGCTGAGGGTTAAAATCCTGACTGCAGCTTTTACCTTGACCCACCTGTAAACAGAAGGAGATAAAATTGTGATTTCAAATTATGACCCAATAGAACGCATAAATGGAACATAACCCTTAGAGACATCATTTTGTCTGTTAGTTAAGTTTCAAGGTTGTTTGTTATTGTTGTTGTTGTGGATCCAGAAGCCTCTGAGCTGATGCCCATCAGCCTCAAGGTTATTTAACTTGTGTGGGTATAACGTTATGTTATGATAAATTAGGATCATCGTCACATCACTCCAGGCATATTCATAGGTACTCTAACCTTCTCAAAATATTCACAGTACACAGCGACTAATTGTGCCAAATATTCACAGTACACAGCGACTAATTGTGCCAAATATTCACAGTACACAGCGACTAATTGTGCCAAATATTCACAGTACACAGCGACTAATTGTGCCAAATATTCACAGTACACAGTGACTAATTGTGCCAAATATTCACAGTACACAGCGACTAATTGTGCCAAATATTCACAGTACACAGCGACTAATTGTGCCAAATATTCACAGTACACAGCGACTAATTGTGCCAAATATTCACAGTACACAGTGACTAATTGTGCCAAATATTCACAGTACACAGCGACTAATTGTGCCAAATATTCACAGTACACAGCGACTAATTGTGCCAAATATTCACAGTACACAGCGACTAATTGTGCCAAATATTCACAGTACACAGCGACTAATTGTGCCAAATATTCACAGTACACAGTGACTAATTGTGCCAAATATTCACAGTACACAGCGACTAATTGTGCCAGTTCAGTGTTGATTAACAAATTCACTCTTTCATCCAAAATATCCCTACTATTTGGCAACACTAGTCTTCACAAGCCATCTCTTTGTACTTCTGTCAAAGTCCTTTGTTCTGCCCATCTCTCAAACATTGTTAAAAGTATCAGCCTCATCCATTTCCTGTCTATCAACTAATATTGCTGAACCAATCATCTGTAAGTGGTAAATTTAATGGATGACTGGGGGACTGGCTGATCTTAAAAAAGACGCATGTCTTCAGACTGAGAGATTATGAGTTCAAATCCCGGCTGCATCAGTTTGGATTTTCATTTGTCTGCAACAACCACCCTGGTATCAGCACCAAGGGCCAGCTTAGAAAGCTAAATTATTCATCAATGGAAAAAATATGAGTATCACTGAAGATGGATAGATCTACCTGTGTGGTGAGGGAGGGAAAAACAATTGACACGCAAAATTCAGTTTCCTGGATTCAATTCCTGGATACTATATCCAGGAATTTTGCAGGAGTGAAAGCTGGTAAATGAAAAGAAAAAAATGGATACCTATCTATAACTAACATCTGTATATAGTTGTCTACCCAACATGTGTGACTACAATCAAAAACTGTATGTGACCATGCATATAGACGACTACATTAGTTTTGTTATGTATAACTGTGTACTTTACCTCAGCATTATCAATATAGATAAGAGGTCCATGCTCAGGACAGCCTCCATCATATTTCAGCTCACATTTCTCACAATCTAAAGACAGATACATATCATACAGATGATGATTATAATAAACTGACTGGCAAAGATGGTGGGTTGAAAATGACACAAAATATAAAATAATAGTCAAATTTACTGACCAACTAAGAGCAGGCACACTCAACTCATAAAAATTCACCAAAACCATGAAAACAGATTCTAAAGATAACAAACAAAAACTTACCCAAAAAGCTATCCTTGTCAGAACAAGAAAGAGATGGGGAACTAGTTTCTACTCTCTTTATAATAGTGGGAGCAAAACTTTCTTCCTCTTTGTTTTCTGTCATCTGCACTGCAGAACCCTGGAAATATGTTAAACCATGAGAACAGATTTGTGTGAACTTTTATGGCTAAAGTTTAACAAATTTCACAACTGATTTATTTTATAAAGTTGTAATATGTGGCATAATGGCATCAAGAAAGACAGTGCATGTGACAGCTATGTGTCTGTATACATGCCAAACTGGAAGCCAATGTCTCCTATAATGCTTACATAAGAATATGCACCTGCAGAATGTGTTGGATTTTTATAAATTTTACTCTCTTTCTCTCCATATTTGAAAGTTTTTGATTAAATTGTGTCTTTTCTCCTGTCGCTAGGAAGAAGTTACCAGACCCATCCAGGTCTTCATATCGTCCCCACAATTTTTGTTGTATGTCAATGGGCCAGGTTTGATTTTCAAGTTCAGCATTGTTGTTGCATAGCTGATGAAGGTGTCATTGCTGCCTTTGCTATTTTGATTCTCATTTTTTTCCTTGTTTCCTTCTTGATCTATATAGCTTTCAAAGTATACAAAATAATCTACTTCAACTGCTTTTCTTTCGAGGTATTTGTTTTCTTCTGGGCGAATTTGATATTTCATGACTTTTGTCATTTTTTCGTTGATCTCAAGTCTTATTTTTCTAGCAATTGATGATGAAAATAGGACTTGCAGCAAAGGCCAACATTTGATCATCATCATGCAGAAAATGGATAGTTTTTTTAGCAAAATGAATAGATTGTATTGCTGCCCTAATACATGCAATCATCGTCATCACTGCTGCCATACCGGCTAGCGTAGGCAATCCTCTCTCTCACCACATCTCTCAGCCTTTCATGAGTGTTATTTCAGTCGGTGATCTTTGATTATGTCATTTGAATAAGCTGTTTAATATTTCTTCTCTAGGTTATCCTCTGCTGTTCTTTCCATTCATTCTGCCTGTTGTTTTAGTATTCTCAATGTTCTCTTTTCACATCACATGCCCAATAAATATAGATTATTTTTTCCTTATGGTTCTGATATTTATGGTTTCTAAAACTTTTTTTTACCACTCTTCAATGGTAATTTTGACTATCCAATGAATTCGTAGCACTCTTCTGATAATCTTACCTGCCTGTAATCTTCTGTGTGGTGTCTTGTTTGTTGTCCATATAGTAAAACATTGACAGTGTAGCAATTTATGACATGTTTCACTTGTTTCAGGATTTTTCCATTTAGTTTAACACTGCATCACCGAGTGCCTACTCCGCAACGAAGGTTGGCTACCATGGATCGCCATTCTACTCTGTTTCTTGCTTTGATGGTGCAGACTGTCATAGATTGACTTGTCCATCTTTTGATGTTACTCGTCCATGTTAGTCTTGGTCTGCCTCTACCTCTTTTACCTTGTATTTTTCATTATTAACACTGCATGCATGAGGTATATTGGTCACTGACTGACTTATTAGTCCTTGCATTGTTGTTAGACTGGGTCAATGAAAGAAAAATGTTGTCACACAGAAAACAACAAATAAAACAAAAGAATATTATTAAGTTAATAAAACCATGTCTTGTGTTTCAGCTGAGCTTAGTGCATCTGTAACTAACAGATTTTAAAACTAACCAATCAACTCACTTCGTCATCATGTTCCTGTTTTATTTTCCAAACTGAGATAACGTTCTTGGTTTCCATATTTCTGTCAAAAGTAAAAAGTTTTGACAAAAAATTTAGTAATTATTTAGCAACATGTGTGAGATAGTAATAACAGTATAAAAATAGATGAGCCTGCACAATAAATAAGTTGTCATTTTAGTTTCAGACATAAATGGGGTCACCTACCTCATTTTAGATAACATAAATGTGTTTCTTGTATGGCTACATAACTGGATTTATTCTTTCATTCATTCTTTTTTCTCTCAGGCTGAAGACTTCACATAGTGAAGAAGTTATAATTCTCCATGATTGATTATTTGTTACTAGATTTTGGTTGTTTCATGGTTGAGTCTTCCCTAGTAATTGTTCGGCATAGCAATTCTCTTTTTTCATCTTGTTTTCTTTTACCAGATGGTTTCCGCATTAATGCCTGATGGGGAAGTCTTTCTTCATTCATCCTCAACACATGACTGATATATTTTTATTACCTTATTATACAGCTTGACAAATATTCTTGATTAGATTTGTCTCTTATCTGTTCATTTTAAATGTATTCTTTCCAGCTTATGTTTGAGATCATACGAAGACATTTGTTTTAAAAGGCATTTAATTTCCTATCTAAAGTTTTGGTGGGTTTCCACCTTTCACATCCGTACATTAGCACTGATATCACATCCATATGTTAGCACCGGTATCACATCCATATGTTAGCACCGGTATTTTATCCATATGTTAGCACTGGTATCACATCCATATGTTAGCACTAGTATCACATCCATATGTTAGCACTGGTATCACATCCATATGTTAGCACTGGTATCACATCCATATGTTAGCACTGGTATCACATCCATATGTTAGCATGGTATTACACAGGAATTGAGCAGTCTAAGTTTTCTTGATTTACTGGATATAAAAATATGATGCCAATCATACATTGGTCACAAGTTTTATAAATGAAGAACTCTCTAAATTAAGACTCATGTATTGTATTGTATTCCCAAACAAATATTGTGTAAACTTAAGGATAGAAAGAAACCAAAGGGCAGACCAGTGCTGAGATATAAGGATGTTTCTAGGGCTTGCATGAATGAACTCTGTCAGTGAAAGAAACTGAAAAAATCTGGCTGCAGATTGTAGCATGGAGAGCAAAGATAACAAATGGCACAGCATCTTTTGAGGCAATGTCGATATCAAATTCAGAAAACAAAAAGTGTCGGAGAAAGGAGTCGAGACAAGGCACCATGATTAAATCTTGTTCATTCTGTGGTTGGATCTGTCAGTCTAATATTGGCATATTCAGCCATGAGAGAAGCTGTTCTACAAAGCAGCATTCAACATAAGACACTAAAATTGTTACCAAACTACTGACTTATCGTGATTGCTTGCTACTAACTAAAAGGCCATATGTATTGTAATGTTTTCTATCAAACATTCAATGTCTAGTCACAAAAAACTCTAGTGACAATGTTCCTGTCCAGCTTACTAAGTAATTCAGATTTTCAGTGACTTGAGTGATCTATTCCTTATTGATCACAAGTCAAAATATTTTTGAATGAATGTATCGCAGTTACTAACTCATGGATTGGCTGAGCCAAGTCGATTGTTTGTAAACCATAAAACTAATTACAATGGGCCACTGAATAGCAGCTGATACCATTAACTACTTGTTTCTTGATTTATTGTTTTCTTTCTTTCCTTCCTCATTTGCCTTTTGGTGTCGAAGGGAGATATGGTTTGCAGTTTCTTGCTCTTCTCTTGGCCTCATCTGCTGTTTTACCTCCAAATGTTTCTAGTGCTCCATTTATCCACCTTTTTCTTGGACTGGGGTTCTCTTATCATTTGTTGGTGACTCATTGTATTAGATTTAGTTATTGATGTCTTATCACATGCCCGGACCTACTCGATTTGTTGTTGCATAATGTATTAAATAGCTGGATTCAATCCTAGTGTTTTTCATAACTTCATTTGTTATCTCATTTCTCAGGTTGCTTCCTGTCATGCATCTAACACACTTCATTTATGTGGTTGTTATTTTTCTAAAAGTTCATGTATCTAAGTTCCCTGTCTGACACTGGTACTACTTACTACTACTGGAAGCACAACACTGGGATAAAGATAGATTTATAAATAGCTCACTTCGCTTCTAACTTTACTTCTTTTATTGTTACGTACATGAAAAGTGAAAATTGAAAGTTCTCTAACAGATAAATAATTTAGTTAAATTGATATAATGAGATATCACAAGCAATCATTGACTCTCTCTTGCCACACTTCACCTTAAAGCAACAGCAAATTGATGAAAGAAAGAAGCAGAATCAATGACTATACTAAGGATAAGAATAAGGACAACAAACTCACTAAGTCAATTCAATCACAGTCTGGGCTATGGCTTTCAAATCACACCTTAGCAAAATTAACAGAACACAAAACCAAGCTGCCCGTATCATCACTATACTTTACACCTATCAAGACTCTAGAAACAGTAACAGGTTAACAACCCTTAGATGGCAGACGGGTCACTAAAGTATTGCAACAAGCGGAGAAATATAGACGGCTCCTTAGCCACCCCATGCACCAAAGAATAACTGGTTCCGGAATTGTACGACTAAAGAGGAGCAACTTCGCTACAATTGCCAATGAACTAACTACTGGAGACCCAGTACTTTCCCAAACAATATCGAAACCCTTGGGCCCATCTGATGTCTCCTCATGGAAAACATAAAATACCAGAACTTAAAGAAAATATAACAGGAATCATGAAAAAAGGCACTCAATCAGACACAGAAAGAAAACACGTAGCCAAAAAACACATACATGATACCTACCCACAGGACTCTTGGTCCCACATATACACAGATGGCTCTGCTACAAATGCCACCAGAAATTGAGGGGGAGGTGTGTTCTTGACGCTGAATATTCAGGATGAGATCACAAAGTCAAAAGCTACTGGAAAATTCTCAAACAACTTTAAAGCAGAAACTGAGGCCATCAGAGATGCTGCAACACTGGCTACTCAGCACAAAAATAACATGCACAATAAATTGGTGATTCTGACTGATGCACTGTCAGTACTAACAGCTCTAAAAAGTCCCAAGAACAATGAACTAGATGGCTTGAGAACAACCCTGGACCAACTATGCAATAACTTCCAGAGAGTAGTCATTCAGTGGATACCATCATACTGTAATATACACGGGAACGAATGCGCAGACAAATTAGCTAAAGAGGGAGGGAGATTACCACAGGAGAACCATCCGCTCAGTTATGATGAAGCCAAATCCATCCTCAAGGGTCAGTTCCATGAAAAATGGAAACGAGAACACCCAAAGCATAACGAGAGTGACGGCCAACTATCAAGGAGGGATCAAGTCATCATACTTCGCCTATGCACTGGCCATAATAGAAAGAGAAATCACATGTTCACCAAATTCAAAATAGGTACAACCAGCCTATGCCACTGTACACTGGACAATATGACTACAAAACATGTTCTACAGGATTGCCCCCAGTACACAGTCTTGAGAAGAGCAATGTGGTCCCCACCCACCTCACTGGAAGAGAAACTATATGGGGCAATCGAATCACTTAGACAGCTGACTTCATGAGAGTATTGAGAGTCTGGAATCCTACTCTGATTGAGTCTTGATTGCAGAGAGAGAGAGAGAGAGAGAGAGAGAGAGAGAGAGAGAGAGAGAGAGAATTCAATGTCACATTAGTAAATTCAGATGCAGACTAGACTAACTGGATTTGTAGACAGCCGCCTGGATCTGAATCAGTGAATAATTTTATTCAGCACAAAAGTCGACTGAAAGTAGTGAAAGTCAAAGTACTTCGTTTTTTTTAGAGAGAGAGAGACAGTAAAAGAGTAGACAAGCTAAACATTAAGACAGCAGTGAGTAAAATTATTTATTTATTATGAATGAAAAGAAAAAATAATGAAAAAAATATGACAAAATCAAAATGAGATTTATCTAACACTTACAGTACACAGTTTAACACTTAAAACCTACTTAACTAATGTATTACTTTTGACTAAATAACTACTTGAGTGATGAGAGCGGCATGAAATAAAATAAAGTTAAATGAGGTGCAAAAACAATTGAAGTCTACAATAACAATCTAACTCTAACTTAATTATTCTTATCTGACTTATCTACTTTGACTTTTACACTTTTTTTTTACTTTTTATTCATTTCGGAGCCGAGAGATCAGTCTACGAATATTAAATACGTGTTTGCAATCATCAAAATACATAACATATTATTATAAACATAAACATGTTAGTATATGCGTCACTTTACCTATTATGAATATGAATTGTAGCCCTTTTACTGCTCTGAAGTATCCAATTATTCTAGCCTCCTCCTCCCACTGACTTGCTCATCTCACAAGCAACAATGAGGAGGACGACGGTTACCGGAAATGACGTTTTAGTTTATTTGTGTTACCTTCTATTTACTCGTTAATCAAGTTACGTGTGTCCCTTTAGTCTTGTCAGACGGTCCAGTGGAGGCTATTGTGTATTTTTTGAGGTTTTGTTTTTGTCGAACAGCTTCTCTCGTGGTTAGTTCTACCAATGTTTGACAAACACACGCGGTAACATAATGAACAAGTCAGGCTCGCTGATCCACAGGGTTTTCCATCCTTTTTCATGAGTCTCTTCTCTTCTAAGTTTTGTCTTAGCACAGTCTCAAATGTTGTTATACCGTTCCTTATACAAGTTCTCCATGATGTGTGATTACTTGCCAGATGTTCCCAGTCATTTTCACATATGGAGAAGTCTTTCAGAGATGATTTACAGATATCTCTATATCGTAATTTAGGTCTGCCGATTTGTCTTTTTGTATCAGTTCACCATATAGTATTTGCCTAGGAATGCGCTTTTCGTCCATTCGTTGGACATGCCACAGCCATCTTAGTCTTCGACATCTGAGCATCGACATGATTGTTGGGGTCTTAGCACGTTGCAGGACAGTTAATTTGGTTATTTTGTCCTACCATTTGATGTGCAGAGAAATTAGAGAAATCGCCAATCAACCACTAATATTTTCAGTAATAAAGAAAAGACGATGGTCATATGTTGGACATGTGATGAGAAGAGATAATAACCGAATAGCAAAGCAAGCCCTCATATGGAAAACAACAGGTAAGAGAAAAAGAGGAAGACCCAGGGAGACACTGAGAAGAACATTGATGAGAGAGGCAAGAGCAGCAGGAATTGGCTCCCTCAATGAGATAGAGCTGCTTGCACAGAACAGAGACAAAGTGCGAGATTTGATAAAATATCTTTAAAAGAAAACTGCTAGAACAAAAATTCAGATAGGAGAAGGTGTATCTTGGTCTACGCCCTATGGGCCGGCTACGGCTCGAAAAGTCAATAGATAGATTTGATGTCCATTATTTAGCGGAGACATCGCATGTGGAGGACGCTTAGTCTTTTTTCCTGGTTTGAGTAAGTTGCCCAGGTTTCAGATCCATATAATAGTGTGCTAAGCACACACGTTTGATATATTAAGAGTATAGTCTTTAGTGTTAGTTTCGTGTTGTTCCAGGCCCTTAATCAAGTTACAACCAAATGGCAATACATAAAGAAATGCATACAAGAAACTTGTGATATAAAAAGGAAAAGAACAAAAAGCAAAAATGGATAACTAATGCCATCTTGGAAAAAAAATGGAAGAAATAAGACAAGCGAAGAACACTGCCCAATACAAGAAAATAGATAATGAAATACGCAAAATGTGCAAAAAGACAAGTGAAGACTGGCTCAGCCAAAGATGTCTAGAAATCGAAACTATGGAAAATAAACACGATTTAAGAGGGATGCACACAGAAATAAGGAGAATTACTAGTACACATTTAAAAAAAAAACTAACAGAACAGTACACATTTTAAAAAAGCTAACAGAAAGCGGATGTATTGCAAACAAAAATGGAAAATTCCTAAAAGACAACAAAATATAATTAATCAATAGATGGCAGGAATATGTAACAGAATTATTGCATGACAAAAGAGACACGAAACCAATTATAAAATGTACATCAGGCTATACAATTTTCAAATCGGAAATGGAAAAATCCGAAGTCTCCAAATCCGAACATACGAAACACAGTTATTTGTCGATTATCCTCGTTGTATATCGAACAATAGTCCGTAAACGCTCACATCTCCACTGCAATATGATTTGTGAAATGATAAACCAGTTCACACCGGGGCTGCAAAGTCATGAACAAAACTCCGTCATTTCGCCTTTCAATATAAGCGCAAGGCCGGTTTAGGGATATACGATCAGCCGTCATGATGACGCACCATACACAATGGATGCGCCCACAAACGACCGATTAATCTTGTGAATGCAGCCAACAACGCACGAAAACTGTAACGTTGGTGCAAAATCCCTAAAGTGAAACCTTCGGTTAACTTTGGCAGAGCAGTCGATATTAATGAGTTATAGTTTGAAAATAATTGGCATCAAACAATTCCAACGACGGCCATTGAACAGCACTCAATGAGTTGAAGTAAACCGCATATCAATTCCAAGACGGGGGAAGGTCGCATTCACAACACTTGATCTGCCAAAGAGGAATACTGCCACGTTAAAGAAACAGCAGCATCGGCGGCAATCCGTTAAGTGCAACATCAGGTTGACTTTAAAGCAGAAATCTG
The DNA here is from genome assembly GCA_032433765.1 of Megaustenia siamemsis. Classification (NCBI taxonomy): domain Eukaryota; kingdom Metazoa; phylum Mollusca; class Gastropoda; order Stylommatophora; family Ariophantidae; genus Megaustenia; species Megaustenia siamemsis. Next base: position 7,675,464 of record JAVIAB010000159.1, read on the forward strand.
CATTGGAGAGCTGAAATAATCAGTTCCCAAAAGCAAATCCTGCAGCGGCCAAGAGAACTTAATCTTAATTCCACCATCCTGGAACCGGAAATACAATATTTGTCGTTTTGTACCTGATGAAGGCTTTTGTCAAAACGTCGTAGTTTGTCGCGTTATTATTAGTTACGCGTTACTATTAGTTTAGCTGCTCGATACCATTTCATATTTATTACATATGTTCTTTTACGTGTGCATAACATTTTATATATTGTACGTTTATGAATGTTGAAAGTTCCTTGGACAGCTAAAAAGACCAATTAGGAAGTTCTCAAAGCGGTCAACACAAAAAGGGAGCTCCTAAAAACATCAGAAAGAAACAATCAACATTTTTCGGGCACATCGTGAGAAGAGGAAAGTTGGAATACTTGGTTACAACTGGCAAAATAAAAGGAAAGAGAGATCGCGGACGACAAAGAGAGAAAATACTGGACAGCTTGGTGTCATGGCATGGAAAACAGTCAACAACAGAACCGATACAATGCACTGTAGATAGAAGATTGTGGAAGGACATGATCGCCTACACCAACCGATATAGCACATGATGACGTTTGTGCTTGTCCCCATCCATGTTGCCCAGTCGATATCACCTTCTATCCGAGTTGCATGGTCGCAACATTAACTTTGAGGATGCTTAACGGCAAACTTGTTATGACTTTTGAACATCTGCTATTGTATATGGCGTAACCTTACCTATGCCATCATATGTGAGCGATGCAAGATGACCTACATTGGCGAATCTTCTGTCTTTGCTGTGCACGATCTATCTTTCCCTGTATTTTTGTATTTTGCCAGTTGTAACCAAGTATTTCAACATTCCTCTTCTCACGACTTGCATGGAAATTATCGATTGTTTCTTTCAGGCGGTGTTTAAGAGCTCTGTTTTTGTGATGGCCACTGAAAATTTCCACGCTGGTCTTTTTTAGCTGTCCAGGGAACTCTCAACTCTTCCAAGAAATCAAATATCTGTGGCCTCAAATCGTATTTTCATTTGTTAGTCTACTGTCCACGATTGGCTTTCATAGGTCAGAATTGGCTCTATATAATAACTCTTTCACATCTCTATTGACACAGCTAAAAGGTTTTAGAAGAATAGACTAAAGATAGAGTATAAACAAGGCTATACATGGAAGTGTAGACATATGAATACAACAGATACATTAATAAGAAACATATTCATACAGCAGTAGACACATGGCAATAGATTAACAGAATAAATGGGCACAAATCATCATCACGTGAAATGTCGGCTGACGTAGGTGATCATGTCTCTCCACAACGTTCTATCTCAACAGGTGTTTATCAATTTTATTGTTTATCTCCTACCAATCAATTCTCTGAAACAATCTTGGATCTTTCCTGTTTTCATCATTTCTGATCCCCTCAATTTTGTCAGTTGTCACAATTATTTCTAGTTTTTCCGCTTCACATTACTTGCCAGAAAGTGACCGTTTTCTTTGACCTTGGAAATAACTTTCGTTTTGCTTTGGCTTCTTTTAGAACGTCCTCGTTACTATTTTTAGCTGCCAGTAGTATCATCATCTGTAAAACCACATTTTGGTGCTCTCCAATGACTTTCTTGTCTGTTGTTTTATTGTCCATGATTCACATCCAAACATCGTAACTGGCTCCACACAAAAATAAAGTACTTTTGTTTTTACATTTCCATTGACAACAATTCATAGGATTTGCTCGCGGGAATACTACCTTTACCCGAAAAAATCATTATCATCATCAAGTAACACCGCTGGCGTAGGTGATCATGTTTCTCCACAACTTTAGATCTTGACAGTTATTTATCATTTCTGTTGTTGACCTTCTGCCAAGCCATTCTCTTAAGCTGTCTAGTATCTTTTCTCTTCGCATCACTCTATCTCTTTGTCCCTCAATTTTTCCAGTTGTTACAATATATTCCAGCTGTTCTCTTCTCATTACATGGCGCAAAAATGATGATTGTTTCTTCCTAATATTGGAAATTAGCTCTCTTTTTGCTTTGGCCTCTTTTAGAATGTTTTCATTACTCTTCTTAGCTATCCATGGTACTCTCAACATTCTTCTGTAAAACCACATTTCTACAGACTCCAGTGATTTTCTTCCCTGTTGTCCTATTGTCCACGATTCACATCCATCTGATAATATACAAAATGAAATAAATAGGCACGGATAAAATGAACACAGACACATAGTTTGGTACAAACAACAAGACAAAAAACAGAATAATGATTAGACAAAACTCACTTTAATGTTACTTGCAATTAATCAACATGTTTTTGGCCAGCTGCACATGTAAGGTATTTTATTTAAAGTTATAGAAAAAGTTGTGGCAGAATACCAGCAAGGCAGAATCATTAAAATGATTAAGCACATGTACCTTCCTCATAGCAACATATGGTTGTGAATCATGGACAATCTCGCAAACAGCAAGGAAGAAAATTGATTCATTTGAACCATAATGCTACAGAAAGATCCTTAATATACCTTGGATAATGAAAAGGAACAATGAAGACATATCAAAAGATTTAAACATTAAAAAGAACTGGCTTATGCTCACTTGCGTTCACCCGATGACTAAAGGAATACATCTCGTTATCATCTGCCCTTAAAAGGACATTAAAGAGAATTCCATAAATCCTTGGTATGCTCCATGGGACGACTCTGTGTTATCAAAAGAAATTTCCATAAATCCTTGGTATACTCCATGGGCCATCTCTGTGCTATCAAAGAGAATTCTAGAAATCCTTGATATGCTCCATGGGCCATCTCTGTGCTATCAAAGAGAATTCTAGAAATCCTTGATATGCTCCATGGGCCATCTCTGTGCTATCAAAGAGAATTCTATAAATCCTTGATATGCTCCATGGGCCATCTCTGTGCTATCAAAGAGAATTCTAGAAATCCTTGATATGCTCCATGGGCCATCTCTGTGCTATCAAAGAGAATTCTAGAAATCCTTGATATGCTCCATGGGCCATCTCTGTGCTATCAAAGAGAATTCTAGAAATCCTTGATATGCTCCATGGGCCATCTCTGTGCTATCAAAGAGAATTCTAGAAATCCTTGATATGCTCCATGGGCCATCTCTGTGCTATCAAAGAGAATTCTAGAAATCCTTGATATGCTCCATGGGCCATCTCTGTGCTATCAAAGAGAATTCTATAAATCCTTGATATGCTCCATGGGCCATCTCTGTGCTATCAAAGAGAATTCTAGAAATCCTTGATATGCTCCATGGGCCATCTCTGTGCTATCAAAGAGAATTCTAGAAATCCTTGATATGCTCCATGGGCCATCTCTGTGCTATCAAAGAGAATTCTAGAAATCCTTGATATGCTCCATGGGCCATCTCTGTGCTATCAAAGAGAATTCTAGAAATCCTTGATATGCTCCATGGGCCGTCTCTGTGCTATCAAAGAGAATTCTAGAAATCCTTGATATGCTCCATGGGCTATCTCTGTGCTATCAAAGAGAATTCTAGAAATCCTTGATATGCTCCATGGGCCGTCTCTGTGCTATCAAAGAGAATTCTAGAAATCCTTGATATGCTCCATGGGCCATCTCTGTGCTATCAAAGAGAGTTCTAGAAATCCTTGATATGCTCCATGGGCTATCTCTGTGCTATCAAAGAGAATTCTAGAAATCCTTGATATGCTCCATGGGCCATCTCTGTGCTATCAAAGAGAATTCTAGAAATCCTTGATATGCTCCATGGGCCATCTCTGTGCTATCAAAGAGAATTCTAGAAATCCTTGATATGCTCCATGGGCCATCTCTGTGCTATCAAAGAGAATTCTATAAATCCTTGATATGCTCCATGGGCCATCTCTGTGCTATCAAAGAGAATTCTAGAAATCCTTGATATGCTCCATGGGCCGTCTCTGTGCTATCAAAGAGAATTCTAGAAATCCTTGATATGCTCCATGGGCCATCTCTGTGCTATCAAAGAGAATTCTAGAAATCCTTGATATGCTCCATGGGCCGTCTCTGTGCTATCAAAGAGAATTCTATAAATCCTTGATATGCTCCATGGGCCATCTCTGTGCTATCAAAGAGAATTCTATAAATCCTTGATATGCTCCATGGGCCGTCTCTGTGCTATCAAAGAGAATTCTAGAAATCTGTGATATGCTCCATGGGCCGTCTCTGTGCACACTATCCAAGACCTTTTCAAAATCAACAAAAACGAAGTATATTTCTCTCTGCCATTATATCACGAATTATGACCACACGGCATCCTTCAGAAGGTGATGACGATGTGTGGTAACCATCTAATCTGATTAGCAGCACTAGGGATGTATGCTTGCTTGCTTGCGTTCGCCCGATGACCAAAGGACTGTACCTCTTCATCATCCACCCTTAAAAGGACATTAAGTGGGCGTGTCTGCGTTGTGTTATGGTTTACAGTATAACTGTGATATTTGCGTCTTTCGGCCCAACACATCCGACTTCAGCATGACATTTTTGAGTACCAGGTTGTCTTCCCTTTTGGATCCCTACTCGCTTGGCTAGACTAGACAGGTTTGTCTGTTACTAGAGGCACCACAGAGAGGTGGAGCAGGGTCAGGATGGTTCTGGTTCACCGATCCTGGCGCAAGCCATCAGCTGTGGGTCGCTGACAACTTCCAGCTCTGGTGCTGTGAGGTGTGCCTTCACCTCCCCAGGGATATATGATATGGTTAGCTCAATGGCAACATCAGTTAATGAAGATCCTACTCCAACTTTCTACAGTGTCTCTCAAAATAAACTGACAGGTCTTACCAAACAAGTAGGGATGTAAAGGGAATTCAGTCCAATGCTAAAAGCATATCACTTTGGCTAATAAGAGCAAAAATCATGGCTTGCTGTAAACTAACAATCATGTTGGCTAATAAGAATAAAAATCATGGCTTGCTGTAAACTAACAATCATGTTGGCTAATAAGAGCAAAAATCATGGCTTGCTGTAAACTAACAATCATGTTGGCAAATAAGAATAAAAATCATGGCATGTTGTAAACTAACAATCATGTTGGCTAATAAGAACAAAAATCATGGCTTGCTGTAAACTAACAATCTTGTTGGCTAATAATAATAAAAATCACGGCTTGCTGTAAACTAACAATCATGTTGGCTAATAAGAATAAAAATCATGGCTTGCTGTAAACTAACAATCATGTTGGCTAATAAGAATAAAAATCATGGCTTGCTGTAAACTAACAATCATGTTGGCTAATAAGAATAAAAATCATGGCTTGCTGTAAACTAACAATCATGTTGGCTAATAAGAATAAAAATCATGGCTTGCTGTAAACTAACAATCATGTTGGCTAATAAGAATAAAAATCATGGCTTGCTGTAAACTAACAATCATGTTGGCAAATAAGAATAAAAATCATGGCTTGCTGTAAACTAACAATCATGTTGGCTAATAAGAACAAAAATCAAGGCTTCCTGTAAACTAACAATCATGTTGGCTAATAAGAACAAAAATCATGGCTTGCTGTAAACTAACAATCATGTTGGCTAATAAGAACAAAAATCATGGCTTGCTGTAAACTAACAATCATGTTGGCTAATAAGAGCAAAAATCATGGCTTGCTGTAAACTAACAATCATGTTGGCTAATAAGAACAAAAATCATGGCTTGCTGTAAACTAACGACAAAACAAGTATAAAACAAATAAGACCATTATGCTCATGGGTGCTAATGTAAGCCACCACTGGTAAAGTGTGTTTATCTTAGCCTGCAGCCTGTGATGTCCCCATCATACAATTTACAAGCAATTTTCTTTTTCTGATAAAATAGGATGTCAGAATGTCCTGCACAACTAGGATACAGGGGAGGGAGGGTTAAAAAAAAAACAGAATAAAGAGCCCCATCATATCAAGAGGTGTATAGGGAATCTGGTGTTAGTGATGATAACTTTTTCTGATAAAATAGGGTGTCAGAATGTCCTGCACAACTAGGATACAGGGGAGGGAGGGTTAAAAAACAGAATAAAGAGCCCCACCATGTCAAGAGGTGTATAGGGAATCTGGTGTTAGTGATCATAACTCTTATAGACCACAGCACATGATTTGTGGGGTAATGCGGTCGGTATTACCTCCATGCCACTTTACTTTCCCAGAAAAATATCTGGTACCCATTTAAGGCTGGGTGAACTCAAAGGCCATTGATCAGGATCGAACCTGACCTCATGGCCTTTGTAGTCCAGTTCACTAACCACTGAGCAATAGCAGCTCCAGAGGGAGGGGTTAATGTATGTCATGAGGTTACAAAGTTTTCAGATACTTTAGAAAGATTCATTTGTAAATATGTGTTTATTTCTCTCCCCTTCCCACATAGTGGACACATCTAGAAGTTACATCACTGCATTAAGGTTTTGTCCATTATTATAAGCTTCTTCTACAGCTTCAAGTCTTATGATCATACAAGGTCTTGTCCATTATTATAAGCTTCTTCTACAGCTTCAAGTCTTATGATCACACAAGGTCTTGTCCATTATTATAAGCTTCTTGTACAGCTTCAAGTCTTATGATCATACAAGGTCTTGTCCATTATTATAAGCTTCTTCTACAGCTTCAAGTCTTATGATCATACAAGGTCTTGTCCATTATTATAAGCTTCTTGTACAGCTTCACGTCTTATGATCATACAAGGTCTTGTCCATTATTATAAGCTTCTTGTACAGCTTCAAGTCTTATGATCACACAAGGTCTTGTCCATTATTATAAGCTTCTTCTACAGCTTCAAGTCTTATGATCACACAAGGTCTTGTCCATTATTATAAGCTTCTTGTACAGTTTCAAGTCTTATGATCATAAAAAAAACTTTATTCTTTGTCCTGTTCATGATGGAGGGGTAATAACAACATCATGACAGAGATAAGCTGGTCACATGGTTGGTACTTGTACGCGCGTGTGTGGCCTGATTTTTTTTCCCCAAACCTGTGCCATGACTGTTCATCTTTGGCAGGCTGTATCTTGGTTTGACATAGGAGATTTCCTTCTTATAAGATGGATGCTGTCACTGCTATTGAGCCTACTCTGCCCATTGTATGCTTCAAAGACATTACAGTACAAACATTACAGCACACACATTAGCTAGAATTGTGTCATGAATGTAAAATTTTGTGTACTTTTATGCCCTTGCCATGTATGAATTCTCTTGTGCATTTTTAGATCTCGGCAGTCAGATAAACAAATACCACACACATCACACGTGTATGATTTCCTGCTTATATGTGTTCTCTTGTGTCTCACCATTGACCCATTCTCAGCAAAGCCTGTACCACATATATCACATTTGAAAGGCTTCTCTCCTGTATGGATTCTCATGTGTCTTTTTAGATGTCCACTCTCAGTAAAACATGCAAAACAGACATCACATTTGTAAGGCTTCTCTCCTGTATGTGTTCTCCTATGATCAGTAAGAGCACAATTTACAGTAAATCCTGCACCACAAACATCACATTTGTAAGGTTTTTCTCCTGTGTGGATTCTCTTGTGCTTTTTAAGATGTCCACTTTCAGTAAAACTGTTACCACATACATCACATTTGTAAGGTTTCTCCCCTGTGTGTGTTCTCTTGTGTCTCATCATTGACCCATTCTCAGCAAAGCCTGCACCACAAACATCACATTTGTAAGGTTTTTCTCCTGTATGTGTTCTCTTGTGTTTCATAAGAGTTCCACTTTCAGCAAAGCCTGCACCACACACATCACATTTGTAAGGTTTCTCTCCTGTATGGATTCTCTTGTGTTTCTTTAGATGTCCACTCTGAGTAAAACCAACTCCACACACATCACACTTGTAAGGTTTTTCTCCTGTGTGTGTTCTTTTGTGTTTTATTAGATTACCATTCTCAGAAAAACATGCACCACACACATCACATTTGTATGGCATTTCTCCTGTATGTGTTCTCTTGTGTTTTGTTAGAGTACCATTCTCTGCAAAACTTGCACCACAAACTTCACATTTGTAAGGTTTCTCTCCTGTATGTGTTCTCTTGTGCTTTTTTAGATTGCTATAACCAGCATAGCATGTACCACATACATCACATTTGTAAGGTTTCTCTCCTGTGTGTATTCTCTTGTGTTCTTTTAGATATCCACTTTGTGTAAAAGCTACACCACATACATCACATTTGTAAGGCTTCTCTCCTGAATGTGTCCTGTTGTGTTTCATTAAGTTGCCACTCTGCGCAAAACCAGCACCACACACATCACATTTGTAGGGTTTCTCTCCTGTGTACATCCCTTTAACTAATCTTTGATCTGCACTCTCAACATCATCATTACGAGCATCACCCACCAAAAACTGAAAAGCTATCTTCTGTCCCGTCACTTGTCTTGGCTTGCTGTTAGTTACCAGACATTGGGGTCTAGAATCTTGACTGTAGTTGTCCTCTTGACCTACCTGAGAACAGAGGGGGACTAAAATGTGAAATAATGTTATGACCCAGTGAAGCTTTGAAGATGACATAACTCATAGTGACTTCAAAATTAATTTTGCCGAACTTCTGGATGATTTCAGCTGTGTGAGTGTATGCAACATCTGTATCAGTAGGATCCTGTAAGTCTCGAGCGAAAAGAAAATTACTGCCACAGTAACAAACTGAAGGTTCCTTTTTCTTCTCAACACATCTTCAGTCTGCAACCTTTCTCAAAATGACTTCACATGTTTAATAGTGCTTGCTGTATTCTTTCAGTTGGTTCTATGTTTGTTTGCGTTCGTCAACTTTATATCTTTAGCGAAGTCCAGAGGGACTGAATTTTGTGTGAATATCACTTTTCCCTATTTTTGACACTTGTAGCCATGTGCTCAGGTGCTCCCCGCCATACAGGCAGATATTCTCCAACTTCAGAGATACTCATATTTTTTTTCTTTTAAATCATTGAGAGTTTTATAACGTTTTGGGCAGATTTTTTCTATTAATTTTGCTTGGGCATTCAGCCATTTTTTGCCTACTCTTTTAGATTTTAACTGCCAAGAGTTCTTTAACATGTGCAGAATGCACATGGGACCAGCTGTTTTTTTGCCATTTTTCGAGAGGGCTAGACATCAGATCTCACTACCTAGAGAGGGCTAGACATCAGATCTCACTACCTAGAGAGGGCTAGACATCAGATCTCACTACCTAGAGAGGGCTAGACATCAGATCTCACTACCTAGAGAGGGCTAGACATCAGATCTCACTACCTAGAGAGGGCTAGACATCAGATCTCACTACCCAGAGAGGGCTAGACATCAGATCTCACTACCTAGAGAGGGCTAGACATCAGATCTCACTACCTAGAGAGGGCTAGACATCAGGTCTCACTACCTAGAGAGGGCTAGACATCAGATCTCACTACCCAGAGAGGGCTAGACATCAGATCTCACTACCTAGAGAGGGCTAGACATCAGATCTCACTACCTAGAGAGGGCTAGACATCAGGTCTCACTACCTAGAGAGGGCTAGACATCAGATCTCACTACCCAGAGAGGGCTAGACATCAGATCTCACTACCCAGAGAGGGCTAGACATCAGATCTCACTACCCAGAGAGGGCTAGACATCAGATCTCAATACCTAGAGAGGGCTAGACATCAGATCTCACTACCTAGAGAGGGCTAGACATCAGATCTCACTACCTAGAGAGGGCTAGACATCAGATCTCACTACCTAGAGAGGGCTAGACATCAGATCTCACTACCTAGAGAGGGCTAGACATCAGATCTCACTACCTAGAGAGGGCTAGACATCAGATCTCACTACCTAGAGAGGGCTAGACATCAGATCTCACTACCCAGAGAGGGCTAGACATCAGATCTCACTACCTAGAGAGGGCTAGACATCAGATCTCACTACCTAGAGAGGGCTAGACATCAGATCTCACTACCTAGAGAGGGCTAGACATCAGATCTCACTACCCAGAGAGGGCTAGACATCAGATCTCACTACCCAGAGAGGGCTAGACATCAGATCTCACTACCCAGAGAGGGCTAGACATCAGATCTCAATACCTAGAGAGGGCTAGACATCAGATCTCACTACCTAGAGAGGGCTAGACATCAGATCTCACTACCTAGAGAGGGCTAGACATCAGATCTCACTACCTAGAGAGGGCTAGACATCAGATCTCACTACCTAGAGAGGGCTAGACATCAGATCTCACTACCTAGAGAGGGCTAGACATCAGATCTCACTACCCAGAGAGGGCTAGACATCAGATCTCACTACCCAGAGAGGGCTAGACATCAGATCTCACTACCTAGAGAGGGCTAGACATCAGATCTCACTACCTAGAGAGGGCTAGACATCAGATCTCACTACCTAGAGAGGGCTAGACATCAGATCTCACTACCTAGAGAGGGCTAGACATCAGATCTCACTACCTAGAGAGGGCTAGACATCAGATCTCACTACCTAGAGAGGGCTAGACATCAGATCTCACTACCTAGAGAGGGCTAGACATCAGATCTCACTACCTAGAGACCAGGGGAGTGTAATTCATGGATTTTGTTTTATTTATTTTTATTTTCCACCACTTGTGGTGGGAATTGAACTCTAGACCTCCTTGTCTAGAGGCTGATATCTTACCTCTAGACAACACAGTCCCTGCCCCTGGATCTATCTTTAGTAAATTCTTCTCAATTATATTCAAATCAAGAGTCTTCGTGTGATGTTTACAAGCATCTCTCTAGTGTAGAAGTCTTCCTATATCTTTTTTTCAAACCTACCTAAAAAGTTAGCAATCACTGGCGATGTCTTTCACACATGCGTACCTATGATTATAGCATAGGGTTATGACCACAACACAGGAATAAATTGTATAACTCATTTTCCTATTACTACTTATTCCAAAGTTGTGTTTATGCTATAATCATGAGTACACATGCTTGAAGGACATTGCCGATGATAGTTATCTTTTTAGGTAGCTGAGTTGGACATGTGTTCTAGCATTTGGTTCTCATGGCAAGGCGCTGTGCCGAGGAGTACAGGTTTGATCCTACTTCAGACCATCTATTGTTCTTTGTATTTTTTTCTGTTGTTGATTATTTGTGTTGATTATTTTTTTCCGAGTGTTGTAAACATACCTCCTCCCCTGAGTTGATTCATCAGCATTTCATCAGCAAAGTGCAAACCCCCCCCCCCAAAAAACATATAGTTTACCAGGGTTATACCCAATTATAACAATTAATGCCACATTGCTTTTTTTAACGATGTGGTAGTCTCCACAATTTATTTTTAAAAGCATGACCATGGGGTTACAGTTTTCTTTAAAACTTCACATTTATGCAGAAATGTACATCTAAAAAAAGAAACAATATTGTTTTTATTTGTATATCCCAGCTATCTTATTGACACTCTCTATTCACATTTATGCAGAAATGTACACCTAAAAAAAGAAACAATATTGTTTTTATTTGTATATCCCAGCTATCTTATTGACACTCTCTATTCACATTTATGCAGAAATGTACACCTAAAAAAAAGAAACAATATTGTTTTTTATTTGTATATCCCAGCTATCTTATTGACACTCTCTATTCACATTTATGCAGAAATGTACACCTAAAGAAAAGAAACAATATTGTTTTTATTTTTATATCCCAGCTATCTTATTGACACTCTCTATTCACATTTATGCAGAAATGTACACCTAAAAAAAAGAAACAATATTGTTTTTATTTGTATATCCCAGCTATCTTATTGACACTCTCTATTCACATTTATGCAGAAATGTACACCTAAAAAAAAGAAACAATATTGTTTTTATTTTTATATCCCAGCTATCTTATTGACACTCTCTATTCACATTTATGAACATCACAAGACACCTTAAGCTGCCATTATGACCTTTATGGTTTTCAATGTGAGAAGTCTGACCACTTGAATTGTTACAGTAAAACTATATCACAACAAAGCTGGTCTGGACCCTACTCCACCTCCTAGCAGTGTTCCTGGAAGTGGCCAAACCAGCCTGGACAAGCAACCAGGAACTCAAAAATATTGTTCTGAGGTTGAATGTGCTGGGCTGAAAGGCACAAATGTCGCAGCCCAAATCACAAGGCTGCTGTGGATGTCTCAACATCTCTATATGGGTGATTGTCTAAGTTGGCAACAAGGCTGCTGTGGATGTCTCAACATCTCTATATGGGTGATTGTCTAAGTTGGTGACAAGGCTGCTGTGGATGTCTCAACATCTCTATATGGGTGATTGTCTAAGTTGGTGACAAGGCTGCTGTGGATGTCTCAACATCTCTATATGAGTGATTGTCTAAGTTGGTGACAAGGCTGCTGTGGATGTCTCAACATCTCTATATGAGTGATTGTCTAAGTTGGTGACAAGGCTGCTGTGGATGTCTCAACATCTCTATATGGGTGATTGTCTAAGTTGGCAGAACATCATTAACATCTGTATTTATATATATATATATATATATATATATATATATATATATATATATATATATATATATATATATATATATATATATATATATATATATATATATATATATATATATATATATATATATATATATTTTTTTTTTTTTTTTTTTTTTTCATCATCATCGAGTACAGTCTCAGCATTGAAGGTTGCCTACCATGAAGCACCATTCCACCCTGTCCCCTGCTTTGATAGTGCAAGTTGTCATAGATTGACTTGTCCATCTTTTGAAGTTACCTGCCCATGTTAGTCTTGGTCTGCCTCTTTTACCTTGTCTTTCCCATCCAAGATTATTTTTAGTAAGCTGCTGTCTTTTAACATGCCCCCCAAAAATGTCTTTTGTCTTGTTTGAATTGTGTTTGGTAGTTCTCTTTTCATTTTTTTTGTTTTAAAACTTCATTTGTTTTCTTTTCTTTCCATCCAATTCTTCTTATTCTTCTATAAAGCCACATTTCAAAGACTTCAATTTTCTGTTCCGTTTTCTTGTCTAATGTCCATGTTTTGCACCAAGCAGGAATGTTGAGAAGAAATAACATTTTACTATTCTTAGTTGTATCCCTGGTGTTATTTGCCTTGATGTTGGTATACTTTTCATAGCATTAAAATTATATGTATATGGGGATTAAGGTGCTGTTTAGCAACAGAGCTGAAAGCTATCAGTGAACCATAGCTGATAGATTGTCCAGGATCTGTGAACCAGAGCTATCCAGATTGTACTCCATCTTTATTTGTGGTGCTTCTAGTAACAGACAAACCAGTCTGATCTGGCCCAGGGAGGAGGGAGCAAGATGGAAGGCAAACTAGAACTCAAAAATACCTTATTCAAATTGGATGTGTTGGGCTGAAAGGCACAAATATCACAGTTTTACTACAAACTCTCAGTGACTGAGTGGTTAGTGTGCTCGCTTCCTGACCAGAAGGATCCGGGTTCGATCCCCAGCAGTGCCGGATTTTTTTGGGACTGACAAGGCTCCGGGGTTCACCCGGCCTCTAAAAATGGGTACCAGAGATTTTTCTGGGAAGTAAAGGTGGCCTGGCATGATACCAACCATATCACCCAAAAATTTGCCGTGGTTATAGAAAAATATGGCCACTAACACCATATTCCACATACACCTAGCACAGCGTGAATGGAACCCTTTACTTACTTTTTTACTTTTACTACAAACCACAGCACAACACATCCATTTAATGTCCTTTTAAGAGTGGATATGATGAGGTCTTACTATTTCTTTAGCCATAGGGTGAATGAAAGCAAACATATATATGTATATTTAAACCATAACTCTGCACATTACCTCATCATTATCAATATAGATGAGAGGTCCATGCTCAGGACAGCCTCCTTCATATTTCAGCTGACATTTCTCACAATCTAAAGAAAGAGATGAGTTATCATTGCATTGCTTTTTTTTTAATAAACTCACTAGCAAAAATGGTAGTGTGTATTGACGTTTCTGTCGTACACCTGATCCTTCATGTGTGAGATATGTTTACTGCATAGTTCTTGGCCAGATCTCTTAGAACACACATCCAAATTTGATGATTACTTTGTGACATCAACACAATCAACAACTTGATGGCTACAATGCTAGGAGACTGGCTCCAACTGTTAAGCTCTCCCATTGGTCTAATACAAAGATCGCAATAATCATGTCACAGTAATACAAAGATTGGCAAGAAAATCAAACATACTCACTTCTTCCTCTATGAAATTATAAGCTATCCTACTTCTATTCAGTTGTTCTACCTAAGTCTATCAGAGCTCTGAGTTTGCTAACACTGTCCATGGAGGACCCATATTTCTAATCTTCCTGAATCTAATTTAATTCCATCTCTCTCCAAGCTAATGTCTGATCTCCTGTAATGGAAACTAGCTACTTAATCCTCTCTATACCTGATGTCAGCCTTCTAGATATCATCACCAACACAATCCCCTTTCTAAATCTAACAATTCCTTTCTACTTCGACGTACCGGCGAATACTGACTATGGTTATGGTTATGGAAGGCCCCGGTATCACTGCAAACGAATTAAAATCCATAATTGCTCAACCGCCCATGCCAGTGGAATCATCCGAATTACTAACTCATCTCCCAAACAAAGAAAGGTAGCTGTAGTCCCCATCATAGCAGTCTCAGCACACGCCAAAAAGGCATACGGCGAAATCGCACAGAAAGTTAACACAGCCAAATGTTCCCTGTCATACAATATCAGCATTCATCGTAAGCAATTGGAATATCAAAACATGATCAAAACGGATGAAACACACAGCTCACGGTGTGCACAGAGCACTTAACTCAGTAGCTCCTGCAACAAGCCAGACTTAGAATATGAGGAAACTGCAAGAAGGAACACTTTTCAGACATAGCCTTCAATGGTTCCTGCCGCCTATCCACCACATTCCCGTAAAATCACGTCCTCCTGAAGATGATGATCGTCATAGTATTTAAATGTATGGCATTTGATGATGTTAGGACATCGTGTTTGACTCCAACTACGAACATACAAAACACAGTTCGTCGTCAGATTATCCCCGTTGCACACCAAACAACAGATCGCAAGATTAGTGCATGGTCGGTCTTGGGACACACGATGAAATAATATGATGACGTTGCACGCACAATATGGCAGTGCCCATGTATTCATGATTACTCTAGTGAATGCAGTCTACAACGAACGAAACATGGTGCAAACTTCCCAAAGAGATAAAACTTCGGCTGATTTGATGGAGCCCACCACATTAATGCGTTGGAAATTGTAAATAACTTGTGGCAAGCATCTCCATCAACCGGTCATTGAACAGCACTCAGTGTGACGTAAAACGCAGATCAACATTAGACGGTGGGAGGTGCATTCACAATACTTGATTTGTCAAAACGGAGTATTGCTGTGCGTGCAACGCCAATTCATTGGCACACATATGACAAGTAGAACATCATTTCGACTGGAATGCAGAAAAATCTCTGTTAAACAGATTAACTTGCTGTATTCATCACGTGACCACAGATCAGACAGGCAATCCACAGGAAGACCTTCGAACTGACCATTGTTCACAGTTGCTACATGTTTTATAATGTACTAGGTTAAATTCTATTCCAAGGTTCTATTATTAACCCTACTAACACTAATTCTAATATACTATTTTAATCCTGTTAAGCCCAAATCTGGTATATGTGAAATAGGGTACAGAGTGTGAAATGTGAAAACTAATCAATAATGTAGAAACTGACAACATAAATGTCAACTAAATGTTACCAAAATGTGAAAACTAATCAATAATGTAGAAACTGACAACATAAATGTCAACTAAATGTTACCAAAATGTGAAAACTAATCAATAATGTAGAAACTGACAACATAAATGTCAACTAAATGTTACCAAAATGTGAAAACTAATCAATAATGTAGAAGCTGACAACATAAATGTCAACTAAATGTTACCAAAATGTGAAAACTAATCAATAATGTAGAAACTGACAACATAAATGTCAACTATCTATTGACCTTTCGAGCCGTAACCGGCCCATAGGGCGTAGACCAAGATACACCTTCTCCTATATGAATTTTTGTTCTAGCAGTTTTCTTTTAAAGATATTTTATCAAATCTCGCCATCTGTCTCTGTTCTGTGCAAGCAATTCTATCTCATTGAGGGAGCCGATTCCTGCTGCTCTTGCCTCTCTCATCAATGTTCTTCTCAGTGTCTCCCTGGGTCTTCCTCTTTTTCTTTTACCTGTTGTTTCCCATATGAGGGCTTGCTTTGCTATTCGATTATTATCTCTTCTCATCACATGTCCAACGTATGACCATCGTCTTTTCTTTATTACTGAAGATATTAGTGGTTGATTGGCGATTTCTCTAATTTCCTCGTTTGTTTTGAATTCGTTCCATTCTATACCAAGTATTTTCCTTAGACATTTATTTTCGAATGCGTTCAACTTTGTTTCTATATCTCTTGTTGTTTTCCAGCTTTCACACGCATATGTAAGGGTTGATAGTACATTTGATTTGAATAGCCTAAGTTTTGTGTTTGTGCTAATGAGTTTTGATTTCCACAACTTTTCAAGGCTTCTGAAAGACATTGCTGCTTTAGCCAGTCTGATTCTAATTTCTTTGCTCGTATCCCCTTCTCGATCAATGTGACTTCCAAGATAGATAAAGTGATCGATCTGTCAACTAAAATGTTACCAAAATGTGAAAACTAATCAATAATGTAGAAACTGACAACATAAATGTCAACTAAATGTTACCAAAATGTGAAAACTAATCAATAATGTAGAAACTGACAACATAAATGTCAACTAAATGTTACCAAAATGTGAAAACTAATCAATAATGTAGAAACTGACAACATAAATGTCAACTAAATGTTACCAAAATGTGAAAACAGGCTGTAATAAAACAAACAAAAACTTACACAAAATAATGTCCTTGTCAGAACTAGAAAGAGATGGAGAACTAGACTTTGCTCTTCTCATAACAGTAGATATACTACTTTCTTCCTTCTCAACTGTGTGACCCTGAAAATAGGATTTTGTATATTTCAAATTTAAAACAGGATAATGTGTGACATTAACAACTATTGATGCCCAGTATCATTCAAATTATGAACCTTGTTCATGACTAGAAGTATTTTAAAATGATGCCATCTAACTTTGTACTCATTGCGATATCCAATTAGAACATCAGACCTGGTGTAAGCCTAATCACAGTTTTAAAAATGTCTAGTCATCAATTAAAAAAAAAAAAAGAACTACCATTGTGGCATTTAACCCACTTCCAGGGTCTGCAGGGTAGGCTAACAAAAGCCTCTTGTACGGCGCATTTGACATGAGGATTTGGGGTCAGAAATTTGATTATGGTCCCAAGAGGAAAAGAAAGAACTTGTTGACCATCAATGTGACTTGAAGTTGGCAATGACTAGTCATCAAAGGTCTGGCTGAATCTAGAGGTCTGTTTCAAAACAATGTTCACAAATATTTGTGATCTCAACTTTGGTGTTGCTAGATCTGTAAGCAATAGGGCCTTCCCATGTTAGGCTGCCAGCAATAGGGGTTTCCCATGTTAGATTGGTAGCAATAGGGGCTTCCCATGTTAGATTGGTAGCAATAGAGGCTTCCCATGTTAGATTGGCAGTGATAGGGGCTTCCCATGTTAGGCTGGCAACAACAGGGGCTTCCCATGTTCGGCTGGCAACAATAGGGCCTTCCCATCTTAGGTTGGCAGCAATAGGGACTTCCCATGTTAGGTTGGTAGGGTCTTCCCATGTTAGGTTGGTAGGGTCTTCCCATGTTAGGTTGGCAACAATAGGGTCTTCCCATGTTAGGCTGGCAACAATAGGGGCTTTCCATGTTAGGCTGGCAGCAATAGGGCCTTCCCATGTTAGGTTGGCAGCAATAGGGTCTTCCCATGTTAGGTTGGCAGCAATAGGGTCTTCCCATGTTAGGTTGGCAGCAATAGGGCCTTCCCATGTTAGGTTGGCAGCAATAGGGTCTTCCCATGTTAGGTTGGCAGCAATAGGGTCTTCCCATGTTAGGTTGGCAGCAATAGGGCCTTCCCATGTTAGGTTGGCAGCAATAGGGCCTTCCCATGTTAGGTTGGCAGCAATAGGGTCTTCCCATGTTAGGTTGGCAGCAATAGGGTCTTCCCATGTTAGGTTGGCAGCAATAGGGTCTTCCCATGTTAGGCTGGCAACAATAGGGACTTCCCATGTTAGGCTAGCAATAATAGGGGTTTCCTATGTTAGACTGGCATCAATGGGACCTTCCCAAGTCAGGCTAGCAGTAATAGGGGATTCTCATGTTAGACTGGCAGCAATAGGGGCTTCCCATGTCAGGCTAGCAGTAATAGGGGATTCTCATGTTAGACTGGCAGCAATAGGGGCTTCCCATGTCAGGCTAGCAGTAATAGGGGATTCTCATGTTAGACTGGCATCAATGGGACCTTCCCAAGTCAGGCTAGCAGTAATAGGGGATTCTCATGTTAGACTGGCAGCAATAGGGGCTTCCCATGTCAGGCTAGCAGTAATAGGGGATTCTCATGTTAGACTGGCAGCAATAGGGTCTTCCCATGTTAGGTTGGCAGCAATAGGGTCTTCCCATGTTAGGCTGGCAACAATAGGGACTTCCCATGTTAGGCTAGCAATAATAGGGGTTTCCTATGTTAGACTGGCATCAATGGGACCTTCCCAAGTCAGGCTAGCAGTAATAGGGGATTCTCATGTTAGACTGGCAGCAATAGGGGCTTCCCATGTCAGGCTAGCAGTAATAGGGGATTCTCATGTTAGACTGGCAGCAATAGGGGCTTCCCATGTCAGGCTAGCAGTAATAGGGGATTCTCATGTTAGACTGGCATCAATGGGACCTTCCCAAGTCAGGCTAGCAGTAATAGGGGATTCTCATGTTAGACTGGCAGCAATAGGGGCTTCCCATGTCAGGCTAGCAGTAATAGGGGATTCTCATGTTAGACTGGCAGCAATAGGGGCTTCCCATGTCAGGCTAGCAGTAATAGGGGATTCTCATGTTAGACTGGCATCAATGGGACCTTCCCAAGTCAGGCTAGCAGTAATAGGGGATTCTCATGTTAGACTGGCAGCAATAGAGGCTTCAAATAACAGGCTGGCAGCAATAGAGGCTTCAAATAACAGGCTGGCAGCAATAGGGGCTTCAAATAACAGGCTGGCAGCAATAGGGGCTTCAAATAACAGGCTGGCAGCAATAGAGGCTTCAAATAACAGGCTGGCAGCAATAGAGGCTTCAAATAACAGGCTGGCAGCAATAGAGGCTTCCTGTGTTTGACTTGCAGCAATCTCTCACATCAAGCATTCTTATGATCAAAGGTCAATCTACAATCAAAACCTTACAGGAATAGTGAGTCTGTATATGATTCGAGAAATGCTGGAACAAGCTGTGAAGTGGATATGAGGATGCCTTGACTGCAATGGAACTGCCTCCATAAATAAAATAGTTATAATCATGGAAATTGTAACTACAGGTTATAGTCTATTTAATTAGATTTTAATACTATAATTTTATAAAAAGTGCATAAAAAACATAAATAACTGAATGGTCAAAATTAACAAACTAGGAAGAATCAACTGGGGAGCTGATAGTAACATTTTAAAAAGTTATCATCATCATGTACCATACCAGTTGCTGTAGGCAATCATGTCCATCCACATTCTTCTATCCACAGTGCATCATATCAATTCTGTTGTTGACTGTTTTCCATGTCATGACACCAAGCTATCTAGTATCTTCTGTCTTTGTCATCTGTGATCTCTCTTTCCCTGTATTTTGCCAGTATTCCAACTTTCCTCTTCTCATGATGTGCCTGAAAAATGTTGATTGTTTCATTCTGATGTTTTTTTGGAGCTCCCTTTTTATGTTGGCCTCTTTGAAAATGTCCTCATTTGACAGTACATAGGGAGAATTAGACCAGTCTTTGAATGTGATGTCATAGCCTGAGCCACAGCATCAACCTTTTGTTTGAAAAAATGAGCAAAGTGCAGACCCAGACTACTTGTACTGGAGTCTTGAAATCTACAAAAATAGAAATAGATCTTTGAGGTAGCAACAGGTCTCCAACTAATGAAAGACAGATGACTAATTAAAGTAATGCAGCAAGCAGAGACTCTTGAACCATTATTTAATTTAAGAATAGCCAGCTTTGACAGGTGTTGATTAAAGATGAGCAACTTTGTGACAGTCTCAAACTGCAATACAATGTATAGCATCCAATAAGTACCACCATGCCCTACCAGAATTCAAAGAAGATATAAAAGGAGCAAGAAGAAAGCAACAAAGACGAGACATAACTGGAGGGAAGACTTATTGTAGAAGAGTACACAGATAAGAACTACCCACAAGACTCCTGGTCCCATATGCACACAGATGGTCCTGTTTCAAACACCACAAGCAATGGAAGCAAGGGAGCGGTTCTCAGATTCCAAATTCAGGAAGAACTAACTAAGGCCATATCTATCTAGTGTCCTATTGAGCCAAAGATGGCACATAGTGGTAAAGCATTAAGTCATTTAATAACAATGCACTGAATTATTTGTGGGTCATCATCATTGCACTCTGAACATGTCCGTAGGTACTCAGATCCCCTCCTCAGCAAGTCCTGCAGTGTCCAGCGATTGACGTTTCCAGTTCTGTTTTGGTTGATAAGTCTTCTTAAATGCCCACTAAGCTTTTCATTTCTGGCTGTGCCCATCTTAACTCACATTTCTTTCATCCAAAGGAGTGACATGGATTCATGGTTGTCCAAGTCCTGTGCCCTTCTCACATCACGGAGGGCATCGATATGATATCAGATCTATTGATTGACCATCTTCAATGACAGCGCAGCTAGCCAATCTGTCTGCTCTTTCATTTCCTCCCTGTACTATCGCATGCCCAGGGATGTAGACGAAGGTGACCCTACGTATTTTTGACTTCTGCAATGACTCTACTTATTGCCTGCGTAGTGTCCACCTCCACTTATTTTTTATCATTCGCATCGAATCACTTAGTATGCAAGCATGGATGCATATCTTGTGCTAGTGTTAAAGGGTGAGAGCAGTACAGGACGAGAGCAGTACAGGAACAGGACAGGTAATTAACAACTCGGGTGAGTCTCGGATGTAGATCCGGAGGCATTGGGATTGCACACCTATTGGAAGTCATGGATTGAAAAATGTACAGAAGAAATTATATAGTACAAAAGGATGCAGTAAACACCAAAATCTTGGAGATGTCCGCACAAGAAATGAAACGTAGACAATATATGGAGATTGAGGAAAAATGACGAAATATTCAAGTAACTAAGGGAAAGAGAAGAGAAATATGTCAAGGGAGACCACCTTTGGACATGTGGGCATAAATAGAAGGGATGGTTACCCAAGATTTATCTTTACAGGATGAAAAAAATGAGTAGAAAAGAGTGCATTAGTTCATACACCTCTTACATCTTCTTGGTCTTGTCCTGACAAGATACCAACACACTTCGCACTGAGCAGTGACTTGTAGGGCAACAACAACATCCTTCACTAGCTTCACACTTCAATAGCTATATTTTCAACTCACCTCAAAATCATGTTCTTGCTTTATATTTCCAAGTGGTATCAAGTACTGAGTTTCCATGTTTCTGGTAGTCTAAGGATAAAAGAGTAATGTCCCATGTTAGCAACGGATCACAACAAAGATAAAGAGACAATATAACCATGTTTCCACTTCGATCTGACCATCACGTCTGAGGGATGCTGGGTAGTTTCGATGTTCTGCCACTAGACAAGAAGGTCCTGGGTTCAATTCCCACCACAGGTGGTGGCAAATTTTAAAAAATAAATAACTGAAATAAGATCCATGGCTTAACCCTTCCCAGGTCTCTGGATTGTCAGATCTGATGTCTAGCCCTCTTGGAAAATTTTAAAAAATAAATAACTGAAATAAGATCCATGGCTTTACCCTTCCCAGGTCTCTGGATTGTCAGATCTGATGTCTAGCCCTCTTGGAAAATTTTTAAAAATAAATAACTGAAATAAGATCCATGGCTTGACCCTTCCCTAGTCTCTGGATTGTCAGATCTGACGTCTAGCCCTCTTGGAAAATAACGAAAAACCGTAAGTCCTATGTGCATTCTGCACAATTTTGGAAATAAAAAATAGTAGGCAAAAAAGTGGCCCCTGACAAGGCAAAATTAATAGGAAAAATCTACCAAAATCTATCAATGATTAAAACATGAGAGTACCTCTGAGGTAGGAGGATATCTGCCTGTATGGAGGGGAACACCTGAGCATATGGATGCCAGTATGAATAATTGGAAAAAGTGATATTCAAACAAAATTCAGTCCCTCAGGACTTCACTAGAGATATAAAGTTGGCAAACACAAACATTAATAACCATGTCTGACAAGTTATCAGAATTTTCAGCTTTGGTCAATGAGTGTAAGTAAAAAAAAAAAGGACTGTCACACATAAACCAACCAGAAGCAATAACAGTCTGATAAACCTAAGCAGTAAACCTGTCTGATTTGTGTTGGTTCATTTAACACTTTGGATGTAGAAACATATATAAATCAGCAGTACATGCCAGTGTGGATAGCATTTCAGCAGATTGAAGTGTGCTGAAATTGTTGTTTGTATATGTTTATTCAACAACTGAAGAAATTTTCTTTCAGTTTAGCTCTCTTTGTAATCTGTTCTTAAAAGTATGCTAAATTTAAATGTGCTACAGTGTCTATATACATGTATTATATTTGTGTCTTTTGGTCAAATTTAAATGTGTTACAGTGTCTATATATTATATTTGTGTCTTTTGGTCAAATTTAAATGTGTTAAAGTGTCTATATATTATATTTGTGTCTTTTGGTCAAATTTAAATGTGTTACAGTGTCTATATATTATATTTGTGTCTTTTGGTCAAATTTAAATGTCTTACAGTGTCTATATATTATATTTGTGTCTTTTGGTCAAATTTAAATGTGCTACAGTGTCTATATATTATATTTGTGTCTTTTGGTCAAATTTAAATGTGTTACAGTGTCTATATATTATATTTGTGTCTTTTGGTCAAATTTGAATGTGTTAAAGTGTCTATATATTATATTTGTGTCTTTTGGTCAAATTTAAATGTGCTACAGTGTCTATATATTATATTTGTGTCTTTTGGTCAAATTTAAATGTGTTAAAGTGTCTATATATTATATTTGTGTCTTTTGGTCAAATTTAAATGTGCTACAGTGTCTATATATTATATTTGTGTCTTTTGGTCCAACACGTCTTCAGCATAGCATTTTTGAGTACGGCATTGCCTTCCTTCTTGATCCATAACCACGTGGTCAGACTAGGACTGGTTAGTCTAATTATGTTTCTTAGGGCACAGCGAAGAGGTGGAGCAGGATCTTGATAGTTCAGTCCTTGTTCACCAATCTTGGTGCAAAGCAATCTTCAGTCTGCTATAAATCACTGAGAGCTGCTATCATTGAACTATCAACTTTCAGCTCTGTTGCTTTAGAAAGTTAACTATTATATTATTTGATCCTGATTATTAATATATTATTACTATAATTTACCAATTTCAGTTATATTAAAATTAAGTGTTATATCACAATAACACCAGATGGTCTCACTATTTTTATAATACATAATAATTATGGGTAATTTCTTCATCATCATTGAGTGCCGTCTCCGCAACGAAGGTTGGCTACCATGGAGTGCCATTTTGCTTTATCTCTTGCTTTAATGGTGCAGGTTGTCATCGGTTGATTTGTCCATCTTTTGATGTTACTCGTCCATGTTAATCTTGGTCTGCCTCTGCCTCTTTTACCTTGTATTTTCCCCTCCAGGATCACTTTCAGTAGGCTGTTGTGTCTTTTAACATGGCCTAAGAATCGCATTTGTCTTGTTCTAATTGTGTTCAGAAGTTCTCTTTTCATTTTTAGTTGTTTTAAGACTTTGTCGTTTGTTTTCTTTTCCTTCCATCCAATTCTACCTATTCTTCTATATATCCACATTTCAAAGGCTTCAATTCTCTGTTCTGTTTTCTTGTCTAATGTCCATGTTTCAGCACCATATAGGAATATTGAGAAGATGTAACATTTTGCTATTCTTAGTTTTAGCTCTGGTGTTATTTGTTTTGATGTTAGTATGTCCTTCATGACATTAAAATTACTTTTTGCCATTCCTATTCTTTTGTTTATTTCAGTTGTACATTTTCCATCACTGGTTATAGTATGTCCAAGGTAGTTATAGTTCTGAACTGTCTCAAGGTCTATTCCTTCAATTTTGATATCCACTTGTGGGTTTTGAGTATTTTCTTTGTTTATGATCATAGTTTTAGTCTTTTTGATATTCATATCTAGTCCATATTTTTTGCTTGTCATGTTTATTTCATTAAGTAATTGTTGTAGGTCTTTAGGATTTTCTGCTAGTAGTACAGTATCGTCAGCATATCTTAGGTTATTGATTATCTTTCCATTAATTTGTAGGCCTGGCATCTCTATGATGTTTTTAAAGATTTGCTCAGTGTATAGATTGAACAAGCTTGGTGATAGGATGCATCCTTGTCTTACTCCTCTTTTTATATCAATGGGTGTAGAGAACTCTTTGTTATATTTTATTATTGCTGTTTGCTCCCAGTATAGATTGCATATTAGTCGTATATCCATGTCATCTAGATGTATCTCTTTTAGGCATTCTATAAGTTGTTTGTGGTGTACTCTATCAAAAGCTTTGGTGTAGTCTATGAAGCAGGCATATA
Source organism: Megaustenia siamemsis (assembly GCA_032433765.1). Lineage (NCBI taxonomy): Eukaryota > Metazoa > Mollusca > Gastropoda > Stylommatophora > Ariophantidae > Megaustenia > Megaustenia siamemsis. Next base: position 7,700,157 of record JAVIAB010000159.1, read on the forward strand.
TTGGTTTGTTTACTTCTGTGTATTTTTCGATTAATGTTCTCATGCAGAATTTGGCTTCTTTTGTCCCGCTATTTTTCCTAAATCCAAATTGCTGCTCATCTAATTCAGTATTGATTTTATTCTGAATCCTTCCTTGTATAACTTTTAGCAAGATTTTTGTAACATGGCTCATTAGGCTTATTGTTCTAAAGTCACTGCATTCAACTGCACCATTCTTTTTAGGCAATGCAATGAAAGTTGATGTTTTTAGTTCATTTGGTATGTATCCTGTGTGGTATATGTCGTTGCATATGTCTGTAATCACTTCAATGCCAAAATCTTCAAGTGCCTGTATCATCTCTATCTGTATGCTTTCAGGTCCTGCTGCTTTTCCCCTTTTCATTGTTTTTATAGCTTTTTCCACCTCAGATTTTAAGATTTTATAGCCTGATGTACATTTTATAACTGGTTTCTTGTCCCTTTGATCATGAAATAGTTCTGTTATATATTCCTGCCATCTATCTATGATATCCTTATTGTCTGTTAGCATTTTTCCTTTTTTGTCTGCAATGCATCCACCTTCTGTGGCTTTTTTATTTTTATTAGTCATTCTCTTTATTTCTGTGTGCATTCCTCTTAGGTCTTGTTTGCTTTCCATAGTTTCTATTTCTATACATTTTTGGCTGAACCAGTCTTCTTTTGCCTTTTTGCACATTTTGCGTATCTCATTATCTATTTTATTGTATTGGGCAGTGTTCTTCGCTTGTCTCCTTTCTTCCATTTTTTCTAAGATGGTGTTAGTTATCCATTTTTGTTTTTTGTTCTTTTCTCTTTTGGGTAAGGTGTCGCAGGCTTTTTGTATGCTTTTCTTTATGCATTGCCATTTGGTTGTTACTTTTTCATCAGGATTTTCTCTTCTGTATTGTTCAATTCCTTCCTCTAGCAGCTTCTGGTATGTGTTCTTTACTTGTATTGTATAGGTATCTTTAATATCTTTTTGATTTAAAGCTGTTATGTCGAGTGGGTTTGTTGATGAATTAGATTTTTGCTTGTTTCTCTTTAGTTTGATTTTCATTTTAATCATTACAGGATTGTGATCAGAATTAATATCTGCTCCTGGGTAGGTTTTGGCTTTCTTTACGCTGTTACGGAACCTTTCTTGTATCATTATGTAATCTATTTGATTCCTCTTCCTATCTCCAGGGCTTTTCCATGTGTATAGTTTCCTTTTCTCTTGCTCAAAGTAGGTGTTACATATTATCAGCCTGTTTTCTTCACAGAATTTCTTAATTGACCGTTTTTATGATCAGTATGATTGCAATATCCTTTTATACTGTATATTCCGTCGTTCTCTACTAATCTGTTAAATGTCATAAAACTCATGGGTTAGGGATACCCTACAAAGTACTTCTTGAAAAAAATATAATTAAATGCACAAAACTAAAAGCAGTTGGTTCATTTAAATGTGCGGTCAATCAGCGGAGATCACTCCGCTTAGCAGAAAGACGCTAAACTAGAACTTTTAAACTTACTATTAAGATCAATCTGACATTTCAAACACACTCTACTTTACTCTAGTCTTATGAGTGTATAATATATACTTTACCAAAAACAGCACAAGTAACTTGAGTAAAACTAAAACACACTCCACTTACTTAACTTACTAGTAGTGTTCACATTATCCATTATGATCAACAGACACAGCTTGGAAATACATAATACATGTACTTCTCTACTAAAACAGTTAAATACTGAAAAAAGTAAAGACGTAAGGCAAACGTAAAGAACAGATGACAAGTTAACTCAGTTAAGTTTGCTGTTAAAGTAGTAAAGTCAAGTAGTAATAAGTATGTAATAGTCAGTAATCATGAGTAATGACAGTAGTAATGTAATATATTGTAATTAGGCAGGTAATTAGTTTTATTATAAAGTTAAGTTAATTTTGTTAATAATAACCTGAGTAGGTAAAATCCTAAATAAAAGTTTACCGAAAAAAAACATGCGGTTAGGATGGGACAGAAAACATGCATACAACAATAATTATGGCAACATGTTATACTGTACCACTACAAAATGAGAATAGAGTGTAACAATAAATATAATACCCTGCTGGGGACTCTCTCTACACTCAACCCAGACACGGTTGGAAGATTACGGAAATGACGCCATGGATTTTAATTACTGGGTTGCCAGGTGACATTCACAATACTACGCCAATTACAGCCCATGAAAAGGGGGGGGGGGGGACCAATCTTGTATATAAAACTTTAACAGAAAGTTCATGAACACATTTGTTTCTTCTTCTTCTACCTTTTAGCTCCCAGTGGAGCATAGGTCTTCAACAAACACTTTCCAAGTCGTTCTGTTTTTTGCAATTCTTTTAAGATCATTCCATGTCTTCCCCATCATCTTCATCTCTGCTTCAATCTGTCTTCTCCAAGAATTCCTTGGTCTTCCTCTTTGTCTTTTCCCCTGGGGATTCCAAAAAAGGGCCTGTTGTGTAATACTCTCAGTTGGTTTCCGTAGTGTGTGTCCTATCCATCGCCATCGTCTTCGCTGTATTTCTTTATCCACTGGTATTTGACCGGTACATTTCCATAATTCCACGTTTGTGACTTTGTCCTGCCATTTCCATCCCTTTATTCTGCGCAAGCATCCATTAATGAAAGTCTGTACCTTCGTGATTGTCAATTTTGTTATTCTCCATGTTTCACAGCCATATAATAGAACCGACTTAACATTGGAGTTGAAAATTTGTATTTTTGTATTTAGCCTAATTTCTTTGGATTTCCATATGTTTCCCAGTGCAATGAAAGCTCCTCTTGCTTTTGATATCCTTATTTTGGTATCGTTTTCTGTTCCTCCCTCTTTATCTATATTACTGCCCAGATATATATAAGATTGTACGTCTAGTAGAGGTATTTCTCCTAGTTTTATTTGGTTATTGCCAACTGCATTAATTCTCATAATGTTGGTCTTATCTCTATTAATCTTTAGTCCTAGCTGTTGTGATCTCTCATCTAATATACTCATTTTATCTTGCATCTGTTGGTGGCTGTGTGATAGGAGAGCTATGTCATCAGCAAAGTCTAAATCATCAAGTTGTTTGGTCAGTGACCACTGGATCCCATTTCTGTTGTTTTGAGTTATTTTCATAATCCAATCTATGGCCAGTAGAAAGAGAAATGGAGACAGAAGGCATCCTTGCCTTACTCCTGTTCTTATTTCAAATGCTTCTGTAAGCTGTCCTTCATGCACCACACTACATTTTGTTCCTTCATACATTGTTTTTATCAGGTTAATAAACTTTATGGGGATTCCATAATGACTCAGCAACTTCCAAAGCATTCTTCTGTCTAAACTATCAAATACCTTTTCGTAATCTATGAATCCAATATAAAGTGGGGATTTTAGTTCTAAACTTTGTTCAACTATTATACGTAGAGTAGTTATTTGATCAGCACATGATCTGTTCTTCCTAAAACCTGCTTGTTCATCTCTCAAGTGTTTCTCTATAGCCTCTTTTAGTCTCTCCAGAATGATTCTGCCTAATATTTTTCCTGGCACTGATAGTAGCATAATTCCCCTATAATTTGTGCACTCCTGTAAACTTCCTTTCTTTGGTAGTTTGATCATATAACCTTCTCTCCAGTCTTTAGGTATTTCTTCCCTCTCCCAAATTTTATCCAATAGATTATGTAACATCTTGGTAGAGGTGATAATATCTGCTTTGATGGCTTCCGAAGGAATTTTATCTGGTCCTGTGGCTTTACCATCTTTTAACAGTTTGATGGCTTTCATTATTTCTTCTTTGCTTGGTTTTCCGCAGTTAACGTGTAATTCTTCTTCTGCTGGTAGTATATCTGGAGGATTATTTGAGCCAGGTCTGTTCAAAAGTTCTTCAAAGTGCTCCTTCCATCTCTCCATTTGTTCCTTTATATTACTAAGCAGATTTCCTTTCTTATCTTTGATAAAGGCGTTGATCTGTTTGTATTTTCCACCTATTTTCTTTGTGCTGTTGTACAGTTCTTTCATATTCCCTTTATTTGCTGCTTCTTCTGCCTCTTTAGCTAATTCATCTATATATTTCCTCTTATCCCTTTTAATGCATCTTCTCACTTCTTTGTTCACCTCTGTGTAAGCTTCCTGTGTCTTGGCTTTATTACTTCTTGTTTTGCTTTTATTTATGTCTGCTTTCTTGTTCTTTCTTTCTTTAATTTTATCCAGGGTCTCTGCTGTCATCCATGCCTTATTCTGGCGTTCTCTTTTCCCCAGTGTTTCTTCGCATGTCTCTTTCCATATATTTTTTACCTGTTTCCAATGATCTTCTATATTTATTGTATTTTCTAGTTGTTGGAGGACTTGGTATTTGTTTGATATTGTGACTGCGAATTTATCTTTAATTCCTTGTTCTTTAAGAAACCCTACATTGAAATACGTTCTGCCCTTATTCGTTGTAGTATACCTTTTTAATTTAATTTTAAGTTTGGCTAACAGAAGATGATGATCAGAAGCTATATCTGCCCCTCTATATACTTTTACATCCTGTAAGGATGACTTAAACTTATTATTAATACATATGTGATCAATTTGATTTTCCGTTCTATGATCTGGTGACACCCATGTAGCTTTGTGTATTCTTTTATGTTGGAATATTGTTCCTCCTAGGCTCATTTGATTAAGGGCGCAGAAATTCACAAATATCTCTCCATTCTCGTTTATATCTCCAAGTCCATGTTTTCCCATAATCTCTTCAAAGCCTCTGTTGTCTGATCCTACCTTAGCATTTAGGTCTCCCATCAAGATTATAATATCCTTGGCTCGTCTTGCATCAATCTGGCATTGTAGCTGTTTATAAAAATCATCTTTAACTGAGTCATCTTTATCGTTGGTTGGTGCATAGCATTGTATAATGTGTAATTTTATTTTGTTTTTGGTTGTTCTAAATGTTGCTCTCACCAGTCTTGGTCCCACTGCCTCCCATTCTATTAGTGTCTTCTGTGCATTCTTTGATAGCATTATAGCTACCCCTTCGCTATGTTGTGCTCCTGGTTCCTGGTGTCCTGATGATAAAATCATCTCCCCTGTATTCAATTTTATTCTCTCCGCTCCCAGCCATCTTGTTTCACACATTCCCAGAATATCTATCTTGTAGTTGTTCATTTCTGCTGCCACTTGTGCCGCTTTTCCCTGTTCGTTAAGGGTACAAACATTCCAGGTGCCAATTCTGGATGATTTCCTGGTAGACAAAGGGTGAGTCGGCAACCCGGACTCCTTATGGCTTTCTCCGGATTGCGTCATACGTCTCTTAGACAGAGAGCCCTTCTCTTTCCTGGTTGACGGATTTACTTTATCTTTCTTTGACTTGTTCATGTTTGTGAAGTTTTTTTCGGCTTATTTTTTTACAGTATGGGATAGCCAGTCCCATGCCTAACCCTCCTTTCTCGCCTCTTACGAACATGCCTGGTAGGGTACAGCGCCGCTATTCTTTACTTCCCTTTCGGGCCCAGGCAGCGCACGGGCGACATTTGTTTCTATTTGTGTGAAAACTATCTGTTAGATCGCAGTGATTTTTTTTTGCATGCAGCCTTGAAATATTGCAAAAATAGTGATATGCTAATCTTTATTATTATTATTATGATTTTAAATATCTGGGAACAATATTAACCTCAGATAATATATGTACAACAGAGGTGAGATGCAGAATGGCTCAGGCTAGAACAGCTTTAAAAAACAAAAATTAGGAAGATAATGAGCAATCCATATTTGACAATACAAGAAAAAGCGTTCTTAAATGGTATGTACAACCAATCTTAACATATGAATGTGAATCATGGACAATAGGACAATAGACAAGAAAATCACTGGAGGCTATAAAAATGTGGATTTACAGAAAAATATTGAGAATACCATGGACAGCTAAGAAGAGTAATGAAAACATTCTGAAAGAGCAACAGTAAAAAGAGAACTAGTATCTAATATTAGGAAGAAACTATCATAATTTTTTAAAATCATATAATGAGATGGGGACCAGCTGGAATATATTGTGACAACTGGAAAAATTGAGGGACGAAGTCATAGAGGGAAGCAAAGAGAAAAGATACCAGACAGCTTAAGAGAATGGCTTAGCAGAAGGTCGACAACAGAAATGATAAATAACTGTCTAAATCGAAAGTTGTGAAGAGACATGATCACACTGTGCCAGCAGGCACGGTACTTGATGATGATGATGAATCTTTATTCCACAGATAACAAATAACACCAGGGCTGAAACTCAGAATAACATATAATGTTATAATAACAATAATTATATACATAAATGTTATATCTTCTCAGCATTCCTGTATGGTGCTGAAACATGGACATTAGCCAAGAAAACAGAACAGAAAATAGAAGCCTTTGAAATGTGGATTTGTACAAGAATAAGTAGAATTGGATGGAAAGGAAAGAAAACAAACGATGAAGTCTTAAAATAACTAAAAAATTAAAAGAGAACTACTAAACACAATCCAAACAAGACAAACGGGATTTTTGGGGCTTGTTAAAAGACAGCAGCAGCCTACTAAAAGTAATCTTGGATGGGAAAATACAAGGTAAAAGAGGCATAGGCAGACCAAGACTAACATGAACGAGTAACATCAAAAGGTGGACAAGTTAGCCTATGACAACCTGCACCATCAAAGCTAGATGGGGCAAAAACAGAGCGGAATGGCACTCCAAGGTAGCCCACCTTCGATGCGGAGATGCACTCAATGATGATGATTATTACACATAAATTTCCACGCGAATTCCTTTAATCTTTTAGGAATATTGAAAATATGTTGATTCAAAATTTAGATTTTACAGTAAACATATTCATTTCCAGTTCAGTTATTTTTAGATGCGTATCTAATACTTTTATTGATCAAATAATTGTGTGGTTTGCCGGTTAGGTTTAATCGCAAACATGACTCTAACGTGCTACATTTAAGCTTGCCCTTCGGTCACAGCCCAATTTTCCCCAGGGGAAAAGACAAAGAGGATGACCAAGAAATTCTTGGAGAAGACAAACATAAGCAGAGATGAAGATGATGGGGAAGACATGGAATGATCTTAAAAGAATGGCAAGAAACTGAACGACTTGGAAAGTGTTTGTTGAAGACCTATGCTCCACAGGGAGCTGAAAGGTAGAAGAAGAAGAAGAAGACGCATTTTGATATGAGATATATTTGTTGCCATTGTACATACACTTAACCATTTGCTCAACAAACACGTAACCATCCCAGGCTGTTTTTTTCGGTCTGCCAACAAAATATGGCCTTCATCATTCCGTAACTGGCGGTTCCAGGAAGTTAATAATGGTTAATGGTTGGACAAATTGTAATCCATCTCGTTGCCAGTACTCGTCTTCTACCCGGAGCACATGTGCAACACACTTCTTCCAGATTTGAATGCATATATTTGAGAGGGACTCACGTGTCAGAACTTTAACATTACACATTTTAAACATTCTGCGCTGTTCTGCAACTTGTCCTTTGTCTTTAGCCCACACATAGTCGATCGAATTGATATGCGGGGAGTCGCAGAGAAGTGTGGCCGTTTTCCTTATGATTTTGTCAGTATGATACACCTTTTTCTTATTTGTATTCCTCACAAGCTGCAACTAGGGTTGTAAATATGTGTTGTCGAATTTGACATTTCCCTTAGTAAGCCATGTCCTAATTTGATCTTTAGTATTTGATGCAATTGGTACTTTGTCTTCTGATGAAACAGCGTAGTGAGAAGACGCATTATCCATTACTAGGCATGAAGGTCTATCCAGGATTGGAAGAAGATTGTTCTTCAACCAGTGCCTGAAAATGTGTATATTCATTTCTGTGTGGTAGTCTTTACCGTCGATACTTTTTGACTGGAAAATAAGACCAGCGTCATAGACAAAACTGTTTTCACTGCGTCCAGCATGCGATAGTATGATGCGCTGGTCTTTGCTGCTATGATTTTTTTTTTCTATTCAGTCTACTGATTGCCATTCTTTAGCATAGGTGTAGAGCGATCTTAACTCCGCAACGCACGGATCTACCTCATGTATCTCATTCGGGTAGCAATCAAATGTGGGTTTTTTTTAATAAATAATATTCCTGCCGCCTACAGCTGCGCAGTTTCACGTGATATCTATTTTAGTTAGTAAACATCTCAGTAGGAGAGGAAAGTTATGGATGATTGTGTTGAGAAGTTTGCCAGTTTGGACTATGTGACAATTATAGTTCAAAACCTATCAGCTGATGACTACTAAACGAATTAATAGTCCTTTTCGTCATCCGTCCATGACGTTAAGTTGGTGAAGATGCGTTGTGTTGTGGTTTATTTGCACCTTTCGGCCCAACATATTCGACTTCAGCACTGCAATATTCATTTCCAGGTTACCTTCCCTCTTCGATCTCTACTCGCTGGGCCTGACTATAACTGTTAGCGAATCAATTCAGAGGAAGAGGTATGTTTACAGAACTTGGAAAAATTGACAAATAATCAACAATAGAAACAAATATGGACCAACGCAGGATCGAACCCGTAATCGTTTGGCTTTTCGTGGCAAGGCGCTGTGCCACTAAGTATGGGTTCAATCCTGCTTTGGTCCATATTTTTTTCTGTTGTTGATTATTTGTCAATTTTTCCGAGTGCTGTAAACATACCTCTTCCTCTGAATTGATTCGCTGATTATCGCCTCGGAAGTTTCCCTCTATAATAATAGTCATTTATTATAATTTGTCTCCAGCCTATACCTGTTAGTCTGTTTCTAGATGCACAGCGAAGAGGTGGAGTATGATCTGGATTGTTCTGGTTCATTGATCTCGATATCTCGCAAAAGCAGGTGGAAGCTTTCACAAATTTAACCAACCCCAGAACCTCAAATAAATAAAGACAACCCTAAACAAAATTCAAGGAAAATAGATTGAAGAGAGATACGTGGCAAATATAAGCCATAATATTACAGCTCAAGCAAGCCTCGCAGGCATGCATGAGCAGACCAAAATTTTCCGACTCGGAACAGATACTGTGGTTTCAGAGCACACCCACACATGATAGGACTCAGTGACTTTGCAACTTGTGACAGCGGAGCATCCAGACAAAGTTCTGAGTATATCATACAATTATTCTTTGTCTGCTTTCGCCAGCTTTATATCTCTAAGTCACAAAGGGCTGAAGTTTGCGTAAATATCGTTTGTCACCCCCTACTTTTCACATAATCACTGGAGTATGTAGAAATGTGGTTTTACAGAAGAATGTTGAGAATACCATGGACAGCTAAGAAGAGTAATGAAAACGTTCTGAAAGAAACCAAAGCAAAAAGAGAGCTAATTTCCAATATTAGGAAGAAACAATCATCATTTTTTTTGGTCATGTAATTAACAGAGAACAGCTGGAATATAGTGTAACAACTGGAAAAATTGAGGGACGAAGAGGTAGAGGGAAGCAAAGAGAAAATATACCAGACAGCTTAAGAGAATGGCATGGCAGAAAGTCAACAACTGAAATGATAAATAACTGTCAAGATCAAAAGTTGTGGAGAAACATGATTACCTACGCCAGCAGGCCCGGTGTTTGATGATGATTATTTTGCACATCGGCAGCATATATCCTACAGAAGTGCATCGCGACACTGTAAGAACGCCAATATGGCCACACATAAACAATCTTGCACGATAATGGTTATTTCTATGGAGAACTGGTCTTCAAACGCCTTGCTCGTGATCAATGTTGTTCTAAATGTCCAAATTTATAGCTTTTTCTTCTTCTTTCTTTCCTCATCTTCCTTTCAGCGTCGAGGGGAGATATAATTTACGGTCTTTTGCTCTTCTGTTCGCCTCTGCTGCTGTTATGTTTCCTAGTGCTTCTAATATTCCATCAATCCATCGTTTTCGTGGTCGACCCTTGGGTCTGGTGTTCTCACAACGTTTGTTGAAGGCTCGTTGTGTTCTGATCTTTCTGCCTTGTTACGTGACCAAACCATTTTATCTGTTGTTTCCTTATATATTCTATGGCGGGGGCTATTCCTAGCTTTTTTCTCAGTTCTACATTTCTGATCTTATCTCTTAGACTGTTTCCTGTCATTCGTCTAACACATTTCATCTCTGTAGAGGTTATTTTTCTTATTGTTCTTGCATCTAGGGTCCATGTCTATCATTGGTAGCACAACGTTGGGACAAATTCATAGAAATCGCTGAAAAAAGAACTAAACATTCCTTTAGTAGTCAAAGGGTGAATGTCGGAAAGGAAGGACCAGCAGAATGTTGATGGCAGAAATTAAGCGCAATGAGCTGTCTCTTGGGTACGACTAGCAGCAGGAGGAAAACACGTTTTCAAATTTATTTATAAAGCTGTGAGTGAAGGTTACCTCTTAGCTGTCCATGGTATTCTCAACATTCTTCTGTAAAACCACATTTCTACAGACTCCAGTGATTTTCTTGTCTGTTGTCCTATTGTCCATGATTCACATCCATATGTTAAGACTGGCTCTACGTAACATTTAAGAACTCTTTTTCTTGTTTCTATTGTCAAAAATGGATTGCATAGTATCTTCCTCATTTTTGGAAAGCTGCTTTTGCCTGAGCCATTCTGCATCTCACCTCTTTTGTACATCTTCCGTCTGAGGTTAACAAAGTTCCCAAATATTTAAATTCATTTACCAGTTTTAATATTGTTCCACTTGTCTTTATTTTGCACTGAGGTGATGTCTTTTTCTTTGCTGCAACCATCACTTATGTCATTTTGCTATATATACAGAGTCCTTTATTTTTGCTTTCCCTCACTATAATGTCTAACATATTTTGTAACTCATTTTCACTCTAAGCGATCAAGACTGTATCATCAGCACACCTGAAGTTATTTATATTTGACCTCCAATTGTTATTCCTGGCATGTTCCTTATGGATCTTAAAATAATATCACAATACATATTAAATAAATCATGGTACAGCACACAAACTTGTCTAACACCCTTTTTTATTTATTGAAACATTCCCAATTGATTTCCAGTTCTTATGGCTGCTGTTTGTTGCCAGTACATGTTCTTTATTATTCTTAGAACTTTGCTGTTTACAATTATGCCGTGTAAAATTTTGATTATTTCTGGGTGTTTTACTTTGTCAAATGCTTTGATATAATCTATGAAACATAGGTATAGATCTGTTTTCACCTCTATGGCTCTTTCTATAAAAGATCTTATGATGTATGTGGCATTGTTCGTACCTTTACCTCAAATAAAACCACACTGTTCATCACTAATTTATGGAATGATTTTGTTTCATATTCTTCATATGTTGATTCTTAGTAATTGCTTAGTCATGTGACTCATAAGGCTTATTGTGTGATGATCATCACATTTAGTCACACCAAATTTCTTATGTAGGGCTATGAATATTGATTTTAATAGGTCGTTTGGTATATATCCGGTGTTGTAGATATCATTCAAAATTGTTGTTTTTATTTCTATTCCAAAATCACCCATGGCTTCAATCTCTTCTTTAGTTATATTATCTGCTCCAGGAGCTTTGCCTGCTTTCCTATTGCACAAGGTGTCTTCCACTTCTTCTCTGAGTATTTCTGGTTCTTCTCCATTATCCTTAATATTTACTTCCGTTCGTTCATCATTATAAAGATCTTTAATGTATTCTGTCCATCCTTCCCTTATGCTTTCTTGCTCAATCAACAGTTCTCCTTCCTTTGATCTTAAACATAAAGTTTTTTATTGCGTTTTTCTTCCTGTTGTTTTTAATTTTACTCTAAGTTTTCCCACATCTGCCCCCGATCTAGTTTTCACACATACTAGACTGCTTCTGTTGTTGTTGTTATGGATCCAGTGACCTTTGAGCTGATGCCCTTCGGCCCAATGCCATGTAGTAGTATCTGCAGGTATTTTTAAGTTCTGCTGTTGTTCCGTACAGAGTATTCCATTTGGAGACTCTTTGGGGAAATAGTGTTGTTCTGATGTCAGTGAGCTTTGGACATTGAAACAGGTGGTGTTCTACAGTTTCTTGTGGGTGATTACAGAGTGGACATACTGGGGTATGGTTTTGTTGTTTTCTATTAATGTGGTTATTTAGCATAACATGTCCTGTTCTCAGTCTGAAGATGGTAGTTTGGTCTCTTCTTGTTAGGTTGTTGATGTTGTCTTGTGGATTTGGTCTTGCCATATATTTAAAAAGCTCTCTCCCTGTTTTCCCTAAGGCCCATCCATTCAGCCACTCCTCCCCACTCTTGGAGTTTATGACTTGTTTGGCTGTGTCTAGTGTGATGGATGTATGTATCTGTGTCTGTTTAGATCCTCTCTTAGCTAATGTATCTGCCTTATCATTTCCTGGTATGTTTGAGTGTCCTGGGATCCATTACATTACCAATCTTATGTTATGTGTTTCAATGAGTTTGTCTGTATCTATGATAAGCTGTGTGAGTTCTGGTTTGTTCGTGTTGTTTCCCAGTGCTTGCAGAGCCGATTTGGAATCCGTAAATATGACTGTGTTTGTTTTCTTTGATGGTGTGGTATCGAAAATCGTATTTAAATGATAAATTGCTGTTTCAATAGCTGTTATTTCTGCTTCATAATTGTTACAGACTTCACCACAAGGTCCACATATTTCTTCTGCTACTAGACTGCTTCTAAATCTACTTTTTATCATGTAGTCATTTTAATTATGTGCATTATCTCCTGGGCCTTCCCATGTCCACAGATGTCATGTATGTTGTTTAAACCAGGTGTTTCCTATCATCATGGTGTGTGTTCTTGCCCAATCAATAAGTTTGTCACCTCTTTCATTCCTCTCTCCTAAGCCATTGTTGCCAAGCAGCACTTCAACTTTAGTTAGTCTAGTAAAACTCCTGAAATAGAATAGTCAAATCTCTGACAACAAACAACTGTTGCCTTGTAGGAAAATAAAAATTACAAATGTTGTCCCAAATAAATGTGTGCTGAAGTTGGACGTTCTGAACAGAAAAGTGTAAAACACAGAAAGAAACAACAAGAAAACAGAAATAAACAAGAAAACACAGAAAAAAATAGAACAAAACACAGGAAAAAAAAAACATTGTTTATACCAACTTATAATATTACTTATACCCACAGCATACAACTCTTACACATATAATTTTTAAAGATGTAACAATTTTCTTTGCTTTAAAATTTCTTGTATATCCATAACTAATGCTTCATACAAATCTATTTGTAAAAATATTGTCTTTTCTGAGTGTTTTCAAATAATACATACATAAATGAATCAAACAAACATGAACGAAATAGTCCTGTTTTCTGTAGTTAAAGTTTTGAGGGTCTTTCTTCTCTTCTTTGTGAATCTTGTTGTGTCTTGCCTGCTTGTGTTTACTGATGACTAAAGGAATACAACTCTTCATCGAAGGACAATAAGAGATGTGTGTATGTTGTTTGTAGTAAAACTGTGATATTTGCGCTTTTATGACCAACACATCAGACTTCAGCATTTTATTTTTGAATACAGGGTTCACTTCCCTCTTCAATCGCTACTAGCTTGGCCAGAGTAGACAGGCTAGTCTATTTCTAGAGGCACTAAGATGGGTCTGTATGGTTCTGGTTCACAGATCATGACTAAAACTATCTAGCCATGGATTGCTAACAGCTTCCAGATTTGCTGCTGGTTGACACCATTGACTCCTCTCATGTCTTTAGATTTCTACTCTCAACAAATATTCATCACACATACAATCATTTTTGTAAAACTTCTCTCCTTTGTAGATTCTTTTGTGTCTGTGGCAGATTTCCATTCTCAGCAAAACAAGCACCACAAACACATGAAAGAAGTCTTTCAAATCAAATGAATTTTCTTATGTCTTTTTAGATTTCCACGCACTGAAAAAATGACACCACATACATCACATTTGTATGGCTTTTCTCCTGTATGGATTCTCTTGTGATTTTTTAGACTTCCACTTTCAGCAAAACATGCACCACAAACATCACATTTGCAAGGTTTCTCTCCTGTATGCATTCTATTGTGATGTTTTAGACTTTCACTCTTAGCAAAGCCTACACCACACACTTCACATTTATAAGGTTTCTCTCCTGTATGTGTCCTTTTATGTTTTATTAGAGTGCCACCTTCAGCAAAACTTACACCACAATCATCACATTCATAAGGTTTCTCTCCTGTATGCATTCTCAAATGCCTCATCATGTTCCCACTCTCAGCAAATCTTACACCACAAACATCACATTTGTAAGGTTTCTCTCCTGTATGTGTTCTCTTGTGTTTTACAAGTGTGCTACATTCAGCAAAACTTACACCACAAACATCACATTTGTAAGGTTTCTCTCCTGTATGCCTTCTTTTGTGCCTTATCATGTTCTCATTTCCAGCAAAACTTGCACCACATACATCACATTTGTAAGGTTTCTCTCCTGTATGTGTTCTTTGGTGTCTTATTAAATTGCTACTATGTGCAAAACCATGAAAACACACATCACATTTGTATGGTGCCTCTCCTGCATGTGTTCTTTTATGTTTCATTAAAGAACCACTCTCATAAAAACTTGCACTGCACACACCACATTTTTCCAATTTTTCCATTTGATAGTATTCATAGAGATTCTTTGTGGAAAATTCTGAAGCAATATGGTTTACCATCAAAAATCATAAATATTATCAAAGACATGTATGATGGTTACACATGTGCAGTTCGAACAGAGGAAGGACTGAGCGAATGTTTCCCAATAGAAACTGGGGTTAAACAAGGATGTATTTTATCGCCCTTGTTATTTGGAATTGTTATGGACTTCATAATGAAGAAATGCTGCACTGGTAATAAAGGCATCGAATGGATACAAGGAGACCATTTGGAGGACCTCGACTTTGCTGATGACATAGTTCTCATCAGCAGTCAGATAAAAACAATGCAGGAAAACACAAATGAACTATCATCAATAGCCAGCAAAATTGGGCTTGAGGTCAATCATGAAAAGACTAAAGTGATGAAAAGTTTAATTCCAACAAGTGACAAAATATACATGGAAAACAAACCAGTAGAAGAGATCGATCACTTTATCTATCTTGGAAGTCACATTGATCGAGAAGGGGATACGAGCAAAGAAATTAGAATCAGACTGGCTAAAGCAGCAATGTCTTTCAGAAGCCTTGAAAAGTTGTGGAAATCAAAACTCATTAGCACAAACACAAAACTTAGGCTATTCAAATCAAATGTACTATCAACCCTTACGTATGCGTGTGAAAGCTGGAAAACAACAAGAGATATAGAAACAAAGTTGAACGCATTCGAAAATAAATGTCTAAGGAAAATACTTGGTATAGAATGGAACGAATTCAAAACAAACGAGGAAATTAGAGAAATCGCCAATCAACCACTAATATCTTCAGTAATAAAGAAAAGACGATGGTCATACGTTGGACATGTGATGAGAAGAGATAATAATCGAATAGCAAAGCAAGCCCTCATATGGGAAACAACAGGTAAAAGAAAAAGAGGAAGACCCAGGGAGACACTGAGAAGAACATTGATGAGAGAGGCAAGAGCAGCAGGAATCGGCTCCCTCAATGAGATAGAACTGCTTGCACAGAACAGAGACAGATGGCGAGATTTGATAAAATATCTTTAAAAGAAAACTGCTAGAACAAAAATTCATATAGGAGAAGGTGTATCTTGGTCTACGCCCTATGGGCTGGTTACGGCTCGAAAGGTCAATAGATAGATAGATAGACACACCACATTTGTGAAGCTTGTCTTTTGCATGTTTTCTCATGTGTTGTTCTAGATCACTAAAAAACGCAAAATGTGAAGGGCATACTACACATTTGTAAGGTTTTTCTCCTGAATGTGTTCTACTGTGTTGTACCAGAGAGGTATTTTGAACAAAACATGCACCACAGAAATTACATGTGTAAGGCTTTTCTCCTGTATGTGTTATCCTTTGTAATCTTTGATCAGCACTTTCAAAATCATCACTAATCAGAGATTGTAACACTGTCTCCAGTTCTGTCACTTGTCTTGACTTGTTAACTACCAGGAACTGAGGACTAGAACTTTGACTACAGCCTTCACCTTGACCTACCTGAATACAGATAGAGATTAAAAAGTGAAATTGAATCATGACCCAGTTAAATGCTGAAATGAGAAATAACTCTAAATGAGACAAGACTCTAAACAAGACATGATTTTAAATGAGGCGTAACTCTAAAGATTGAGAGTGATTGCTATTGTACAAATGTTAATAAAATCTGTATCTGATATCACCTCTCTTTTTCATTAATCAGGTCTTTGATATATTCATACTTTAATGTCAATTACTCATCAACTGAAAAAATATGAGTACCTCCGAAGACAGAGTTATCTGCCTGTGCAGCAAGCGACTCCTGTGTACACGACTGCCTGGGAAAAATGGATTAACATGCAAAAATTCAGTTCCTAGTCTCTAGGGACTTCGCCAGAGGTGAAAGCTGGCGAACGCAAAACAAAACAATTCATTCTTTGGTAGCATTGCTAGTCTATGAAACAAAGAACTGGCATTAGTCCTGAGAGAAGGTGTGGCTATTTCACCCTAGAGATAATAACTGAAGACAAACTTACTTCTACATTCAATACTATAACATTCAATATTGGTCAATGTAGTAAAAGAAACAGGCAAAGTTTGCACAATCACTGCTATACATCATTAAAAGTCATAGACTGTGTCAAAGCAGGCGACACAAAAAAAACTATGACCCCATTGCTGAGCTTTTTTTTGTTGTACAACCACACCACATCACCACCAAGAAATGACAAAAGTAATGAACAACTAAATCTAAACCAGGTCTAAAATGGCATGTGTCTTGAGATGGCTAATGATGATAGAACATTTGGGGTGGTGATGGGGGTCATATTTCTGGTTAAAAATCAACTGTAAAGCAGAAAATGATTACCACATTGTAGTCCCATGTCTCATCTTGGGTAAACCACACAGTGTAGCAAAATTTCAAAGAAAATTAGATTTTCCAAAATCAAATTGTTACATTTAAGAGGTATCCATTTTTACTAGAGTATCATAAACAAGTGGTAAGTCACAGATTGATATCGTAATTAAGGGTAAAAGGTGTGGAAGGCTTGATGTCGACAGAATTGAAAAAGAAGAGCTTTCACTGTGCTTGAGGCTTGGAAGAGGTGCTGGGATCAGTGTATATTTCAAAGATGATTATTTCAAAGTTAATGTTGAATAAATCTGATTAAGACAGGCCTGACATTTTTTCTAACCATAGCATGGGAACTTTCCTTGTGTATATACACAGGTGAGTCAAAGAGTAACATTAACATTCTCTTTCTAACTTTCACCTAATGACTATTAAAGGAAATGATCATCTAAATCCTCTTCATCATCCGTCCTTAGAACGTTAAGAGGGCATAATTGTGTTGTGGTTTGCAGTAGAACTGTGATATAAGTGTCTTTCGGTTTTATAAAGTCATATCTGACTTTAACACAGCATTTTTTTAGTACCAGGTTGCCTCCCCTCTTCAATCCCAACTTGCTTGGCCAGACTAGACTGGTTAGTCACTTTCTAGAGGCACCATGAAGAGTAGGGTCTGGATTGTTTTTGTTCACCAATCCTGGTGCAAGTCATCAACTATGAGTCACTGACAACTCTGCTACTGTCTGGTGCCTAGCCTCCATAACATTTAATGACCATCACCATTTTGAACCTTGTTATGTTGATCAGGTGCTATGTCTTCAAACATACAACAGTGGCATACACAGATGTGCTGGCTATCAAGTGTCATACAGCAGAAGATAAAGATGGTAGTGTCCATACTGATACTCTAAAGAGGTGCATCATCATGATACTTTTTTGAGCAGCCAAGATGCAAAACCAGTAAACATCTATCAAAGATTACAAAAGCAGTACAGAGAAAGCTACTACTTTGTATGAACTCTCTCATAGTAGTAATAGTTGTAGTCGGTCAAGAACCTGGTATCAAATCAAAAGAACTAAAATCCATAATTTCTCAACCGACCATGCCAGTGGAATGATCCGAATTAACATCTCATCTTGTTGAAGGATCAAAACAAAGAAAGGTAGCTGCAGTCATTATAGCAGCCACAGCACACGCTAAAAGACATAAGGCGCAGCTGCACTGAAAGTGAACGCAGCCAAACTGTCCTTTGTCATATGATTTCATCATAAGCAATCAGAATATCGAAACAAGATCCGGATGAAATATACAGCTCACAGTTTGCACTAAAATCAGTAGTTCTAGCAGCAAACCAGATAGACTCTCTTGTCTTTTCTTAGACGTCCACTCTGAGCAATCGTTAAAACACAATCGTTACATTTGTAAGTATCTCTCCAAAATGAATCGCTTTGTCATTTTAGTTGTCCACTCCCATCAAAACTTGCAGAAGAGATATGACATTTGAAAAGTTTTGTTTCTCTATGGATTGTCTTTTTGGATTCTTTCTCATAACAAAACCCATACAACAAACCACATTTGTAAGGCTTCTCTCCTGTTTATGTTCTCATATTATACCACTTCAAGCAAAACTTCTATCTATCGACCTTTTGAGCCGTAGCCAGCCCATAGGGCGTAGACCCAGATACACCTTCTCTTATAGCCAGCCCATAGGGCGTAGACCCAGATACTCCTTCTCTTATAGCCAGTCCACAGGGCGTAGACCCAGATACTCTTTCTCTTATAGCCAGCCCATAGGGCGTAGACCCAGATACTCCTCTTATAGCCAGCCCATAGGGCGTAGACCCAGATACTCCTTCTCTTATAGCCAGCCCATAGGGCGTAGACCCAGATACTCCTTCTCTTATCTGAATTTGTATTCTAGCAGTTTTCAATCCTTGTAAAGATCTTTTATCAAATCTTGCCATTTGTCTCTGTTCTGAGCAAGCAGCTCTATCTCATTGCGGGAGCCGATTCCTGCTGCTCTAGCCTCTCTCATCAATGTTCTTCTCAGTGTCTCTCTGGGTCTTCCTCTTGTCCTCTTACCTGTTGTTTCCCACATGAGGGCTTGCTTTGCTATTCGGTTATTACCACTTCTCATCACATGTCCAATATATGACCATCGTCTTTTCTTGATTACTGAAGATATTAGTGGTTGATTGGCGATTTCTCTAATTTCCTTTGTTTTGAATTCGTTCCACGCTATACCAAGTATTATAGTATATATATTTCCTTAGACATTTATTTTCAAATGCATTCAACTTTGTGTCTTTGTCTCTTGTTGTTTTCCGGCTCTCACATGCATATGTAAGAGTTGATGAAGAGTTTAAATGTATATGTAGTGTATGAGACACTAACCCCCACAATCATTTATTAAAAGATCACGGTTGGAGACAGGAAGTAAAAATACTATTTGAATATGGAAACAAATAGCCCTATATGAACATGTAATGGAAACAACTAGTGTGCTTATTGCAGACTTTTGGGAAAAAACAGGGGCTTGAATATGGGAATGTTGTGACTGCAGTAATGCTATCTCTGGAAGCCAAACAAACATGACATGACCATACAAGAACAGACACCTGGTAAAAGATAGATCAGTACAGATATGAACACAATTAGAAAACTACAAACAAGGAGATAATACAAAAACTAGATAAAGAATAAAATATAATTCACTTTAATGTTACGTGCATTCATTTGAACAGCTGATATGTTACATACAAAATTGTAGGACTGCTAGAAATAACATAAAACACATTCACGCTAAAAAAAATAAATAAATAAATTTAGACTTAACCCACAATGTGTGGGGAATATATTAGTGACCATATGACAAAGGCACTTTTAGGTGATGTGGAACAAATTCAAGGTG
Organism: Megaustenia siamemsis; assembly: GCA_032433765.1. Taxonomy (NCBI): domain Eukaryota; kingdom Metazoa; phylum Mollusca; class Gastropoda; order Stylommatophora; family Ariophantidae; genus Megaustenia; species Megaustenia siamemsis. The sequence continues at coordinate 7,719,943 of JAVIAB010000159.1, forward strand.
TGCACACAGGTAACTAAAATCACACCAAGAACATGATCATGGTAACTAAAATCACACCAAGAGCATGATCAAGGTGTGCACACAGGTAACTAAAATCACACCAAGAGCATGATCAAGGTGTGCACACAGGTAACTAAAATCACACCAAGAACATGATCATGGTAACTAAAATCACACCAAGAGCATGATCAAGGTGTGCACATAGGTAACTAAAATCACACCAAGAGCATGATCAAGGTGTGCACACAGGTAACTAAAATCACACCAAGAACATGATCATGGTAACTAAAATCACACCAAGAACATGATCATGGTAACTAAAATCACACCAAGAACATGATCATGGTAACTAAAATCACACAAAGAACATGATCATGGTAACTAAAATCACACCAAGAGCATGATCATGGTAACTAAAATCACACCAAGAACATGATCATGGTAACTAAAATCACACCAAGAACATGATCATGGTTAACTAAAATCACACCAAGAACATGATCATGGTAACTAAAATCACACCAAGAACATGATCATGGTAACTAAAATCACACCAAGAACATGATCAATGTAACTAAAATCACACCAAGAACATGATCATGGTAACTAAAATCACACCAAGAGCATGATCAAGGTGTGCACACAGGTAACTAAAATCACACCAAGAGCATGATCAAGGTGTACAACACAGTAACTAAAATCACACCAAGAACATGATCATGGTGTGCAACACAGTAACTAAAATCACACCAAGAACATGATCATGGTGTGCACACAGGTAACTAAAATCACACCAAGAGCATGATCAAGGTGTACAACACAGTAACTAAAATCACACCAAGAACATGATCAAGGTGTGCAACACAGTAACTAAAATCACACCAAGAGCATGATCAATGTAACTAAAATCACACCAAGAGCATGATCAAGGTGTGCACACAGGTAACTAAAATCACACCAAGAGCATGATCAATGTAACTAAAATCACACCAAGAACATGATCAATGTAACTAAAATCACACCAAGAACATGATCATGGTGTGCACACAGGTAACTAAAATTACACCAAGAACATGATCATGGTAACTAAAATCATACCAAGAACATGATCATGGTAACTAAAATCATACCAAGAACATGATCATGGTAACTAAAATCATACCAAGTACATGATCATGGTAACTAAAATCATACCAAGAACATGATCATGGTAACTAAAATCATACCAAGAACATGATCATGGTAACTAAAATCATACCAAGAACATGATCATGGTAACTAAAATCATACCAAGAACATGATCATGGTAACTAAAATCATACCAAGAACATGATTAATGTAACTAAAATCACACCAAGAACATGATCAAGGTGTACAACACAGTAACTAAAATCACACCAAGAACATGATCATGGTAACTAAAATCACACCAAGAACATGATCAAGGTGTGCACACAGGTAACTAAAATCACACCAAGAACATGATCATGGTAACTAAAATCACACCAAGAACATGATCAAGGTGTGCACACAGGTAACTAAAATCACACCAAGAACATGATCAATGTAACTAAAATCACACCAAGAAAATGATCATGGTAACTAAAATCACACCAAGAGCATGATCATGGTAACTAAAATCACACCAAGAACATGATCAAGGTGTGCACACAGGTAACTAAAATCACACCAAGAACATGATCATGGTAACTAAAATCACACCAAGAGCATGATCAATGTAACTAAAATCACACCAAGAACATGATCAAGGTGTGCAACACAGTAACTAAAATCACACCAAGAACATGATCATGGTGTGCACACAGGTAACTAAAATCACACCAAGAACATGATCAAGGTGTGCAACACAGTAACTAAAATCACACCAAGAACATGATCATGGTGTGCACACAGGTAACTAAAATCACACCAAGAACATGATCATGGTGTGCACACAGGTAACTAAAATCACACCAAGAGCATGATCAATGTAACTATAATCACACCAAGAACATGATCAAGGTGTGCACACAGGTAACTAAAATCACACCAAGAGCATGATCAAGGTGTGCACACAGGTAACTAAAATCACACCAAGAACATGATCATGGTAACTAAAATCACACCAAGAGCATGATCAAGGTGTGCACATAGGTAACTAAAATCACACCAAGAGCATGATCAAGGTGTGCACACAGGTAACTAAAATCACACCAAGAACATGATCATGGTAACTAAAATCACACCAAGAACATGATCATGGTAACTAAAATCACACCAAGAACATGATCATGGTAACTAAAATCACACAAAGAACATGATCATGGTAACTAAAATCACACCAAGAGCATGATCATGGTAACTAAAATCACACCAAGAACATGATCATGGTAACTAAAATCACACCAAGAACATGATCATGGTAACTAAAATCACACCAAGAACATGATCATGGTAACTAAAATCACACCAAGAACATGATCATGGTAACTAAAATCACACCAAGAACATGATCAATGTAACTAAAATCACACCAAGAACATGATCATGGTAACTAAAATCACACCAAGAGCATGATCAAGGTGTGCACACAGGTAACTAAAATCACACCAAGAACATGATCATGGTAACTAAAATCACACCAAGAACATGATCATGGTAACTAAAATCACACCAAGAGCATGATCATGGTAACTAAAATCACACCAAGAACATGATCAAGGTGTGCACACAGGTAACTAAAATCACACCAAGAGCATGATCATGGTGTGCACACAGGTAACTAAAATCACACCAAGAGCATGATCAAGGTGTACAACACAGTAACTAAAATCACACCAAGAACATGATCATGGTGTGCAACACAGTAACTAAAATCACACCAAGAACATGATCATGGTGTGCACACAGGTAACTAAAATCACACCAAGAGCATGATCAAGGTGTACAACACAGTAACTAAAATCACACCAAGAACATGATCAAGGTGTGCAACACAGTAACTAAAATCACACCAAGAGCATGATCAATGTAACTAAAATCACACCAAGAGCATGATCAAGGTGTGCACACAGGTAACTAAAATCACACCAAGAGCATGATCAATGTAACTAAAATCACACCAAGAACATGATCAATGTAACTAAAATCACACCAAGAACATGATCATGGTGTGCACACAGGTAACTAAAATTACACCAAGAACATGATCATGGTAACTAAAATCATACCAAGAACATGATCATGGTAACTAAAATCATACCAAGAACATGATCATGGTAACTAAAATCATACCAAGTACATGATCATGGTAACTAAAATCATACCAAGAACATGATCATGGTAACTAAAATCATACCAAGAACATGATCATGGTAACTAAAATCATACCAAGAACATGATCATGGTAACTAAAATCATACCAAGAACATGATCATGGTAACTAAAATCATACCAAGAACATGATTAATGTAACTAAAATCACACCAAGAACATGATCAAGGTGTACAACACAGTAACTAAAATCACACCAAGAACATGATCATGGTAACTAAAATCACACCAAGAACATGATCAAGGTGTGCACACAGGTAACTAAAATCACACCAAGAACATGATCATGGTAACTAAAATCACACCAAGAGCATGATCATGGTAACTAAAATCACACCAAGAACATGATCAAGGTGTGCACACAGGTAACTAAAATCACACCAAGAACATGATCATGGTAACTAAAATCACACCAAGAAAATGATCATGGTAACTAAAATCACACCAAGAGCATGATCATGGTAACTAAAATCACACCAAGAACATGATCAAGGTGTGCACACAGGTAACTAAAATCACACCAAGAACATGATCATGGTAACTAAAATCACACCAAGAGCATGATCAATGTAACTAAAATCACACCAAGAACATGATCAAGGTGTGCAACACAGTAACTAAAATCACACCAAGAACATGATCATGGTGTGCACACAGGTAACTAAAATCACACCAAGAACATGATCAAGGTGTGCAACACAGTAACTAAAATCACACCAAGAACATGATCATGGTGTGCACACAGGTAACTAAAATCACACCAAGAACATGATCATGGTGTGCACACAGGTAACTAAAATCACACCAAGAGCATGATCATGGTGTGCACACAGGTAACTAAAATCACACCAAGAGCATGATCATGGTAACTAAAATCACACCAAGAACATGATCATGGTGTGCACACAGGTAACTAAAATCACACCAAGAACATGATCATGGTGTGCACACAGGTAACTAAAATCACACCAAGAACATGATCATGGTAACTAAAATCACACCAAGAACATGATCATGGTAACTAAAATCATACCAAGAACATGATTAATGTAACTAAAATCACACCAAGAACATGATCAAGGTGTACAACACAGTAACTAAAATTACACCAAGAACATGATCATGGTGTGCACACAGGTAACTAAAATCACACCAAGAACATGATCATGGTAACTAAAATCACACCAAGAACATGATCATGGTAACTAAAATCACACCAAGAACATGATCATGGTAACTAAAATCACACCAAGAACATGATCATGGTAACTAAAATCACACCAAGAACATGATCATGGTAACTATAATCACACCAAGAACATGATCAAGGTGTGCACACAGGTAACTAAAATTACACCAAGAACATGATCAAGGTGTGCACACAGGTAACTAAAATTACACCAAGAACATGATCAATGTAACTAAAATCACACCAAGAGCATGATCAAGGTGTGCACACAGGTAACTAAAATTACACCAAGAACATGATCAAGGTGTGCACACAGGTAACTATAATCACACCAAGAACATGATCATGGTAACTAAAATCACACCAAGAACATGATCAAGGTGTGCACACAGGTAACTAAAATTACACCAAGAACATGATCAATGTAACTAAAATCACACCAAGAGCATGATCAAGGTGTGCACACAGGTAACTAAAATTACACCAAGAACATGATCAAGGTGTGCACACAGGTAAGTATAATCATACCAAGAACATGATCATGGTAACTAAAATCACACCAAGAACATGATCAAGGTGTGCACACAGGTAACTAAAATTACACCAAGAACATGATCAAGGTGTGCACACAGGTAACTAAAATCACACCAAGAGCATGATCAATGTAACTAAAATCACACCAAGAACATGATCAAGGTGTGCACTCAGGTAACTAAAATCACACCAAGAGCATGATCAATGTAACTAAAATCACACCAAGAACATGATCAAGGTGTGCACACAGGTAACTATAATCACACCAAGAACATGATCAAGGTGTGCACACAGGGTAACTATAATCACACCAAGAACATGATCAATGTAACTATAATCACACCAAGAACATGATCAAGGTGTGCACACAGGTAACTAAAATTACACCAAGAGCATGATCAATGTAACTAAAATCACACCAAGAACATGATCAAGGTGTGCACACAGGTAACTATAATCACACCAAGAACATGATCAAGGTGTGCACACAGGGTAACTATAATCACACCAAGAACATGATCAAGGTGTGCACACAGGTAACTATAATAACACCTAGAACATGTTCAAAATCTGATGCATTAGTAGCATGACATTCTTGACATACAGCCTACTTTAGAGAGGGAAAACCCTGTACACACCCTGACAGGAAAGACTTGTCAGTTTAGTAAAACTGCAGAAATGGAAAAGACAAATCTCTGACTACAAACAATTGTTGTCTTGCAGGAAAATAACAATTACAAATCTATCTATTGATCTTTTGAGCCGTAGCCGGCCCATAGGGCATAGACCCAGATACTCTTTCTCTTATCTACATTTTTACTCTAGCAGTTTTCAATCCTTGTAAAGATCTTTTATCAAATCTTGCCTCTACATTTCATTAACAAAAGCGTTTTTATGATAGTGGCTTGTTAAACTTCTGATCAACAGTTCTAACCAAGCAGGAGAAAAACAAATCCTCCGTCCTGGGTAATTACAAATGTTGTCCCCCAAAAAATGTTCTGAAACTGGAAGCACTAAATAACAAAGTGTAAAATATAGAAAGAAACAACGAAATGCAGAAAACAATAAGAAAATACATTGTGGATTACTGTAAAGAGTGAAATAACATGTGAAGAGATAGATGTGAGATATGTGGTATAGAACAGCAGAAAATAAATATTTATTTATTAACATAATAACATAATTTGGGAAAAAGGAAAAGTTGTATTAAAAATCAGAAACACACATAAATTGTGTGTGTGTGTGTGTATGTATGTATGTATATATATATATATATATATATATATATATATATAACATGACTTGGAAATCCATTTTGCAGACTTTTATAAATTTCACCATATTGTGACTGAAAAAAGACCAATGAGGATATTCTCTAAGAGGTCAGCACAAAAAAGGGAGCCCATAAAAAAAAATAAGAAGAAAGAAACAATAACATTTTTCAGGGATATCGTGAGAAGAGGAAACTTGGAATACTTGGTTAAAACAGGAAAAATACAGGGAATGAGAGATTGCTGATGACAAACAGAAAATACTATAGTCCGTTTCATAACTCGTGCCCAACTTTTAAAATCTATATCTTTTTAACCGCTTTTTGTAAGTTCTTCAAAATTTGCATGTGAAGTTATAATGATTAGAACCCAACAGGGAATTAATTTCATTTAAAAAAAACATTTGGTTATTATTGTTGCTTATTTGATTTATATAAATTTATAACGACCCATTGATGTAGTCAAAACTTAATGTTTACAGTATTTTAAGTTAAAAATAGCGAGTAAAAATCCATACACGGTCAAATTGATGTGTTTGCACGCTTTCAACGTGGGTTTTCTGACACAATTAGACACTTGTAAAAAACACAAGAAATTGTGTGTTCCATTTCCGTTCATTCATAGGTGGAGACGTGGAACCATAACATTTATCATGAGTCTTAAAATGAAATTCTGCAGTTTACAAAACATCTCAATAAAAATGTATGACTATTTTTGCAAAGAGGCTAAACGAGGAAGATTATTTCATTATTTAGAAAACCCTGAGAATAGGACAAGACACATTTTGGATTTATCTAAACGGTCATTTAATCGCTGGATTCAAGCACGTGACAGTCAATGTTCAAAATATACAAAATCACAAGGAAGAGCAAAAATGTTGGATAATTTCGACAGTGAACTTATTAGAAGTGAAATTCGCAAAATGTTGGATATGAATGAAACTGTTACAATAAGAAAATTAAAAGTATCGCTGAAAAAGAACAACAGTATTGAAATATCAAAGTCTACATTATGGAGGAATGTGAGAGCTGCAGGCCTTACATTCAGAAAGTATTCCAATGGACGAAACATCATCTGTGAGAAGCCACATATAGTAGTCATGAGAAGCAAGTACTTACGTGAAGTAAAAGAGGTGCGCAAGCAAGGTTATGATATTGTGTACTTGGATGAAACATGGATCAATGCTCACCACACTAACCAAAGGGAATGGCAGTCATCAGATGGAAAGATTAAGAGATTAATACCTAGCAGAAATGGACAGTGCTTGATATTTGCTCATGCAGGTAGTCGACAACATGGACTAATACAGAATGCAGAGCTCATTTTTCTTTCAAAATCCATAGACAATCGGGATTATCACTCTGAGATGAATGGTCACATATTTCGACATTGGATTGAAAATTCTGTTCTCCCATCACTAGATCGACCATCTTGCCTAATAATGGACAATGCAGCGTACCACAACATTGTTGCACTTGAAGATAAAGTCCCGACGTCATCCAGTACAAAAGATGCTATTAAGATATGGCTCACAAAGGAGCACATACAATTTAATAACATGTACTTAAAACCTGAATTACTATCTCTAGTAAAGCAAAAACAGACGACAAAGATTTTTCAAATAGATAAGATTATCCAAGAGCACGGTCATATAAGTTTGAGGCTGCCACCTTACCATGCTCATTTAAATCCAATAGAACTAATCTGGGCAAAATTAAAAGGACAAGTGGCAGATGAAAATACAACATTCAAAATATGCGATGTAAAGACTCTTGCTAATCTCGCTTTATTAAATATAGACAAAGATTATTTGGCTAAATGTGAAGACCACGTCTTAAAACATGAAGAGGAATATTGGAAAAATGATGGTTTGTGAAATGTTCAACCCCAAACAGTTATTAATCTTTTAGACTCGTCTGATTCAGAATGAAAGTATATAGCCCCCACAATGTTGGCCCCTATATTACCTTAAATTAGTTCAACAAACGGTCCTTTTCAGGACCACACAACTATGAAAATTGGACATACAGGTATACCTTGATATTATCGTCCGTCCTCGAACTGAGAAGACAATAATTCTCCTGGTGTTTTGTCTTATCCAGTTATTTCCCCATTACGGCCACGCCTTTACCTAGTGAAAATTAATCATAGACCAGCAACTACGGTAATTTCTATTATTTAGGGGTTCACAATTTACAATTTTGACAAACATCAAATAAATTTGCCGCTTTAAGAAAACTGCAGCTGCAAGATATTTGTTAAATATACATTTAAAGGGTCTTTTGCATTCTAATAACATTTGGAAAATTTCAACAGTTTTTAACAAATGGTTACTGAGTAATAGCGTTTTGAAGTTGGGCACATGATTTGAAACGAGCTATAGATAGCTTGGTGTCATGGCAGGGTAAATAGTCAACAACAGAGTCGATATGATGCACTATGGATAGAAAATTGTGGAAGGATATGATCACCTATGCTAAACGGCACAGCATGTGATGACATCATGAATGATGTCTCTTTTTTCTTTCTTTCTTCACTTCCTCTTGTACCTTTTCTGGTATTGAGGGAAATGCACAATTCTGGTTCTTGCCCTTTTGGTGTCTTCTGTCATTGTCAACTGATGTTATAGCATTTCTTTGATTAAATCTGTCCATTTTACTCTGGATCTGCCTCTTGCTCGTTTCCCTTCTTTTTTAATACATGCTTTGTGTGGTAAAAGAATCAACCAGCATTCTTTTTAGATGGGTAAACCAGTTTATTGTTAAATTTGAATGTATCTTAGGATTGGTTCAATGTCTGCCTTTTTTCATATAATATTTCTGATTCTGTCTTTTCTGGTCACTCCAAGCGCATTTCTCAGAAATATCTCCATGGTGACAAGTTTTCTTTTGTGCTTAGACATAAGTGACCATGTTTGGCATTGCTAGCACAATGTGGGAAAGAATATACTCTGTGTAAGATATTTCTTGGTGGTGACAGGTATTGTTTTTGATGTAATGGGCTGATACAACACTAATGTCTAATAGTGATGCCACTTTCTTGATTAATATGCACTGGTTCTTCACATCATGCTCTCCATGGCAGCAGTGTTGTCTTCTGTGACTGTCATGAATGTTGGATCCAGCAGCAATGTTGTCTTCTGTGACTGTCATGAATATTGGACCCAGCAGCAATGTTGTCTTCTGTGACTGTCATGAATGTTGGACCCAGCAGCAGTGTTGTCTTCTGTGACTGCCATGAATGTTGGACCCAGCAGCAGTGTTGTCTTCTGTGACTGTCATGAATGTTGGACCCAGCAGCAGTTTTGTCTTCTGTGACTGTCATGAATGTTGGACCCAGCAGCAGTTTTGTCTTCTGTGACTGTCAAGAATGTTGGACCCAGCAGCAGTTTTGTCTTCTGTGACTGTCAAGAATGTTGGACCCAGCAGCAGTGTTGTCTTCTGTGACTGTCATGAATGTTGGACCCAGCAGCAGTTTTGTCTTCTGTGACTGTCAAGAATGATGGACCCAGCAGCAGTGTTGTCTTCTGTGACTGCCATGAATGTTGGACCCAGCAGCAGTGTTGTCTTCTGTGACTGCCATGAATGTTGGACCCAGCAGCAGTTTTGTCTTCTGTGACTGCCATGAATGTTGGACCCAGCAGCAGTTTTGTCTTCTGTGACTGTCAAGAATGTTGGACCCAGCAGCAGTGTTGTCTTCTGTGACTGCCATGAATGTTGGACCCAGCAGCAGTGTTGTCTTCTGTGACTGCCATGAATGTTGGTCCCAGCAGCAGTGTTGTCTTCTGTGACTGCCATGAATGTTGGAGCCAGCAGCAGTGTTGTCTTCCATGACTGCCATGAATGTTGGACCCAGCAGCAGTGTTGTCTTCTGTGACTGCCATGAATGTTGGACCCAGCAGCAGTGTTGTCTTCTGTGACTGCCATGAATGTTGGACCCAGCAGCAGTGTTGTCTTCTGTGACTGCCATGAATGTTGGACCCAGCAGCAGTTTTGTCTTCTGTGACTGCCATGAATGTTGGACCCAGCAGCAGTGTTGTCTTCTGTGACTGCCATGAATGTTGGACCCAGCAGCAGTGTTGTCTTCTGTGACTGCCATGAATGTTGGACCCAGCAGCAATGTTGTCTTCTGTGACTGTCATGAATGCTGAACCCAGGTGAAGAGAACCCTCAACATAATTGACGTCATTCTTGAACTTCACAATTCATTCATGTACTTGTATAAGACTCATACACCTACCACTGAATTTCCAACCAATGCCTCATTTTTTACAGGTTTCAGGTCTTAACTAAACAAAACTTTAACATTTCATAGCTCATGTTTGGTACACTATTGCAAGGGCATTGCTATCTTGTCACACTTTTTCCCCATATTTATTTGAATGCCAACACTATCTGTTGGTAGTTTATGGTCACCACCTTCACATATTAGACACACAATAATATCGGTCACATGTGCAATTTTTCATACATGTATAGTATTGATACTCAGAAAAAATAAGTAACTGAATAATTATTAGGTATCCATATTGTCATCAATCATCACCTATATGCAGCATAAAAATAAACACGATAAATCTGAAACAGGTGCAATGTTTCAAATACTTGGGCACAATAATAACATTAGATGGAAGATGCACCACAGAAATAAAAAACAGAATAGCTCAGGTCAAAATAGCATTTTAGAAAATGAAAAATATATTATGCAATAAATCTATGTCAATAGAAGTGAGAATGAGAGTTTATTGGTGCTATATAGAACCAATTCTGACCTATGGAAGCGAATCATGGACAGTAGACAAACAAATGAAAAGACGATTAGAGACCACAGCGATGGGATTTCTCAGAGGAATCTTGAAAGTTCCCTGGACAGCTAAAAAGACCAATAAAGAAATTCTCAAAGAGGCCAACACAAAAAGGGAACTCCGTGTTTTGTTTTCTTACATGTCCACTCTGAGCACTTAACAGCAGACAAATGTCTGCCTCATGACAGGAAGAACCTGTGTTCAGAATCCACCATCAGAAATAGTGGTGTTTTTTTTTTAATCAGAAAAAGTAATCTGTGGTTTATTTAAGTTGTTACCCTCCTCTTGGAGGGTATCTCTTGGTAAGTGAAATCTGAAGTCTAGCCCTCTCAGATAAAGGCAATAAACAGGAAGCCCTGTTTGCACTAGCACTCATTAAAGAACTCTTGAACATTAAAATCTAAAAGAGTAGGCCATAAATATGGCCGCTGTCCAGGCAGAATTGTCAGCAGAAACATACCCACACCATGGACTGTGCTATGGAGTTTATGCACAAGGGCCAGGATTCTCCTCGGATGATTCTTAAGGGTGTTCGGTGTTAATCTGTTCAGTGTACAGTGATGATAATCCTAGCAACAAATAAATAATTGTGTGACGTCCATTTTTGACACTTTATACAAACCCATTTGAAAAATTTGCCTATTTTTTAGTTTTCAGATAATAAACCCAGGAAAGAATTTAAAATACATGAAAGAAATAATCCTGTTTTCTGTAGGTAAAGCTTCATGGGCTTTTCTTCTCTCCTTTGTGAATTCTCTTGTGTCTATTTAGATTTCCACTCTCAGAAAAGCTTGCATCACACATATCACATTTGTATGGCTTCTCACCTGTGTGAATTCTTTTGTGATTCTTTAGATGTCCCCTCTCGGCAAAGCCTGCACCACAAACATCACATTTGTAGGGTTTCTCTCCTGTATGCATTCTCTTGTGTATTTTAAGTCTCACACTCTTAGCAAAGCTGGCCCCACACACATCACATTTGTAAGGCTTCTCTCCTGTATGTGTTCTCCTGTGTCTTACTAGTGAGCTACTTTCAGTAAAACAAGCACCACAAACATCACATTTGTAAGGTCGCTCTCCTGTATGTGTTCTCTTATGCTTCACCAAAGAGCCACTCTCAGCAAAACCTGCACCACATAAATCACATTTGTAAGGCTTCTCTCCCGTATGGATTCTCCTGTGTCTTTTTAGTTTTGCACTAACAGTAAAATTTGCACAACAAACATCACATTTGTAAGATTTCTCTGAGTGTATTTTTTTATGTCTTATTAGAGTGTCATACTCTGTAAAACCAACTCCACACACATCACATTTGTGAGGTTTCTCTACTGTGTGCGTTCTCATGTGTTGCTTAAGATTATTGCAAAAAGCAAAATGTGAACCACACACATCACACTTGTAAGGCTTTTCTCCTGTATGTGTTCTCTTGTGTTGTACCAGAGAGCTATTTTGAACAAAACATGCACCACAGAAATTACATCTGTAAGGTTGTTCTCCTGTATGTGTTCTCTTATGCTTCACCAAAGAGCCACTCTCAGCAAAACCTGCACCACACAAATCACATTTGTAAGGTATCTCTCCTGTATGTGATCTCTTGTGTCTTAGCACAGAGCCCGAATGAGCAAAACCAGTACCACATATATCACATTTGTACGGCTTTTCTCCCATATATCTTCTCCTAACTAATCTTTGATCTGTACTCTCAACATCATCACTATGAGCATCACTAACCACAGACTGAAATACTGTCTCCAATTCTGTCGCTTGTCTCGACTTGTTAACTACCAGGTACTTGGGACTAGAATCTTGACTACAGCCTTCACCTTGACCTACCTGAATACAGATGGAGATTAAAAAGTGAAATTAAATCATGACCAAGTTAAACATTGAAATGTAACAGTGACCTCAAAATTAACTATGCTAAGCTTCAGAGTGATTTCTGTTGTCACAGTTGTTTGTTGATAATCTTCTACCTTTCAGCTCCCTGTGGAGCACAGGTCTTCAACAAACACTTTCCAAGCCATTCTGTTTCTTGCCATTCATTAAAGATCATTCCATGTCTACCCCATCATCTTCATCTCTGCTTCCATCTGTCTACTCCAAGAATTCCTTGGTCTTTCTTCTTGTCTTTTCCCCAGGGAATTCCAAAAAAGGGCCTGTTGTGTAATACTCTCAGTTGGCATCCACAGTGTGTGTCCTATCCAGCGCCATCGCTTTGACTTATCCACGTTTGTGAAGTTTTTTCACCTTATTTTTTTACAGCACGAGATCGCCAATCCCATGCCAAACCCTCCTTAGTCACCTCTTACGAACATGACTGGTGGGGAACAGTGCTACTATTTTTTCTCCCCTTTTGGGCTCCGACAGTGCACGGACAATAATACTTTAGTTGAATTGCTCATGTTTGTTTTTCCAGAAAGATAAGATACAACCATAACCATAAGATACAAAACCTTCAATTTTACATTTCAAGTAATTACAAGAAGGTGTATCTTAAAATTGTAAAACTTTTTGAGGTTAAAAACTGAATATTTAATCCCAAAACGCTCAGATTTGCCAATCTTAGATCTTCTTGTGGTGAGCATTAACTACTAAAACATTGTTTGTACACAGATACATGGTTTAACTTACAACTCTTGTGTCTGTACCTAAAGACACACACGCCCATTTTTATATTTATAAAACATTAACTTTTTATCTAAGAGGTCGATGTTTTGGCCACTACCATATTTCAGATTCCAAAATGGTAATGGAGGCATTGTCTTTTCTATAGGAACCTTTAATGAATGTGATGGAGTAGAAGCAAAATTACTGCCAAACATCTGCTACAAAGATGACAAACATAGGATGAACAGTGATGACTCTTGTCAAGACAGATGAGGCAGAAGCAGACCAAGACAGAAGAGGACAGATAGCATCAAAAGGTGGACAGGTGGAACCTATGACAACTTGCTCCATCAAGACAAGAAACAGAGTAAAATGGCACTCTGTGGTAGCCAACCATTGATGTTACAACGGCACCCAATGAATGAATAACGACTCTTGTGGCCATCACCAGTACCATACCTGCACAAGATGTATGGAAATGTCACCTATATTTTGAACAGATGAAAGTTTTCTTTGAACTTAAAGATTGACTTCTATAAGGGAATGCAAAATACAAAGTGGACTTTACCTCAGCATTATCAATATAGATCAATGTTCCATGATCCGGGCAGCCTCCTTCAAATTTCAGCTGACATATCTCACAATCTAAAGGCAGAGATTTGACTTATCATTATAAAGATTCAATAAACTGATTGACAAAAGTGACTATGGGACACAATGTATGAAATAATGACTAGCATTAACAGAGCAAGTAAAAGCAAGCACAAAAATCAACAAAGACATGAATAAAGATTTTATTGCTAACAAACAATAACTTACACAAAAATCTGTCATCAGCAGAAAGAGATGGGGAACTAGACCTTGCTCTATTCATGGCAGTGGATATGTCACTTTCTTCCTCTCCATTTTCTTCCTTCTTCAATGCCTGACCCTAGAAATGTATGTTTAGAATGTGTGAAACAAGAATTTAAATATTTGGGAACTTTGTTAACCTCAGACGGAAGATGTACAAAAGAGGTGAGATGCAAAATGGCTCAGGCAAAAGCAGCTTTCCAAAAAATGAGGAAGATACTCTGCAATCCATTTTTGACAATAGAAACAAGAAAAAGAGTTCTTAAATGTTATGTAGAGCCAGTCTTAACATATGGATGTGAATCATGGACAATGGGACAACAGACAAGAAAATCACTGGAGTCTGCAGAAATGTGGTTTTACAGAAGAATGTTGAGAGTACCATGGACAGCTAAGAAGAGTAATGAAGATGTTCTGAGAGAGGTCAAAACAAAAAGAGAGCTAATTTCCAATATTAGGAAGAAACAATCATCATTTTTTGGCCATGTAATGAGAAGAGAACAACTGGAATATATCGTAACAACTGGAAAAATTGAGGGATGAAGAGATAGAGGGAAGCAAAGAGAGAAAATACCAGACAGCTTAAAAGAATGGCTTGGCAGAAGGTCAACAACAGAAATGATAAAGAACTGTCAAGATCGAAAGTTGTGGAGAGACATGATCACCTATGCCAGTAGGCCCGCAACTTGATGATGATGATGAGAATGTGCGATCTTCTACAAAGGTAATAGTTTGGAGACAAACATCATCCATCTAAAGTGTGAAATTTGTTGCTGCTCTAAATTAATTTAAAAATCATGACCCCTAATGTTGTATTCATATTGGTATCTCTTTAGAATAGCAGACCTGCTCTAATGGGAGACTACACAGTTTCATGTCTAGTCAAATCTAGTCATGTACATGTCTGTTTGTACGTGTACATATGTATACACGCATCTGGGTGTGTGTATACATGTTTTTATGGGCCCTTAGATACTTTCAGACATTATCAGTGTCTTTGCAGTCGAGGTAACCTAGACAGTGTTCCCCTCACTCATGTATTTTTAGAACCCTTCACCTGACCTGGGGGGGGGGGGGGGTTGTATAATTACAGCCACACTCATGTGACCATTTCCTTTTCATTCTGACCACAGTCCAAGACACAGGACAGTCATTTTTATATTCTTTAACATATTTTGATTATTTTTGTTTTGGATGTTTCATTATTAGTTAGCTATGTAGGATTAGTTATATTTACTTACATATCTGTGTGTGTGTGTTTTTTGTTTGTTCCTGCTGACTGGAGTCTGTAGAAACGTCGGGCCGAAACGTCGTTCAAATCTGTGTCGTCTACTAATCACGTAAAGCTTTTAACATACCATTTTTTTCTATTTTTTTCAATTTTCCCTCACATTCAGCTTTACTGCAGCTTCGCATTTTTATGCATTCATTTGCATTTCTTTGCCTTAACCCCTCAAATCTAGTCATCTTGACAACAACAACAAATATTTCAATCAATCAAAACATTTCCTGCTATTTTAGAATAAGCCAGAAAGTGAAGGCACAATATACAGCAGCAGAGCTGGAAGTTGTCAACGACCCACAGCTGATGGCTTGCACCAGAATTGGTGAACCAGAACCTTCCAGACCCTGCTCCACCTTTTTGTGGTGCCTCCAGTAACAGACTAACCTGTATAGTCTGGCCAAGTGAGTAGGGATCGAAGAGGGAAGACAACCCGGTACTCAAAAATAACATGGTGAAGTCAGATGTGTTGGGGCAAAAGGCACAAATATCACAGTTTTACTGCAAACACCAACACAACACAGACACGCCCACTTAATGTCCTTTTAAGGGTGGAGATGAATAGGTGTATTCCTTTAGTTATCTGGCAAACGCAACAGAATAAGCCATGGACAAGGTCTCTCCATCTGTCCCTATTTTTGGATATCCCTCTATTTCCTTCCAGTTAAACCAATGTTCTTGAGGGCTTAAACATGCATCTGTATCTCATACAATAGACACAATTTGTTTTCTGAAACTTTCTTGACTTTTATGTAGAAATCAAAATAAAATAATGAAAATGATTTCATGCCTTGCCTTCATACAATGATTTGATAACACTGCATGACTTGTGTCCATTTCACTGAAACTTTATTATCAGAATCTCTGGTAGCCTAGAAAAATAAGAACTTTCACACAGACTATCCAGGTAACTACAGTAATAGACATTTAATAATGCAATATCTCTTGTTCAGCTGTAATGCTTTCTTCTTCTGAATATAGTCCTGACAAAATATAGGGTCAAAATATGTTGTGGTGCCTTGTAGGGCAACAACACAATCTATCTACATTTCAATATATATATATATATCTGTTAATACAGACCTTTATGAGATTACGAGACCATCGTAAAAATTACCACCTCAAAATACAATTTCTTGGAATTTGATGGTTTACTGCAGGTAAACATCCCCTCCCCACCCTATACCTTCCAATTACTATTTTCAGTGACCCCCTAAGTATTGGATTTGGTGGTCCCTGAGTGTTGGATCAGACACAAACATGCGCACCACAAAAAGTACTACGCTCTCTTACAAAAGGGAGTGTTTTCTTTTTCAAATGTTGCTAATTTTCAAGAAATATTTGTTTTCCCCTATGATGGGGGAAATCTCAGCTGTTAGTGAGACATCAAACAAACTTTGTAATATGGGATAGCCAGCAAACAATGTGAGGAGGTCACTGAATATACAGCTGGACTGACAGACAGGCATCATGTCAATAGACAACTTAACAACCTCCAGTAGCCATGGCATGATGGGGTTTAATTTCTCACCATAAATCTAACCTAAGCCAGGAAATGATGACAGTCTCCAATTCCCATGTTTCTGCTTGGGTAAACACACAGTTGTGTAGCAAAAGTTTAAAGAAAATCGTTCTTTCTGAACTCAAAACGTAACAATTAATTGGCAGTAATTTTTATAACACATGTGATGGGAAGAGATAATAATCAAATAGCAAAGCAAGCCCTCATATGGGAAACAACAGGTAAGAGGAAAAGAGGAAGACCCAGAGAGACACTGAGAAGAACATTGATGAGAGAGGCAATAGCAGCAGGATTCGGCTCCCTCAATGAGATAGAGCTGCTTGCACAGAACAGAGACAAATGGCGAGATTTGATAAAATATCTTTAAAAGAATTGGAAACTGCTAGAACAAAAATTCAGATAAGAGAAGGAGTATCTTGGTCTACACCCTATGGGCTGGCTACGGCTCGAAAGGTCAATAGAATAAAATTTTTATAATGTGATGTATTATACATGTATTATACATTGTATAAACATGACTCTTGGGTAACAAAATCTAGGGCTAATATAACTGATTAACTCACATCAAAATCACATTCTTGCTTTATATTCCCAACTGGCATCAAACACTGAGTTTCCATGTTTTTGGGAGCCTGAGAATAAAACAGAAATACTAATCTCAAAGAAGAAATGACAACACAAAACCTTGTTCCTATCTCATTCTGACAATCGTATCTGAGATTTTGTTATCAGAATTCTTGCCAGCTTGGATCAATGAGGGCAAAACTAAATTCAGTCACATATAAAACAAGCACAAGTAATAATAGTACAGTACAAAAATAGTACATTAATAATGAAATGTGCTAGTTCAGCTAACACTAAATGTAGAGGGAAAAAAATGCAAATCAGCAATACAGTGGAGTGTGGATACAATACGCCTTCACTACTCTCATGTTTTTAACCGTTTCATTTTTTGATTTAGGTTTTTTTGTGTGTGTTTTAGACTTGACATTTAAATGTTTTAGACATAAAAATAAAAGTACATCTAAATATATATTTTTGTAAGTTTATAAGAGTTTATACATCATGAGTCACGATACATGCCTTCCGTTAAGTAGTTTAAAGTGTATAGAGTTTAGTTTTAAAAGTTTAGAAAGTGAAAGACATTAAGTTGACTAAGACACTAAACTTCTAAACACTACTATTAGTAACAGTACTTAGTCTCTTAGTCTAGTGCCTCAAGAAGACTAACAGCGGTACTCTTGAACTTTTTTAGAGAAAGGGGCATAATTCTTGTATGCATCTTCAATTAAGCGTTACTTACGAGTTGGATATAGGGTCAATTACTGAATTAGATAAGGAACAGATGAGAATATGTCGTCGTTTTTATTAAAACACTGAACTCGACATCCCGATCCGTGCAGGTAAACGACACAATTGCTTTTGTGACCGGAAATGCCAGGTGACAGGATTCACAATCATCATGTGCCATACGGGTTGTCATAGGCGATCATGTCCTACCATAATTCTCTATCCACAGTGATCATCGAGTGCCCTGTCCACAAAGGTTGGCTACCATGGAGCGCCAGCCGGCTGTCTCTCGCTTTTATAGTGCAGATCGCCATAGGCTGACTTGTCCACCTATTTATGTTATTCGTCCATTTAGTCTTGGTCTGCCTCTGCCTTTTTTTTACCTTGTATTTCCTTTCCAAGATTACTTTCAGTAGGCTGGTGTGTCTTTTAACATGCCACAAAAATATAATTTGTCTTGTTTGAATTGTGTTTAGTAATTCTCTTTACATTTTAGTTGTTTTAAGACTTCATCATTTGTTTTCTCTTCTTTCCTTTCTATCCACGGTACATCTATCAATTGTGTTGTTGAGAATAATGACCCTAAACAGCTATTTAGTATCTTCTTTCTGTCGTCCACAACCTCTTTCTTTTGTACTTTGCCAGTTGTAAAAGCATTTCAACTTTCCGCTTTTCCACTTCAAACCAAAAAAAAAAAATTATTGCTTCTTTCTAATGTGTTTTGTGAGCTCTCTTTTCCTGTTGTCCTCTTTGAGAATTTTATAGTTGGTCTTTGTTAGCTGTCCAGGAAATTCTATGTTTTTTTTTAAGAAATCACATATCTGTGTACTCTAATCGTTTGTTTGTTTAGTCTTCACGATTCCATGAGTGGTCTAGAGATATGACATCAGCTTATGGACAGGAAGGATGCGACCCGCGTTCAAAGCTTTTTCTGTCCTCTATCGCTTGAGTTTCGCGAATTAAAGTAGATGTCAAATGAAACAAATGCACTTTCTTGGTTTGTTCACGCGAGAGCTAACAGAATTAATTGTTCTCATCGCCATTCAAGGGCATTAACACAATTAGTCATGTGTCGCTGAACGCATTCACCCCTAGTGTGGACATGGGCTTTCGCATTACTGTTTTTCAAATTCTTCTTAGCCCCGATAGCTAACCTAGGATTTTGTCGCAGATTTGTCTAAACGTTGTCGTGCTAGCACGATGCTGATGGTATTAATGTCATAGATAATTAACCTAGGATTTTGTCGCAGATTTGTCTAAACGTTGACGTGCTAGCACGATGCTGATGGTATTAATGTCATAGATAATTAACCTAGGATTTTGTCGCAGATTTGTCTAAACGTTGACGTGCTAGCACGATGCTGATGGTATTAATGTCATAGATAATTAACCTAGGATTTTGTCGCAGATTTGTCTAAACGTTGTCGTGCTAGCACGATGCTGATGGTATTAATGTCATAGATAATTAACCTAGGATTTTGTCGCAGATTTGTCTAAACGTTGACGTGCTAGCACGATGCTGATGGTATTAATGTCATAGATAATTAACCTAGGATTTTGTCGCAGATTTGTCTAAACGTTGACGTGCTAGCACGATGCTGATGGTATTAATGTCATAGATAATTAACCTAGGATTTTGTCGCAGATTTGTCTAAACGTTGACGTGCTAGCACGATGCTGATGGTATTAATGTCATAGATAATTAACCTAGGATTTTGTCGCAGATTTGTCTAAACGTTGACGTGCTAGCACGATGCTGATGGTATTAATGTCATAGATAATTAACCTAGGATTTTGTCGCAGATTTGTCTAAACGTTGACGTGCTAGCACGATGCTGATGGTATTAATGTCATAGATAATTAACCTAGGATTTTATTTCAGATTTGTCTAAACGTTGTCGTGCTAGCACGATGCTGATGGTATTAATGTCATAGATAATTAACCTAGGATTTTGTCGCAGATTTGTCTAAACGTTGACGTGCTAGCACGATGCTGATGGTATTAATGTCATAGATAATTAACCTAGGATTTTATTTCAGATTTGTCTAAACGTTGACGTGCTAGCACGATGCTGATGGTATTAATGTCATAGATAATTAACCTAGGATTTTATTTCAGATTTGTCTAAACGTTGACGTGCTAGCACGATGCTGATGGTATTAATGTCATAGATAATTAACCTAGGATTTTGTCGCATATTTGTCTAAACGTTGTCGTGCTAGCACGATGCTGATGGTATTAATGTCATAGATAATTAACCTAGGATTTTGTCGCAGATTTGTCTAAACGTTGACGTGCTAGCACGATGCTGATGGTATTAATGTCATAGATAATTAACCTAGGATTTTATTTCAGATTTGTCTAAACGTTGACGTGCTAGCACGATGCTGATGGTATTAATGTCATAGATAGTTAACCTAGGATTTTATTTCAGATTTGTCTAAACGTTGACGTGCTAGCACGATGCTGATGGTATTAATGTCATAGATAATTAACCTAGGATTTTGTCGCAGATTTGTCTAAACGTTGTCGTGCTAGCACGATGCTGATGGTATTAATGTCATAGATAGTTAGGATTTTGTCGCAGATTTGTCTAAACGTTGACGTGCTAGCACGATGCTGATGGTATTAATGTCATAGATAGTTAACCTAGGATTTTATCGCAGATTTGTCTAAACGTTGACGTGCTAGCACGATGCTGATGGTGTTAATGTCATAGATAGTTAACCTAGGATTTTGTCGCAGATTTGTCTAAACGTTGATGTGCTAGCACGATGCTGATGGTATTAATGTCATAGATAATTAGGATTTTGTCGCAGATTTGTCTAAACGTTGTCGTGCTAGCACGATGCTGATGGTATTAATGTCATAGATAGTTAGGATTTTGTCGCATATTTGTCTAAACGTTGTCGTGCTAGCACGATGCTGATGGTATTAATGTCATAGATAATTAACCTAGGATTTTGTCGCAGATTTGTCTAAACGTTGACGTGCTAGCACGATGCTGATGGTATTAATGTCATAGATAATTAACCTAGGATTTTGTCGCAGATTTGTCTAAACGTTGTCGTGCTAGCACGATGCTGATGGTATTAATGTCATAGATAATTAACCTAGGATTTTGTCGCAGATTTGTCTAAACGTTGACGTGCTAGCACGATGCTGATGGTATTAATGTCATAGATAATTAACCTAGGATTTTGTCGCAGATTTGTCTAAACGTTGTCGTGCTAGCACGATGCTGATGGTATTAATGTCATAGATAATTAACCTAGGATTTTGTCGCAGATTTGTCTAAACGTTGTCGTGCTAGCACGATGCTGATGGTGTTAATGTCATAGATAGTTAACCTAGGATTTTGTCGCAGATTTGTCTAAACGTTGTCGTGCTAGCACGATGCTGATGGTATTAATGTCATAGATAATTAACCTAGGATTTTGTCGCAGATTTGTCTAAACGTTGTCGTGCTAGCACGATGCTGATGGTATTAATGTCATAGATAATTAACCTAGGATTTTGTCGCAGATTTGTCTAAACGTTGTCGTGCTAGCACGATGCTGATGGTGTTAATGTCATAGATAGTTAACCTAGGATTTTATCGCAGATTTGTCTAAACGTTGACGTGCTAGCACGATGCTGATGGTATTAATGTCATAGATAGTTAGGATTTTGTCGCATATTTGTCTAAACGTTGTCGTGCTAGCACGATGCTGATGGTATTAATGTCATAGATAGTTAACCTAGGATTTTGTCGCAGATTTGTCTAAACGTTGATGTGCTAGCACGATGCTGATGGTATTAATGTCATAGATAATTAGGATTTTGTCGCATATTTGTCTAAACGTTGTCGTGCTAGCACGATGCTGATGGTATTAATGTCATAGATAATTAACCTAGGATTTTGTCGCAGATTTGTCTAAACGTTGACGTGCTAGCACGATGCTGATGGTATTAATGTCATAGATAATTAACCTAGGATTTTGTCGCAGATTTGTCTAAACGTTGTCGTGCTAGCACGATGCTGATGGTATTAATGTCATAGATAATTAACCTAGGATTTTGTCGCAGATTTGTCTAAACGTTGTCGTGCTAGCACGATGCTGATGGTATTAATGTCATAGATAATTAACCTAGGATTTTGTCGCAGATTTGTCTAAACGTTGTCGTGCTAGCACGATGCTGATGGTATTAATGTCATAGATAGTTAGGATTTTGTCGCAGATTTGTCTAAACGTTGACGTGCTAGCACGATGCTGATGGTATTAATGTCATAGATAGTTAACCTAGGATTTTATCGCAGATTTGTCTAAACGTTGACGTGCTAGCACGATGCTGATGGTGTTAATGTCATAGATAGTTAACCTAGGATTTTGTCGCAGATTTGTCTAAACGTTGATGTGCTAGCACGATGCTGATGGTATTAATGTCATAGATAATTAGGATTTTGTCGCAGATTTGTCTAAACGTTGTCGTGCTAGCACGATGCTGATGGTATTAATGTCATAGATAGTTAGGATTTTGTCGCATATTTGTCTAAACGTTGTCGTGCTAGCACGATGCTGATGGTATTAATGTCATAGATAGTTAACCTAGGATTTTGTCGCAGATTTGTCTAAACGTTGATGTGCTAGCACGATGCTGATGGTATTAATGTCATAGATAATTAACCTAGGATTTTGTCGCAGATTTGTCTAAACGTTGATGTGCTAGCACGATGCTGATGGTATTAATGTCATAGATAATTAGGATTTTGTCGCAGATTTGTCTAAACGTTGTCGTGCTAGCACGATGCTGATGGTATTAATGTCATAGATAGTTAGGATTTTGTCGCAGATTTGTCTAAACGTTGTCGTGCTAGCACGATGCTGATGGTATTAATGTCATAGATAGTTAACCTAGGATTTTGTCGCAGATTTGTCTAAACGTTGATGTGCTAGCACGATGCTGATGGTATTAATGTCATAGATAATTAGGATTTTGTCGCATATTTGTCTAAACGTTGTCGTGCTAGCACGATGCTGATGGTATTAATGTCATAGATAATTAACCTAGGATTTTGTCGCAGATTTGTCTAAACGTTGACGTGCTAGCACGATGCTGATGGTATTAATGTCATAGATAATTAACCTAGGATTTTGTCGCAGATTTGTCTAAACGTTGTCGTGCTAGCACGATGCTGATGGTATTAATGTCATAGATAATTAACCTAGGATTTTGTCGCAGATTTGTCTAAACGTTGTCGTGCTAGCACGATGCTGATGGTATTAATGTCATAGATAATTAACCTAGGATTTTGTCGCAGATTTGTCTAAACGTTGACGTGCTAGCACGATGCTGATGGTATTAATGTCATAGATAATTAACCTAGGATTTTGTCGCAGATTTGTCTAAACGTTGTCGTGCTAGCACGATGCTGATGGTATTAATGTCATAGATAGTTAGGATTTTGTCGCAGATTTGTCTAAACGTTGACGTGCTAGCACGATGCTGATGGTATTAATGTCATAGATAGTTAACCTAGGATTTTATCGCAGATTTGTCTAAACGTTGACGTGCTAGCACGATGCTGATGGTGTTAATGTCATAGATAGTTAACCTAGGATTTTGTCGCAGATTTGTCTAAACGTTGATGTGCTAGCACGATGCTGATGGTATTAATGTCATAGATAATTAGGATTTTGTCGCAGATTTGTCTAAACGTTGTCGTGCTAGCACGATGCTGATGGTATTAATGTCATAGATAGTTAGGATTTTGTCGCATATTTGTCTGAACGTTGTCGTGCTAGCACGATGCTGATGGTATTAATGTCATATATGCTAGCATAAGTCCCTGGAGATTAACGTGGTGACTGTAATAATCTTCTTCTTTCCTTCCTTATATACCTTTCAGGGACTGGTTGGTCTCGAGGCAAGACGCCGGCCTCGAGACAGAGACTTGGCGTTCACATCCCAGCTGCACCAGTTGGGATTTTTATTTATGATTTCTCTCTGTGGAAACCACCCTTGTTCTCTACAGCGAGGCCCAGCTTGAAACGTCAATTACTCATGTACGGTAAAAGTGTGAGTGCCTCCGAAGTCTGAGTTATCTGCCTGTGCGGCGAGGGATCCCTGTGCACACGGCTGCCAGGGAAAAACGGATTAACACGTAAAATTCAGTTCCTAGTCTCTAGGGACTTCATCAGAGGGTGGTAAACTTGGCGAACACAAAAAAAAAAATTACTTTTCGGCGTCTGGGTGACATCAATTATTTGTCCGTTCGGCACAGCGTTCACCCTTGGAGACTAGAAACTAAATTTTTCATGCTAATTAATTTTTCCCTGGCAACCATGCGCACAGCGATCCTTCGCCATACAGGCAGATAACTCTGTATTCGGAGGTGCTCATATTTTTTTTTCGCCGATGAGTAAGCGACGTCTCAAGCCGAGTCTAGGGGTAGTTACCTGTGAGAGAAATCACAAATAAAAATCGCGACTGGTGCAACCGGGATTTGAACTCATAACCCTTCTGTCTCGAGACCGGCGTCTTGCCTCGTGACACCCCCCCCCCACCCCTCCAATAGTCAGGGGATATACAATTTACGGTCTTAAGCTCTTCTGTCGATCTCTGCTGCTGTTATGTATCTCAGTGTTTCTTATATTCCTTCAATCCATCTTTTCCGTGGTTAAGCCTGGGGTTCTGACAACGTTTATTAACGGCTAATTATGCTGTGTTTTGGTCTTTCTGTCTTCACATGGCCACACGATTTTATCTGTTGTTTCTTTATGCATTCTATGGCAGGAATTATTTCTACCTTTTTTCCCTCAGTTCTTTATTTTTTTTATCTAACTCTCAGACTGCTTCCTATCATTTGTCTAGCACATTTAAACTTGTTTGTGCCTATTTTTCTCAAGTTTTTTTTTTTCTGGAGACATGATTCTTATTATACAGCGCTTGTCTATGGCATAGGAGGTGGAAACAAGATAACGTAAAGGGGTTCTAGATTGGGGTGGAGGGGGTGTGGGGGAAAGCACTTCATAGCAGCTGAGCTGGAAGCTGTCAGCGACAGGATCGTCGGTGAATCGCCTATACCATCCAGACCTTACTCCACCTCTTCGCGGTGCCTCCTGAAACAGACATGTCTAGTCTGGCCAAGCGAGTAAGGATTGAAGCGAGAAGACAAACCGGTACTAAAAATATGTTGACGTCGAATGTGTTGGGTCAAAAGGCGCAAATATTACGATTCTGCTGCACATTACAACACAACGCTATGTAGGCCCACTTAACGTCCTGCTAAAAGCGGATGGCAAAGTGAACAATTCCATTAGTAATCATCAGGTGAACGACAACAAGAAAATGACTTCCTTCATTTTATTTTTTCTGCGGAAGTAGTTAGATCCTGAAGGTGCAGCGATTCTTCTTTCTTTCTCTTTTTCTGTTTTCACTCGATGACTACAGAAGAAATAAATACACATCATCCGCCCTTAAAATGACGCTAATTGGGTGTAGGTAAAGTAACAATTTTAAATTCCAATGTTAAGTCAGTCTTATTATATGGCTGTGAAACATGGAAAACAAACAAAAATGAGAATCACAAAGATACAGACTTTCATTAATGGATGCTTACGCAGAATAAAAGGATGGAAATGGCAGGACAAAATCACTAACATAGAATTATGGAAATGTACCAGTCAAATACCACCTGTGGATAAAGAGATACAGTGAAGACAATGGCACTGGATAGGACACACACTGTGGAAGGCGACTGAGAGTATTACACAACAGACCTGTTTTTTGGAATGCTCAAGGAAAAAGACAAAAAGGAAGACTAAAATATTCTTGAAGAAGACAAGATGGAAGCAGAGATGAAGATGATGGGGAAGACATGGAATGATTTTAAAAGAATTGCAAGAAACAGAAAGACTTGGAAAGTGTTTGTTGAAGACCTATGCTCCACAGGGAGCTGAAAGGTAGAAGAAGTGGGTGTAGGTGCGTTTCATGTTTGATTTCATTCATTTAACGCTTATGTCCTTTCTCTCCTTGTTCTAGTAAAGGAGTAAAGGCACCAAGATGTGAGGCTGCTGTAAAGCTGATGGTAATGACAATTTAAAACAAGAAGAAAAAAGTGGTATGGTAACTGCTTCATGTAGGCAAGTAACAGAACAAAAGTCAACATTTCAGCCAAGTAGGCCTTCAGCTGGAACAACAATAAAACGTTATTCTCCTTGTTCTACCCTGACACTGTTCTAAGCTCAGGATTCACTGGGAGAGCCATGTCATCACCATAAGATCAGTAGCATGACTGTTTGTTGTTAGAATCAGTAACACTTCACACCGGATGAATCCTTAAGTGCTCAGAAATCCCTCTCGAAAAAATCTGAGAATTCCGGCCCACTTTTATTAACTCTGAAGCAAAGACTGGGATCCACAAAGTGGGCAGGTTTTTGCAAAGTGATTAGAAGAATCTGTATCTTAAAATTAAAAATCTTTTGTGGTTCAAAATTGATTACTGCATCTTGGAAATGCTGAGATTTCCCAATCTTTGATCTGTTTGTTACGAACATCATCTACTAAAATATCATCCATACTTAGATATTTATTCCAGCTAAGAATGTGACTTTTTTTAAAGTGGTGTCACTAATTGAAACCACTGCCTTTAAATATCAATTTTGAGAGTGAGTGCAATGTACTAGGCCCAGAACATCTTCATTCATAAATTCTGCAACATTTCCTAGGTTAAAACTAAAATACCATTTTGAGATGAAAACAAACAGCTGTGACATAGATGTCGTATAGGGGTTGTTGTGCTTTTCACTACCCATCTCTATTCTGGGGGGGGGGGGGGATGTTCGATTTTATCAAATGAGTCTATGCCTGTCAACTTTGTTTCTCTTATGTGTTCTTTTTAGCTTCCTCTTTAGGTCTTACTCTTTTTCTGTATCTTGATGTTTCCCATAGAAAAGCCTGTTTTGGAATTCTCTTGTCTCTTCTCAGCACATGTTTGACATATGTCCATCTTTTTTTCTTGATTGTAAATGAGATCTTTGGTTGCATGACAATTTCTCTTATTTCAATTTTAAAATATAAATACACTGGTAGAGAAATGTACAAGCATGAGTAGAAGCTTCACAACAAACAAAATAAAAAGTAGAACAAGTCAAATTAAATTCATTTTAATGCTAATTGCTCTGCATCCAATTTTAACAGCTGACATGTTAAATAACATTGGACTGTTAGAAATAAAAAAACCATAAGTAAACATCTCACACTAGGAAATCTCAATTTCAGAATGTATGTCCATTCATACTCATTTCATG
This sequence comes from Megaustenia siamemsis, assembly GCA_032433765.1. Classification (NCBI taxonomy): domain Eukaryota; kingdom Metazoa; phylum Mollusca; class Gastropoda; order Stylommatophora; family Ariophantidae; genus Megaustenia; species Megaustenia siamemsis. Next base: position 7,747,921 of record JAVIAB010000159.1, read on the forward strand.
TAGCGCATGAACCTGAGGCCAACCAAAATGGCACTCACTGAATGAAGTTAAAATGATTGCCAAATAATTCAGAAATCAAATTAATCAAACACCAAAAACTGGCTCACAAACAAATACTGATATCTATTACTGCCAGCTCAAATCCCAGAATTTTCACCAAGAATATACTCGAGTGCATCCTGGCAAATCACATACTACAAGTGGCCTCAACCAAAAATTGCTACAGGAGGAGCATGGCCTTCCTGGTAAATATTCTAGAGGGGAAACATGACATATTTAGGCAGAATAGATTTCTTAACACTAGTTAAAAGTAGAGGCAATTCTGACAACAAAAACTAGCTTGCTGGATGACATGAGAAAATGAAAATCTAGGAATGTGTGCTGAAGATGGAAACATTGAACAGCAAAGGTGCAAAACATAAACAACAAAACAAACAAAACATAGAGAAAAGATTTTTTTTTAAAATAAAGTAAAAAAAAAAAAAACAGAGAGAAGCAACAATTAATTGCCACCTGTCTATCTACTTACACAGAAACAAGATTCATAAACACACACACACAACACCAGGAAAGTGACCTGAAAAATATTCAAGTTTTGTGCAGGTCATCAAGTTCAAGTAGAAAAAAAAGAAGTGTCAACATTTTGAAGCTGGATTCTTACATGCAAGACTGTGGCACTGGAAAAATGACTGGTGAACATCTGCTCAGGGCACCTTATCTTACACCTTCCACCTTATCTTACACCTTTTCTAACGCCTTCCACCTTTTCTTACACCTTTTCTAACACCTTCCACCTTTTCTTACACCTTCCAACTTTTCTAACACCTTTTCTAACACCTTCCAACTTTTCTAACACCTTTTCTAACACCTTCCACCTTTTCTTACACCTTCCAACTTTTCTAACACCTTTTCTAACACCTTCCACCTTTTCTTACACCTTTTTTAACACCTTCCCCTTTTTCTAACACCTTCCACCTTTTCTAACACCTTCCACCTTTTCTAACATCTTTCTCATGCCACAAAAGTGAGCAATGTTTCCAACAAATTGTTCAAGTCACCTTTTCAAACATCTTTTTCTATAAAAATGAGGAGCAGTGTCCAACAAACTGGGGTTAAGATGCCAGTGAGCACCTGAACTGATAGAATTATTGGCACATATATGACTACTGGCATCAAGTGAACTCGAACTGACCAAGATCCAACTTAACATGCTCAAAGTGGTCTCAGAAACATAAAAATGTGTCTGGTTAAGCAAACAGGTATCAAAAAGGAAGCTAACCCACCCCAGTACCCACAATGTGTGTTTGAACTCTTTCCATACGTTTTGATGCACTATATGTCATGTCAATTTTGGCTGCGCACATTTAGCTGCATAGTGCATCACTCTCAATTTGATTAGTATGAACCGTCAAACCATATTCTTTTTACATGTTTTGTATCATCCTGGCATTGGTGAAATCTAATTCCTTCTAATGCCAAAATTAGGAAGAAACAACCATAATTTTTTGGTCGTGTAATGAGAAGGGAACAGCTGGAATATATTGTGACATCTGGGAAAATTGAGGGATGAAAAGTTAGAGGGAAACAAAGAGAAAAGATACCAGACAAATTAATATAATGGCTTGGTCAACAAGAGAAATGATAAATAACTGTTGAGATTGAAAGTTGTGGAGACAAATGATCACCTACACCAGCAGGCATGGTACTTGATGATGATTAAAAAAAAAAAATGGTATCAGTTCTGTTGCGGACTGTTTACCATGGCACAACACCAAGCTATATAGTATCTTCTCTCTATGTCTTCCACAATCTCTCTTTTCCTATATTTTCTATCTATCTATCTATTGTCCTTTCGAGCCGAAGAAGGCACATAGGGCAGAACCACAATCTCAAAAACAGAATACTTGCATGCCAAAATGGCAAAAATATTGCAGATATCATTGCTTCTAAAATTTATGGTTCTGTTTCTATAACAATACTTTTTACAATGACAGCTTGTCAAGTCATCGATCAACCTCCTTAGTCGCCTCTTACGACATGCTTGGAAGGACACAGTGTCCCTATTCTTTACTCATAATAAGGCCCCGGTAACACACGGGAAATCATCCTATATTTTGGTAACTGTAAAAAATTATTTAAAATTTCCTTTTCTCATTATGTCCCAGACAAATATCGATCTGATGTTCTTTAGTTCTATTTTTGTGTTGATTTAGCTGAGAATTTCCTCAATGGTCTTTTTAGATAAATTCATGGCCAAATGAATAAATTGTGACTTTCTACAATGCTCCATGATCATGGCCAAACCAATCAATTGAGACTTTCTACAATGCTCCATAATCATGGCCAAACTAATAAATTGTGACTTTCTACAATGCTCCATAATCATGGCCAAACTAATAAATTGTGACTTTCTACAATGCTCCATGATCATGGCCAAACTAATAAATTGTGACTTTCTACAATGCTCCATGATCATGGCCAAACCAATCAATTGAGACTTTCTATAATGTTCTACGATCATGGCCAAACTAATAAATTGTGACTTTCTACAATGCTCCATGATCGTGGCCAAACTAATAAATTGTGACTTTCTTCTTAACACATCTAGCAACATTCTATTGTTTTATGGCCTCTAAACCAACTTATTCTACTGCATTGTCACTTTCTGTAGCAGTGGGTGTGAGGGTGAGAAGGAGAGTAGGGGATAGTTGGAGAGAGTGAGGAAACATAGCATGGGGAACAGTCATGACAAATAGGAGTAGAATTGTGTTAGAGGTGTGAAGAATCTCGTAACTGGTAAGAGTGTAAGCATAGAGGTGAGTTAATGACGTAGATGAATTCTATTGGTAGGGAGACGGAGGAAGTGAGTTTTGATTGGATAGGGGATGAAGTATATAAGTCCCTGCATGGAAATAAAAAGAAGCTCTCCAGAGAAAACTCACACATAGGGAGGAACAGGATCTGCAACATCATTAGACATTAGCCTATAGGGGCTAAGAGAGCCCAAAGTTAGAATAGCTATTAAGAGATTAGGAGCTAGTTAGAACCAAGTTAGAAGAGTCTCTCGTGTCTTGAAGAGACAGGGAAATTATGTTAGAGATAGTGGCCAGGACATTAGCAATTTATTATAGCAGGAATGATATTTATCCGACTGTGTGTGACACAGTGACCGCCGAGATTGACAGCCGATGTGTACGAGCGCGAGCTACAATAACACGGCTCGTGTATCATCATTAGTATCATTGTGTAGCTGTTATGAGAGGCTGGGTTACGAGAAGATGATACACGGTTTTCCAGATCAACAACAGCAGCTACAACATTGATTTGCAATGCAATGGTGCTGGTGTGTACGATGGCAGGTTCCAGTAAACAATTCATATGTTGAGAGGTCTTTGTCAGATTTTGGGTTGCTGATCTATAAACCAACAGTAAATCCAAACATTGTTGACTGTCATCATATGTTTTGTACCTGTTACATTTTGATTTTCATTTCAGAAACAAGATCATATAAAATGCTAGCATTTCTGTTAAATAAACTTCACAATGAACAAAACTCAATATTAACTAAACAAAAGGCAACCACAGACATTAATCTTTTTGCAAATCAAAACAAACTGATGTCGGAAATGCTAAACATGAAAAGAACAAATTAGAAGAGATTACAAAACATATTTTAACCTTAAATTTGGTCGAGTTGCAAAAATGACCATTTCAAAATTCAAATTTTAAAAATCTCATTTTAATCATGCAGTTACTTTTTCCCACAACTTACATTCCAAAATGTTCAACCCAGTCACCCATGATGCGTCATTATGACTGGGCATGCCTTATATTTTGATATACAGTTAGTATGTTGTATAAAAGTCATAGTTATCATTTAACAATTTTAATTAGTGACATTTTTTGCATCAGTTTACTCACATGTTTAAATAATTTTTATAAACTGTAGATCTTCCGAGTGTAATTTCATCAAAGATTTGTAAAGAAAATTTACATAACTGCATTTTTTATTTTTTATGGAGTAAATTTTACAAGAGCATTGTCAAAATGTGACAAAATATTATAATCTCAGGTTAAAATCTACAAGAACACAAGTATCTGAAACAGTAGCCAAGAATACTTAGAACAAGCAAGAAGCTGTTAAATCAAACATGGAAGAAAATTTGAACAAAATAAAATGTGAAAAAAACCCCACTTTATCAAAAAATAAACTACACGTAAAAGCACCGATGATATGATGTGACATTAACAGAAGCCCAGCTGAGGGCTCCGGTTGTTTTTTAACCCTAAAATACAATGTACATTTGTGACTCACTTGTTTACGACACTGTAGTAAAAATTACTACTACTTAATTGTAACGTTAGAAGCACCAAAAAATAGAATTTTCTCTTAACTTTTGAAATATAAATGTGGAGAGACATAGAGACTCAGATTTCCTTATTCAGGCTATATTTAAGACCTGAATTTGACTGTTTGGACCAGACATGTTCATTGCCTATCAATACGGACGCCATAACTCCGTCAGTACGTTCGGCTAACTCACAGCACTATTCGTTGTTTCCCAAGTTACAAAGCGTGGTTTGATGTCGGCCGACGACCGAGAAAATTTCCCCGATCACAGCTAAAAGGAATAAAAATGACCAATTTCTTGAAAATAGGCCATTTTTTTTGGGTATTATATGAGATTGTACCTCACAAAATTGGAAAGTGGGGGGGGGGGGGGGATTATATGAGATTGCACCTCACAAAATTGGAAAGTTGGGGGGGGGGGGGGGGTCTAACACCAAGGGAAACAAATCCAACACTCAGGGTCACCTGAAGCAATAATTAAGAAGGTACACTGAAGGGGCAAATGTCTGGCCACTGCAAACTGTCAAATTTGGAAGAATTTGTATTCTGATGAGGTAATTTTTATAATGCTATCTAGGGTTAATATACTACTGGCACTTTGGAGAACTTTATGACTAGCGGAGAAGATGTACATTGATCATGTGCTTAGAGTGGATAGAGAAAAGATTTCCCAGACCATGCTTTTCTGTGAATGGAGAGCAGTGGTAGAAGAAAGCAACAACAAAAAACTCCATGTAGAACAATTCACAAAAGAATTAACCAAGAAAAGATTCAACAGAAAACTGTCAAACATGGAGACAGCTCTCTTCAGCCTGAGAGGAACTACTAACTAACCATAACTGCAAAATGTGCTATCTTCAACTTGGGAGGAAGTACTGACCATAACTGTAAAATGTACTCTCTTCAACTTGGGAGGAAGTGCTAACCATAACTGCAAAATGTGCTCCCTTCAACTTGGGAGGAAGTACTGACCATAACTGCAAAATGTGCTTCCTTCAACTTGGGAGGAAGTACTAACCATAACTGTAAAATGTACTCTCTTCAACTTGGGAGGAGGTACTAACCATAACTGTAAAATGTGTCCTCTTCAGCCTGAGAGGAACAGCTAACCACAACTGCAAAATGTGCTCTCTACAGCCCAAAAGGAACACCTAAATAACCATAACTGCAAAATGTGCTCCCTTCAACCTGGGAGGAAGTACTAATTAACCATAACAAAATGTGCCCTTGTTGGCCTGAGAAACTATTAACTAAATAACCATAATTGCAAAACGTGCCCTTTTCGGCCTGCGAAGAACAACTAAATAACCAAAACGGCAAAATATGCCATTTTTGGCCTGAGGAAGTATTAAACTAACCATAACTGCAAAATGATCCCTCTTTGGCCTGAGAGAAATAACTAACTAACCATAACTACACAATGTGCTCTCTTCAGCACAAGAGGAACTACTAAATAACCATAACTACACAATGTGCTCTCTTCAGCCCAAGAGGAACTACTAAATAACCATAACTACACAATGTGCTCTCTTCAGCCCAAGAGGAACTACTAAATAACCAAAACTGCAAAATGAGTCCCTTTTGGTCTGAGAGAAACTACTAACTAACCATAACTGCAAAATGTACCCTCTTCTGCCCAAGAAGAACTACTAACTAACCATAACTGCAAAATGTACCCTCTTCTGCCCAAGAAGAACTACTAACTAACCATAACTGCAAAATGTGTCCCTTCATCTGAGAGGAATTATTAACTAACCATAGCAGCAAAATGTACCTTCATCAGCCTGAGAGGAGATTGTGCTAGCGGAGAACTCTACCTGTCTATACTATGTAGACCGGTAACAATGTGACAAGCACTTGAGCCATGTTTCATGACAGTTGCAGAGCTAAATGCTGCAAGAAGGTCTGTCCACAGCAACATTCCTGGGCATGAAATAGTCACAGCTTCTTTCAGATCTAATAACTGATCCAACTTCTGTGAATGGGCATAGTATCTGATTAGTCAAGAAGAGGAAGGAACAGCCATCTCTTCTGTATGTGTTCTCTTGTGTTTCATTAAAGTGCCACTGTGAGCAAATGCTGCACCACATACATCACATTTGTAAGGCTTCTCTCCTGTGTGTATTCTCTTGTGTTTGATTAGAGAGCTACCCTCTGCAAATCTTGCATCACACACATCACATTTGTAAGGTTTTTCTCCTGTATGTGTTCTCTTGTGATTTATTAGATGTCCACTCACAACAAAGCCTACACCACAAATATCACATATGTAAGGCTTCTCACACGTATGTATTCTTTTGTGTTTTATTAGAGAGCCGTTCTCAGTGAATCTTGCATCACATATTTCACATTTGTAAGGTTTTTCTCCGGTGTGTGTTCTCTTATGATTTTTTAAATGTCCACTAGCAGTAAAACCTGCACCACACACATCACATTTGTAAGGCTTTTCTCCTGTATGTGTTCTCCTGTGTTTTATTATGGAGCCACTGTCAGCAAAACATGAACCACAGACTTCACATCTGTAAGGCTTTTCTCCAGTATGTGTTCTCGTGTGTTTAACAAGTGAGCAACTAGTAGCAAATTCTGCAACACAAAGATCACATTTGTAAGGTTTTTCTCCTGTATGTATTCTCTTATGTTTTATAAGAGAGCCACTAGTAGCAAATTCTGCAACACAAACATCACATTTGTAAGGTTTTTCTCCTGTGTGTGTTCTCTTGTGGTTTATTACTGCAGAACTTACAGCAAAACATGCACCACAAATATCACATTTGTAAGGCTTTTCTCCTGTATGTATTCTCTTGTGTTTTTTTAGAGAGCCATTCTCTGCAAAGCCTGCATCACAAACATCACATATGAAAGATTTCTCTCCTTTACGTCTTTTTCGATCTGGATTTAGAACATCTTCACTATGAATGTCATAAGGAAGAAAGAAATTCTCCCTTTGTGGTACTTGTTTACACTTGCTGTCAGTCATCTGAACCTCAGAGCTAGAATATTGACTGCAGCCTTCCATTTGATCAACCTGAGAATAGATCATGATATTGCAACAATTAAAGACCCTCTTAAATAATCCACTTGAAATATATTTCAAAATTGTTAGTTATGACATTTTGTAATTTTAATTGTGCATATTTAACTATTTCTTCCCCAATATGTCCCTCAGTTTTGGGAAGGCTGATGGCTCCAGTTCTGTGTTTAATTGTCGCTCCACAGGGAGTTGAAAGGTAGAAGAAGATATTCATTGCGTCACTCTGAAAAACATACTTGACTAAGAGGTTGTGTTTCTAGCCAGGCCTTTACTTCAGCTACCGTCATGATCTCCATGGTCATACTACTTGTAGTTACTGTCATGATCTCCATGGTCATACTACTTGTAGTTACTGTCATGACCTCCATGGACATACTACTTGTAGTTACTGTCATGATCTCCATGGACATACTACTTGTAGTTACTGTCATGACCTCCATGGACATACTACTTGTAGTTACTGTCATGATCTCCATAGACATACTACTTGTAGTTACTGTCATGATCTCCATGGTCATACTACTTGTAGTTACTGTCATGACCTCCATGGACATACTACTTGTAGTTACTGTCATGATCTCCATGGACATACTACTTGTAGTTACTGTCATGATCTCCAAGGTCATACTACTTGTAGTTACTGTCATGATCTCCATGGACATACTACTTGTAGTTACTGTCATGATCTCCATGGTCATACTACTTGTAGTTACTGTCATGATCTCCAAGGTCATACTACTTGTAGTTACTGTCATGATCTCCAAGGTCATACTACTTGTAGTTACTGTCATGATCTCCATGGTCATACTACTTGTAGTTACTGTCATGACCTCCATGGTCATACTACTTGTAGTTACTGTCATGATCTCCAAGGTCATACTACTTATAGTTACCACAAAAAAAAACGGCTCTAATCATTTACTGTTCTTCCTCTAACTGGGCCGTGAAAGCCCATGAGCTACTACTGTACTGCACCACAGACCATCAATATAAATGATTGTCTCACCCTCAGGTGAATTTTCTTATAACTAACATCTATATTGTGCTAATTCAAAAGGGTGACTATCCCATCTATGTTAACTATATATAATTCAAAAGGGCGACTATCTCAGTGATGTTTTAACTATATTAAACATTTCAAATGGGTGACTATCTCAGTGATGTTTTAACTATATTAAACATTTCAAATGGGTGACTATCTCAGTTATATTATCTATAATTACATACTCTACCTCAGCATTATCAATATAGATGAATGCTCCATGTTCAGGGCAGCTTCCTTCATATTTCAACTGACATTTCTCACAATCTAAGCACAGAGAAACAGGATATGATTACATTTTCAATAAACTGACTGACAAAACATTTATTGTGAAATAATAGCTATAGTCCATACATGAATATAGTGTTCTTCAATTTTCTAGGAAACTATTTGATGAAGTGCAGTGAATTTTTACATGCAGTCTTAGATTTTCACCGATCCTAAAGATTTTATAACATTTAAATCCAAAGGCAGTCTGAATTTTGCACAAATTGTTTTTTTTTGTTATATAATTATATAATAAAATAACAAGCAAATATTTACACAGAACACTGTCTGTACTAGAAAACTGACTGGCTCAAGTGGCAGTTAATTCTAGAATATGATACCTATCTGTGAGTCATGTTTTAACGATACAGACGTAAAGATTATTACCACTTAATTGTTACATTTGAAGTCTGGAAAATAGTATTCTTTGAACTTTCGCTAAAAAAGCTGTGTGTTTACCCTGACAAAGATACAGGGATTGGATGCTGTCATCATTTTCTGGTTTTTTTAATAGATTTTATGGCCCAACCCCATCATACCGTACTACTGGAGGTGTTACTTTTGTCTATTCACATGTTGGCCATAAGCCAACAGTTCAGCTTGAATGTTCAGAGGTCTCTTCACATTATTCGCTGACTATCCTATGTTACAAAGGTTTGTATTATGTCACTCTGACAGCCAAAGAGATTTCCCTCATCAAGAAAAGACAAATTTCTTGGAAAATTAGCAAAATACAAAAATAAATGTCTCTTTTGTGTGCTACAGGAGTACTTCTTATGGTACACACACGTTTGTGTCTGGTACAATATCAAAGGAAACAAATCCAACACTCAGGGGTCACCAGAAGTAGTCATTAAGAAGTTTAGAGAGGGGGAAAGGTTTTCACGCTGTAAAGTAAAGTAAAGTACCCCCGTCATGCCAAGTGGCGTATAGGGAAATATGGTGTTAGTGACCCTATATTTTACAAACCTTCAGCACATGATTTTTGGGGTAATGTGGCCGGTATTACGCCCGTGCTGCTTTACTTTCCCAGAAAAAATCAGGTACCAATTTAAGGCTGGGTGAACCCGGAAGCCGTCGATTGGGATCGAACCCTACCTTTTGTCCATTGTAGTCCAGTTCACTAACCACTGGTTTTCACGCTATAAACTGTCAAATTTCGAGAATTTGTATTTTGAGGTACTAATTTTTATGATGGTATAATCCAGGGTGAAAATGGGACACTGAATGTGAAATAGGTCTATCATTACACAACTAAGTGAAAACAGAGACACTGAAATGAATTAAGTGTAACCAAAATGTTAGCACAAACTCTATTGTTAATAAGCAAAAACTTACACAGAAAATTATCCTTGTCTGGGCAAAGAGTAGATGGTAAACTGGTTCTTGCTTTCTTCATGGCAGTGGACATGTCACTTTCTTCCTCTATGTTTGCTTCTCTTTTCACTGTCCTGCCCTGGCAACATTATTTTGTTATATTTATAACTGATGCCAGTGATACCTTGTACAAAACTAACAACAATTAATGACCAACCACATTCAAATTATGAAAGTTGTTGACCTGCAGAACTATGCTATGATCACACCATCTATTCCTGTTAGTACTTTGCTAGAATAGATCAGTTGTAAATGCGACTACACAATTCGTTCTGTGTCTAGCCATTAATGATCTTACTAAGGACTTCCGGTCAATACAGCGGATAGAAAAAAGAGTAAAGAGCACCTGTCGCGTCAAGTGAATATGGATATATATATCCATATGGATATATATGAATATATATATATATATATATATATATATATATATATATATATATATATATATATATATATATATATATATATATATATATATATATATATATATATATATATATATATATATATAGGGAATATGGTGTTAGTGACCATCAATTTAATAGACCTTCAGCACATGATTTTTGGGGTAATGTGGTTGGTATTACGCCAGTGACGCTTTACTTTCCCAGAAAAAAATCCCATTTAAGGCTGGGTGAACCTGGAAGCCATCGGTTGGGATCGAAAACTACTACCTCTTGTCCTTTGTAGTCCAGTTCACTAACCACTGAGTTATCATGGTTCCCAATACAGCAGATAGGTAGGAATGAACAGTTGAGGCACTGTCTGAAAATGTTCCTTGTTGCAGTTTTCTCATATTCCAAGTCTGGCATGCTGCAGGAGCTACTGAGAATACTGCTCTGTGCAAACCGTGAGCTGTACACCTCATTGGATGGTGTTTCTATATTCAGATTGCTTACAATGAATGATGATGAAGGACAGTTCAGTTGTGTTCACTGTCGGTGATACTATACCTTATGTCATTTGATGTTTGTTGTGTTTGCTACGATGGGGACTACAGCTGCCTTTCTTTCTTTGGATATTCGATGAAATGTTAATTCTGATGATTCCACTGACATGGGTGGTTGAGCAGTTATGATTTTTTTTTTTTGCAGTGATACCTGGGCCTTCGCATAACTATATACATCAGGAGGTCTGTACACTAAAACACAGCATTCAAACTTCTCAACATCAAAGGTTTAGTTAGGTCTGTAAACCTATCCTCAAAAGTGAACTCTTCTCAAGGTCTGGTTGGATGATGGCATCAGCTTGGCAGCAATCTTCCGTAACAAGCATTCCAAAGGCAATGAACAAAATATAGCTACAATCTTTCGTAACAAGCATTCCAAAGGCAATGAACAAAATATAGCAACAATCTTTCGTAACATGCATTCCAAAGGCAATGAACAAAATATAGCAACAATCTTTCATAACAAGCATTCCAAAGGCAATGAACAAAATATAACAACAATCTTTCATAACAAGTATTCCAATGGGAATGAACAAAATATAGCAACAATCTTTCATAACAAGCATTCCAAAGGCAATGAACAAAATATAACAACAATCTTTCATAACAAGTATTCCAATGGGAATGAACAAAACATAGCAACAATCTTTCATAACAAGTATTCCAATGGGAATGAACAAAACATAGCAACAATCTTTCATAACAAGCATTCCAAAGGCAATGAACAAAATATAGCAACAATCTTTCATAAGACAAATTCCAAAGGCAATGAACAAAACATAGCAACAATCTTTCATAACAAACATTCCAATGGGAATGAACAAAATATAGCAACAATCTTTCATAAGAAAAATTCCAAAGGCAATGAACAAAACATAGCAACAATCTTTCATAACAAACATTCCAATGGGAATGAACAAAATATAGCAACAATCTTTCATAAGAAAAATTCCAAAGGCAATGAACAAAACATAGCAACAATCTTTCATAACAAGCAATCCAATGGGAATGAACAAAATATAGCAACAATCTTTCATAACAAGCAATCCAATGGGAATGAACAAAATATAGCAACAATCTTTCATAACAAGCATTCCAATGGAATGAACAAAATATAGCAACAAACTCCTCCAGCTCTTTGATGTAGCTTTAATACTTTAATCAGTAACAAGTAGACCAGTGCTACATAAAAGATGTTTGCTCTTCTTCTTAGTATTCACCCGTTAAATGAGCATGGGTGTGTTGTGTCACTAGTTTATGGCAAAGCTTTTGACCCGACACATCCATCTTTGGCATGGATAGATTTCTTTTACAAATTTGGCCAGGCAACAGCCATTTTTGGCCTTAATGTAACTAACTTTAACTTTTAACAGCTGAGAGTTCTTTAATATGTGCTAGTGCTTATGTGACTTCTTTTTTTTGCCATTTTCCTGGAGAGCTAGACATCAGATCTCACTATCAGGGGAGAGCTAGACATCGGATCTCACTACCAGGGGAGAACAAAGCTGTGAAAAATCCACAGATCCAAGTAAAAAAATTCCCATCACCTGTGACGGGATCTGAACCCAGCACCTTACTGATCAGTGGCCAATGTTTTATCTCTAAGACCACCCAGGACCCCAAGGCATACCAGATTCTGTATCCAATGTTTTGTTTAACCCTAGGTTACGATCATTCATAAAAATTACAATTGTAAAATTTGTAGTTGTTAAAATCGGCAGTTTGCTGCATGTAGTTTCCTTTTCCCACCACGTACCTTCCTAAATGTTGGCGGCATTTATTCAGGATGTATCATAGAGACCACACGTTTATCTTTTCTAAATATTGCTGGTTCATCATAATAATTATGATTGTTTCATGAGATTGGGCTTTTCAGTTTTGGTAAGTAAATTATAGAGACATTCTACAAATGTAACCCAAAGTTGACAGTTCAACCTCAGGGTGGTCCCTAATGAACAATTTGTTACATGTTCCCCTCAAGTGCCAGAAAAATGACAGGAGACTTTTGTGTTATTTGTAATGTAGGCTATTTGTCATAGACATAATGTACACCTTTCTTATGCACCTGTGATTCATAATTGTTTGGATCATTTTTAAACTGTATTTATTCCTAAAAGCAAACAGGACAATTTCAATTGATAAAACAAGGAGTCAGACAAGGCTGTGTTCTGTCGCCGGATTTGTTTTCACTTTACAGCGAGCATATTATGAGATTAATAGTAGGCAAAAAAGGAATTAAAGTCAATGGTCACAACATAAATAATTTGCGATATGCGGATGACAGTCTTAATTGAAGAGACAGAGAATGAACTAAAAAAATAGACATAATAGTAAAAGAAAGCATCAAGAAAGGCCTCAGTCTGAATAGTAAGAAAACAAGTAATGGTTATATCGAAGAAACAATCACCACCAGCATGCAGCATAAAAATAAACAGGACAAATCTGGAACAAGTGCAACGTTTGAAATACTTGGGCACAATAATAACATCAGATGGGAGATGCACCACAGAAATAAAAAGCAGAATAGCTCACCCAAAAATAAGTTCCCTGGACAGCTAAAAAGACCAATGAGGAAGTTCTCAAAGAGGCCAACACAAAAAGGGAGTTCTTAAAAAACATCAGAAAGAAGCAATCAACATTTTTGGGCACATCATGAGAAGAGGAAAGTTGGAATACTTGGTTACAACTGGCAAAATACAAGGAAAGAGAGATCGCGGACGACAAACAGAGAAAATACTGCATAGCTTGGTGTCATGGCATGGAAAACAGTTAACAACAGAACTGATACGATGCACTGTAGATAGAAGATTGTGGAAGGACATGATCGCCTACGCCAACCGGTATGGCACATGATGATGATTCCTAAAAGTCATTTTTTAACATATTTGTAACAGAATGTAACAAAAATATTTTTGCTCAAAGTTACATAGGTTTTTATGTGAGTTGTAAATTTTACGATGATTTCATTAAACCAGGTTCAAATAAATGTAATCTCATCATCATCATCATGTGCCTTCTCCACAATGAAGGTTGGCTACCATGGATCGCCATTCTACTCTGTTTCTTGCTTTGATGGTGCAGGCTGTCATAGATTGACTTGACCATCTTTTGATGTTACTCGTCCATGTTAGTCTTGGTCTGCCTCTGCCTCTTTTACCTTGTATTTTTCCTTCCAATATTACTTTTAGTAGGCTGTTGTGTCTTTTAACATGCCCCAAAAATTTCATTTGTCTTGTCTTAATTGTATTTAGTAGTTCTCTTTTTATTTTCAGTTGTTTTAAAACTTTATCGTTTGTTATCTTTTGTTTCCATCCAATTCTACCTATTCTTCTATAAATCCACATTTCAAAGGCTTCAATTTTCTGTTCTGTTTTCTTGTCTAATGTCCATGTTTCTGCACCATATACGAATATTGAGAAGATGTAACATTTTGCCATTCTTAGTTTCAGCCCTGCTGATATTTGTTTTGTTGTTAGTATATTTTTCATGGCATTAAAATTACTTTTTGCCATACCTATTCTTTTGTTTATTTCAGTTTTGCATTTTCCATCATTGGTTATAGTATGTCCCAGGTAGTTGTAATTCTGGACTGTCTCCACATTTTGGGTGAGCTATTCTGCTTTTTATTTCTGTGGTGCATCTCCCATCTGATGTTATTATTGTGCTCCAATCTAGGGTTTATAAAATGTCAGTTTAACTAAAACAAATAAAACACACTCACTTCATTATCAAGCTCCTCCTGCAAATCTTCATCAAGTAATGGACCATTTCCCTCAACTTTTACTGTTGTCTGAAGAGATAAAACATATTACTTGTTACTAAACAGCAAGTGTTTTCTCTCTGGAAATCAGACCTAATCCTCAAATGGAAACCAGCTCGTTGAGGCATCCCTAAAAGGCACTCAAACTAAACACATTCACAAAACTGGTCTCAATGACTCTCTGCTTCAAGCTGCTCAGCACTCAAGTAAGCTTTTGAGTGTATCTATCTATTGACCTTTCAAGCCGTAGTCGGCCCATGGTACATAAGCTGAGATATTCTTTCCCTGTTTCAAAATGTTCTCTCTAGCAGTCTCAAACATTACAAAGATCTTTTATCAAATCTCACCATTTGTCTCTGATCTGCGCTAGCATCTTGATCTCATTGAGGGAGCCAATTCCTGCTGCCTTTGCTTTCCTCATCAATGTTCCTCTAGGTTGGCCTCTTTTCCTCCTACTTGTTGTTTCCCACTTGAAGACTTTGCTATACAGTTATTATCTCTTCTCATCACATGTCCAATATATGTCCATTTGAGAATATGCTATAAAAAAATTTAAAAGTATTTTTACAGCATTTTCCTATTACTGGAGTTGGACATACAGAACAGGAGAATAAAGGTCGCATGTTCCGTGCAGTCACCACGAGGTGTTAGGGTCAGTGTTTTTATTTGCTTGCGTTTACCGTTGACTAAAGGAATACACCTCTTCCTCATTTGGTCTTAAAAGTATGTTTAGTGGGCGTGTCTGCGTTGTGTTGTGGTTTGCAGTATAGCTGTGATATTTGCGCTTTTTGGACCAAAACATCCACCTTCAACATCACATTTTTGAACACTGGGCTGTCGTCCCTCTTCGATCCCTACTCACTTGGCCAGACTAGATAGGTTAGTCTGTTACTGGAGGCACCATGGAGAGGTGGCATAGGGTCTGGATGGTTCTGGTTCACCAATCCTGGTGCAAGCCATCAACTGTATGTTGCTAACAACATCCAGCTACTCTCCTGGATCAGAGCACAATTCGTTATTGATTTGACCAGCCAATCTCCATAGTATGTAATATGAACAATTTTTGTATGGCAACATCAGGTAATTTAATTTGACCTCGGTTGCAGTAATTACACTTACCTTGAAAGCAGTTTTGACAATAGAACAAGAAAAAGAGTTCTTAAATGTTATGTAGAGCCAGTCTTAACATATGGATGTGAATCATGGACAATAGGACAACAGACAAGAAAATCACTGGAGTCTGTAGAAATGTGGTTTTACAGAAGAATGTTGAGAGTACCATGGACAGCTAAGAAGAGTAATGAAAATGTTCTGAAAGAGGTCAAAGCAAAAAGAGAACTAATTTCCAATATTAGGAAGAGACAATCATCATTTTTTGGCCATGTAATGAGAAGAGAATAACTGGAATATATTGTAACAACTGTAAAATTGAGGGACGAAGAGATAGAGGGAAGCAAAGAGAAAAAATAACAGACAGCTTAAGAGAATGGCTTGGCAGAAGGACAACAACAGAAATGATAAATAGCTGTCGAGATTGAAAGTTGTGGAGAGACATGATCACCTATGCCAGCAGGCCGGTACTTGATGATGAGCTTATTCAAGAATCTTTCTTGTCCCTGATTTGTTATAGTGATAACTGTGTCTTTGTTATCACAGTCTTTGGTAAAAAAAGTCAAGTACCCCCGTCACGCCAAGTGGCATATAGGGAATATGGTGTTAGTGACCAGTCACGCCAAGTGGCATATAGGGAATATGGTGTTAGTGACCATACATTTGTACAGACCTTCAGCACATGATTTTTGGGGTAATGTGGTTGGTATTACGCCCGTGCCGCTTTACTTTCCCTGAAAAAAATCCGGTACCCATTTAAGGCTGGGTGAACCTGGAAGCGGTCGGTTGGGATCGAACCCTACCTCAAATTAGTTAATTATCGCAATCTTTGGTAGCCTAGAAAAATTAGTTAATTAGCACAACTTTGGTAGCCTAGAAAAATTAGTTAATTAGCACAACTTTGGTAGCCGATAAAAATTAGTTAATTATCGCAATCTTTGGTAGCCTAGAAAACTTAGTTAATTATCACAATCTTTGGTAACAGCAGAAGAAATTTGTGGCCCTTGTGGTGAAGTCTGTAACAATTATGAAGCAGAAATAACTGCTATAGAAACAGCAATTTATCATTTAAATACGATTTTCGATACCACATCATCAAAGAAAACAAACACAGTCATATTTACGGATTCCAAATCGGCTCTGCAAGCACTGGGAAACAACACGAACAAACCATAACTCACACAGATTATCATAGATACAGACAAACTCATTGAAACACATAACATAAGATTGGTAATGCAATGGATCCCAGGACACTCAAATATACCAGGAAATGATAAGGCAGATACATTAGCTAAGAGAGGATCTAAACAGACACAGATACATACATCCATCACACTAGACACAGCCAAACAAGTCATAAACTCCAACAGTAGGGAGGAGTGGCTGAATGGATGGGCCTTAGGGAAAACAGGGAGAGAGCTTTTTAAATATATGGCAAGACCAAATCCACAAGACAACATCAACAACCTAACAAGAAGAGACCAAACCGCCATCTTCAGACTGAGAACAGGACATGTTATGCTAAATAACCACATTAATAGAATACAACAAAACCATGCCCCAGTATGTCTACTCTGTAATCACCCACAAGACAACATCAACAACCTAACAAGAAGAGACCAAACCACCATCTTCAGACTGAGAACAGGACATGTTATGCTAAATAACCACATTAATAGAATACAACAAAACCATGCCCCAGTATGTCTACTCTGTAATCACCCACAAGACAACATCAACAACCTAACAAGAAGAGACCAAACCACCATCTTCAGACTGAGAACAGGACATGTTATGCTGAATAACCACATTAATAGAATACAACAAAACCATGCCCCAGTATGTCTACTCTGTAATCACCCACAAGACAACATCAACAACCTAACAAGAAGAGACCAAACCACCATCTTCAGACTGAGAACAGGACATGTTATGCTAAATAACCACATTAATAGAATACAACTAAACCATGCCCCAGTATGTCCACTCTGTAATCACCCACAAGACAACATCAACAACCTAACAAGAAGAGACCAAACCACCATCTTCAGACTGAGAACAGGACATGTTATGCTAAATAACCACATTAATAGAATACAACAAAACCATGCCCCAGTATGTCTACTCTGTAATCACCCACAAGACAACATCAACAACCTAACAAGAAGAGACCAAACCACCATCTTCAGACTGAGAACAGGACATGTTATGCTAAATAACCACATTAATAGAATACAACTAAGCCATACCCCAGTATGTCTACTCTGTAATCACCCACAAGAAACTGTAGAACATCACCTGTTTCAATGTCCAGAGCTCACTGACATCAGAACAACACTATTTCCCCAAAGACCCTCCAAATGGAATACTCTGTACGGAACCACAGCAGAACTTAAAAACACCTGCAGATACTACTACATGGCATTGGGCCGAAGGGCATCAGCTCAAAGGTCACTGGATCCATAACAACAACAACACAACAGTTGCAGGGGATGCCAGAAGATGGATAATACACCACCGACTGCCTTATGGTCTCTCCCTTCAGATTTTCTGCTTGGGTTTAATACCGTAGCCTTCAATCTCTCCCAAGTCTTCTCACAAGCAGTGAGTGAACTGAACGAGAAAGCCACTGTTGGAAATAGACATTCGCCGGTACAACCAATAACTTATCACCGATAGGTCTATCCAAATTGAAAAGAAGACAAATATCCACTCAACAATAAGAATGTCACCACCCCCCAGCCTGTCAGAAACAACCACAACAGGCATGAGCAGAACACTAAATCCAAGCAGCACACCACATGTAACCAGCGTATTTCCAAACAACACACATTGTAATGGAAAACAATGTCCACCTACAGGCGCCATTTTTCAGTCATAAATAACAATAAAATTCCTGCTATCATAACGCTCTTGGGTCAGCACATTTGTTAACTCTTCTTCTTAATGTTGTTCGGTGAAGCAGACCAACATTGCATTGCAGCCAGTCTTAAACATGCCTTGTAGGGCAGCAACAAAATCCTTCTATACAGCAAAATATGAAAATACTATTATAGTTCCTTAATGTCAACCAGTAAACTCACTTCATATCCCGGTTCTTGTTTGATATTTTCAACTGGCAACAAGCTCTGGGTTTCCATTTTTCTGACAGTCTGAGAACAGATGGTCTCATGTTAGTAACAGGAACAATCAAAACAATGAGGCATACAATGAACACAGCTACATCTAACATGTACATATCTGCAACATTTCAACTTGTAAATAATCATCTTTATTAACTAAACAGGTTTTTTCTATTTCATAGAACGGAAGATAGAACAGATTTAATGATAAATAATTTATTAACATTACTTTGATTAATATTAATTACACCATTATTATTCAATTATTGTAAATTAACAGAATATATATACTTTTTTTTATACATTACAATTTTTCTTTATTTCTGGCATTCACCTGATGACAACTAAAGAAATATATAGTGCTCTTCATTATCCTTTATGAGGATGGATGCGTTGTTTTGTGCCTTTCTTTAGGGCCAACACATTTTACTCCAGCACATCAATTGTTTTTCTATTACCTGTTTGCCTTTCCTCTTTGATCTCTATTCTCGCTCAGCCAGACTGGACAGGTTTGTCTGTTACTAGAGGCACTGAAAAGAGGACATAGGTGTAATAGAGTAGGCTAGGATAGGAGTAGGGTCTGAATGGTTCTACTGGTAACTGAGAATGGTTTATTAATCCTCATGTAACCCACAAGCCATCATTGATATCAGAATAAGGCACTGGCAGCTTCCAGCTCTGTTGCTATCAGAGTAGTGTCAGGCACTTTGCCTCCCATTATTAGTAGTGTCAGGCACCTTGCCTCCCATTATTAGTAGTGTCAGGCACCTTGCCTCCCATTATTAGTAGTGTCAGGCACCTTGCCTCCCATTATTAGTAGTGTCAGGCACCTTGCCTACCATTATTAGTAGTGTCAGGCGCCTTGCCTCCCATTATTAGTAGTGTCAGGCGCCTTGCCTCCCATTATTAGTAGTGTCAGGCACCTTGCCTCCCATTATTAGTAGTGTCAGGCACCTTGCCTCCCATTATTAGTAGTGTCAGGCGCCTTGCCTCCCATTATTAATAGTGTCAGGCACCTTGCCTCCCATTATTAATATTATTCATTATACATTTTATTATTATTAACTATTATAATAATATAACATAAATGATGTAAAAAATATAACTAAAAAAGCTAAACAAATCATAGTTTAGTGTCTCCCTGTTTGGAGTAATGTTCTTTTGCATTACTTTACTTAATCATTCTCAAATCTGTCATTAGAAAACCCTAAACCTTGTTGATAAGAACTAAAATTATTAAAAACACACACAAAAAATAAAAGCAGTTGATTATTCAAATATGGGAAGTCAATCAGAGGAGATCACTCGTTTAGCAGTAAGACGCTAAACTAGGACTTTACCCTAAAAATGTATTACTAATACTTAATTAAAATTTAATTATGTTTTAAGGAAAGTTCCGGAAGGAGCACAATTATTTACATTGACAATAATTATATATTGAAACATTGAATATTTATTGAGTCTGACAGCAGACAACACCGACCAACATGTACAAGGCCGACAATTACAACAGTATTTTTGTCATGCGACAAAAAGAATATACTTCTTCCCGAATCATTTATGGGGAAGAAGTATATTTACAGCACTCAGAAAAAAAGTCACAAATAATCAATAGAAAAAAAATGTAAAGAACAAGACCTACTGTATGTTATTTAGTATGTACGATAGATGGTCCGAATCGGAAGCAAGATCGAACCCGTACTCCTCCGTGTTACTACCAACTGTGATAGTGAAGTGTTTGAATTTTCTCATTTACAGTCAACATTTTGATTTGAATCATTGACCAAGTATTTATCGACCAAGTATTTTAATTTAGTATTTAATAACCAACAACATTAAAACAACAACAACAGACTACTCTTCTACAGTTACAGTCTCTACAGTACAGCATGATATGAATTGGGGGGGGCAGACACTTCTTCTTCTATCCTTCCTCCATTGTGTTGGCATTGAGGGGAGATACAATCTGCGATTCTTTGCTCTTCTGTTGGTCTCTTCTGGTGTTATCCCTCCTAGTGACTCTAGTATTCCCTTATCCATCTCTTTCTCGGTCTTCCTCTTAACCTAGCGTTTTTGTTTATGGCTCTTTGAGTCATTGTTAGTTCTTTTTGTCTTGTTATGTGGCCGAACCAATTTATCTGTTGTTTCTTTATGCATTCGATGGCTGGTTCAATTTCGAGTTTCTTCCTCAAGTTGGTGTTTCTTATTCTGTCCCTTAAGCTGTTTCCTGTCATTCTTCTGACACATTTCGGATTTCGTTTCGGTGGTCATTATCTTTCTTATTGTTGTAGAGTCCAGCCTCCAATTCTGGCACTGATAGCACAGAGTTGGTAGAAAAATGTATTTGTATATTGCCCTTTTTGCTTCCGTAGTTATTGCTTTATTTTTCAATAATGTTGATACTTGGCCTATAACTTGGCATGCTTTGTTACACCTTATTATATATCTATCTCTGTCTCTTGGTTGTCTCGTATTAACGTGCTACCCAGATATTTAAAATTGTCTAACTAGCTTCAAAATTGTATTATCTATTATGATGCTTAGTTTTTCTTTCTCGTTATTGCCATTACTTCGGGATTATTTATGTTGATCTTCATGTTGTATTGTTAATGTTTAAAGTGTTGTTTAGCCTGTTGTTGATATGTATGGTCGCGATTGTTTCTCCATTATTTTGGCTCTGAGCACTGTTGTGTGGTGTAAAGTGTATGACTGTATGAATGTTACATTGTCCTCTGCCGCTGTGCTAGTTCTGTCGCACAGTAAGGCCCTTACTTACTATTACAAGTCAACTGTTGTTTATCATTATCTGATTATGTTACCAGTGCTTGCCCGTGCACTCAACAGTGTGAGTGATCACTGTTGTACAGTCAGTAACAGTAACAGTGTTAGTACTACTGTACTTACTTAATCACATTTATTGATTTATTATATTAATTAATGATGTCCCCGTCCGTGAACTCAGAACTGTTTTCTAATTGTGTTGTTTCTCTACATTTAACTAGGGGGAGACACTAACTAAGACATAATATCTGTATGTGCGATGCACAATCAATAGAACACATACATACACTTCGATAGATCCACATACACTGCGATACCTACAGAGTACTTATCTAGAGTCTATTCTACTTTAACTTGGTTTACTCACTCTGCTACAAGATGGAAGCTTTGCGGAAATGACGTCACAGCCGTAACTGATCTTGTATTAACAAGGTTGCCAAGTAGCTTTCATAAACACAAGGCCAATCATTAATCATAATAGCATAGGAACAATTATACCAACTCAATCTCGCATATTGTAAACCTATTATCTAATGTCTCAAATTAGATTGGTGCAGGGGACCAAGATGCATATCAGCAACTGAGCTATGAGTGGTCGGGATTGACGAACAACGGATCTGATCATGACCATGTTCCACCTTACATTGATGCTCAATGAAGCAGACTAGCCAGTCGGATCGAAGTGGGAAGGCGTCTCGGCAATTAAAAATATTATGCTGGAATCATAAGAAAGCAAACATTATTAACTACCGACTCCAGTCTTGAAATACTTAAGTATTTCAATGACACTTAAGAGACACAAATATAAATGACATCTTCACACTCATATTGTGCTATCAATGTTAAACATGGCCATTGAACAAAGCCCAGAAAAATAAAATCACGACATCCGAAATGAGGTGCTTAAAAAAATAATAAACACAGGGGCAGATAGAGTATGAAATGTTAAAATCAGAGAAGAAATCGGAATTTAACCACGTCTGAAATCCTTGTATACGAATTACAAATGAAATGGTATGGGCACATAGAATGAAACCAGACCAAATGTCATCAAGAACATCAAAACAAAGGATAAGAGAAAGATCAAGGAACAGATGGATAGGTGGAATAAAAGACATGCAAAGATCAAAATATTTCCTTTTTAACAGCAACCATAAACGCCAAAGAAGGACGTTCCTTTTATGAAGAGAGAGAGAGAGAGAGAGAGAGAGAGAGAGAGAGAGAGAGAGAATCAAACGAGCAGCCAAATATCTAGAGAGACCATATTATACTGAATTCAACCTTCTTTCTCTGCCACGATTAATGGCATCAGCTGCTAGATAAAAGGAAAACGAAAAAAAGAAGATGCTGAAATCAGATGTAATGGGCCGAATTGCGTAAATAAAGGTCCTGATGCAAAACTGCAATACAACTCAACTATTCCCATTTCACGTCATTCTAGGGGCGGGCAATGAAGATGAGTTGTCATTGGGTTTAAAACCGGGAGGAAATACAAGATTGATGCTATTCCCTTTTCTTATTCCTTTGATAAACATTGATCTCAATAGTAGAACTACAGGGGGAAAAACTCAAAACACTTGGGTTGAAATGTTTGCACTAGAAAACGACATTGGCGTCTCTCTTCTTCATTAGAACCATGGAGCGCTACTTTACTCTGTCTCTTGTCTTGATGGCGCATGTTGTCATAGGTTCATCTGTCCATATTTTGGTGTTATCGGCCCACTGTCTGCCTCGTCTACCTTGCACCTTCCCTTCCAATACGACTATTTGTAGTGTGAAGTATCTCTTCAATGTTCCAACAATTTCATTTCATCATCATCGTCGAGTGCTATCTCCACAACGAAGATTGGCTACCACGGAGCGCCATTTTACTCTGTCTCTTGTCTTGATGGCCCATTATGCCAAAGGTTTACCTGTCCATCTTGTTGTGTTATCAGCCCACTTAACTCTGTCTCTTGTCTTGATGGTCCATGATGCCAAAGGTTTACCTGTCCATCTTGTTGTGTTATCAGCCCACTTAACTCTGTCTCTTGTCTTGATGGTCCATGATGCCAAAGGTTTACCTGTCCATCTTGTTGTGTTATCAGCCCACTTAACTCTGTCTCTTGTCTTGATGGTCCATGATGCCAAAGGTTTACCTGTCCATCTTGTTGTGTTATCAGCCCACTTAACTCTGTCTCTTGTCTTGATGGTCCATGATGCCAAAGGTTTACCTGTCCATCTTGTTGTGTTATCAGCCCACTTAACTCTGTCTCTTGTCTTGATGGTCCATGATGCCAAAGGTTTACCTGTCCATCTTGTTGTGTTATCAGCCCACTTAACTCTGTCTCTTGTCTTGATGGTCCATGATGTCATAGGTTTACCTGTCCATCTTGTTGTGTTATCAGCCCACTTAACTCTGTCTCTTGTCTTGATGGTCCATGATGTCATAGGTTTACCTGTCCATCTTTTTGTGTTATCAGCCCACTTAACTCTGTCTCTTGTCTTGATGGTCCATGATGCCATAGGTTTACCTGTCCATCTTGTTGTGTTATCAGCCCACTTAACTCTGTCTCTTGTCTTGATGGTCCATGATGTCATAGGTTTACCTGTCCATCTTGTTGTGTTATCAGCCCACTTAACTCTGTCTCTTGTCTTGATGGTCCATGATGCCAAAGGTTTACCTGTCCATCTTGTTGTGTTATCAGCCCACTTAACTCTGTCTCTTGTCTTGATGGTCCATGATGCCAAAGGTTTACCTGTCCATCTTGTTGTGTTATCAGCCCACTTAACTCTGTCTCTTGTCTTGATGGTCCATGATGCCAAAGGTTTACCTGTCCATCTTGTTGTGTTATCAGCCCACTTAACTCTGTCTCTTGTCTTGATGGTCCATGATGTCATAGGTTTACCTGTCCATCTTGTTGTGTTATCAGCCCACTTAACTCTGTCTCTTGTCTTGATGGTCCATGATGCCATAGGTTTACCTGTCCATCTTGTTGTGTTATCAGCCCACTTAACTCTGTCTCTTGTCTTGATGGTCCATGATGCCAAAGGTTTACCTGTCCATCTTGTTGTGTTATCAGCCCACTTAACTCTGTCTCTTGTCTTGATGGTCCATGATGCCAAAGGTTTACCTGTCCATCTTGTTGTGTTATCAGCCCACTTAACTCTGTCTCTTGTCTTGATGGTCCATGATGCCAAAGGTTTACCTGTCCATCTTGTTGTGTTATCAGCCCACTTAACTCTGCCACGTCTACCTTGGACCTTCCCTTCCAATATGGCTATTACTACGGTATTGCATCTCTTCATATGTCACAAAAATTATATTTACCTTTTTTCTAATTGTGTTAAACTACTGGAGGCTGTAAAAATTTGGTTTTATAGAAGAATGTTGAGAATACCATGGACAGCTAAGAAGAGTAATGAAAACGTTCTGAGAGACGCCAAAGCATGAAGAGAGCTAATATCCAATATTAGGAAGAAACAATCATATTTTTGTTTTAAAAACCATGTAATGGGATGAGAACACCTGGAATATATTGTAACAACTGGAAACATTCAGGGGTGAAGAGATAGAGGAAAGCAAAGAGAAAAGATACACATTTTTTAACAGAATGGCTTAACAGAAGGTCAACAACAGAATAGGTAAATAATTGCCGGGATCGAAAGTTGTGGAGAGAAATGATCACCTGCGCCAGCAGGCACGTTAGTTGTTGATGATGAATTGTGTTAAGTGGCTCTTTATTTTTAATGTTCAGCTGATTCAGAACTTCCTTGTTTGTCCACTTTTCCTTCCACCCACTTGTCTCCATTTCCCTATAGATCCACATTTCAAAGGCTTCAATTTTCTGCTCTATATTGCTATTTAATGTCCATGTTTCTGCACAATATGTTTACAGTTTTTACTAAAAAGCGCCACTGCAGTATCGTCTCTCACTAGCACTCATCTTATCGTCAAGTAAATCGACTGTAAAAGAGACCCAAAACAAATGCAGAGAAGCTAAGGCAGGATGGTTAAGGCAGAAATGTGAAGAAATGGAAAAACAACAAAATAAAGACTCAAAATGTATGCATGACCAGTTAAATGAATTAACAGGAAGAAAAGAAGTCAAAGTTTCAGGATGTCTGAAATCAAAGGAAGGAAATACAATAATGGGACAGGAGAAGATAATGGAAAGATGGACAGAATATATCAGTCAACTCTACGATGATGAAAGATAAGAGCTAAACAATTCAAAGAAAGACACAGGTCCATCAATAATGCAGAGTGAAGTGGAGAACGCAATTCAATACATGAAAAGAGGCAAAGCTCCAGGTCCCGATAATATAACAATCGAAGAAGTAAATGCATTAGGAGAACTGGGAGTACAAGTCATAACAAAACTACTCAATGACATATATAACACAGGACACATACCCGAAGATCTACTAAAATCTATATTTGTAGCCATACCGAAGAAGTCAGGAGCCACTGATTGTGAAGACCATCGCACTATTAGTCTTATGAGCCATATGACTAAAATATTACTAAGAATAATCATGAGACGTGTAAGGAGCAAAATAAAACCAGAAATAAATGAGGAACAATGTGGATTTGTGGAAGGAAAGGGCACCAATAATGCAATATACATCTTAAGGACATTGATATAAAGAACTATAGAAGTAAAGAAAGATCTATATATGTGCTTTATAGACTACACGAAAGCATTTGACAAAGTAAAACATGTGGAAATAATAAATATTCAGGAGAAATTAAACATGATGACAAGGATCTGCGAATCATAAAAAAAAACATGTACTGGCAACAAACAGCAGCTATAAGAATTAGCAACCAAACAGGACAATTTCAATATATAAAACAAGGAGTCAGACAAGGCTGTGTTCTGTCGCCGGACTTGTTTTCACTTTACAGCGAATATATTATGAGATCAATTGTAGACAAAAAAGGAAATGAAGTCAACGGTCACAACATAAATAATTTGCGATATGTGGATGACACAGTCTTAATAGCTGAGAAAGATAATGAACTACAAGAAATGATAGACATAATAGTAAAAGAAAGCAACAAGAAACGTCTCAGTCTGAATTTTAAGAAAACAGAAGTGATGGTTATATCGAAGAAACAATCATCACCAGCATGCAACATAAAAATAAACAGGACAAATCTGAAACAAGTGCAACGTTTCAAATATTTGGGCACAATAATAACATCAGATGGGAGATGCACCACAGAAATAAAAAGCAGAATAGCTCAGGCCAAATAGCATTTCAGAAAATGAAAATATCTTATGCAACAAATCTATGTCAATAAAAATGAAAGAGTTCATCGGTACTATACAGAACCAATTCTAACCTATGGAAGCAAATCATGGACAATAGACAAACAAATGAACAGACTATTAGAAGCCATAGAAGTGGGATTTCTCACAAGAATGTTGAAAGTTTCATGGACAGCTAAAAAGACCAATAAGGAAATTTTCAAAGAGGCCAACACAAAAAGGGAGCTCAAAAAAAAAAAAACATCAGCAAGAAGCAATCAACATTTTTTGGGGCGCATTATGAGAAGAGTAAAGTTGGAATAATTGGTTACAACAGGAAAAATACAAGGAAAGAGAGATCGCGGACGACAAAGGGAGAAAGTACTTGATAGCTTGGTGTCATGGCATGGAAAACAGTCAACAACAGAACTGATACGATGCACTATAGATAGAAGATTGTGGTAGGACATGATCGCCTACGCCAACCGGTATGGCACATGATGATGATGAAGTTATCTGCTGCGTATGTGATCACGTCTCTCCACAACTTTCTTTCTCTAGTACTGCTTTAATCAATTCTGTTGTTGATTTCCCACTAAGCCATTCTCTTAAAATGTTTATCTTTTCTTTTTGTTTCTCTCTATATAAACAAAGTAAACAACCCCGTCACGCCAAGTGGCGCATAAGGAATATGGTGTTAGTGACCATCATTTTTATAGCCCTTCGGCACATATTTTTTGGGGGTAATGTGGTCGGTATTATGCCCGTGCCGCTTTACTTTCTCAGGAAAAATTCGATCCCCAGTTAAGGCTGGGTGAACCCGGAAGCCAACGATAGGATCGAATCCGACCTCTTGTCGTTTGTAGTCCAGTTCACTAACCACTAAACTATCGCGAACACCACCCCCCCCCTCCACTCTCTCTCTCTATTTTTTTTAAATTCATGTTTCAATTCAATGGGTGCCTCCTTTTCAAAGCTATGTTTTTCTTAGCATCAACTCGGACCAGATTGTTCTCACAGTTTCTCTCTTTCTCACTCTCTCTCTCTCTCTCCCCCTCTCTCTCTGCGATCAAGACTCAATCAAAGTAGGATTCCAGTCTCTCTCATGAAGGCAGCTGTCTGTTTAAGCGAATCGATTGCCCCATATACTCGTAGTTTTTCTTCGAGGGAGGTGGGCGTGGACCACATTGCTCTTCTCAGGTCTGTGTACTGGGGCAATCCTGTAGAACATGTTTTGTAGTAATATTGTCCAGTGTACAGTGGCATAGGCTTGTTGTACTTATTTTGAATTTGGTGAACATGTGATTCCTCATTCTATTGTGGCCAGTGCGTATGCGAAGTATGATGACTTGATCCCTCCTTGATAGTTGATGATATCCGCCCCTTTCGTTATGCTTTGTGTGTTCTCGTTTCCATTTCTCGTGGAACTGACCTTTGAGGATGGATTTGGCTTCATCATAACTGAGCGGATGGTTCTCCTGTGGTAATCTCCCTCCCTCTTTAGCTAATTTGTCTGCGCGTTCGTTCCCGTGTATATTACAGTGTGATGGTATCCATTGAATGACTACTCTCTGGAAGTTATTGCATAGTTGGTCCAGGGTTTTTCTCAAGTCATCTAGTTCATTGTTCTTAGGACTTTTTAGAGCTGATAATACTGACAGTGCATCAATCAGGATCACCAATTTATTGTGCGTGTTATTTTTGTGTTGAGTAGCCAGTATTGCAGCATCTCTGAGGGGCTCAGTTTCTGCTTTAAAGTAGTTTGAGAATTTTCCAGTAGCTATTGGCTTGGTGATCTCGTCCTGGTTATTCAGCGTCAAGAACACCCCCCCCCCCCCTCCATTTCTGGTGGCATTTGTAGCAGAGCCATCTGTGTATATGTGGGATCAAGAATCCTGTGGGTAGGTATCGTGTATGTGTTTTTCTGCTACGTGTTTTCTTTCTGTGTCTGATTGTGTGCCTTTTTTCATGATTACTGTTATACTTTCCTTAAGTTCTGGTATTTTATGTTTTCCATGAGGAGACATATCAGGTGGGCCCACGGGTTTCAATATTGTTTGGGAAGTACTGGGTCTCCAGTAGTTAGTTCATTGGCAATTGCAGCGAAGTTGCTCCTCTTTAGTCGTACAATTCCGGAACCAGATATTCTTTGGTGCATGGGATGGCTAAGGAGCCTTCTATATTTCTCCACTTGTTTCAATACTTTAGTGACCCGTCTGTCATCTAAGGGTTGTAAACCTGTTACTGTTTCTAGAGTCTTGATAGGTGTAGATTTCATAGCACCAGTGATGATATGGGCAGCTTGGTTCTGTGTTCTGTTAATTTTGCTAAGGTGTGATTTGGAAGCCATAGCCTAAGCTATGACACCATACTCTAGAACTGGTCTGACTCTTCCTACGTATAGTCTTTTCAAAATATTCCTGTCTGCCATCCGGGCCGTTCCTGCCAATTTCTTCATAATATTGTTCGCTTTCTGGCTTTTTTCCTTGCTCTGTCTATCTGATTTTTCCAAGTCATTCTGCGATTAATGGTGATGCCAAGATATGTTGGGTTTTGGTCAATAGGGAGTGTATGGTCTTTTATCTTCAAGTTTGCAGAGAGTGTGTTTCTTGATAGTCTGAAAATTGTATATGTAGTTATTTTTTCGTTCATTGGTAAGAACCTGGTGTTCGTCCATTTTTAAAGTTTACCTAGGGCATCTTGCATCCTAGGTCCAGCCACCGACATACTTTCCTCACGAGCCCATAACGCCAGATCATCTGCGTATATTGCTGAGTGTATTCTGGGTGGAATGTCTTTTACGATGTCATTTATGAAAATTAAAAAGAGTGTTGGGGACAAGACTCCGCCTTGTGAGACACCTTGTTGAGACCTTCTTACTTAGTTGACCTTGAACTTGTACTCTGGCCGTTCTATTCTGAAGGTATCGAGAGACCCAATTGAATAAACGACCCTGGATGCCAAGTCTAAAATGCTTGTTCTTTAAACCCTCTCGCCAAACCCTATCAAAATCCTTCTCCATGTCGACCCACACTGCCAGTGTGTGTTTCTTTTCTTGTAGAGCATCCTCTATTTCCTGTGCAATGTAGGTGACCAGGTCTTCAGTTGATCTGTGCTGACGAAAGCCACTTTGTTGTGGTACGATTTGTTGTTTTGTCTCCAAATGCCACATAAGTCTTCTGTTAACCAGACTTTCCATGAGTTTACTTAGGCAGCTCAGTAGGCTAATTGGTCTGTAGCTACTTGGGTCTTGTGGGTCTTTTCCACACTTGAGGATGGGCACCATAATAGCTTCTTTCCAGATTGCCGGCACATGACCTCTCTTCCAGCTAGCATTTATTATCCTTAGAAGCTGGCTCTTGGCTTTCTGTCCCAGATTTAGGAGCATTTCGTTGGAGATTCCATCTTTACCAGGGGAACTTTTGAGTTTTAATCCTTTGATGGCAACATCTAATTCAGTCGGGGTAAAGATGGTCGTCTGATGCTCTTCTGGTGCTAAAGGTATGTGTTGTGCATCTTGGTTTTCCCGCCTTGCAGCTTTCTGTTTGTCTATTGGAATGTTTATTCTACTAATGTTTTAGTAAGTCTCTATCAGTAGATTTGCTGCCCTTTTGCCTTTGATGATGTTCTGATTGTGTGTTAATGATATTGGAAGTCGGCAGTTGTTTTCGTCACTCAGGGCTTTCGCAAGTTTTCATAGTTCATGACCATTGTTGTCTAGATTAAGTTAAGGCTGTCTGTTTTGTTTATCCAGCTCTGACTTGCTGATATCATGACCTCACGTCTGTATTTGGCCGAGGCTGCTTTGTAGGCTATGTTGCTCTCTGTGTTGTGTGATGTTGCAGCTAGTTCTCTGGCAGAGTCCAGTTCCTCTTATAGTCTTTGTATTTCCTTGCTCCAGTATGGCTTGTAGTTTCTTCTTGCTCCTCTAGGAATGAATTATGTAGCAGCTCTCAGGATGCCATTTGTTAACCGCTCTATCATATTTTTGACCTTCTTTTCGTGGGTGTTGATAGGCGCAGTATA
The DNA here is from genome assembly GCA_032433765.1 of Megaustenia siamemsis. NCBI lineage: Eukaryota > Metazoa > Mollusca > Gastropoda > Stylommatophora > Ariophantidae > Megaustenia > Megaustenia siamemsis. Next base: position 7,778,977 of record JAVIAB010000159.1, read on the forward strand.
TGCATCTGTGAGCCTTGCAAACTTTGCCCAATCTGCTCTCTTATAGTTCCAGCGGGGAAGATGTATTTGCAGCTCCTGTTTGTGAGCAAGAGCCACTGAAAGTTTGACTGGTCTATGGTCATTATCTCCAAGTTGGTTCAGCACTTTTCTGGTTATTTTGATAGGTATGTCTCCAGTTGCAAATGCTAAGTCGGGAGTGGAAGTTGTTTTCCATCTTCTTGAGTAGAAGGTTGGGGGGGGGGGGGGGGTTCCTCCCTAGAGTTTATGAGGAATAGGTTGTTGTCTATTTCCTATTCTTCCACTTCTTCACCTCGAGCATTGGACTCCTTATATCCCCATCTTTCAGAGTGGCTGTTAAAGTCTCCTACTACCAGACACTTTGATGGTGTTATTTCCATTGACTCCAGCTTCAGTAATTTGTCATTTGGACAGTATATATTAAATATTCTTATGTTAATGTATAGGTCTGTGCCAATGATCTCTGCCTCTCCGTTTGTGACTACCTCTATCAGTTTTGCTGGGATGGAATTTTTCATTAGTATAAGAATTCCACCCTTGTGACCTTCCCTATCTTGTCTAAATGTTTGGTAGCCCCTGATCATAAATCTGTGCTGATGATTAAGGTGAGTTTCCTGGATGCTGGCAACATCTATCTCCTCCTCTGCCAGTCTGATTGTTAGAGCTTGCTTTTTGTGATATATGCCCTCCGCATTCCAGTGTATTATATTTAGATGTTTCTTGAAGCCTTTCCGGTCATTGGTAGTTTCTATCATAATTAGAGTCTGTTAGATCCAGTTTGATTGATTACTTGTTAAAACGTTGCACTGTGTTCTGCGCCAGAGGCCCAGTGCATCCGATTTCAGCCAGCATTTTATTCAGGTTTGCGTTCCTTCACCTTTGATTGTCCCCAATCTTCCTGCAAGGCAGCAGATTGTCTTTTCACAGTTTCAGACTAGATTTTACTTTAAATTTTGGATGCCAATTGCGGTCTATTGTAACCTAGAAGGCAGTCAGAAAATGAGGATCGTGACTTGCCAGGAATTAAACAAAACCTCATTGTCATGAGGCCAATAATTATTGGTAATTATTAAAGGTAGGTCAACGATGGCAGGGAGTGAGTACCGGAGGAAGAGATGATGAGAGGAAGAATAAGGAAGCCGGTATAAGTCAAGTAGGTAGGGGGAAGGGTGGTAGAGTGATAGAGGGGTGGTCCGGAGGAAGCAAGTCACTCGGGAGGTAGGGAAGTAAAGAGGAGGAGAAATGGAGAGGAGGGATGTGAAGCAGGTATGTAGGAAGTGGATAGGAGGAGAGGCGGTAGGTCAGAAGTGAATAGAAAGAGAGGGAGTCTGGAGAAGTGGAGTAATAGGGGGATGGTGCGCAATAGGTATGAACCAAAGGAGGTAAAGAAGTAGGGAAATGCAGGAACAAAGGGAGATGATGAGGGTCCTAGGAGAGGAATGAAAGTGGGCATCAAGATAAGGTGGATACAAGAATAGTAGATATAGAGGAGTAGTGACTACAAGTGAATAGAGAGGAAAGGGGTGAGTTAGGAGTGGATCAACAGAGAGGTGGTGGGAAGGACGAGGAACAATAGAGGTGGGCAGAGAGATGGTACAGTCCAGGTGGAGAGGTAATATAGTGATAAAGAGGTGAAGGACATGAAGGTAGTCAGAAGAGAAAAGGGGGGGGGGGGTTGGATGAAGAAGGCAAGATAAGGGTTACTCAAAGCGGATATGGAGAACAGGGACGGGCGAGGAGTAGAAGATCCAAGAAGTGAAATAGGAAGAGAAGTCCAATAGTGGGAGGATGGAGTCGGAGGAAGGAGGGTCCTCAGAGGGACAGGGATACATTGATGCCACGAGGGCTGAGGCAACCCCAACGAGCGATCAGACGGGGCTCCAGAGTGAGCCGCCTGTGGTGATCAGAGGAGCACGATACTAGGCCAGTTACCAAGACATCCGTCTCACCTCGATGGCCATTCGAGTTAAAGTGGGCTGCTACAGGAGTGTCCGCTTCTCGGGTGATGTCATTCAAGTGTTCACGGCACCTATCGCCGATCCTTCGACCAGACTGACCGATGTAGGTCAACTTACATCGCTTACAAATGATGGCATAAATGATGTTCCGCGATGTGCAAGTGAATCCCTCTCCGATCTCGAAAAGACCATTAGGGAAGAGGACAGTGTCGGTCTGGAAAACGTGGTCACAAGTTTTACACACTCTGCGGTTGCAGCGGATAGTGCCTCGATGGCTAAAGAGGGTGGCAGGAAGACGGCCCCTGACAAGAAGGTCTCGGAGGTTCCGGTCACATCTAAGGCCACTAATGGCGGGTCGGGGAAGAGCAGATAGGTAGTAGGGTCAGATGGAAGAATAGGGAGGTAGCGGTGGATAGTCCTAATCACAGCGTAGTGGTGAGGGTAGTAGGTAAGGACGAGCACTACTCTGTCCGAGGGGGATGAGTAGAGGGGGTAAGAGCAGAATGACGTGAAGTGTGGAGAACTCGACGTAGGGCAGGGAGGAGAGCTGATTCTGGATAGAGGCGTCGACGGAAGAAGTCAAGCATAAGGTGGGCGTTGTGAAGGAAATCTTCATCGTCTTGGCAAAGGCGACGTAGTCTGAGAAGCTGAGAATATGGAAGAGAGTTCTTGCAGGATGTAGGGTGAGAGGAGTCATAGCGGAGGAAACAATGGGAGTCTGTGGCCTTGTAGAAGACCGAGGTAAGAAGATGAGAGGTGCCCAAGGAGACTGAGATATCTAGGAAAGATACGGAAGAGGTGGAGATGTGGAAGGTGATGTGGATGGAGGCGTGGAAATGTCCGACATATTCGATGAAACGGGAGATCTCATCCTCAGGAAGGTCAGACAAACCAATGCCGTCATCGATGTACCTACAATACATAAGGGGAAGAGGGCCCTGGTAGGTTTGGATGATTTGGTGGTGGATTTCCCTACATCTCGAGTGACTTGCTTCCTCCGGACCACCCCTCTATCACTCTACCGCCCTTCTCCCTACCTACTTGACTTATACCGGTTTCCTTATTCTTCCTCTCATCATCTCTTCCTCCGGTACTCACTCCCTGCCATCGTTGACCTACCTTTCTACTCTTCCAGTTCTAGGCCTTCCATTCTGTAGAGCCTATATCCCTCTCACCCATCTCCCAGTTCACTACTTTGTCTTTTCATTCCCTCTTTCTTTTAACCTCTCGCGGGATCTCTCACTTACATTGTTCAAGTGATTTATAGCATGGTTCGCCCCTCCGGCGAAGTGTCCTTCCACTCGCCTGTCTCAATCACGTGTTACTTTCTTAACACATTCTTAACGCTCCTATTCATTCTGACTTGTTTCAGCACGGAGGGCTGACTTGCTGCTCGAAGCTAAGTGCATTTTATGATACATTTTTTATTTTTCTCTTTCTCATTTTCCATTTTATATATCCTGACGCCCATCCTACCTCTCGTCATGTAGTATTCATTTCTCTCTCCTTTCTTATTTCTACCTCCTACTTTCCTAGCCCTCCACTCGATCATCTAACATGTAGTTATAGATAATTGTGCTTCACCGTTTGTTGTCGTTGTCCTTGTATTCTGCAGAAGGCCACAGGCCGAAACGTCAGTATTGTGTTGTGTTCCTTCCTTGTAAAGCTGTCATCATACTTTGGAGTGTTTAGCACACCCTATCACTGGCTCTCTGTCTAGAATTTACATCGACATAACACTAAAGGACTATTTTTTTTTCTTATATCTTATTACAAAACATCGGTTTGCATGCAGTTTTTTTTTATATTTCGCTTTTGAGAATGCAGCCTATGATCTATCCTGTACCTCACTTCTTTTGCAGGTCTACATCTTACCTCTAGCTAGACCAATCAATCCTCTTTTGAGGCTGCCGTTTATTTTTTTACTGGTAAACATTTGTATTGATTTAGATCCTTCCCGAGCCGCTAGACGTCGCATGGGGCTGGTAGTGTTTTATACCATTAATCACTTTTCTTAGCAAAACGTTCAATCTTATCTAATGAGTCTATGCCTGTCAACTTTGCTTCACTTATAAGTGTTCTTTTTAGTGTCTCTCTAGGTCTTCTTATTTTTCTGTGTTCTGATGTTTCCCATAGAAGAGAATGTTTTGGAATTCTCTCGTCCCCTTTCAACACGCCCATCCTCTCTTTCAATGGTTGCATAGACATTTCTCTTATTTCAATATTAGCCCTGATTTAATTCCATTGTATACAGTGTATTAATCTTAGGCATTTGTCGTCAAAAGCGTTTAGTTTTCTCTCAATCTTTTTGTTGTTTCCTAGCTTTCACAAACGTAGATAAGGATTGACAATACGTTCAAGTTAAATATTCTAAGTTTAATTTTCTTGCTTTGTTTTTTTCTTTTATTTCCATGTTGTCCAGGTTTTTAAAACTCGCTACTGCTTGTACTATCCTGCATCTGCTCTCTTTCTTTGTTTCACCTTCTTGATCTAAATTACTTCTAAGAATAGGTTTGTTTTAATATATAACTATTGCTTTGTTTGATTGCAAATTTGTGTGCTAGTACTAGTATGTTTCCCGTGTGTTACCAGGGCCTCATTATGAGGGAAGTAAAGAATAATGACACTGTGACCTTCCATGCATGTCGTAACAGACCACTAAGGAGGTTGATCGATGGCTTGACAAGCTGTCATTGTAAAAAGTATTGTTTTGGAAACAGCGCCATAGATTTTAGAAGCAGTGATTTCTGCAATATGTGCCATTTTGGCACGCAAGGTTTCTGTTTTTGAGATTGTGGTTCTGCCGTCTTCGGCTCGAAAGGACATTAGATAGACTAGTATGTACCTAACTGTTTGTTTATATATTAATAAATATACAAGTGATGGCCTCTGCTCCCGTAGAGAATATTCTGTGTCACCTTTGAGCAACAAAAGGTTAGATATCTGTTCTATAACAAATGCTCATGATGCATGTAGAGGATTTTAGTCCAGACAGCCTAGAATTTCCGCCCTGTCTTCAGATCGAAAGGACAATAGATCAGAAGATAAGATAGATAAATCACTGTTTAGGTAAGATAAATGGTGTATCTAGTCCTATAGGATTAAAAGGTGGTCACGCGTTCAAAGCTGAGAATATTAAACCCTAGACAATCGCAAAGTCTAGACTGTTTGTCAAAGGTGGTCACGTGTTCAAAGCTGAGAATATTAAAAACCCTAGACAATCGCAAAGTCTAGACTGTTTGTCAAAGGTGGTCACGTGTTCAAAGCTGAGAATATTAAAACCCGACAATCGCAAAGTCTAGACTGTTTGTCAAAGGTGGTCACGTGTTCAAAGCTGAGAATATTAAAACCCGACAATCGCAAAGTCTAGACTGTTTGTCAAAGGTGGTCACGTGTTCAAAGCTGAGAATATTAAAACCCGACAATCGCAAAGTCTAGACTGTTTGTCAAAGGGGGTCACGTGTTCAAAGCTGAGAATATTAAAACCCGACAATCGCAAAGTCTAGACTGTTTGTCAAAGGTGGTCACGTGTTCAAAGCTGAGAATATTAAAACCCGACAATCGCAAAGTCTAGACTGTTTGTCAAAGGTGGTCACGTGTTCAAAGCTGAGAATATTAAAACCCGACAATCGCAAAGTCTAGACTGTTTGTCAAAGGTGGTCACGTGTTCAAAGCTGAGAATATTAAAACCCGACAATCGCAAAGTCTAGACTGTTTATCAAAGGTGGTCACGTGTTCAAAGCTGAGAATATTAAAACCCGACAATCGCAAAGTCTAGACTGTTTGTCAAAGGTGGTCACGTGTTCAAAGCTGAGAATATTAAAACCCGACAATCGCAAAGTCTAGACTGTTTGTCAAAGGTGGTCACGTGTTCAAAGCTGAGAATATTAAAACCCGACAATCGCAAAGTCTAGACTGTTTGTCAAAGGTGGTCACGTGTTCAAAGCTGAGAATATTAAAACCCGACAATCGCAAAGTCTAGACTGTTTGTCAAAGGTGGTCACGTGTTCAAAGCTGAGAATATTAAAACCCGACAATCGCAAAGTCTAGACTGTTTGTCAAAGGTGGTCACGTGTTCAAAGCTGAGAATATTAAAACCCGACAATCGCAAAGTCTAGACTGTTTATCAAAGGTGGTCACGTGTTCAAAGCTGAGAATATTAAAACCCGACAATCGCAAAGTCTAGACTGTTTGTCAAAGGTGGTCACGTGTTCAAAGCTGAGAATATTAAAACCCGACAATCGCAAAGTATAGACTGTTTGTCAAAGGTGGTCACGTGTTCAAAGCTGAGAATATTAAAACCCGACAATCGCAAAGTCTTGACTGTTTGTCAAAGTCTAAGATTCAACTAGATTCCACATTTTTAAAAAATCCTTCGGTCCATCTTTATAATAATTAATCAATTACATTTCTAACATTCATTCATTGGGTGCAGTCTCCACATTAAAGGTTGGCTACCATGGAGCTCTCAATGAGATAGAACTGCTTGCACAGAACAGAGACAGATGGCGAGATTTGATAAAATATATTTAAAAGAAAACTGCTAGAACAAAAAAAATTCATATAGGAAAAGGTGTATCTTGGTCAACGCCCTATGGGCCGGTAACGGCTCGAAAGGTCAATAGATAGACCATGGAGCACCATTTTACTCTGTCTCTTGTATTGATAGTGCCTGTCATAAGTTTACCTGTCCATCATTTAATGCTGTATGTCCACTTTAATCTTGGTCTGCCTCATCTACGATGTACCTTCCCTTCCAAGATGACTTGTAGTAGGGTACTATGTCTCTTTACATGCCCCAAAAGTTTCAGCTTTCTTCTAATTGTGTTAGCATAGTTCACTTTCAGTAGATTGAGAACATCATTGTTTGTCTTCTGTTCCATCCACCCAATTCTCCCAATTTTTCAACAGATCCACATTTCCACCCAATTCTCACCATTTTTCAACAGAACCACATTTCCACCCAATTCTCACCATTTTTCAACAGATCCACATTTCCACCCAATTCTCACCATTTTTCAACAGATCCACATTTCCACCCAATTCTCACCATTTTTCAACAGATCCATATTTCCACCCAATTCTCACCATTTTTCAACAGATCCACATTTCCACCCAATTCTCACCATTTTTCAACAGATCCACATTTCCACCCAATTCTCACCATTTTTCAACAGATCCACATTTCAAAGGCTTCATTTTTTCTACTCTGTTTTCTTATTTAATGTCCATATTTCCTAGACGCACGCTAGAACTCACAAATACTGAACCCAACATCATGAAAGAGGAAATCGAAGAAGTAATCAAATATGCACCAAGAAATAAGCTCCAGGGATAGATAACATTCCAATAGAAATAATAGCAGCAGCAGGAGAAACAGAAGTGCAATGGCTGCACAGAATATTTAATGCAGCATGGCACCAACAACAAGCCCCAGAAGACTGGCAACAGGCAATCATCATACCAATATGGAAAAAGAAAGGTAGCAAAAGAGACTGCAATCAATATAGAGGTATATCTCTTCTCAGCCATGTAGGAAAGCTATACACCAAAATCTTGGAAAAAAGGCTGAGACCAATAATAGAACTACATTTAAGCGATTCTCAAATGGGGTTCAGAAAAAACAGAGGATGTACTGACGCACTATTCACATTAAAACAACTTGCAGAAAAAACGACAGAACACAATCAAAACGTATACATAGCCTTCATTAACCAGGAAAAAGCATTCGACAGAGTAAACAGAGAACAGCTGTGGGAGATACTAACAACATACGGAGTAAGCCAACATCTAACCAACCTTATTAAAAGTCTCTACTTCAACAGCAGCTGCAGGGTCAGAACAGCAGCAAGCTACACAGACCACTTCGAAGTTAGATCAGGTGTAAGACAGGGGTGCGTACTATCCCCCTACTGTTTATTACATACATGGACCATATATGCAAGCTAGCCAACCCATCAGAGACAGAGGAGATCAACGAGCTTTTATTTGCAGATGATCAGGCACTGATACATGAAACAATAGAAGACCTACAAGAACACTTAAACAAACTCAACATCTCAGGCACAAAATACAACATCAACAAAACAGAAGTCATGAATGTTGCCAAAAATAAACAGAACATCAACATAACTATAGAAGGCAGACAACTAAAACAAGTAGAGGAATTCAAATACCTAGGAAGTCTAATGACAAACGATAATTCTCAAACAGCAGAGATAGAATCAAGATGCAACAAAGCTTGTCAAATCATCGGACAGTTATCACCACTATTGTCCAACAAGGAAATAGCTCTGGAGGCAAAACGAGCACCATACAATACAATCTTCATCCCAATGTTGTGCTACCAATGCCAGTCCTGGACCCTAGATGCAAGAACAATAAGAAAAATAACCTCTACAGAGATGAAATGTGTTAGACGAATAACAGGAAACAGTCTGAGAGATAAGATCAGAAATGAAGAATTGATAAAAAAGCTAGGAATAGCCCCCGCCATAGAATATATAAGGAAACAACAGATAAAATGGTTTGGCCACGTGACAAGCAGAAAGAACAAAACACAACACAACAAGCCTTCAACAAACATTGTGAGAACACCAGACCCAAGGGTCGACCACGAAAAAGATGGATCGATGGAATATTAGAAGCACTAGGACACATAACAGCAGCAGAGGCGAACAGAAGAGCAAAAGACCGCAAATTATACCTCCCCTCGACACTAAAAGGCAGATGAGGAAGGAAAGAAGAAGAAGAAGATACAGGAATTTTGAGAAATATAACATTATACAATTCATAGATTTTGTTATGATGTTACCTGCTTTAATGTAGTTATATTTTTCCTGTTGTTAAAATTGCTTTTTGCTATTTCTATTCTTTTAGGCATTGGGCAAATGGGTGGTTAGCTCACAGGCTGCTGGATCCACACAACACACAAATGGAAAGGAAGGAACAAAAGACAAATAAAAAATGAGGAACATGACACCACTAGAAAGGGAGAAACATTAAAAGTTGAACAATAGTCAAATAAATACATTTTAATTTTATTTAGTTTGTATCCATTTTGACAGCTAACATGTTATTATAACATTTGAGTGCTAGAAATAATAAAACATACAAAAACATCTCACACTAAGTAATCTCATATTTCAGAAAGTGCATCCATTTTATCCACTTCATATAGCTCATGAACCTGAGACCAACTAATTAGTGCTCAATCTCTCTCTTCACTTCTTGTACCCATTCAGGTGTCAAGGGAGATATAAAGTTTTGAAGAAAAGTGAAGGCGGGCTCTGTACACAGGCAACGGATAGAGCCATTGCAGAAGTCAGAAATATTTAGGGTCACCTTTGTCTACATTCCTGGACATGTGGGAGTATAAAGAAATGAAAGAGCAGACAGGTTGGCTAGCTATGCTGTTGTTGAGGAAGGTCAACCAAAGGATCAGGCGGACGTCATCAATGCTCTCCAAGATGTGGGAAGGGCACAGGACTTCGACAACCATGAGTCCATGTCACTCCTTTGGATGAAAGAGATTGGGATTAAGAAGGGCACATCCAGAAATGAGAAACTTAGTGGGCGTATAAGAAGACTTATCAACCAACACAGAATTTAAGTGGTCAGTCACTGGTCACTGGGACTTGGTGAGGAGGGGATTTGAGCACCTATGGACATGCTCGGAATACAATGACAATGATCTGCAAATAACACAATATAAAGTTCTGGTTCTCGCCATTTTGGCAGCTTCAGTCATTGCCAATTTATGTTGTTGAAGTGTTTCTTTGATGTTGTCTGTCCATCTTACTCTAGGTCTGCCTCTTGCCCTTCTCCCTTCCCCTCTTTTATTATAAGCTTGGTATGGTCAAGAATCACACAACTCACTGAATTAACCAAATTTATGAAGAAAACAACCACTTCACAGATACTTGGGTCCAATAGTGTCAGTTCAAATCCTCAAATTGCCACAAAGAACATGCCGTCTAAAAGAGGAGAGACTAGTTACATATTCAAGAGAGAAGGGTTTATTAATTTGAGTACTTGCTGCAATGAAAGTACTTGCAGCGAAGATGATGGCGCTGGATAGAACACACATTGTGGAAGCCAACTGAGAGTATTACACAACAGGTATTCTCTTTTTTGGAATCCCCAAGGAAAAAGACAAAGAGAAAAACCAAAATAATCTTGGAGAAGCAGAGATGAAGATGATAGGGAAGACATGGAATGATCTTAAAAGAATGGCAAGAAACAGAATGGCTTGGAAAGTGTTTGTTGAAGACCTATGCTCCACAGGGAGCTGAAAAGTAGAAGTAGACTTGCTGCAATAGGTGAGGCAACATGAACTACAAATAAATGCTGCCTTGGAGGAAGAAAACAATGTGCTGAAAATATATGTTCTGATAAGCAAAGTGCAGAAAACACATAAAATGTAAAAACATTCTATTATCACAGGACTAATTGTATACTTTAAGTTTGGAAATAAACACAGTCATCAGATATAATAAATATGAAATACTATGCCGGGCCATGTGTATAGCTGTAGAAAACAAATAAAACAACATAAAATAAAATGATATTTAGCAGCAAAACTAATAGAAAGACAAGAAGAGCTACAACATTTCACCAAAAAATACCATTTTATGTTTATTTTCTTCATTTAAAAAAAAAAAAAAAAAAGCAAAGAGCCCCATCACTCCAAATGGTGTATAGGGAATATGGTACTATAATCACAATTTTGTATAACCTTCAACACATGATTTTTGGGGTAATGTGGTTGGTATTACACCCAAGCCACTGTACTTTCCAAAACAAAAATCTGGTACCCATTTAAGACTGGGTGAACCCAGAAGCTGCCGATCAGGATGAATCTGACCTCTTGTCCTTTGTAATCCAGTTTACTAACCACTGAGCTATCATGTGTCCCTTTATTTTCTTCAGATTTTAATTTTAATGTCTGTAATTTAAGTTCAAGACCATAAACTATTATCCAGTGCCAAACTTGGAGATTAGCCGCAAAGAAGAAAAGAAAGACCACAACTACTGAAATGATAAATGTTTGAAGAATATACAATTGATAATAAACAACACAATTATAATGAAGAAATTAGACAAACTTACCAAAATAACCAGTGCAACAGCAGAAGAGAGGTAGACCTCCCAAGAAAAGGGCATACATAATATTTGATGCAAACCAAAGAGGACTGTCTAGTGCATTCCATTTTTTCCCCTCAAAGATGAAAGGCAGATAATAAATTATTCATCCAATGAGGACAAGGAACAAGATTAGATCATAAATTATTCATCCAATGAGGACAAGGAACAAGATTAGATCATAAATTATTCATCCAATGAGGACAAGGAACAAGATTAGATCATAAATTATTCATCCAATGAGGACAAGGAACAAGATTAGATCATAAATTATTATCCAATGAGGACAAGGAACAAGATTAGATCATAAATTATTATCCAATGAGGACAAGGAACAAGATTAGATCATAAATTATTCATCTAATGAGGACAAGGAACAAGATTAGATCATAAATTATTCATCCAATGAGGACAAGGAACAAGATTAGATCATAAATTATTCATCCAATGAGGACAAGGAACAAGATTAGATCATAAATTATTATCCAATGAGGACAAGGAACAAGATTAGATCATAAATTATTATCCAATGAGGACAAGGAACAAGATTAGATCATAAATTATTCATCCAATGAGGACAAGGAACAAGATTAGATCATAAATTATTATCCAATGAGGACAAGGAACAAGATTAGATCATAAATTATTATCCAATGAGGACAAGGAACAAGATTAGATCATAAATTATTCATCCAATGAGGACAAGGAACAAGATTAGATCATAAATTATTATCCAATGAGGACAAGGAACAAGATTAGATCATAAATTATTATCCAATGAGGACAAGGAACAAGATTAGATCATAAATTATTATACAATGAGGACAAGGAACAAGATTAGATCATAAATTATTATCCAATGAGGACAAGGAACAAGATTAGATTATAAATTATTCACCCAATGAAATTATACACTCAACGATGACAGAGAACAAGACAAGAACATAAATTATTTACCCAGTAAAAACAGAGAGCAAGACAAGACCATAAATTAATCATTCACTGAAGTATTTTTCTGGCATTTATCCCAATTTTTTGGGGTCAGCCAGGGAACTATAGGACCTAAGAATAAAGGCAGCATGATCAGGCAGTTATGGCACGATGTGTTTGGGTCAGAGTTTAGCAAAGCAAAAAAATTAAAAAAAAAAAACACTATTGCTTGCAGATGACAAGTTGATGGACATGACAATCCTTTAGCCCTGAATTGGCATAGACTTATGATGTGACATGACAATCCTTAAGCCCTGAATTGGCATAGACTTATGATGTGACATGACAATCCTTAAGCCCTGAATTGGCATAGACTTATGATGTGACATGACAATCCTTAAGCCCTGAATTGGCATAGACTTATGATGTGACATGACAATCCTTAAGCCCTGAATTGGCATAGACTTATGATGTGACATGACAATCCTTAAGCCCTGAATTAGCATAGACTTATGATGTGACATGACAATCCTTAAGCCCTGAATTGGCATAGACTTATGATGTGACATGACAATCCTTAAGCCCTGAATTGGCATAGACTTATGATGTGACATGACAATCCTTAAGCCCTGAATTGGCATAGACTTATGATGTGACATGACAATCCTTAAGCCCTGAATTGGCATAGATTTATGATGTGACATGACAATCCTTAAGCCCTGAATTAGCATAGACTTATGATGTGACATAACAATCCTTAAGCCCTGAATTGGCATAGACTTATGATGTGACATGACAATCCTTAAGCCCTGAATTGGCATAGACTTATGATGTGACATGGCAAGAGACATGTATTGGTGACCCTGCATTTTCTTGTTAAATGTCAGTCACTTTGGAGTACTCTGTGATGAGCAAAGATAGTAGTGAATTGCACCTGTTTCTACTAACTAGGATTTTAACTGCAGAGGTGATCTAAGCTCTTACAGACTTTTCAATGAAAAAAAAAGTAACGCGCCCTGTCATGCCATGTGGCATATAGGGAATACGGTGTTAGTGACCATAGTTTTTACAGACTTTTGGCACATGAATTTTAGGGCAATATAGTCAGTATTACGCCCATGCTACTTTATTTCCCCCTAAAAAATCTAATACCCACTTAAGGCTGGGTGAATCTGGAATCCATCAATCAGGATCTAACCCGACCTCTTGTCCTTTGTAGTCAAGTTCGCAAACCACTAAACTATCCTGTTGTTTGATGAAAAAAAAAAAGTAAAGTACCCCTGTCACACCAAGTGGTGTATAGGGAATATGGTGTTAGTGACCATAAAGTTTACAGACCTTCGGCATATGATTTTTGGGGTAATATGGTCGGTATTACGCCCATGCCACTTTACTTTCCCAGAAAAAAATCCGGTACCCTTTAAAAGCTGGATGAACCGGAAGCCGTCGGTTAGGATCAAACCTACCTCTTGTCCTTTGTAGTCAAGTTCACTAACCACTGAGCTATCGCGGCTCCCAAAAAAATATGGAACTCTTCACGAATTTGCGTGTCATCCTTGTGCAGGGGCCATGCTAATCTTCTCTGTATCGTTCCAATTTTAGTATATGTTCTGTGTGAACAGTACTGTTGTTTAGATGAGCGATGAGGATAATCTGACAACTAAACTAAACTACGATTAGTATGATTCTGAAAATAACTTGGGGTCTGCTTCATGAACTTTACAGGACTGAATGCAGACAGAAAGTTTGTCCCAAATATCTTCTCTAGTGTGAACTAGTCACAAACAATTTGTTCAAGCCAACATCAGCTTTTATCTCTACAGATTGACACACTGCTGCTGAAGAGTGAGTAACTTGTAACACTGGATTAGCCAAGAAAAGATGATCTCTCCAGTGTCTGATCTCTTGTATTTTTGAGAGAGAGAGCTACTAAAGCAATCTTGTTGACATGGACATCACACCTCAAAACTTCCCTTCTGTGGGTATTCTCTAGTGTTTTATTATCAGTCACACTCAGCAAATCTTGGGAGCCGCGATAGCTCAGTGGTTAGTGAACTGGACTACAAAGGACAAGAGGTTGGATTCAATCCCAACCGACAGCTACCGGTTCACCCAGCCTTTAATGGGTACCGGATTTTTTTTCTGGGAAAGTAAAGTGACACGGGCGTAATACCGACCACATTACCCCAAAAATCATGTGCTGAAGGTCTGTAAAATGTATGGCCACTAACACCATACTCCCTATACACCACTTGGCGTGACAGGGGTACTTTACTTTTTTTTTCTTCAGCAAATCTTGTAGACATGGACATCACACCTGCAAAACTTCCCTTCTTTGGGTATTCTCTTGTGTTTTATTATGAACTACACTCAGCAAATCTTGTATTATACACATCAACATATGAGGAGTTACAGGACAGTTCCTAGACTGGATATCAATTACTGTGATATAACCACCTGACATATTAGTGCAAAAATCTGAAAAGTCGTTGTTAACAAGTCTGCTGAGTCTGTGTGTCTATTGACATCAAGATGTCTATACACAATCAGCTTCTAAATGATTTTTTCCAAGCTCTGCAACCAATACGATGGTTGACACATTCGAAAAATTCTAGCAATATGATAGATCAAATTTTGCATGAAGCTTGGCAAATCTGGTGCTACTGAGAACTGAAACTCTCAAAATATTTCCTCTGATTTTTGGTAAACATTCTTGAGATCAGACTCAACTCAGGTCATTGACTTCTGTTTGAAGGCCAGTCATGTATCTGTTCAAGGTGATGTTCAGGGCATCCAGGAAGATGTGAACAAAATTAGAGAACTGATTCATGAAGATTGTTGTCGAACAATTCATCAGCTCTTTCACATGGCTGGAATTAGTCTGTCCTAACAGAAAACCTGAACATAAATAACAATGTTGGAATCAGTCTGTCCTAACAGAAAACCTGAACATAAATAACAATGTTGGAATCAGTCTGTCCTAACAGAAAACCTGAACATACATAACAATGCTGGAATCAGTCTGTCCCAATAACAAACCTGAACATGCAGAGCATTGCTGGAATCAGTCTGTCCTAACAGAAAATCTGAACATGCAGAGCATTGCTGAAATCAGCATGTCCTAACAGAAAATCTGAACATGCAGAGCATTGCTGGAATCAGTCTGTCCTAACAGAAAAACAGAACATGCAGAGCATTGCTGAAATCAGCATGTCCTAACAGAAAATCTGAACATGCAGTGCACTGCTGGAATCTGTCTGTCCTAACAGAAAATCTGAACATGCAGAGCATTGCTGGAATCAGTCTGTCCTAACAGAAAATCTGAACATGCAGAGCATTGCTGGAATCAGTCTGTCCTAACAGAAAATCTGAACATGCAGAGCATTGCTGGAACCAGTCTGTCCTAACAGAAAATCTGAACATGCAGAGCATTGCTGGAATCAGTCTGTCCTAACAGAAAATCTGAACATGCAGAGCATTGCTGGAACCAGTCTGTCCTAACAGAAAATCTGAACATGCCGAGCATTGCTGGAATCAGTCTGTCCTAACAGAAAATCTGAACATGCAGAGCATTGCTGGAACCAGTCTGTCCTAACAGAAAATCTGAACATGCAGAGCATTGCTGGAACCAGTCTGTCCTAACAGAAAACCTGAACATGCAGAGCATTGCTGAAATCAGTCTGTCCTAATAGAAAATCTGAACATGCAGAGCATTGCTGGAATCTGTTTTTTCTAAAAGAAAACCTGAACATGCATAGCATTGCTGCAAAGTTTGTCCCCTGATTCTCTACACCTCTATCTAAGGCTTTTCTCCTATATGTGTTCTCTTATGATTTATGAGATTGCCACTTGAAGTAAAACTTGCACCACAAACATCACATTTGTAAGGTTTCTCTCCTGTGTGTATTCTCTTGTGATATATTAGATGTCCACTCGAATTAAAACCTACACCACATACATCACATTTGTATGGCCTCTCTCCTGTGTGTGTTCTCATGTGTTGTGTTCTTGAGCTACTGGTTGCATATCCTGCACCACACACATCACACTTGTAAGGTTTTTCTCCTGTATGGATTCTCTTGTGGTTTATTAGACCATATTTTTCAGCAAAACTTGCGCCACACATATCACATTTGTTAGGCTTTTCTCCGGTATGAATTCTCATGTGTCTTATTTTGGAACAACTCTCAGTAAATCCTGCACCACACACATCACATTTGTAAGGCTTTTCTCCAGTATGCTTTCTCTTGTGTATTGTTAGAGCACCATTCTCTGCAAATTCTGAACCACATGCTTCACATTTGTATGGCTTTTCTCCTGTATGGATTCTTTTGTGTATTATTAAGGACTCATTTTTTGCAAAACCTGCACCACACATATCACATTTATAAGGCTTTTCTCCTGTATGTGTTTTTATGTGTCTTTTCATATTTCCAATGCGCGCAAAAGCTGTGCCACAAACATCACATTTGTGAGGCTTCTCTCCTGAATGAATTAACTTGTGTCTTTTTAAATTTCGGATAACAGCAAAAGCTTTACTGCATACTTCACATTTGTAAGGTTCCCCTTCTGTATGTGTTCTCTTATGTGTTACTTGATCCGTGTGTAGAACATCCTCACTAAGAGTCTTACAAACAAGAGACTGAAACAAATTCTCCCTTCCTGGCACTTGTCCAGACTTGCTGTCAGCTGCCAGTACCTCAAGGCTGGAATCTTGGTTGTAGCTCTCCATTTGATCTACCTGAAAACAAATGAAGACAATGGGGATGTGAGAACAAATAAAGACAATGGGGATGTGAACACAAATAAAGACAATGGGGATGTGAAAACAAATAAAGACAATGGGGATGTGAAAACAAATAAAGACAATGGGGATGTGAAAACAAATGGAGAGACAATGGGGATGTGAAAACAAATGAAGACAATGGGGATGTGAAAACAAATGAAGACAATGGGGATGTGAAAACAAATGGAGAGACAATGGGGATGTGAAAACAAATGAAGACAATGGGGATGTGAAAACAAATAAAGACAATGGGGATGTGAAAACAAATGAAGACAATGGGGATGTGAAAACAAATGAAGTGAGAACAAAGGGATACAATGGGAAAGTGAGAACAAAGGCAACAACGGGGATGTGAAAATAAATGAAGACAGTGGTGAGAACAAAAGTGAGAACAAATCATGATTCTTTAAATGTTAACTCTACTGGAATAGGTCACAAAATTATTGTTTAACTTTGTGTTGATTTCAGTTTTATTTATTAAATATAATTAACATATGGATATGATCAATTAAGTGTCATGCCTGGAATAACATTTGGAGGACATAAAATAAATAATCTGAGGTATGCTGATGATGGAGACATCCCCACTGTCTCCACAAACCTTAATCGCTAAGAGTGAAAATGAGTTACAAGAAATGCTAGACATTATAGTGAAGGAAGCAGGAGCCATGATAGCTCAGTGGCTAGTGAACTGGACTACTAAGGACAAGAGGTTGTGTTCACCCAGCCTTAAATAAGTACCAATTTTTTTCTTGGAAAGTAAAGTAGCTCGGGCGTAATACTGATCACATTACCCCAAAAATCATGTGCTGAAGGTCTATAAAAACTATGGTCACTAACACCATATTCCCTATATGCCACTTGGCGTGACGGGGCTCTTTACTATTTTTATAGTGATGTAAAACAAAAATAAAGGACTCAGCCATAATAGCAAAAAGACAAAAGTAATGGTAGCAACAATGAAAAAGACATCAACGTAATGCGCAATAAAGACAAATGGAATGTATCACATATTCATGTGAATCATGGACAATAGGACAACAGACACAAAAATCACTGAAAGCTGTAGAAATGTGGTTTTACAGAAGAATGTTGAGAATACCATGGACAGCTAAGAAGACATTCTGAAGAGGCCAAAGCAAAAGAGAGCTAATTTCCAATATTAGGAAGAAACAATCATCCTTTTTTGGCCATGCATTGAGAAGGAACAGCTGGAATATATTATGATAACTGGGAAAATTGAGGGATGAAGAGATAGAGGGAAGCAAAGAGAAAAGATACCAGACAGCTTAAAAAAAAAATGGCTTGGCCGAAGGTAAACAACAGAAATGATAATAACTGTTGAGATCGAATGTTGTGGAGAGACATGATCGCTTACGCCAGCAAGCACGATACTTGATGATGAAGATGTTATGATCAGTTAAATGAGTTTAAATGGGTTCCATTTTGTTATTTATAATTGCATACTCTACCTCAGCATTATCAATATAGATGAATGCTCCATGTTCAGGGCAGCTTCCTTCATATTTCAGCTGACATTTCTCACAATCTAAAGACATATGTTTTATCATAACAATGATTTTAAATAACTGGTAAAGGTGATAGGTAAAACGGGACACAAAGTGTGAAATAGTAGCTATCAGTACATGACTAAACACGAGAATGCTTTGGAAGTTGCTGAGTCATTTCGGACTCCCTATAAGTTTATTCACCTGATAAAAACAATGTAAGAAGGAAACAAATGTAGTGTTGTGCATGAAGGGCAGTTTACAGAAGCATTTGTAATAAGAACAGGCATAAGGCAGGGATGCCTTCTATCTCCATTTCTCTTTCTATTGGTAACAGATTGGATTATGAAAATAACTTAGAACAATAAAAATGGAATCAAGTCA
The DNA here is from genome assembly GCA_032433765.1 of Megaustenia siamemsis. Taxonomy (NCBI): domain Eukaryota; kingdom Metazoa; phylum Mollusca; class Gastropoda; order Stylommatophora; family Ariophantidae; genus Megaustenia; species Megaustenia siamemsis. The sequence continues at coordinate 7,797,705 of JAVIAB010000159.1, forward strand.
CTGATCAAGCAACTTGATGACTTAGACTTTGCTGATGATGTAGCTCTCCTATCACATAATCATCAACAGATGCAAGATAAAATGAGCATGTTTGATGAGAGATCACAAAGAAATAACGCAGTTAGCAATAACCAAATAACAACAGAAGAAATACCTCTACTAGATGTACAATCTTACATATATCTGGGCAGACAAAGAAGGAGGAACACATATTGATTAAAAAATAAGGATACAAAAAGCAAGAGGTCATTTGTTGCACTAGGAAAGATGGAAATCCAAAGAAATTAGGTTAAATACAAAATTTGTCAACTTCAATGTTAAGTCAGTCCTATTATATGTATGTGAAAGATGGAGAAGAAAAATGACAGTCATGAAGATACAGACCTTAATTAATGGATGCTTGCACTGTATAAAAGGATGGACATAGCAGGACAAAATCACTAACATAGAATTATGAAAAAGTGCCACTCAAATACTAGTGGACAAAGACATACAACAAAAATGATATCGCTGAATAGGAAGCACATTGTGGAAGACAACTGAGAGTAAAACATGACAGGCTCTTTTTTAAATCTCAAGGGGAAAAGACAAAGAGGAAGACCAAAATATTCTTGAAGAAGATGGAAGCAGCAGAGATAAAGATGATGGGGGAGACATGGAATGATCTTACAAGAATGGCAAGAAACAGAACGGCTTGGAAAGTGCTTGTTGAAGACCTATCCTCCACAGGGACCTGAAAGGAAGAAGTAGAGTACATAAAGAAAAGTAAAGTGCCCCCGTCACGTCAAGTGGCATATAGGGAATATGGTGTTAGTGACTATAAATTTTAAAGACCTTCAACACACGATTTTTGGGGTAATGTGGTCGGTATTACTCCCGTGCCGCTTTACTTTCCCAGAAAAAATCCAGTACCCATTTAAGGCTGGGTGAACCCGGAGACCGTCGGTTGGGATCCAACCCTACCTCTTGTCCTTTGTAGTCCAGTTCACTAACCACTGACCTATCGCAGCTCCCAAGAAGAGTACATGACCAAGTAAAAACACACATGGAAGACATTTGAGTGTGTAACCACATTGAGGGTACAGACTTGAATGGGATGTAAAGTGTAAAATAATAACTAGCATTAATTAATCAAGTAGATATATTCAAGTCACTAAAATATGAACACATATAATAAGTGATAACAAATACTTACACAGAAAACTATCAGGACATAAGAGAGATGGGGAAATGGTCTTTGCCCTCATGACGGTGGATGTATCACTTTCTTCCTCTCTATTTGCTTCTGTCTCACCCTGGAAACATTTGTACATTTAAAGTTTTATGCTAAACCACTGGAACCTACTATTTATGCTGTTTTATCCTATAACTGTTTGTCTGCAGTGCAAGTATTCAGTCCTACAGGAGATACTTGTCTTAAGAGGAAAATACAGATATACATTTTATTCCCAATTTTTTATTTGTAACCCTATGCATTAGTCATGAGTATGCATACATGAAAGACATTGCCAAGGATAACTACATATTTTAGGGAGCTGAGTTGGCAGTGTGCTCTAGCGTTTGGTTCTCGTGGCAAGGTGCTGTGCCAAGGCGTATGGGTTAACATACCTCTTCCCCTCAAATGATTCACTGTTGTAAACATACCTCTTCCCCTCAAAATGATTCATTGTTGTAAACATACCTCTTCCCCTCAAATGATTCACTGTTGTAAACATACCTCTTCCCCTCAAAATGATTCACTGTTGTAAACATACCTCTTCCCCTCAAATGATTCACTGTTGTAAACATACCTCTTCATCTCAAATGATTCAGTGTTGTAAACATACCTCTTCCCCTCAAATGATTCACTGTACATTTAAAACAGGTCTCAGTGAGCCCTCATTCAAACAACAGTTGATGATCTTGTTTTGGTCTCTATCATTTTCTACATTTCAGCATCAAGGAAAAATGAAGTATGCTTCAATGAACTTTTATGTTCACCTCACATCGTGCTTTCTTCACATTTGTTTGCTTTGTTAAAACATTCACTACGTAGTTAATTATGCTGTGAACATACCCTTTCCTTAAATAAAAAAATTAATCTGAAATAATTGCAAGAAAATTAATAAAAATTAATCTAAAATACATGGTTCATGCACCAATCGATCGGGTGGTCGTCACCAATGCCTTCTGAAATATGGGAAGGACACAGGACTTCGACAACCATGAGTCCATGTCACTCCTTTGGATGAAAGAGATGGGAGTTAAAATGGGCACAGCCAGAATCAAGAAAATTAATGGGCGTATAAGAAGACTTATCAACCAACACAGAACTGGAGACATCAGTCACTGGACACTGTGGGACTTGCTGGGGAGGGGATCTTAGCACCTATGGGCATGTTCGGAGTGCAATGACGATGGCCTTCAAATAACTCAATTCTAAAAATAGCCTTACACAAATCTTTGTTTTCATTTCAAAGTGGCATTTTAGTTTTAACCTTGAAAGTTTTGCTGCATTTATGGATGAAGATGTCTTGAGCTCATTCCCCTCATTCTGAAAATGTATTATAATGGCTCTGACACAACTCTATGATAGCTCTGCTCATTATTAATTCTGAACATGTTAATGAAACTGCTTTTAATATAGGGGTTTCCCACACAGGATAACTCATGGTTTTGTGTTACTATTTATAAAGCTAGACAAAGCCTACAATAGTGAACAAAAATGTGAAGCTTTGAGCCTTATTTTAGATATATCATTTTTGTATCACTACTGCAATTTTATAAATGTGTTATTTGTTTTTTTTTTCAGAATCTGTCATTCAAATGATAATAATGGCCATGAGAGATACTGCTCAGTAAAACAACATTTGTATTACTTTTAAAAAAAACTATTACTAATGCAATGTTAACATTATCAATTTTTTAAAAAGTAATAATTTTCCAACTGATCTTGTTCTAAGAATCAGACCAATGAAACAAGCAAAATGCCTTGTGGGATAGCAACAACATTCTTCTATACCCTAACATATGCACATATTACTACACATCTTTAATGTCAACCAGTAAACTTACTTCATAATCTGGTTCTGATTTGATATTTTCAACTGGTACCAGGCTCTGGGTTTCCATATTTCTAACAGTCTGAGAATGGAAGTTTAAGGTCTCATGTTAATAATAGGAGCAATCAAGCCAGTGAGGGATACAATGAACACACATTGAATACACAATTGTGTCTATTTCACTGAATGTAAACTCTCCAGGGAGATCTTGGCTCCAGACAGTGAATGTCTTGTACGTGATGAACACTTAAATCTGTTCGCTGGCTTCAGGAACAGTGATGCAGAACAGATCAATATCCAACTCCACACCCGAGGGGTAACCCTGAAAACAGACTAACTGTCTGGTAGGGAGAGATCTAAAAGAAAGAAAAACCTGGTCATCACAAATGTTACTTTGAACTTGGATATTTCAGGTCAAAAGTTGCAGATACTCAAGTCTCCTATTGTAAGCCATAACAAACAACAACTACACCCATCCTTTACCAGGTGGTTTCCACATGAGTGCCTGACGGGCTAGTCTTTCTTCATTTTCTACACATGGCTGATGTATTTGCAACGCCTTCTTCTTATAAAGCTTGACACATATTCTTGTTTTGATTCGTCTCTTATCTGTTAATTTGAAATGTATTCTTTCCAACTTAAGTTAAGAGATCCAAACATTGGTGCTCAGATCCCCTCCTCAGCAAGTTCTGCAGTGCCCAGCGATTGACAACTCTAGTTCTACACAGAATAAGAAGTCTCCATCTCCTGACATATGTGATACCAGTGCTAATATATGGATGTAAAAGTTAAAAAAAGCAACATCAAAGGAAACAAATATAACATTCATGGGTCACCGGAAGTGGTAATTAGGAAGGTATAAGAGGGGGAAATGTTTGCCTGAAGTAAACTAATTTCAAGATTGTTTATTTTGCCTTCATAATTTTTAGGAAAATGTCATAAGCTAGGGTTCAAATGTATAGGATTTTAGATATATGTAAATAACACAATACTGGTGCAATGTTGACAATATCCATTTACAAAAACATGTCAATGTTGACAATATCCATTTACAAAAACATTCTTGTTAATGTGAGAATCAGATCAACAATGCAGGCAGTTGCTAAAAAGCCTTGTTGAGTAGCAACAACATCTTTCTATACTTCAATATATGCAACCATTACTACAGGTCAACTATCAGCAAACTTACTTCATAATCTGGTTCTGATTTGATATTTTCAACTGGCAACAAGCTCTGGGTTTCCATTGTTCTGACAGTCTGAGAACAGATGGTCTCATGTTAGTAACAGGAACAATCAAAACAATGAGGCATACAATGAACACAGCTACATCTGACATATACATATCTTAGCACGCAAGTTTTCACCCATATATATGCTTGGCCATCTATACAGATGTGCTCAGAGACTTCTGGATAGTGTCGCTTCAAGCATCGAAACTCACAATGTGAGACGACATTCCTCACCTTCCCAGAGTGCAGCCTTGTTACCCATTTCTGCCAGTGGCAGAGTCAATTACGGGGGTATTTTTTTTTTTCCAATGAATACAATTCATCCTACATACTTTCAACATTTAAATTTGTAAATAATTCTCTTTATTTTGTACAAATGTTTTCTTTCTATTTCATATTCATGTCTCCTCTCTTGATAAATGTAATACATGCCCACTTTGTCAGCTTGTGAGAGAACTATCTATCTATATATCTATTGACCTTTCGAGTCGTAGCCAGCCCATAGGGCGTAGACCAAGATACTCCTTCTCTTATCTAAATTTTAATTCTAGCATTTTTCAATTCTTTTCTCTCTCTCTCTCTCTGCGATCAAGACCCAATCAGAGTAGGAGTTTCTTTTAAAGATATTTTATCAAATCTCACCATTTATCTCTGTTCTGTGCAAGCAGCTCTATCTCATTGAGAGAGCTCATTCCTGCTGCTCTTGCCTCTCTCATCAATGTTCTTCTCAGTGTCTCTATGGGTCTTCCTCTTTTCCTCTTACCTGTTGTTTCCCACATGAGGGCTTGCTTTGCTATTCGGGTATTATCTCTTCTTATCACATGTCCAATATATGTGAGAGAACTGCTTCAAATTATTTCCTTTCAAGTACAAGCCATAATGAATAAACAACCAAGTAATTTACTATTGATGATTAATACCAAATGTAAACATTGATGGTAAAATAGACTTGTTGATGACTTGAGCAGCACAATAATTAAAGTAGCCTGAAGAGATTCACAAGCTATCACAAGAATGAATGCAGTGGATACAGGATGGAAAGTGTTTAAAAAGTGTGACTAAAAGACAACCTAATGGAGAACAATGATAGACAGACCATAGTCAGAGTACCACGCAATGAATGGCCATAGACCAAGCAAAACAAGGAAAAAATTGTCGTGCAGAAAACAAGTGATACCATAGTAAACTGTTCTATATGTTCTTTCAAGCCAAAGATGGCACGCTAGGGCAGAAATTTTAGACTCTGTAAGTCAGGCAATCTTTGTTACCTTGTGTCAGACCTTTCACAGGACCCATATTATATCTAGTCATGCGTCCCTGTTCTGAACCAGTTAGTCTTAGTAAGGGAGGAACTGATTCCTGCTGTTGTTGCCACTCGCCTCAGCATTCTTTTTTGTGTTTCTCTAGGTCAGCTTACTTTTCTTTTACCTTCAGGTTTATAAACTTAAGTAAATCACAAAAGAAAAGCTCAAGAAAAAAGTCATTATTGTGTAAGGCTACAAAGTGATTTATTTTATTTTGCATCATAAACATTAATGATAATGTTGACGCAACACTTATAATGACAATGTGTAAGAAGTGTCATGGGATGTCATGTACTACATGAAGAACCATCTTCTTCTTCTACCTTTCAGCTCCTTGTGGAGCATAGGTCTTCAACAAACATTTTCCAAGTCGTTCTGTTTCTTGTCATTCTTTTAAGATCATTCCATGTCTTCCCCATCATCTTCATCTCTGCTTCTATCTGTCTTCTCCAAGAATTCTTTGATCTTCCTCTTTGTCTTTTCCACTGGGGATTCCAAAAAAGTGCCTATGAAGAACCATGGCCGACAATAATTTAAGTCAGGCTAAAGTGTTGGCTTGTCCTCTTCTCTTTGTCTTGTCGTCTTGTTTTGCCATTATCCGAGAGAATTAGACATCAGATCTTGCCACCTAGATCTCCCTACGCACTGAAAAGCAAATGAGGAAGGAAAGAAGAAGATAGATGAATAAAATTGGGGGTTGGGGGAGAGAGGCTGGTTGTAGTATTTACCCTCACATGATCTTTTTTCCTACAATTAGGGGCCCAAATAAAGTACAATGTTATGCAAGGGGACGTTACTCTTTCGAACTTTAATTTATATAACTAAACTAGGACTTTACCAGTAAATTCTGAATAAGACTTAGAATAAGATACATACATAGTGTCAGATCTTATAGGTCATGGACTTGTTTGCATCATAATTGTGTTACAGTTTAGCTGTGAGACAAAGTGGAAGTGGTAATTTACGAGTTTAGCGTCCTAAATTATTCCTGCTAAACGAGTGATTCCCTTCATTGCGGACAAACTTGAATTATCGACTGCTTTTAGTTTTTATGCTTTTAAGTTTACTTTTGTCAGCAAAATTTAGGATTACTTGTAGGCTATTCCAAACCCTAAACCTAATCCAGGGGTTTTCTAATGACAGATTCGAGAACGACCCAATAAAGTACAAGGGGACGTTACTCCGAGCAGAAATAATAATTATAATTTGTGGCACTAATCTCGTAAATTAAACTGATCTGCATCATAGGAGTGGTACAGTGTAACTGTGAGACAAAGTATTAGTACTATTCTATTGTTCATTTTGAATTGGATATCTATTATATATCTATCCATGCCAATTTGAGACTCACAAATCACATCTCACTCAGGCCTCAGGTGTACTAGTGTACTTATGTACTACTTCAAAGTTCAATTCTGGTCACTACTGACTTGGTACAAATAATAATACATAAATATTATTATATGGGGAACTTCCGAGGCGATAATAGGGAATAATAGAACAAAGAAGTATGTGTTAGCACTCGGAAAAATTGACAGACAAACAACAATAGAAAAAAACGAAGAACAATATATGGTCCGAAGTGGGATCGAACCCGTACTCAGTGGCACCGCGCCTTGCCACGAGAAGCCGAACGCTTGGCACACTACCACGCAGCCAACTAAAAAATTGGCTATTGCAGTAGTGTCTTACACGATGACGTTCTCAATGACTATAGCATAGGGTAACGATCACAGACCGGAAATAAATTGTATATTTGTACTTTCCTATTAATGCAAGTATCTCCCAGTAGGGCTGAATACTTGTGTTGTAGACAAACATTTATTGGACGAAACAGCACGAATAGTAGTTCCCAGTGTTTATATACTGGGTACAAATAATAATACATAAATATTATTATATGGGGAACTTCCGAGGCGATAATAGGGAATAATAGAACAAAGAAGTATGTGTTAGCACTCGGAAAAATTGACAGACAAACAACAATAGAAAAAAACGAAGAACAATATATGGTCCGAAGTGGGATCGAACCCGTACTCAGTGGCACCGCGCCTTGCCACGAGAAGCCGAACGCTTGGCACACTACCACGCAGCCAACTAAAAAATTGGCTATTGCAGTAGTGTCTTACACGATGACGTTCTCAATGACTATAGCATAGGGTAACGATCACAGACCGGAAATAAATTGTATATTTGTACTTTCCTATTAATGCAAGTATCTCCCAGTAGGGCTGAATACTTGTGTTGTAGACAAACATTTATTGGACGAAACAGCACGAATAGTAGTTCCCAGTGTTTATATACTGGGTACAAATAATAATACATAAATATTATTATATGGGGAACTTCCGAGGCGATAATAGGGAATAATAGAACAAAGAAGTATGTGTTAGCACTCGGAAAAATTGACAGACAAACAACAATAGAAAAAAACGAAGAACAATATATGGTCCGAAGTGGGATCGAACCCGTACTCAGTGGCACCGCGCCTTGCCACGAGAAGCCGAACGCTTGGCACACTTCTTTGTTCTATTATTCCCTATTATCGCCTCGGAAGTTCCCCATATAATAATATTTATGTATTATTATTTGTACCCAGTATATAAACACTGGGAACTACTATTCGTGCTGTTTCGTCCAATAAATGTTTGTCTACAACACAAGTATTCAGCCCTACTGGGAGATACTTGCATTAATAGGAAAGTACAAATATACAATTTATTTCCGGTCTGTGATCGTTACCCTATGCTATAGTCATTGAGAACGTCATCGTGTAAGACACTACTGCAATAGCCAATTTTTTAGTTGGCTGCGTGGTAGTGTGCCAAGCGTTCGGCTTCTCGTGGCAAGGCGCGGTGCCACTGAGTACGGGTTCGATCCCACTTCGGACCATATATTGTTCTTCGTTTTTTTCTATTGTTGTTTGTCTGTCAATTTTTCCGAGTGCTAACACATACTTCTTTGTTCTATTATTCACTACTGACTTGCCGGTCTCAGGCTTGTGATGAATTTACATGACCTCACTCAGCTCTAACTTAATGTAAAATTAAGCCTCAAGATTACAATGTCACTATTCAATCGAACCCTAACAACTGGCCCCAGGTCGGTATGGGGAACAAACTTGAAAGCTGTCAGATTCCATTGTTTACACTGTTTGTACCCGCGGTTAAATGAGGTAAAACTTTACGGAAGTGACGTAATATATTTTCCGGGAACTGCCAGATTACATAAAAAAATAAGGTCAAACACATCATCATTCATCATCTAGTTTCCTCTAAGTTTAAACCTATAATAGCTCCCTTTACAAGCACTTGAAATGTTTGTCTTTCTTGCGAGAGATGTTGAGTATATGTAGCAGTCAATCCCAGCTCGTTTATGAAACGTGCATCAACGTTCTTCTATGTCTTCCCCTGGTTAATTATATTCTATCTGTCCTATGCCGTTAATGTCGTTTGTTTTAAACAAAGTAATTGTATTTTTTTAAATCATGTGTTTCAAAGCAAACTAACAAGGTAGGTCAAATACAGTCACAGTTTTTTGTTTGTTTGTTTGTTTGTTTGTTTTGTGGGAGAAACATCAATTTCGTCTTAAAAACATGTCATCTCTAACTCCTGATTTCAAACTCAGCGGACGTGTTTCATCGTTACATATTGCTCCATATAATTTCATCATCATTGAGTGCTGTCTCGGCATCGAATGTTGGCTACCACGGAGCGCCATTTCCACTCTGTCTCTTGCTTTGATCGTGCATGTAGTCGTGAGTCGTCGTACAGGAGTGTGCCTAGGATGTGCGCTTAACAAGTCGACTAATTATTTACATTAGTCTACGCTGTGTTTGATAAAGATATTACTTGTGTTACTCATGGCTTCTTCATCAAAGAAATGGAAAGCATCTTATGATAGCAATCGTAAGTACAATAGTATTTGGGAAGAAACATACCCATGGCTCATGAAAGCTTCTGATGGATCAGAGGCAGCATATTGTAAACTCTGCCGGTGTACGATTGTACCAAAAAGAGGAAACATCTCAAATCATGAGAAATCATCTAAGCACATGATGAGAGTTCCATCAAATAGTCAGACACAACTTAGTGTCACTCAAAGTCCTAGACAAAATAACGATAAAGTTAAAACAGCAGAGCTCCAAATTGCTGTAAGCATGACCTGCCACTGTGCAATTCGCACAATTGACCATCTGAGTGAAATTATGACAGCACATGGCCAGGGCAGTACATTAGGAAACATCAAATTGCACAGAACTAAATGTTCATGCTTAATAAAAAATATAATATCGCCGGCACTAAAAACGGATCTCATCCATGACTTTCAGGACAAGAAATACGCCATCATTTTAGATGAATCTACAGATGTCTCCACACAAAAATACTTGTGTATCTTAATTCGGTTTTTCAGTGAAAGAAAACAGGAAATTCTAACAGGGTATCTTGGGCTAATTCCCGTGCAAGAAGCAACAGGAGAAAACATATTTAATTTGATTGATGGTGAAATAAAAAAATGTGGCCAGAGTCTCACAAATTGCATTGGATTTGCATCAGATGGAGCGTCAAACATGGTTGGCTGTAACAACTCAGTGTGGTCTAGATTAAGAAATGTATCTCCTTCATGTGTACAGCTGAAATGTATTTGTCATTCTTTGGCACTTTGCATTTATTATGCAGTAGCTAAGCTACCGTCAAATATAGGATTTTTACTATCAGAAATACCGCAATGGTTTTCCCACAGTAGCCTAAGACGAGAAGCCTACAAAGAATTATTTACAGTGATGAATACACCTACAGAATATGAGTCAACCAGAACTGCTCCACTGCCTTTTGAGAAACCATCAGCTACTCGATGGCTTGTGCGAGGAAAAGTTATGTTTAATATTCTGATGAATTGGGAAGAGCTAAAGGCTTATTTCATGAGTACTGAATTAGCCCAGTCAAAGTTTGACACAAAATACAAAGCACGATTGTTAAAGGACATGATGTTAGATTATAACAATTACTTGTTCTTTGTTTTCGCAACACCCGTTGTGCAGGAATTTGAAAGACTCAATGGCCTTTTTCAACAAACTAAAGCTGATCCTCATGAACTGTGTCAAGAATTATTTTTACAAAAGGCAAGTCTTCAGAACAGATTGTATGATACAAATGGACAAAGAAAGGATATAAATCAAGTTGATTTTGGTATCAAATTTTTAACAGAATGTAATACGTTCCTACAAAAGAACAACAACACTGACGCTCATCACGAAATTAAAAATGTCAAAGAAAGATGTATGTGTATGCTAGAGGAAGCTCTCAATCAAATAACATGTAGACTTCCTTCGGCGAGTAATATATTTCAAAATCTATCAAAGCTGAGTCCACGGATTATTTTAAATCAAGCTTCGAGAGCAACGTTTTCAGACTTACCCTTCTTACACCTAGCAGGAAGTAACATCAGCACTATTGAAGAACAATACAGAAAAATTATATTGATTGATTGGAAAGAAGATACCATGTTTAAGAAAGATGGACTTCCTACTGACAGTGAACAGTTTTGGATTGGCATACATCAGCATCAGTCATTCAAAGAGTTAGCCAACTTTGCCCTAACTTGTCTGATCACCCCATGCAGCAATGCCATAGTTGAAAGAATTTTCTCCATTGTAACGTCAGTGAAGACAAAAGCAAGGAATAAGATGCAACTGCATTTGCTTGACTCTATTGTCAGGATTAGAGCAGAACTGTTGCTTTCAAACAAATGTTGTAAAGACTTCATCCCATCAGCAAAAATGCTCAAAGAATTTACATCAGAGAATTTGTATGCTGTAGAATCAGGTAGCTCTGATGCGGATGACGTTAATAATCTTGATCTGGAGAGTTTCATGTGATGTGAGTATAGCAGAAATGTTTGGCCTTTTTTTTGGCTTTTTAATTGACTATTTGGCCTAATTTGGCTTTTTTTCAACACTTTTGGCCTAAAATCCAAAAATATATCTGGCAACCCTGGTTGTCATAGGCTGACTTGTACATCTTTTGATGTTACTTGTACATGTTAGTCTTACTCTGGTTCTTCCTCTTTTACCTTGTATTTTCCCCTCCAAAATTACATTTAGTAGACTGCTATATCTTTTAACATGCCCCAAAAATTTCGTTTGCCTTGTTTGAATTGTGTTTAGTAGTTCTCTTTTCATTTTTAGTTGTTGTAAGACATCATCGTTTATTTTATTTTCTTTCCATCCAATCCTATAAGTAGGGTATTTCAAATGATTCAATTTTCTGCTCTGTTTTCTTGTCTAATGTCCATGTTTCTGCAGCTTAGAGAAATGTTGAAAAGATGTAACATTTTTACTATTTTTAGTTTTAGCCCTCCTGTTATTTGCTTTGATATTAGTATAATTTTCATGGAATTAAAATTACGTTTTGCCATTTATATTATTTTGTTTGTTTCAGTTGTACATTTGCCATCACTGGTTATAGTATGTCCAAGGTAGTTACAGTTCTGAACTGTCACCATGTCTATTCCTTTAACTTTGATATCCACTTGTAGTTTTTGAGTCATATCTTTGTTTGTTATCATAGTTTTAGTCTTTTTGATATTCGTATCTAATCTACATTTTTTGTTTGTCACGTTTATTTCATTAAGTAATTGTTGTAGATCTTTAGAATTTTCTGCTAGTAGTACAGTACCACCAGCCAGCATATCTATATATAATATATATATAGAGAGAGAAAGAGATTGAACAAGCTTGGTGATAGGATGCATCCCTGTCTAACTGTTCTTTTTATATCCATGTGTGTAGAGTTCTCCTTGTTATATTTTATTATTGCTGTTTGCTCCCAGTATAAATCACATAGTCGTATGTCTGCGTCATTTAGATGTGTATCTTGTAGGCATTCTATAAGTTGTTTATGGTGTATTCTAGCAAAAGCTTTGGTGTAGTCTATGTAGCCAGGCATGTGTTAGTTTACCTGAAACTATGCCCTCCATAATTATATTTTCTATGCTGTTGATGTCGTTTGTTTTATTTAATCAACGGTGTGTGTGTGTTTTCATCATGATTTTTTTGTTCTCCAGCTTTTAGCTATGAAGAGGTCCATAGAAAATAGGAACTGCATTTTGCGTGTTAATCCGTTGTTTTTCCCTGGCAGCCGTGTACACAGGGGTCCCTCGCCGCACAGGCAGATAACTCCGACTTCGTAGATACTCATATTCTCTTCCGTCGATAAGTTATTGACGTTTCAAGCCAGACTTTTGCTGTTGCGACCAGGGGTGGTTGCCGCAGAGAGAAATCACAAATAAAAAATCTCAACCGGTACAGCCAGGATTTGAACTCAACAACCTCTCTCTTTCGAGACCGGCGTCTTGTCTCCCCTCATCATGGGTTTCAACGCAATGTAACAAGGTAGGTCAAACACAACCACAGTTTGTGTGTGTGTGTTTGTTTAGTCATCTCTAACTTATGATTTCAAATTCAGCTGCTGCGATTCATCGTTACGTCTATTTCCGTAATATGTAAAATATACGCTTGTAGAACATGTAGATCAACAGCAGAACTACAGCGGGAAATTATAGCACTTGGAGTTTAGATATTTTGTAAGAAAATGGACATTTCATACTTAGACCACAATTACAACAAAGAAATCCAGAACATATTTATTTCATATTGAAAAATAATAATACGATTATATCTAATATAGAATAGTAATATCTCCAAGCCAAGGCAAAGAAACAAAAAATGAAGTGGTCGATCATATAACTCGCTGGTAAAATGGTAAAGGTGATCTGTAGCAGTATCTTAATGCTTTAACTGAGTGGGGTCGTTGGCACATATTTTTTTTATTGCTTTAGATGAGTGGGGTCTTTGGCACATCTTTTTTTTACTGCTTTAGATGAGTGGGGTCTTTGGCACATCTTTTTTACTGCTTTAGATAAGTGGGGTCGTTGGCACATTATTTTTTACTGCTTTAGATGAGTGGGGTCGTTGGCACATTTTTTGACTGTTTTAGATGACTGAGGTCGTTGGCACATCTTTTTTTTTTTTTTAACTGTTTTAGATTAATGGAGTTTAGAGCCTGCATTTATCGTTGGCACATCTTTTGAGGGAGCGTGGCTCAGAGCTCTCTCCCCGGATGTCAGACCTTCCCTGACCAACCAACACCCAGGTAGGTATCAACGATTTTATTTCAGCTGGGTTGACTGTCGAGGACGAGCGAGATTGGGACCCTAGTGTTCGATGTCAAAAGCAAGGCCTCTAAGACTACGCCATTCAGTTGCACAACATTCTGGTAAATCTGGCCACAGTTAACCGTAAACTTACAAAGGCCCGCGGGTAGAATATAAAACCGGAAGTCTCGACCAACTAGAATTATGTTATCAACTATATATATGAGCTATACTGGTTGGTATGAGCTATACTGGATGGCTGACTTTACTCTTACCCACAACCACCCCTGTTCGTAAGACTGAAAATGTCAAGCTAGTTTTCGGAAAATTTCCTCTCAGCCTGCAGGCCTATTAAATCTATAGTTGGTTGTGGTCTGGCAAACCCCCCTTCCCCACCATAGAAGGTGTTGTGAACGAAGTAAGAGGTAAAGACAGGCAAGGAAAGTAACAGAAATTAAAATACACCAGAAAATTGACGAATTTCGACCACGTCACACACAGGCGCCTTAGTCAGAGAAAGCACAAAGAAAATAGCTAAATAAACTGACGGAGTTTAGAAGCCCTGTATTCTAATAACACCAAGAGCTGTGTCGGTGAAATCACTACTTCTAGAATAGGTGCACTAACGTTCACTTTCATTCTGTATAGAGCGACGTTAACAGGAAGCCATTTTATTCCTATTTTTATTTCGCATTCTAGTTCGAAATTATTATTTTTTATTTGTTAAATACATATCTGTGTTTGAGTAGTATGTTTGTTCCTACTGAAGGTCTATTGAATACAAACGTTGTTCTAATTTGGGTCGTCCACATATTACTTAAAGCTTTAAACCATACCGTTTTATTTCTATATATAGTTTTTTTTTTCATTTCCCCTTACTTCTAGAATAGTTTCAAGTTAAAGCATTATTAAAGCAAACTAAGAATAGCAAAATGTTACATCTTCTCAATATTCCTATATGGTGCTGAAACATGGACATTAGACAAGAAAACAGAACAGAGAATTGAAGCCTTCGAAATGTGGATTTATAGAAGAATAGGTAGAATTGGATGGAAGGAAAAGAAAACAAACGATGAAGTCTTAAAACAACTAAAAATGAAAAGAGAACTTCTGAACACAATTAGAACAAGACAAATGCGATTCTTGGGCCATGTTAAAAGACACAACAGCCTACTGAAAGTAATCCTGGAGGGGAAAATACAAGGTAAAAGAGGCAGAGGCAGACCAAGATTAACATGGACGAGTAACATCAAAAGATGGACAAATCAACTGATGACAACCTGCACCGTCAAAGCAAGAGATAGAGCAGAATGGCGCTCCATGGTAGCCAACCTTCGTTGCGGAGACGGCACTCAATGATGATGATGAAAGCATTATTAAACTTGATCAGAACACTACAGGTGTAATGATCTCTTTATTTCTCTACATCTTCTTTCTCTTGTAAGTTCTGCTGACGAACATTCATCTTCCTCGGCCCACCCCAGAAGGACATTAAATTGGCGCAAATATGTTGAATTTTTGTATAGTAAGTTGCCATATTTTGTGAATTTTAGCCCTAAATATCCGATTCCAGTAAATGATTTTTGAATAATGGCATCCGACTCCAGCAAAAGCATTTTTGAATACTGCATCTGACTCCAACAAAAGTATTTTTGAATACTGCATCTGACTCCAACAAAAGTATTTTTGAGTACTGACTTCTGACTCCAACAAAAGCATTTTTGAGTACTGGCATCTGACTCCAGCAAAAGCATTTTTGAGTACTGGCATCTGACTCCAGCAAAAGCATTTTTGAGTACTGGCATCTGATTCCAACAAAAGTATTTTTGAGTACTGACTTCTGACTCCAACAAAAGCATTTTTGAGTACTGGCATCTGACTCCAACAAAAGCATTTTTGAGTACTGGCATCTGACTCCAGCAAAAGCATTTTTGAGTACTGGCATCTGACTCCAGCAAAAGCATTTTTGAGTACTGGCATCTGACTCCAGCAAAAGCATTTTTGAGTACTGGCATCTGACTCCAGCAAAAGCATTTTTGAGTACTGGCATCTGACTCCAGCAAAAGCATTTTTGAGTACTGGCATCTGACTCCAGCAAAAGCATTTTTGAGTACTGGCATCTGACTCCAGCAAAAGCATTTTTGAGTACTGGCATCTGACTCCAACAAAAGCATTTTTGAGTACTGGCATCTGACTCCAACAAAAGCATTTTTGAGTACTGGCATCTGACTCCAGCAAAAGCATTTTTGAGTACTGGCATCTGACTCCAGCAAAAGCATTTTTGAGTACTGGCATCTGACTCCAGCAAAAGCATTTTTGAGTACTGGCATCTGACTCCAGCAAAAGCATTTTTGAGTACTGGCATCTGACTCCAGCAAAAGCATTTTTGAGTACTGGCATCTGACTCCAGCAAAAGCATTTTTGAGTACTGACTTCTGACTCCAGCAAAAGCATTTTTGAGTACTGGCATCTGACTCCAGCAAAAGCATTTTTGAGTACTGGCATCTGACTCCAGCAAAAGCATTTTTGAGTACTGGCATCTGACTCCAACAAAAGTATTTTTGAGTACTGACTTCTGACTCCAACAAAAGCATTTTTGAGTACTGGCATCTGACTCCAACAAAAGCATTTTTGAGTACTGGCATCTGACTCCAGCAAAAGCATTTTTGAGTACTGGCATCTGACTCCAGCAAAAACATTTTTGAGTACTGGCATCTGACTCCAGCAAAAGCATTTTTGAGTACTGGCATCTGACTCCAGCAAAAGCATTTTTGAGTACTGGCATCTGACTCCAGCAAAAGCATTTTTGAGTACTGGCATCTGACTCCAGCAAAAGCATTTTTGAGTACTGGCATCTGACTCCAGCAAAAGCATTTTTGAGTACTGGCATCTGACTCCAACAAAAGCATTTTTGAGTACTGGCATCTGACTCCAACAAAAGCATTTTTGAGTACTGGCATCTGACTCCAGCAAAAGCATTTTTGAGTACTGGCATCTGACTCCAGCAAAAGCATTTTTGAGTACTGGCATCTGACTCCAGCAAAAGCATTTTTGAGTACTGGCATCTGACTCCAGCAAAAGCATTTTTGAGTACTGGCATCTGACTCCAGCAAAAGCATTTTTGAGTACTGGCATCTGACTCCAGCAAAAGCATTTTTGAGTACTGACTTCTGACTCCAGCAAAAGCATTTTTGAGTACTGGCATCTGACTCCAGCAAAAGCATTTTTGAGTACTGGCATCTGACTCCAGCAAAAGCATTTTTGAGTACTGGCATCTGACTCCAGTAAATGATTTTTGAATTCTGGCATCTGACTCCAGCAAAAGCATTTTTGAGTACTGGCATCTGACTCCAGTAAATGATTTTTGAATACTGGCATCCGACTCCAGCAAAAGCATTTGTAAGTACTGACTTCTGACTCCAGCAAAAGCATTTTTGAGTACTGACATCTGACTCCAGCAAAAGCATTTTTGAGTCGTGGCATCCGACTCCAACAAAAGCATTTTTGAGTACTGGCATCTGACTCCAGCAAAAGCATTTTTGAGTACTGGCATCTGACTCCTACAAAAGCATTTTTGAGTACTGGCATCCGACTCCAACAAAAGCATTTTTGAGTCGTGGCATCCGACTCCAACAAAAGCATTTTTGAGTCGTGGCATCCGACTCCAACAAAAGCATTTTTGAGTACTATGATTGCCTTCTCTCTTCGGTCATTACTTGCTTTGCCATGTCCTCGAGATGGATCAGTACAGGCATGGACACAGGTAGAAAAATAAAACTATGCATACATATGTGAAGATAATAACATGGACACATGTAGAAAAATAAAACTATGCATACAGCTGTGAAGATAATAACATGCATACAGATGTGAAGATAATAACATGGACACAGGTAGAAAAATATAACTATGCATACAGATGTGAAGATAATAACATGGACGCAGGTAGAAAAATAAAACCATGCATACAGCTGTGAGCATAATAACACAATCAGATATACTGATACAAAAACACAAGTGGAGAGTACAGACAAATGTAAACAAACACAAAAATACAACAATAATCAAATAAAATTCATATTAATGATTTAATAATTTTATATATGTATTAAAATATGTACACAGAAAGCATCATTTAAAATCCACAATCACTGAAAATAAATAAATGCACATTTTCATGTCACACCAGAAAAGCTAATTGAGAATGTGTGTCCGCTACTATGTAACTCAAAGCCTGCATTCAGTCTAGTGGAACCCACTGACTAAACAAAAGTTTTTATCAACAAAAATATCAAATTCTTCTTCTACCTTTTAGCTACCTGTGGAGCATAGGTTTTCAAACAAACACTTTCCAACCCGTTCTATTTCTTGCCATTCTTTAAGATCATTTCATGTCTTCCCCATCATCTTCATCTCTGCTTCCATCTGTCTTCTCCAAGAATATTTTGGTCTTCCTCTTTGTCTTTTTCCTTGGAGATTAAAAAAAAAGGCCTGTCGTGTAATACTCTCAGTTGGCTTCAGCAATGTGTGTCCTATCCAGCGTCATCATCTTTGCTATATCTCTTTATCCACTGGTATTTGGCTGGTACATTCCCATGGTTCTAAGTTAGTGACTTTGTCCTGCCATTTCCATTGTTTTATTCTGCACAAGCAGACATCAATGAAGGTCTGTATCTTGGTGATTGTCATTTTTGTTGTCCTTGTTTCACAGTCATATAATTGGACTGACTTAACATTGGAATTAAAAATTGTTATTTTTGTATCTAACCTAATTTCTCTGGATTTCCATGTTTCCTTGTGCAAAAATCAAATACTAATGCTTGCTTTAGTAACAAATGAAAACAGAAAGAGCTCTGTCAAGCCACATAATGAAGTGTAGGAAATATAGTGTAAGTGCCCATTTATTTTTAAATTAAATCTCAAACATGGGGTGGGGGCGCTGGTTGGTCTCGAGGCAAGATGCTGGCTTTTTAGACAGAAAAGTTGTGAATTCAAAACCTGGCTGTACTAGTTGGGATTTTTATTTGCGATTTCTCTCTGCGGCAACCACCCCTGGTTTCAGCAGCGGCACCAGCTTGAAACACAAATTACTCATCGATGGAAAAAAAATGAGTACCTCTGAAGACAGAGTTATCTGCCTGTGCCTAAAACACTCAAAATTCAGTCCTTAGTCTCTAGGGACTTTGCCTGAGGTGAAAGTTGGAAAATGCAAATGCCAAAAAAAAAACCCAAACAGATTGATTTTTTTGGTGTAAAGTGGTTGGTATTATGTCAGTGCCATCTTTCTTACCAAGAATTATTCAGGATTCATTTAGGGTTGGGTAAATATGGAAGCCACCAATGAGGATTGGACTTCTTGTTCTTAGTAGCCCTGTTCACTGACCACTGAGGTACCGATGCTCATGTAAAATAAATAAACATAGAAGGGTATGGAGCAGCTCAATTAATAGACAGACAAGACAAACTACACAGTTTTGGCAAAGGTCTTCATCAGGTATAACTATTAAAATGAAATAAGTAAAACCAAGCCAGAAAACACAGAAAACTAATCTAAAAAAATGGCGGGGAAAAAAAAACAGTGGCCAGGGTTTACATAGAGGTTGGTTATAAGAATAATAGACAACAGGGCGGATAGAATTAAATTGGACCAAAGGGAGCTAAACAGTGAAAAATTAGAAAATAAATTAGCTATTACTGAAATGTCAAAGTCTGTCTTATCTTTCATTAGTTTAACTGCTCCATAACTTTTTGTTTATTGTACATGCTATCTGCAGCACTACTTGATGCCCTGTATAGTGTTTAATATTTTGTATATTTGATATTTGCACTTATCTCCCTATACTGTTGCTTGCAAACAAATACTGAGGATTATTACCATAACGTCTGGACATGCAACGTTGCAACTTGTTGGGGAGCTTATTGCTTGTGTCTTTCTAATTTGTCTCAGTTGTTTGACTACTACTCTCTTGGTTGACTCACTAGTTGTAGTCCAAAGTTGAAATTTGTGAAGAGTTACTCTTTCATAGGTCACTTTTTCCCATGCCAAGATTAGTTTATCTACATTTCTTTCAAGCTGAAGGTGGTACATAGGGCAAGAATTGTAAACTTTGTGTTCGGCGATCCTTGTTATTGTGTGCCAGACCTTGCACAGGTCCACACATCTCTTATCTGGGCGAGCTGCTCACTCTCAGAAAAGAAGTTCATGTCAGCTGTTATTGCCTCTCACTTTAGTGTTCCTTTTGGTATTTCTTTAGGTCTGCCTCTTGTTTCTTTTACCCTCTGGTTCAAATTTCAGGGCTTGCTTTTAGATTTCCTAGTTGTCTCTCCTTATCACATGGCCAAAATACAATCACCTTAAATTAATGTTGAAGATTTTTAATGAGGTATTTAGCATTGCTTTAAAGTATTTCTTCTGTTCACCTTGTAGGTCTTCATCTTGCTGCTGACAAATAATAATATTTTTGGCCAACAGTAGTTTGACATACAGGCTATATAGCCCTCCCAGCAGGTTTAATTTCTGCGTCAATGCTGACGATTTAAAAAAATCTGAACCTGGGATCTTGTCTAGCCATTTAATGTTTTTCAGGTTCCTAACACAGGCTGTGAGGAACTCATTGAACTTCTTTGAGTGGCATTTATACATAGTCCAGGTTTCACATATGCAAAACAACACAGCAGCCCTGATAATGCCCTGGATACATGGGAGTTCATGGAAAATGAGATAGCCAACAGGTTAGCAGGGGTCTGCCTCAAGAGACCTTAAAAATTGACATGTATGACATTGTGAGGGCTTTAAAAGAACAGCTCTCATAGAATGGCAGCAATGAAGCTGAGGATAATCCACACATGGAAAGAATGATGGCATGCTGCAACATGAAGAGACAAAAACAGGAAGTGCATCCTCAATGGCAAAGAATGCAACACAATCAATCAATAAAGGACAGGAACAATCATTAGACAAACACTTTGATGGTTGCTGGATTGGACGGCAGAGCGGATAGGGGAATGCCCTTCCTGTGGTGATGCTGGGATGGGCTAAAGACTTTCACATGAATGGCTGATGGGGAAGTCTTCATTCACTTTGAGTACTTGATCAATGCATTTTAAACATTTCTTATAAAGCTCAAAAAAGTAATATTACAATGAGAACAATTTTCATCCACTCATAACCATCGATGAGTGAAAAGATCCCAAAACTTTGTAAAATGAGGACACCAATGGAGTAGTTTCTCATGCAAAACCAAGGTTCTACAGAAATAAATTTATGATCTTCCAGAGACAACTGAGATCTATGAACCAACTGGAATTATACATGCCTAAACATCAAGGTGTACAAACTGGCAAGTAGAAAAACATTGAAAGAAGAGTTGCCTACCTTCAGATAAACATCACACCTGTTAGACCTGTGTAATGAGTTATGTTTTGTAGATTTTTAGCTCTCTCTTGCATATGTTCTCTAGTGTGTGCGACTTTTTTTTTAACTTCCACTCTCAGTAAAATCTGAAACACTTATATTTGAGAGGCATGTTTTATTTATGTGTTCTTTTATGTTTTGTTAGAGTATAACTAACAGCAAATCCTGCACCACAAATATCACATTTGTAAGGTTTCTCTCCCGTATGTGTCCTCTTGTGTTTATTTAAAGCACCACTTACAGCAAAACCTGCACCACATAAATCACATTTATAGGGCTTCTCCCCTGTATGTGCTCTCTTGTGCTTTTTTAAATCACTGCTTCCAGCATACCCTGTACCACAAACATCACATTTGTAAGGCATCTCTCCAGTATGTATTCTCCTATGTTTTACCAGTGAGTCACTCACAGCAAAACCTACCCCACAGAAATCACATTTGTAAGGTTTCTCTCCTGTGTGTGTTCTCTTGTGTTTCTTTAGAGTGCCACTCACAGCAAATCGCGCACCACATACTTCACATTTGTATGGCTTCTCTCCTGTATGTGTTCTCATATGTTTTCTTAAATTGCTACTACCAGCATAACCTGTACCACACACTTCACATTTATACGGCTTTTCTCCTGTGTGTGTTCTCTTGTGTTCTTTTAGATATGCACTTTGTGCAAAGCCTACACCACACACATCACATTTATATGGTTTCTCTCCTGTATGTGTTCTGACGTGTTTTATTAGACTGCCACTCTGAGCAAAACCTGCACCACACACATCACATTTGTAAGGCATCTCTCCTGTGTGTATTCTCCTGTGTTTTACCACAGAGTCATTATCAGCAAAATTTGCTCCACACATATCACATTTGTAAGGTACGTCTCTTGTATATGTTCTCTTAAGTAATCTTTGACCTGCGCTCTCAACATCATCACTATGAGCATCACTAACAAGAGACACTGGTTCCTGTTCTGCCACTAGTATCGACCTGTTAGTTACCAGGAACTGGAAGCTAGAATCTTGGCTGCAGCTTTCACCTTGACTCACCTGAGAATAGATGAAGATTAAAACATAAAATTAAATCATGACCCAGTTGCATTTTGAAGTGGTGGACATAACTTTCTTCTTCTTCTACCTTTCAGCTCCCACTGGAGCATAGGTATTCAACAAACACTTTCCAAGCCATTCTGTTTCTTGCCATTCTTTTAAGATCATTCCATGTCTTCCCCATTATCTTCATCTCTGCTTCCATCTGTCTTCTCCAAGAATTGGTCTTCCTCTTTGTCTTTTTCCTTGGGGATTCCAAAAAAGGGCCTATCATGTAATACTCTCATTTGGCTTCAGCAGTGTGTGTCCTATCCAGCGCCATCGTCTTTGCTGTATCTTTGACTTGTCCATGCTTGTAAAGTTTTTTTCTGCTTATTTTTTACAGAATGGGATAGCCAGTCCCATGCCCAACCCTCCTTACGGGTTATGTCCCAACCCTGGACATAACTTTGCTACCTCCAAATTATTTTTTGTTCGAGTAACATATGTACATGATAATTAAAAAAAAATATTTTTACAATTTTTGTGTGTGTCTTCACCAGCTTTCACATCTGGAGAAGTCCCTACAGACAAGAAACTGAATTTTGCGTATTAATCTGTTTTTCCCTGGCAGCTGTATGCACAGTGGTCCCTCACCACACAGGCAGTTAACTTTGTCTTCGTAGTTACTCATATTTTTTCAGTCAAAGAGTATATAACGTTTCAAGCTGACCACAGAGAGAAATCATAAATAAAAATCTGAACTGGTGCAGCCAGGATTTGAACTCACAACCACTTTGCCTCAAGACCAACATCTTGCCTTGAGACCATCCAGTACCCCATACTAGATCATTTAAATGACTGAATTGTTCAACCTGTTTGTTCAAAGCTAGCATCCATATATGAGTGACTGTCCATGTTATGTGCCCGAAACTAACACCTGGATGTAATAGTATATTTAGGTGACTTTTATGTCAGTTTTGTTAGAATATTTGTGAATTTTACCTCAGCATTGTCAATATAGATGAGAGGTCCATGATCAGGACAACCACCTTCATAATTCAGCTGACATTTCTCACAATCTACAAACAGACAGAGACAAGATATTATTACGGTGATCTTTAGAAATTAATGGGAAAAGATGGTAGCATGAGATGAGGCACAAAATGTGAATTAATAGTCAGCGTTAACTGATCAAGTAAAATCAGTAGCCAATTAAATTCTCTTCTTTCTGGTGTTCACGTGATGGCTACTAAAAGAATTAATAGGCTTTTTCACCATCCGGCCTTAAAAGGATGTTAAGTAGCCATTGGGAGACGAAGGCGCACCTCACAGTACAGAGCTGGAAGTTGTCAGCGACCCACAACTGATAGCTTGTGCCCTGAACCAGAACCATCCAGAAACTGCTTCACCTCTCCGTGATGTCTCTGGTAACAGACTAACCTGTCTAGTCTGGCCAAGCGAGTAGGGATTGAAAAGTGAAGACAACCCGGTACTCAAAAATAACATGCTGAAATCAGATGTGTTGAGCCGAAAGGTGCAAATATCACAGCTTTACTGCAAACACCAACACAGACACGCTCACTTAACATCCACTTAAGGGTGGATGATGAAGAGGTGTATTCCTTTAGTCATCGGGAAATGCAAGCAAGTAGCCATTGATACTTTGTGTTGTGGTTTATTTGTGCCTTTTTACCCAACACATTCAACTTCAGCACAACATTTTTGTGTACCGGGTTGCCTTAGTCTGTTTCCAGGAGCACCACTGGGAGGTGGAGCAGGGTTTTAATCAGCTCTGCTGTTTGTCAACCCTGACATATGCAGTCAGTTGTGGGTAGTGACCGTACTCAGCTCATTTGCTGGATAGAAGTCTTGACCCTCGTAACACTTAAATCATGTAAATGACATAAAAATATCAATACAGACTCTACTGTTAACCTACAAAAACTTACACAGAAAATTGTCCTTATTAGAGCAAGAAAGAGATGGGATGCTAGTCTTTGCCTTCTTTAAAGCAGTGGATGTATCATTTTCTTCCTGTGTGTTTGCTTCTTCCATCAACGTGAGACCCTGTGGACATTATTTTTACAAGATTGCTGTGTAATCTGCTATAAACAAAACAGAGATATAACATCAGCTAATATCAAATGTCATCACAAACTTTGAATGTGAACAATTCTAAAGTAGTCAGGCCAAAGATAGAGCAAAGTTGATGAACCATCCGTCCATCCATTTATCGATCTTTCATTCACCTGAAGTATTGTCTATATCTGCAATGTCTTTTCTTATAAAAATGTTACTGTTTTAAGTAGTTTTTTTAGAGCTGCATATATTTTGTCTGTAATGTTGTACCTATGGATCAATGGGTTTTCCTCAGTCTACTTATATTTAATGCAGTCATAAAGTATGTGTCCAGCAGTCTGTGGCACCTGTTCACATGTGCAAAATTGATGATGACCTGCTAGAAGGTTGTGCACACACTGTCTCATGTCAGTGATTTTGCAAAATCTAGAGGTCTGTATATGTCCAATTTTAGAATATGGATGATCTGCAAGATGCTCAGCATCAAACACTACACTACAAGAGCTGGATAAAGAAAAAAGCCAGGCACTTAGGGTCATCACAGGAGCAATGAAATCAACACCAATATTGGAGATGGAGAAATTGTGGAAGATATCAGCACTGAGAGAATGTAGGGACACAAAGTGCTGATACAGGGAGAACAATTTTCATGCATGCTGAGACATTCAATGAAGGATCAATTCCAAAATCTTGTATTGGGACGGCTTAAAAAGAACCAGTTTTATCCACCAAGCCAAACAAATTTGTAGACAAACGCTGACATACCAAGAGTTGTCAGCTCCCTAATGCCTATACCGGAACAGACCCCCTGGACAGAGGAATCCAGATTGTCAATACAAATATTGTTCATTGTATTCTTTGCAGACATTATTCGGGGCTACTGCATATTGTTTTAAGCTTTCCTCATCTTCATATATTTAGAATTGGTCGTCAACAAAAATTAACTCATTGATGTTCATTAAATCTTCAACATTGTTTTTTTAACTGTGTTCCTTTAGTGATCTTATCAATGTAGGTTATAAATACTCAAAACAGGAGTGAAAGTACACAACCTTGCCTTACTCCTGAGGTGATGTGAAACCAATTTGACACTCCTTTTATGTTCTAATTGCATCTATCGTCATCATCATGTGCCGTACCGGTTGGCGTTGGTGATCATGTCCTTCCACAATCTTCTATCCACAGTGCATCATATGAGTTCTGTTGTTGACTGTTTTCCATGCCATGACGCCAAGCTATCCAGTATTTTCTCTCTTTGTCATCCGCGATCTCTCTTTCCTTTTATTTTGCCAGTTGTAACCAAGTATTCCAACTTTCCTCTTCTTATGATGTGCCCAAAAAATGTTGATTGCTTCTTTCTGATGTTTTTTAAGAGCTCCCTTTTTGTGTTGACCTCTTTGAGAACTTTCTCATCGGTCTTTTTAGCTGTCCAGGGAACTTTCAACATTCTTCTGAGAAATCACATCTCTGTGGCAATTGCATCTATAGCTACAATAAATCTGCATTGTTCCTCATTAATGTTTTATTTTTATTTACTTCTCTTTTCTTGCATGATAATATTTAATAATATTTTGGTCACATGATTCATTAGACTTATTATATGATGATTCTCATATTCAGAGACACTAGATTAAAGATTACTTTGTAATAGAACAATGAAAACAGCATCACTGGATTAACACAAACAAAATGCCTTGGTATAACACCTATCCAAAAGATAAGGATTAAATGACTACTTACCAGATTTATTTATATACCAGACTGGACTCTTCCCAGGCTATTGGGGCAAGAGGAAACCAGGTGTAAACTCTGACCAAAACATTAAAAAAGGCCATATTCAACTTACTTCATAATCTGGTTCCTGTTTTATATTCCACTCTGGTACAAAATTCTTCATTTCCATATTTCTGTGTGTTGGAGGGCAAAGAGAAACATTCAACATTTTTTGCAACATGAAATACTGTAATAATGAAGTAGTACGAGATGGTAACAAAAAAAAAGTAAAGTGCACTGATACGCCATGTGGCGTATAGGGAATATGGTGTTAGTGACCATAATTTTTACAGACATTTTTACAGCACATGATTTTCGGATAATGTGGTTGGTACACCAAGTGGCATATAGGGAATATGGTGTTAGTGACTAATTTTTTACAGACCTTCAGAACATGATTTTTGGGATAATGCGATTGGTATTATGCCCGTGCTGCTTTACTTTCCTAGAAAAAAATCCAACACCTATTTAAGGCTGTGTGATCATGGAAGCAGTCGATCAGGATTGTACCCGACCTCTTGTCCTTAGTAGTCCAGTTCACTAACTACTGAGCTATCAAGGCTCCCAAGAAATGGTAATAATGAAATGTAAAAAAACTGTTGAAATGACCCTTTCAAAATGCTATTCATATGTCTTTTGCCTTCTTTCTTCACTTCCTCTTGTACCCATTTGGCTATCGAGGGAGAAGCAAAGCTCTGGCTCTCACCCTTTCAGCAACTTCAACCAATGTCAATTAATGTTGTTGTAGCATTTCTTTAATATTGTCCACCCATCTTACTCTGGGTCTGCCTCTTGCTCTTCTCCCTTCTCCTTTTTTAATATATGCTTTGTGTGGTACGGAATTACAGGACATTCTTTCTACATGGGCATACAAGTTTATTTGTTGTTTCTGTATGTAGCTTAGTATTGGTTTAATGCCTACTCTTTCTCTTATGATGTTATTTCTGATTCAATCTTTTCTGGTCACTCAAAGCACTTGTCTCATACATCTCATCTCTGTGGTGACAAGCCTTTTTTTTATGATTAATTATATGTGCCCATGTTTGGCATTGCTAGCACAATGTTGGAATGAATATACTCCATATAAGATGTTTCTTGGTTGTAATAGGTATTGCTTTGTATTGAAATATAAGGATATCTATCTATCTATCCATTGACCTTTTGAGCCGTGGCCGGCCCATAGGGCATAGACCCAGATACTCTTCCTCTTTTCTAAATTTTCTTTCTATCTAGCCATCTCGATCCCTGCAAAGGGTCTTTTATCAAATCTCGCCATTTGTCTCTGTTCTGTGCAAGCAACTCAATCTCATTGAGGGAGCCGATTCCTGCAGCTTCATTTAGGGGATAGCTGTCCCAATACGTGGTAGTTTGTCTTTTTCTTCAGATATCTATTTCTTTATAGATTTTACTATCTCAGAGAATGTTGTTCAAAGAGACCGGGTGACAGAATCAACAATTCGCCAAGCTCCAAACCAGGATAATGCTGGGCAGAAATTCTAGACTTTTGTGCCTGATGATCTTTCAACTGTCAGACCTTACACTTACACATGACCTGCATTTATCGGTGTTCGCCTGACACGGCTCTGTAATCATACAGACTGTCACTGTAATGGGGGACTTACTCAATTTCACCGAGGGAGCTGAAACCTTCTGTTGCTGCCTCTCGCTTTAATGTTCATTTAAATTCTTCTCGAGGTCGGCTCTTTTCCTTTTACCCTCTGGTTATCATCGTCATCAGTCCATCACAGTGGTGGTCTAAACTAATTAAATTGTGAAGTGAATATGATGGTGGGCGTTTTTATTTATTAAAATATAAAGGACTAGCAGAGAAAAGATTACGTTTGTGTTCAAGTGACAAGCAATAGTTCATGTACCTGATTGTGTCTTTATTCAATCCTTTTTCTCCTTGTCTTTAGGCAGTCTTTAGCTATCAGCTGGCGATGACTGACCATCGAGATCATCAATTATCATGAATATGTTATGTTGAAGCGGAAGTGACAATCTTTGTTATTACCGGGGTTGCCAGGTAACATTTCGAAGTCACTCACAGAAAAGCCGGGGGACACTTTTGTCAACACAATAGAAGGGCCGACCCCAGAAAAAGATAGATTGATAGAATGTTAGAAACACTAGGAAACAACAGCAACAGAAGATCATCATCATTTGCCATATCGGTTGGCGTAGGCGATCATGTCCTTCCACAATCTTCTATCTACAGCGCATCGTATCAGTTCTGTTGTTGACTGTTTTCCATGCGATGACACTAAGTATTTTCTCTCTTTGAGTTATTTGCTGTCATAATCATTGCACTCCGAACATGTCCATAGGTGCTCAGATCCCCTCCTCAGCAATTCCCTCAGTGTCCAGCGACTGACGACGCCAGTTCTATGTTGGTTGATAAGTCTTCTTACACGGCCACTAAGTTTCTCATTTCTGGCTGTGCCCATCTTAACTCCCATTTCCATCATCCGAACAAGCGACGTTGATCTGTGTTTGTCGAAGTCATGTGCTCTTCCCACATCTCGGAGGGCATTGATGATGTCTGCACGAGCCATTGGTTGCCCGTCCTCAACGACAGCGCAGCTAGCCAACCTGTCTTCTCTTTCATTTCCCCGTACTCCCGCATGTCCAGGACATAGACAAAGGTGACCTTACGTATTTTGGACTTCTGCAATAACACTACCCATTGCATGCGTGCAGAGCCCGCCTCCACTTTTTTTTATCATGCTCATCGAATCACTCAGTATACATGCGTGGGTGTAGTTTTGTGACTCTAACCATTTGAATGCCTTGGTCACTTCCATTACCTCCATTGTCATGCCACTCGTGGTCATGATGTATGCACCACTGTCTTTGTAGACTATTCTGCCTGCCGAGTGTGCTGTAAATGCCCATGCACTTCTTTGGTGTCGTCTTACAGATCCGTCTGTATAGATGACTGCATCTTTCTCATCGGTGTTATCGCAGATGAGATCGTTGACCTCAGCATTAACTACGACCGGGTTCTGTTCCCTACTTTTCCTGTCGAGTGTGACAATACACGAGAAAGTCCCCTTGAATGACGCAGGCACCGGTATCCACTCCTCACCAACGCTGATAGTGGTAAGCCCACAGACCTGTTTGATGACATCTTCTGCTCGGCCCACCCATGATTTGCCTCTTTTTAGCCTGGCACCTTTTCCTGTGTTGAGCACGTGGTGCAATTGATGCTCTTTATGTGCACTAATCTTCAGGTATGCTCGTGCTCTCCAGATCTTGATTCTGTCATCCATGGTTGGAAAGTCAAGAAGATACCTCATTGCTACACAGGGAGTGTCCCTTGTACATCCCAAGATAATGCGCATGGCTTCATTTTGTATTTTCTCCAGCCTATCAATTTGAGTCGTACTGACAGTAAGAATGGCCAGGGCATACTCGATTGGTGCGAGGAGTAATCCCTGGAACAGAAGAGTAAGTAGTCTCTGCTCGATGTTGGCAGCTGCTATGACCTTCAAGGCGGCTAATCCTTTGCGGGATTTTGTTATCACATGGTCGACGTGGTCCTGAAAACACAGGCTGCGATCAAACTTAACTCCGATGTATGTCATCAACTTGTCCCTGGTCACCTCATCAGCTCCCATTCATACTACCGGTGTGGTCGTATTAACGATATGATTGTTCAGGGAGAACCATGAAACTGATGCTTTATTAGGATTAACCAAGGCACCTGAAACCCCACACCAGGAAGAAATGCGATCGAGTTCGTCTTGCATTGTGGAGGCGATTCCACGTCTGTCTCTTCCCTGTCGATATACCAGAATATCATCAGCAAAGGTCATAGCTTTTCCCCTCCCACCCAGCTGTTGTTCCGTGATCGTTATTGTGTACACGTTAAATAGAACTGGTGACAATGGCGAGCCTTGTGGCAGCCCTGGACAAATGGATGTTGGCTCGGAAGACCAACTTCCACATCTGAGCATCACTTTCCTCTGAAACAATGCTGCGGCGATCCATCTAATGAGGAAGGGGTGCACCACCAGTTTGAGGAGCATATGCATGAGATGTTCAAATGGTACCCTGTTGTATGCATCCTCCAGATCTATAGCAGCAGCACATGTCTCCTCTCGTCTGTGGAAGCCTTCGAAGACGTCATTAGCAAAGACTGCCGCGTTAAGCCATGTCTCTTTGTTATACTCCGAGTATGGGTGGGAATGTGCGTTTCTGTTCAAGGTGACAGGTGAGGACACGGGCAACTATTTTCTCAAGCAGCTTGCCCGCGTTGTTCTGCATTGTGATGATTCTGTAGGCACTGATCTGAGAATGGTCCTTGCTTGGCTTCGGTAGTAAGTAGCTGTGTAGCCACTCCTCCTTAATCTGGCCACTCCGAATGCTGGCATTAAACTCATTGGCCAGTTTGTCAAGTCGTCGTCAGCTAAATCGCCTATGTCATTGTACCGAACACCATCTGGACCAGGAGCAGTGTTGTGTGACCTTTTAAGTGTCGTGCGAATGGTATCGGTTGTGATTGTGAGATCTTCTTCCAGCACTACATCCTTACACAATTTTGACAGCGATCCCCGTATCCTCATTCTTACAGCCTCATTTCTTTGGTCAGTCTGCTCAGTGTAGCGGGCAAGCAGGGACTTCCATTTGCTCTCATCATATTTGTGCCATATCCGGCCTGTGCTCTGAAAGTCTGGTATGCCTCTGTGTCGTGTTGTGCCATACATGCTCTGATGAAGGCGCCAGAATGTGGCTAGCGATTTTTCTGAGCACACTTTTTTTTTACAGAAATCATCCCATTTGGCATCCTTAGCCTGCTTAGCACATAGATTAAAGTGCATCATTTTTTGTCGACCTCTTATTTCAGACACTTCAAGAGCTCAGGTTGTGTTCCTCCATTCTTTCTAGCTTTCTGCCATGTCTTGGCCGTTTGTCTCTTGCTCCGCCAAACTTCCTCGACTTCTACGTTCCACCAGGGTGGCTGCGTCCATCTCTCCTGCCTCCTACGAGGGGCGCTCTGTTTCCTATGTCTGATTTTTCTAATGACGCCCTGGTCTGTTTTCTCGTAGTGGAATGTGTGAAGCTTTCTTTTCTGGCTTCTATTTCTGCTTTTCTCAATTAGGAGGACACATGGATAGTGATCACTTCCGTGGAACCCCAGTGCACTCCACCTGCAAACCGGTGCGAAGGTGGAAGACACCAGTGCCAGGTCTATGACACTATCAGAGTCCCCTGTTCGAGTTGCCATTCTTGTTGCCCTTCCATCATTCAAGCACACTAAATCGGTCGACACCAGTGCGTTCTCTAGGTCTTCTCCCTGCTTGTTGGTTATGACGTTACCCCACTGGTTTCCTCTAGCATTAAAGTCTCCGCAGAAAATGACGTTCTCTTCATCGAACTCGAAGAAATTCTGCCATTGTTGTTTGTTCACCTTCCCATTACAGGCATACACATTTACAATCACGAAATGAACTGGGGTCTGCACCCTAACCACATGTTCCTGCAATTATGCATTGTCCCACGCAAACATATCAACCTCAGCTGCCACCATATTGTTGCGCACAAGGATGGCCTGCCCAAGGTGTCGCCTATTGTAGAAACAATGAAATCCAGGAGTACTTACTGTCCTGTCACCAAGAAGAGTTTCTTGCAAAACCATTATATCGGCGCCGCACAGTAGCTTATCAAGAATGGGCCGTCGTTGATTTATGGACCCACAATTCCAATATGTAACGCGCACATACTTTAGGCCTGACCTCTCACACTTCGACATTTTAACGCCACCTCTCTTACCGTGTCGTGTTTTCCTTCTTCGATGTTGTCGTTTGGGCTGCATCTGAATACTAACCGTCGTCATAGTATCAAATATATAGTCGCTGAACGTTGATGTTGTGGATGGTCTAGACTCACGTGCACTTACTCAGTCGCACGGTCCAGAACCCGTTTACATGTTATAAACTGGCCAACTCCAGTAAATAGCTCTGCAGCACGCGGATACACCGTGAGCCTTTTACAAATTAAATTAATTACTCGTCCTTGACGACAGACCGGCGAAAACAAACCGCCATTTTTTGACGGTACAATAGTGCAATCAACATCAAGGATGAGTATAAGTGCTTAAATAAGGAAATTGTAACAAAATGCAATGAATCAAAAGAAGCAAAGTGATTTACATCAAATAAAAAGCGCGTACAATCACATGATCACTTCAAATATCAATAAAAGCAAACAAATAAACAAAAAAATTCACTGGAAATCAGCACTTATCTGTGAGTCCTCTGAAGAAGACAGCGAACAGGGCGCCATATTCCCCGGAAGTCTTCTTTCCATTTCTCTCTTTGTCATCCGCGATGTCTCTTTCCTTGTATTTTGCCAGTTGTAACCAAGTATTCCAACTTTTCTCTTCTCATGATGTGCCCGAAAAAAAAAATTTGATTGTTTCTTTCCTATGTTTTTTAGGAACTGCCTTTTTTGTGTCGGGCTCTTTGAGAATTTCCTCATTGGTCTTTTTAGCTGCCCAGGGAACTTTCAACATTCTTCAGAGACGTCCCATCTCTGTGGCCTCTAACCGTCTTTTCATTTGTTTTTGTCTACTGTCCATGATTCGCTTACATACGTCAGAATTGGTTCTATATATCACCGATGAATTCTCTTTCTCATTTTTATTGACATAGATTTGTTGCATAAGATATTTTTCATTTTCTGAAATGCTATTTTGGCAAGAGCTATTCTGCGTTTTATTTCTGTAGTGCATCTTCCATCTGATGTTATTGTACCCAAGTATTTGACGCGTTGCAATTGTTTCAGAATTGTCCTGCTTATTTTCATGCTGCATGCTGGTGATGATTGTTTCTTTGATATGACCATTATTCTGTTTTCTTACTGTTCAGACTGAGACCTCTCTTGTTGCTTTCTTTTACTATTATGTCTAATGTTTATCATTTCTTGTAGTCCATTCTCTATCTCTGCGATATGACTGTGTCGTCCACATATCCAAAGAACAACAGTTCGCCATTTATATCACTCCGCGATGCTGAAAGGCAAATGAGGAAGGAAAGAAGAAAAGAACTTCAAATACAATGGTTCATATCGACGTATATCTATAGTA
This sequence comes from Megaustenia siamemsis, assembly GCA_032433765.1. Classification (NCBI taxonomy): domain Eukaryota; kingdom Metazoa; phylum Mollusca; class Gastropoda; order Stylommatophora; family Ariophantidae; genus Megaustenia; species Megaustenia siamemsis. The sequence continues at coordinate 7,830,809 of JAVIAB010000159.1, forward strand.
AAGAATATGGCGTTTATAGTGTCAAATTTGAGAACTATTTTTCTTGTTTCTATTGTCAAAAATGGATTGCACAGTATCTTTCTCATGTTTTTGAAAGCTGCTTTTGCCCGAGCCATTCTGCATCTCACCTCTATTGTACATCTACCATTTGAGGTTAACATTGTTCCCAGATGTAAATTCATTTACCTGTTTTAACATTGTTACACTTGTCTTTATTGTGCATTGCGGTGATGTCTTTTTCTTTGTTGTTACCATTACTTCTGCCCTTTTGCTATAAAGGCTCCTTTATTTTTTTCCTTCACTATAAATTTTTTGATTTCCTTCACTATAAATTTTTTGATTTCCTTCACTATAAATTTTTTGTATTTCCTTCACTAAAATGTCTAACTTTTCTTGTAACACGTTTTCACTCTTAACGATTACGACTGCATCATCATCGAGTGCCGTCTCCGTAACGAAGGTTGGCTACTATGGAGCGCCATTCTGCTCTGTCTTTTGCTTTGATGGTGCAGGTTGCCATAGGCTGATTTGTACATCTTTTGATGTTACTCGTCCATGTTAGTCTAGGTCTATGCTTCCTCTATTATACATTAAAAGTATTTTTATTTAGGGGAATAAGGCCCAAGTTCCGGGAGTCTAGGAACTGAATTGTGTGTGTTTTCTGATGCAGCCATGTACACAGGGGTTCCACGCTGAAAAGGCGGATAACTCCAACTTCTTAGATACTAATATTTTTACGATCAAAGATTTTTTTTTTTTTTTTCAAGGTACGCGTGGCCGTGCGATGTAAACCACTGTTTCAATGGCTGAAAAGCCGTTCAAAATCTGCGGTAGACAGAAAGGATTTCTTCTATCTGGGGTGAAATAAAAATCCCGAGTCTCACACATCGTGGCGACTGCTTTAACCAAGCGGCCTTTATCCCTCTGGTTCTATCGTGAAGCGGCCCCCCCCCCCCAGCAATGGTAAAAGTGTCGTAAAGATAGTTTTTTAATGAGTAGTTGACGTTTCAACCCAGGCCTCGCTGCTGAGACCAAGCGTGGTTGTAGCAGAGAGAAATCATAAATAAAAATCCAACCTGGTGCAGCTCGAATTTGAGCTCACAGCCTCTGTGTCTTGAGACAGAGGTCTTGCCTTCAAACCAACAAGTCCCTCCACATGAAGAGTAATTAGAAGGAACTGAATGTTAACATTGATATAGTTTCGTGAACCCTTGTTCAGCTGAATAAAAACTATTCACAGCCGCGATTCAAATCTAGACAACTTCTGATCAGTAATGAATGCACTAATCACTCAACAAGGCTTCAGAATGCTATACACATGAACACACACACAAATAAAGCTAAATACATGAACACAAATAGAAAGCTAAATCTATCTATCTATTGTATTTTGAGCCAAATACCAAGACATTTGACAGAATATCATGGCTTTTTATGTTCGATGATCTTTGCTCTTAGATGTCAGATCTGCACAGGACGAGTATTTGTGTCTCGCTTCTTGTCCCTGTTCTTGAAAAGCTTCTCAACCTCAGCAAGAAAGTTGATGCTCATTGTTGTTTCTCATCTCAATGTTCTTTTTCCTGCTCATCTAGGTTATCTTTTTATTTTCACTTGTTTCTCATTTGAGGGGATTGAAAAAGCAGATGAAATCACAAAAGTAAGTGATAGCATTCAATAGTCCAGTAAGCGATAGCCTTCAACAGTCCAGTAAGTGATAGCATTCAACAGTCCAGTAAGTGATAGCCTTCAACAGTCCAACTAACCCCAGAGCCCCTAAGAAATAAAAACAATCCTGAAACAAGCCAGGAAAACAGAAGGGAGGGAGTTGCATGGAAAATATGAGCTAGAACATGACATTTTCTCTCTTTGTTGTCCATGATCTCTCTTTCCTTTTATTTTACCAGTTGTAACCAAATATTCCAACTTTCCTCTAAATGCATAGCAGTAGCTGAAGAAAAGATTTGAGTAGATGCTTTAAGATTCTCTTGTTGTCTCTCTTCTCATGAAATACATGAACAAAGTTAGGGTACAGATGTATACACAAAATAAAAGTGCAACAATAATCAAACAAAACTTGTTTTATTGTTGCCAGCTCACACCAGTTTTAACAGCTTATATGTTCAATAATGTTGAGAGGTATCAAATATGTCCCTCCATATCCCTTGATCTTTCTGCATAACAGACCAACATTTGATCTTTTCTCATACCATCAAATAACCCAGCACCTTTTCTATTTGTCTACCTTTATCTCTCCAGCTTTCTACTTTTCCTGTTGTTACTAAGTATTCAATGAAATTCATATACATATGAACACATATTATAAAACTTAAAAAAAAAAAAATAATATTTCAGAATCCCCAGTCAATACAAAGTACAAGAAGTAATAAAATGCACAGAAACATCTCACACTGGAAAAGACATTTACAATGAGTCCATTTTAGTCTCCTACTATGCAACTCATGAGTCAGAGACCAACCGTGCTCAGTGATATAAAACTAATTACCATCAAAGAACTAAATGCAAAAAAATATGTCCAGCAGTTCTACATAAACAGTAAAATTGTTGTGCTTTGTTTAGTCTTGTCTTGTTCACAAAGCTGCAACATCCTTTAGTCCTTATCTTCTAGTCTACATGTAAATTCTTTGTTTAGCCTTGCCTTGCTCACAAAGTTGAAATATCTTTAAGTCATTATCTTCTAGTCTACATGTAAATTCTTTGTTTAGTCTTGCCTTGTTCAAAGATAAAATATCTTTAAGTCATTATCTTATATTCTACATGTAAAATCCTTGATTCTTTGTTTAGTCTTGCCTTGTTCTCAAAGCTGCAACATCCTTTAGTCATTATCTTCTAGTCTACATGTAAATTCTTTGTTTAGTCTTGCCTTGTTCACAAAGCTGCAACATCCTTTAGTCATTATCTTCTAGTCTACATGTAAATTCTTTGTTTAGTCTTGCCTTGTTCACAAAGCTGCAACATCCTTTAGTCATTATCTTCTAGTCTACATGTAAATTCTTTGTTTAGTCTTGCCTTGCTCACAAAGCTGCAACATCCTTTAGTCATTATCTTCTAGTCTACATGTAAATTCTTTGTTTAGTCTTGCCTTGTTCACAAAGCTGCAACATCCTTTAGTCATTATCTTCTAGTCTACATGTAAATTTTTTGTTTAGCCTTGCCTTGTTCACAAAGCTGCAACATCCTTTAGTCATTATCTTCTAGTCTACATGTAAATTCTTTGTTTAGTCTTGCCTTGTTCAAAGATAAAACATCTTTAAGTCATTATCTTATATTCTACATGTAAAATCCTTGATTCTTTGTTTAGTCTTGCCTTGTTCACAAAGCTGTAACATCCTTTAGTCATTATCTTCTAGTCTACATGTAAATTCTTTGTTTAGCCTTGCCTTGTTCACAAAGCTGCAACATCCTTTAGTCATTATCTTCTAGTCTACATGTAAATTCTTTGTTTAGTCTTGCCTTGTTCAAAGATAAAATATCTTTAAGTCATTATCTTATATTCTACATGTAAAATCCTTGATTCTTTGTTTAGTCTTGCCTTGTTCTCAAAGCTGTAACATCCTTTAGTCATTATCTTCTAGTCTACATGTAAATTCTTTGTTTAGTCTTGCCTTGTTCACAAAGCTGTAACATCCTTTAGTCATTATCTTCTAGTCTACATGTAAATTCTTTGTTTAGTCTTGCCTTGTTCACAAAGCTGTAACATCCTTTAGTCATTATCTTATATTCTACATGTAAAATCTTTGATTCTTTGTTTAGTCTTGCCTTGTTCTCAAAGCTGTAACATCCTTTAGTCATTATCTTCTAGTCTACATGTAAATTCTTTGTTTAGTCTTGCCTTGTTCTCAAAGCTGTAACATCCTTTAGTCATTATCTTCTAGTCTACATGTAAATTCTTTGTTTAGTCTTGCCTTGTTCACAAAGCTGTAACATCCTTTAGTCATTATCTTCTAGTCTACATGTAAATTCTTTGTTTAGTCTTGCCTTGTTCACAAAGCTGCAACATCCTTTAGTCATTATCTTCTAGTCTACATGTAAATTCTTTGTTTAGTCTTGCCTTGCTCACAAAGCTGCAACATCCTTTAGTCATTATCTTCTAGTCTACATGTAAATTCTTTGTTTAGTCTTGCCTTGTTCACAAAGCTGCAACATCCTTTAGTCATTATCTTCTAGTCTACATGTAAATTCTTTGTTTAGTCTTGCCTTGTTCACAAAGCTGTAACATCCTTTAGTCATTATCTTCTAGTCTACATGTAAATTCTTTGTTTAGTCTTGCCTTGTTCTCAAAGCTGTAACATCCTTTAGTCATTATCTTCTAGTCTACATGTAAATTCTTTGTTTAGCCTTGCCTTGCTCACAAAGTTGAAATATCTTTAAGTCATTATCTTCTAGTCTACATGTAAATTCTTTGTTTAGTCTTGCCTTGTTCAAAGATAAAATATCTTTAAGTCATTATCTTATATTCTACATGTAAAATCCTTGATTCTTTGTTTAGTCTTGCCTTGTTCTCAAAGCTGCAACATCCTTTAGTCATTATCTTCTAGTCTACATGTAAATTCTTTGTTTAGTCTTGCCTTGTTCACAAAGCTGCAACATCCTTTAGTCATTATCTTCTAGTCTACATGTAAATTCTTTGTTTAGTCTTGCCTTGTTCACAAAGCTGCAACATCCTTTAGTCATTATCTTCTAGTCTACATGTAAATTCTTTGTTTAGTCTTGCCTTGCTCACAAAGCTGCAACATCCTTTAGTCATTATCTTCTAGTCTACATGTAAATTCTTTGTTTAGTCTTGCCTTGTTCACAAAGCTGCAACATCCTTTAGTCATTATCTTCTAGTCTACATGTAAATTTTTGTTTAGCCTTGCCTTGTTCACAAAGCTGCAACATCCTTTAGTCATTATCTTCTAGTCTACATGTAAATTCTTTGTTTAGTCTTGCCTTGTTCAAAGATAAAATATCTTTAAGTCATTATCTTATATTCTACATGTAAAATCCTTGATTCTTTGTTTAGTCTTGCCTTGTTCACAAAGCTGTAACATCCTTTAGTCATTATCTTCTAGTCTACATGTAAATTCTTTGTTTAGTCTTGCCTTGCTCACAAACCTGCAACATCCTTTAGTCATTATCTTCTAGTCTACATGTAAATTCTTTGTTTAGTCTTGCCTTGTTCAAAGATAAAATATCTTTAAGTCATTATCTTATATTCTACATGTAAAATCCTTGATTCTTTGTTTAGTCTTGCCTTGTTCTCAAAGCTGTAACATCCTTTAGTCATTATCTTCTAGTCTACATGTAAATTCTTTGTTTAGTCTTGCCTTGTTCACAAAGCTGTAACATCCTTTAGTCATTATCTTCTAGTCTACATGTAAATTCTTTGTTTAGTCTTGCCTTGTTCACAAAGCTGTAACATCCTTTAGTCATTATCTTCTAGTCTACATGTAAATTCTTTGTTTAGTCTTGCCTTGTTCACAAAGCTGCAACATCCTTTAGTCATTATCTTCTAGTCTACATGTAAATTCTTTGTTTAGTCTTGCCTTGCTCACAAAGCTGCAACATCCTTTAGTCATTATCTTCTAGTCTACATGTAAATTCTTTGTTTAGTCTTGCCTTGTTCACAAAGCTGCAACATCCTTTAGTCATTATCTTCTAGTCTACATGTAAATTCTTTGTTTAGTCTTGCCTTGTTCACAAAGCTGTAACATCCTTTAGTCATTATCTTATATTCTACATGTAAAATCTTTGATTCTTTGTTTAGTCTTGCCTTGTTCTCAAAGCTGTAACATCCTTTAGTCATTATCTTCTAGTCTACATGTAAATTCTTTGTTTAGTCTTGCCTTGTTCTCAAAGCTGTAACATCCTTTAGTCATTATCTTCTAGTCTACATGTAAATTCTTTGTTTAGTCTTGCCTTGTTCACAAAGCTGCAACATCCTTTAGTCATTATCTTCTAGTCTACATGTAAATTCTTTGTTTAGTCTTGCCTTGCTCACAAAGCTGCAACATCCTTTAGTCATTATCTTCTAGTCTACATGTAAATTCTTTGTTTAGTCTTGCCTTGTTCACAAAGCTGCAACATCCTTTAGTCATTATCTTCTAGTCTACATGTAAATTCTTTGTTTAGTCTTGCCTTGCTCACAAAGCTGCAACATCCTTTAGTCATTATCTTCTAGTCTACATGTAAATTCTTTGTTTAGTCTTGCCTTGTTCAAAGATAAAATATCTTTAAGTCATTATCTTATATTCTACATGTAAAATCCTTGATTCTTTGTTTAGTCTTGCCTTGTTCTCAAAGCTGTAACATCCTTTAGTCATTATCTTCTAGTCTACATGTAAATTCTTTGTTTAGTCTTGCCTTGTTCACAAAGCTGCAACATCCTTTAGTCATTATCTTCTAGTCTACATGTAAATTCTTTGTTTAGTCTTGCCTTGTTCACAAAGCTGCAACATCCTTTAGTCATTATCTTCTAGTCTACATGTAAATTCTTTGTTTAGTCTTGCCTTGTTCACAAAGCTGCAACATCCTTTAGTCATTATCTTCTAGTCTACATGTAAATTCTTTGTTTAGTCTTGCCTTGTTCACAAAGCTGCAACATCCTTTAGTCATTATCTTCTAGTCTACATGTAAATTCTTTGTTTAGTCTTGCCTTGTTCACAAAGCTGTAACATCCTTTAGTCATTATCTTATATTCTACATGTAAAATCTTTGATTTTTTGTTTAGTCTTGCCTTGTTCTCAAAGCTGTAACATCCTTTAGTCATTATCTTCTAGTCTACATGTAAATTCTTTGTTTAGTCTTGCCTTGTTCACAAAGCTGTAACATCCTTTAGTCATTATCTTCTAGTCTACATGTAAATTCTTTGTTTAGTCTTGCCTTGTTCACAAAGCTGTAACATCCTTTAGTCATTATCTTCTAGTCTACATGTAAATTCTTTGTTTAGTCTTGCCTTGTTCACAAAGCTGTAACATCCTTTAGTCATTATCTTATATTCTACATGTAAAATCTTTGATTCTTTGTTTAGTCTTGCCTTGTTCTCAAAGCTGTAACATCCTTTAGTCATTATCTTCTAGTCTACATGTAAATTCTTTGTTTAGTCTTGCCTTGTTCTCAAAGCTGTAACATCCTTTAGTCATTATCTTCTAGTCTACATGTAAATTCTTTGTTTAGTCTTGCCTTGTTCACAAAGCTGCAACATCCTTTAGTCATTATCTTCTAGTCTACATGTAAATTCTTTGTTTAGTCTTGCCTTGCTCACAAAGCTGCAACATCCTTTAGTCATTATCTTCTAGTCTACATGTAAATTCTTTGTTTAGTCTTGCCTTGTTCACATAGCTGCAACATCCTTTAGTCATTATCTTCTAGTCTACATGTTAATTCTTTGTTTAGTCTTGCCGTGCTCACAAAGCTGCAACATCCTTTAGTCATTATCTTCTAGTCTACATGTAAATTCTTTGTTTAGTCTTGCCTTGTTCAAAGATAAAATATCTTTAAGTCATTATCTTATATTCTACATGTAAAATCCTTGATTCTTTGTTTAGTCTTGCCTTGTTCTCAAAGCTGTATCATCCTTTAGTCATTATCTTCTAGTCTACATGTAAATTCTTTGTTTAGTCTTGCCTTGTTCACAAAGCTGCAACATCCTTTAGTCATTATCTTCTAGTCTACATGTAAATTCTTTGTTTAGTCTTGCCTTGTTCACAAAGCTGCAACATCCTTTAGTCATTATCTTCTAGTCTACATGTAAATTCTTTGTTTAGTCTTGCCTTGTTCACAAAGCTGCAACATCCTTTAGTCATTATCTTCTAGTCTACATGTAAATTCTTTGTTTAGTCTTGCCTTGTTCACAAAGCTGCAACATCCTTTAGTCATTATCTTCTAGTCTACATGTAAATTCTTTGTTTAGTCTTGCCTTGTTCACAAAGCTGTAACATCCTTTAGTCATTATCTTATATTCTACATGTAAAATCTTTGATTTTTTGTTTAGTCTTGCCTTGTTCTCAAAGCTGTAAAATCCTTTAGTCATTATCTTCTAGTCTACATGTAAATTCTTTGTTTAGTCTTGCCTTGTTCACAAAGCTGTAACATCCTTTAGTCATTATCTTCTAGTCTACATGTAAAATCTTTGATTCTTTGTTTAGTCTTGCCTTGTTCTCAAAGCTGTAACATCCTTTAGTCATTATCTTCTAGTCTACATGTAAATTCTTTGTTTAGTCTTGCCTTGTTCTCAAAGCTGTAACATCCTTTAGTCATTATCTTCTAGCCTACATGTAAATTCTTTGTTTAGTCTTGCCTTGTTCACAAAGCTGCAACATCCTTTAGTCATTATCTTCTAGTCTACATGTAAAATCTTTGATTCTTTGTTTAGTCTTGCCTTGTTCTCAAAGCTGTAACATCCTTTAGTCATTATCTTCTAGTCTACATGTAAATTCTTTGTTTAGTCTTGCCTTGTTCAAAGATAAAATATCTTTAAGTCATTATCTTATATTCTACATGTAAAATCTTTGATTCTTTGTTTAGTCTTGCCTTGTTCTCAAAGCTGTAACATCCTTTAGTCATTATCTTCTAGTCTACATGTAAATTCTTTGTTTAGTCTTGCCTTGCTCACAAAGCTGCAACATCCTTTAGTCATTATCTTCTAGTCTACATGTAAATTCTTTGTTTAGTCTTGCCTTGTTCAAAGATAAAATATCTTTAAGTCATTATCTTATATTCTACATGTAAAGTCCTTGATTCTTTGTTTAGTCTTGCCTTGTTCTCAAAGCTGTAACATCCTTTAGTCATTATCTTCTAGTCTACATGTAAATTCTTTGTTTAGTCTTGCCTTGTTCACAAAGCTGTAACATCCTTTAGTCATTATCTTCTAGTCTACATGTAAATTCTTTGTTTAGTCTTGCCTTGTTCACAAAGCTGTAACATCCTTTAGTCATTATCTTATATTCTACATGTAAATTCTTTGTTTAGTCTTGCCTTGTTCTCAAAGCTGTAACATCCTTTAGTCATTATCTTCTAGTCTACATGTAAATTCTTTGTTTAGTCTTGCCTTGTTCACAAAGCTGCAACATCCTTTAGTCATTATCTTCTAGTCTACATGTAAATTCTTTGTTTAGTCTTGCCTTGCTCACAAAGCTGCAACATCCTTTAGTCATTATCTTCTAGTCTACATGTAAATTCTTTGTTTAGTCTTGCCTTGTTCACAAAGCTGCAACATCCTTTAGTCATTATCTTCTAGTCTACATGTAAATTCTTTGTTTAGTCTTGCCTTGTTCACAAAGCTGTAACATCCTTTAGTCATTATCTTCTAGTCTACATGTAAATTCTTTGTTTAGTCTTGCCTTGTTCACAAAGCTGTAACATCCTTTAGTCATTATCTTATATTCTACATGTAAAATCTTTGATTCTTTGTTTAGTCTTGCCTTGTTCTCAAAGCTGTAACATCCTTTAGTCATTATCTTCTAGTCTACATGTAAATTCTTTGTTTAGTCTTGCCTTGTTCTCAAAGCTGTAACATCCTTTAGTCATTATCTTCTAGTCTACATGTAAATTCTTTGTTTAGTCTTGCCTTGTTCACAAAGCTGCAACATCCTTTAGTCATTATCTTCTAGTCTACATGTAAATTCTTTGTTTAGTCTTGCCTTGCTCACAAAGCTGCAACATCCTTTAGTCATTATCTTCTAGTCTACATGTAAATTCTTTGTTTAGTCTTGCCTTGTTCACAAAGCTGCAACATCCTTTAGTCATTATCTTCTAGTCTACATGTAAATTCTTTGTTTAGTCTTGCCTTGCTCACAAAGCTGCAACATCCTTTAGTCATTATCTTCTAGTCTACATGTAAATTCTTTGTTTAGTCTTGCCTTGTTCAAAGATAAAATATCTTTAAGTCATTATCTTATATTCTACATGTAAAATCCTTGATTCTTTGTTTAGTCTTGCCTTGTTCTCAAAGCTGTAACATCCTTTAGTCATTATCTTCTAGTCTACATGTAAATTCTTTGTTTAGTCTTGCCTTGTTCACAAAGCTGCAACATCCTTTAGTCATTATCTTCTAGTCTACATGTAAATTCTTTGTTTAGTCTTGCCTTGTTCACAAAGCTGCAACATCCTTTAGTCATTATCTTCTAGTCTACATGTAAATTCTTTGTTTAGTCTTGCCTTGTTCACAAAGCTGCAACATCCTTTAGTCATTATCTTCTAGTCTACATGTAAATTCTTTGTTTAGTCTTGCCTTGTTCACAAAGCTGCAACATCCTTTAGTCATTATCTTCTAGTCTACATGTAAATTCTTTGTTTAGTCTTGCCTTGTTCACAAAGCTGTAACATCCTTTAGTCATTATCTTATATTCTACATGTAAAATCTTTGATTTTTTGTTTAGTCTTGCCTTGTTCTCAAAGCTGTAACATCCTTTAGTCATTATCTTCTAGTCTACATGTAAATTCTTTGTTTAGTCTTGCCTTGTTCACAAAGCTGTAACATCCTTTAGTCATTATCTTCTAGTCTACATGTAAATTCTTTGTTTAGTCTTGCCTTGTTCACAAAGCTGTAACATCCTTTAGTCATTATCTTCTAGTCTACATGTAAATTCTTTGTTTAGTCTTGCCTTGTTCACAAAGCTGTAACATCCTTTAGTCATTATCTTATATTCTACATGTAAAATCTTTGATTCTTTGTTTAGTCTTGCCTTGTTCTCAAAGCTGTAACATCCTTTAGTCATTATCTTCTAGTCTACATGTAAATTCTTTGTTTAGTCTTGCCTTGTTCTCAAAGCTGTAACATCCTTTAGTCATTATCTTCTAGTCTACATGTAAATTCTTTGTTTAGTCTTGCCTTGTTCACAAAGCTGCAACATCCTTTAGTCATTATCTTCTAGTCTACATGTAAATTCTTTGTTTAGTCTTGCCTTGCTCACAAAGCTGCAACATCCTTTAGTCATTATCTTCTAGTCTACATGTAAATTCTTTGTTTAGTCTTGCCTTGTTCACATAGCTGCAACATCCTTTAGTCATTATCTTCTAGTCTACATGTTAATTCTTTGTTTAGTCTTGCCTTGCTCACAAAGCTGCAACATCCTTTAGTCATTATCTTCTAGTCTACATGTAAATTCTTTGTTTAGTCTTGCCTTGTTCAAAGATAAAATATCTTTAAGTCATTATCTTATATTCTACATGTAAAATCCTTGATTCTTTGTTTAGTCTTGCCTTGTTCTCAAAGCTGTATCATCCTTTAGTCATTATCTTCTAGTCTACATGTAAATTCTTTGTTTAGTCTTGCCTTGTTCACAAAGCTGCAACATCCTTTAGTCATTATCTTCTAGTCTACATGTAAATTCTTTGTTTAGTCTTGCCTTGTTCACAAAGCTGCAACATCCTTTAGTCATTATCTTATAGTCTACATGTAAATTCTTTGTTTAGTCTTGCCTTGTTCACAAAGCTGCAACATCCTTTAGTCATTATCTTCTAGTCTACATGTAAATTCTTTGTTTAGTCTTGCCTTGTTCACAAAGCTGCAACATCCTTTAGTCATTATCTTCTAGTCTACATGTAAATTCTTTGTTTAGTCTTGCCTTGTTCACAAAGCTGTAACATCCTTTAGTCATTATCTTATATTCTACATGTAAAATCTTTGATTTTTTGTTTAGTCTTGCCTTGTTCTCAAAGCTGTAACATCCTTTAGTCATTATCTTCTAGTCTACATGTAAATTCTTTGTTTAGTCTTGCCTTGTTCACAAAGCTGTAACATCCTTTAGTCATTATCTTCTAGTCTACATGTAAAATCTTTGATTCTTTGTTTAGTCTTGCCTTGTTCTCAAAGCTGTAACATCCTTTAGTCATTATCTTCTAGTCTACATGTAAATTCTTTGTTTAGTCTTGCCTTGTTCTCAAAGCTGTAACATCCTTTAGTCATTATCTTCTAGCCTACATGTAAATTCTTTGTTTAGTCTTGCCTTGTTCACAAAGCTGCAACATCCTTTAGTCATTATCTTCTAGTCTACATGTAAAATCTTTGATTCTTTGTTTAGTCTTGCCTTGTTCTCAAAGCTGTAACATCCTTTAGTCATTATCTTCTAGTCTACATGTAAATTCTTTGTTTAGTCTTGCCTTGTTCAAAGATAAAATATCTTTAAGTCATTATCTTATATTCTACATGTAAAATCCTTGATTCTTTGTTTAGTCTTGCCTTGTTCACAAAGCTGTAACATCCTTTAGTCATTATCTTCTAGTCTACATGTAAATTCTTTGTTTAGTCTTGCCTTGCTCACAAAGCTGCAACATCCTTTAGTCATTATCTTCTAGTCTACATGTAAATTCTTTGTTTAGTCTTGCCTTGTTCAAAGATAAAATATCTTTAAGTCATTATCTTATATTCTACATGTAAAGTCCTTGATTCTTTGTTTAGTCTTGCCTTGTTCTCAAAGCTGTAACATCCTTTAGTCATTATCTTCTAGTCTACATGTAAATTCTTTGTTTAGTCTTGCCTTGTTCACAAAGCTGTAACATCCTTTAGTCATTATCTTCTAGTCTACATGTAAATTCTTTGTTTAGTCTTGCCTTGTTCACAAAGCTGCAACATCCTTTAGTCATTATCTTCTAGTCTACATGTAAATTCTTTGTTTAGTCTTGCCTTGCTCACAAAGCTGCAACATCCTTTAGTCATTATCTTCTAGTCTACATGTAAATTCTTTGTTTAGTCTTGCCTTGTTCACAAAGCTGCAACATCCTTTAGTCATTATCTTCTAGTCTACATGTAAATTCTTTGTTTAGTCTTGCCTTGTTCACAAAGCTGTAACATCCTTTAGTCATTATCTTCTAGTCTACATGTAAATTCTTTGTTTAGTCTTGCCTTGTTCACAAAGCTGTAACATCCTTTAGTCATTATCTTATATTCTACATGTAAAATCTTTGATTCTTTGTTTAGTCTTGCCTTGTTCTCAAAGCTGTAACATCCTTTAGTCATTATCTTCTAGTCTACATGTAAATTCTTTGTTTAGTCTTGCCTTGTTCTCAAAGCTGTAACATCCTTTAGTCATTATCTTCTAGTCTACATGTAAATTCTTTGTTTAGTCTTGCCTTGTTCACAAAGCTGCAACATCCTTTAGTCATTATCTTCTAGTCTACATGTAAATTCTTTGTTTAGTCTTGCCTTGCTCACAAAGCTGCAACATCCTTTAGTCATTATCTTCTAGTCTACATGTAAATTCTTTGTTTAGTCTTGCCTTGTTCACATAGCTGCAACATCCTTTAGTCATTATCTTCTAGTCTACATGTTAATTCTTTGTTTAGTCTTGCCTTGCTCACAAAGCTGCAACATCCTTTAGTCATTATCTTCTAGTCTACATGTAAATTCTTTGTTTAGTCTTGCCTTGTTCAAAGATAAAATATCTTTAAGTCATTATCTTATATTCTACATGTAAAATCCTTGATTCTTTGTTTAGTCTTGCCTTGTTCTCAAAGCTGTAACATCCTTTAGTCATTATCTTCTAGTCTACATGTAAATTCTTTGTTTAGTCTTGCCTTGTTCACAAAGCTGCAACATCCTTTAGTCATTATCTTCTAGTCTACATGTAAATTCTTTGTTTAGTCTTGCCTTGTTCACAAAGCTGCAACATCCTTTAGTCATTATCTTCTAGTCTACATGTAAATTCTTTGTTTAGTCTTGCCTTGTTCACAAAGCTGCAACATCCTTTAGTCATTATCTTCTAGTCTACATGTAAATTCTTTGTTTAGTCTTGCCTTGTTCACAAAGCTGCAACATCCTTTAGTCATTATCTTCTAGTCTACATGTAAATTCTTTGTTTAGTCTTGCCTTGTTCACAAAGCTGTAACATCCTTTAGTCATTATCTTATATTCTACATGTAAAATCTTTGATTTTTTGTTTAGTCTTGCCTTGTTCTCAAAGCTGTAACATCCTTTAGTCATTATCTTCTAGTCTACATGTAAATTCTTTGTTTAGTCTTGCCTTGTTCACAAAGCTGTAACATCCTTTAGTCATTATCTTCTAGTCTACATGTAAAATCTTTGATTCTTTGTTTAGTCTTGCCTTGTTCTCAAAGCTGTAACATCCTTTAGTCATTATCTTCTAGTCTACATGTAAATTCTTTGTTTAGTCTTGCCTTGTTCTCAAAGCTGTAACATCCTTTAGTCATTATCTTCTAGCCTACATGTAAATTCTTTGTTTAGTCTTGCCTTGTTCACAAAGCTGCAACATCCTTTAGTCATTATCTTCTAGTCTACATGTAAAATCTTTGATTCTTTGTTTAGTCTTGCCTTGTTCTCAAAGCTGTAACATCCTTTAGTCATTATCTTCTAGTCTACATGTAAATTCTTTGTTTAGTCTTGCCTTGTTCAAAGATAAAATATCTTTAAGTCATTATATTATATTCTACATGTAAAATCCTTGATTCTTTGTTTAGTCTTGCCTTGTTCACAAAGCTGTAACATCCTTTAGTCATTATCTTCTAGTCTACATGTAAATTCTTTGTTTAGTCTTGCCTTGCTCACAAAGCTGCAACATCCTTTAGTCATTATCTTCTAGTCTACATGTAAATTCTTTGTTTAGTCTTGCCTTGTTCAAAGATAAAATATCTTTAAGTCATTATCTTATATTCTACATGTAAAGTCCTTGATTCTTTGTTTAGTCTTGCCTTGTTCTCAAAGCTGTAACATCCTTTAGTCATTATCTTCTAGTCTACATGTAAATTCTTTGTTTAGTCTTGCCTTGTTCACAAAGCTGTAACATCCTTTAGTCATTATCTTCTAGTCTACATGTAAATTCTTTGTTTAGTCTTGCCTTGTTCACAAAGCTGTAACATCCTTTAGTCATTATCTTATATTCTACATGTAAATTCTTTGTTTAGTCTTGCCTTGTTCTCAAAGCTGTAACATCCTTTAGTCATTATCTTCTAGTCTACATGTAAATTCTTTGTTTAGTCTTGCCTTGTTCACAAAGCTGCAACATCCTTTAGTCATTATCTTCTAGTCTACATGTAAATTCTTTGTTTAGTCTTGCCTTGCTCACAAAGCTGCAACATCCTTTAGTCATTATCTTCTAGTCTACATGTAAATTCTTTGTTTAGTCTTGCCTTGTTCACAAAGCTGCAACATCCTTTAGTCATTATCTTCTAGTCTACATGTAAATTCTTTGTTTAGTCTTGCCTTGTTCACAAAGCTGTAACATCCTTTAGTCATTATCTTCTAGTCTACATGTAAATTCTTTGTTTAGTCTTGCCTTGTTCACAAAGCTGTAACATCCTTTAGTCATTATCTTATATTCTACATGTAAAATCTTTGATTCTTTGTTTAGTCTTGCCTTGTTCTCAAAGCTGTAACATCCTTTAGTCATTATCTTCTAGTCTACATGTAAATTCTTTGTTTAGTCTTGCCTTGTTCTCAAAGCTGTAACATCCTTTAGTCATTATCTTCTAGTCTACATGTAAATTCTTTGTTTAGTCTTGCCTTGTTCACAAAGCTGCAACATCCTTTAGTCATTATCTTCTAGTCTACATGTAAATTCTTTGTTTAGTCTTGCCTTGCTCACAAAGCTGCAACATCCTTTAGTCATTATCTTCTAGTCTACATGTAAATTCTTTGTTTAGTCTTGCCTTGCTCACAAAGCTGCAACATCCTTTAGTCATTATCTTCTAGTCTACATGTAAATTCTTTGTTTAGTCTTGCCTTGTTCAAAGATAAAATATCTTTAAGTCATTATCTTATATTCTACATGTAAAATCCTTGATTCTTTGTTTAGTCTTGCCTTGTTCTCAAAGCTGTAACATCCTTTAGTCATTATCTTCTAGTCTACATGTAAATTCTTTGTTTAGTCTTGCCTTGTTCACAAAGCTGCAACATCCTTTAGTCATTATCTTCTAGTCTACATGTAAATTCTTTGTTTAGTCTTGCCTTGTTCACAAAGCTGCAACATCCTTTAGTCATTATCTTCTAGTCTACATGTAAATTCTTTGTTTAGTCTTGCCTTGTTCACAAAGCTGCAACATCCTTTAGTCATTATCTTCTAGTCTACATGTAAATTCTTTGTTTAGTCTTGCCTTGTTCACAAAGCTGCAACATCCTTTAGTCATTATCTTCTAGTCTACATGTAAATTCTTTGTTTAGTCTTGCCTTGTTCACAAAGCTGTAACATCCTTTAGTCATTATCTTATATTCTACATGTAAAATCTTTGATTTTTTGTTTAGTCTTGCCTTGTTCTCAAAGCTGTAACATCCTTTAGTCATTATCTTCTAGTCTACATGTAAATTCTTTGTTTAGTCTTGCCTTGTTCACAAAGCTGTAACATCCTTTAGTCATTATCTTCTAGTCTACATGTAAAATCTTTGATTCTTTGTTTAGTCTTGCCTTGTTCTCAAAGCTGTAACATCCTTTAGTCATTATCTTCTAGTCTACATGTAAATTCTTTGTTTAGTCTTGCCTTGTTCACAAAGCTGCAACATCCTTTAGTCATTATCTTCTAGTCTACATGTAAATTCTTTGTTTAGTCTTGCCTTGTTCACAAAGCTGTAACATCCTTTAGTCATTATCTTATATTCTACATGTAAAATCTTTGATTCTTTGTTTAGTCTTGCCTTGTTCTCAAAGCTGTAACATCCTTTAGTCATTATCTTCTAGTCTACATGTAAATTCTTTGTTTAGTCTTGCCTTGTTCTCAAAGCTGTAACATCCTTTAGTCATTATCTTCTAGTCTACATGTAAATTCTTTGTTTAGTCTTGCCTTGTTCACAAAGCTGCAACATCCTTTAGTCATTATCTTCTAGTCTACATGTAAATTCTTTGTTTAGTCTTGCCTTGCTCACAAAGCTGCAACATCCTTTAGTCATTATCTTCTAGTCTACATGTAAATTCTTTGTTTAGTCTTGCCTTGTTCACAAAGCTGCAACATCCTTTAGTCATTATCTTCTAGTCTACATGTAAATTCTTTGTTTAGTCTTGCCTTGCTCACAAAGCTGCAACATCCTTTAGTCATTATCTTCTAGTCTACATGTAAATTCTTTGTTTAGTCTTGCCTTGTTCAAAGATAAAATATCTTTAAGTCATTATCTTATATTCTACATGTAAAATCCTTGATTCTTTGTTTAGTCTTGCCTTGTTCTCAAAGCTGTAACATCCTTTAGTCATTATCTTCTAGTCTACATGTAAATTCTTTGTTTAGTCTTGCCTTGTTCACAAAGCTGCAACATCCTTTAGTCATTATCTTCTAGTCTACATGTAAATTCTTTGTTTAGTCTTGCCTTGTTCACAAAGCTGCAACATCCTTTAGTCATTATCTTCTAGTCTACATGTAAATTCTTTGTTTAGTCTTGCCTTGTTCACAAAGCTGCAACATCCTTTAGTCATTATCTTCTAGTCTACATGTAAATTCTTTGTTTAGTCTTGCCTTGTTCACAAAGCTGTAACATCCTTTAGTCATTATCTTCTAGTCTACATGTAAATTCTTTGTTTAGTCTTGCCTTGTTCACAAAGCTGTAACATCCTTTAGTCATTATCTTATATTCTACATGTAAAATCTTTGATTTTTGTTTAGTCTTGCCTTGTTCTCAAAGCTGTAACATCCTTTAGTCATTATCTTCTAGTCTACATGTAAATTCTTTGTTTAGTCTTGCCTTGTTCACAAAGCTGTAACATCCTTTAGTCATTATCTTCTAGTCTACATGTAAATTCTTTGTTTAGTCTTGCCTTGTTCACAAAGCTGTAACATCCTTTAGTCATTATCTTCTAGTCTACATGTAAATTCTTTGTTTAGTCTTGCCTTGTTCACAAAGCTGTAACATCCTTTAGTCATTATCTTATATTCTACATGTAAAATCTTTGATTCTTTGTTTAGTCTTGCCTTGTTCTCAAAGCTGTAACATCCTTTAGTCATTATCTTCTAGTCTACATGTAAATTCTTTGTTTAGTCTTGCCTTGTTCACAAAGCTGCAACATCCTTTAGTCATTATCTTCTAGTCTACATGTAAATTCTTTGTTTAGTCTTGCCTTGTTCACAAAGCTGCAACATCCTTTAGTCATTATCTTCTAGTCTACATGTAAATTCTTTGTTTAGTCTTGCCTTGTTCACAAAGCTGCAACATCCTTTAGTCATTATCTTCTAGTCTACATGTAAATTCTTTGTTTAGTCTTGCCTTGTTCACAAAGCTGCAACATCCTTTAGTCATTATCTTCTAGTCTACATGTAAATTCTTTGTTTAGTCTTGCCTTGCTCACAAAGCTGCAACATCCTTTAGTCATTATCTTCTAGTCTACATGTAAATTCTTTGTTTAGTCTTGCCTTGCTCACAAAGCTGCAACATCCTTTAGTCATTATCTTCTAGTCTACATGTAAATTCTTTGTTTAGTCTTGCCTTGTTCACAAAGCTGTAACATCCTTTAGTCATTATCTTATATTCTACATGTAAAATCTTTGATTCTTTGTTTAGTCTTGCCTTGTTCACAAAGCTGTAACATCCTTTAGTCATTATCTTCTAGTCTACATGTAAATTCTTTGTTTAGTCTTGCCTTGTTCAAAGATAAAATATCTTTAGTCATTATCTTATATTCTACATGTAAAATCCTTGATTCTTTGTTTAGTCTTGCCTTGTTCTCAAAGCTGTAACATCCTTTAGTCATTATCTTCTAGTCTACATGTAAATTCTTTGTTTAGTCTTGCCTTGTTCACAAAGCTGCAACATCCTTTAGTCATTATCTTCTAGTCTACATGTAAATTCTTTGTTTAGTCTTGCCTTGTTCACAAAGCTGCAACATCCTTTAGTCATTATCTTCTAGTCTACATGTAAATTCTTTGTTTAGTCTTGCCTTGTTCACAAAGCTGCAACATCCTTTAGTCATTATCTTCTAGTCTACATGTAAATTCTTTGTTTAGTCTTGCCTTGTTCACAAAGCTGCAACATCCTTTAGTCATTATCTTCTAGTCTACATGTAAATTCTTTGTTTAGTCTTGCCTTGTTCACAAAGCTGTAACATCCTTTAGTCATTATCTTCTAGTCTACATGTAAATTCTTTGTTTAGTCTTGCCTTGTTCACAAAGCTGTAACATCCTTTAGTCATTATCTTCTAGTCTACATGTAAAATCTTTGATTCTTTGTTTAGTCTTGCCTTGTTCTCAAAGCTGTAACATCCTTTAGTCATTATCTTCTAGTCTACATGTAAATTCTTTGTTTAGTCTTGCCTTGTTCTCAAAGCTGTAACATCCTTTAGTCATTATCTTCTAGTCTACATGTAAATTCTTTGTTTAGTCTTGCCTTGTTCACAAAGCTGCAACATCCTTTAGTCATTATCTTCTAGTCTACATGTAAAATCTTTGATTCTTTGTTTAGTCTTGCCTTGTTCTCAAAGCTGTAACATCCTTTAGTCATTATCTTCTAGTCTACATGTAAATTCTTTGTTTAGTCTTGCCTTGTTCAAAGATAAAATATCTTTAAGTCATTATATTATATTCTACATGTAAAATCCTTGATTCTTTGTTTAGTCTTGCCTTGTTCACAAAGCTGTAACATCCTTTAGTCATTATCTTCTAGTCTACATGTAAATTCTTTGTTTAGTCTTGCCTTGCTCACAAAGCTGCAACATCCTTTAGTCATTATCTTCTAGTCTACATGTAAATTCTTTGTTTAGTCTTGCCTTGTTCAAAGATAAAATATCTTTAAGTCATTATCTTATATTCTACATGTAAAGTCCTTGATTCTTTGTTTAGTCTTGCCTTGTTCTCAAAGCTGTAACATCCTTTAGTCATTATCTTCTAGTCTACATGTAAATTCTTTGTTTAGTCTTGCCTTGTTCACAAAGCTGTAACATCCTTTAGTCATTATCTTCTAGTCTACATGTAAATTCTTTGTTTAGTCTTGCCTTGTTCACAAAGCTGTAACATCCTTTAGTCATTATCTTATATTCTACATGTAAATTCTTTGTTTAGTCTTGCCTTGTTCTCAAAGCTGTAACATCCTTTAGTCATTATCTTCTAGTCTACATGTAAATTCTTTGTTTAGTCTTGCCTTGTTCACAAAGCTGCAACATCCTTTAGTCATTATCTTCTAGTCTACATGTAAATTCTTTGTTTAGTCTTGCCTTGCTCACAAAGCTGCAACATCCTTTAGTCATTATCTTCTAGTCTACATGTAAATTCTTTGTTTAGTCTTGCCTTGTTCACAAAGCTGTAACATCCTTTAGTCATTATCTTATATTCTACATGTAAAATCTTTGATTTTTTGTTTAGTCTTGCCTTGTTCTCAAAGCTGTAACATCCTTTAGTCATTATCTTCTAGTCTACATGTAAATTCTTTGTTTAGTCTTGCCTTGTTCACAAAGCTGTAACATCCTTTAGTCATTATCTTCTAGTCTACATGTAAAATCTTTGATTCTTTGTTTAGTCTTGCCTTGTTCTCAAAGCTGTAACATCCTTTAGTCATTATCTTCTAGTCTACATGTAAATTCTTTGTTTAGTCTTGCCTTGTTCACAAAGCTGCAACATCCTTTAGTCATTATCTTCTAGTCTACATGTAAATTCTTTGTTTAGTCTTGCCTTGTTCACAAAGCTGTAACATCCTTTAGTCATTATCTTCTAGTCTACATGTAAATTCTTTGTTTAGTCTTGCCTTGCTCACAAAGCTGCAACATCCTTTAGTCATTATCTTCTAGTCTACATGTAAATTCTTTGTTTAGTCTTGCCTTGCTCACAAAGCTGCAACATCCTTTAGTCATTATCTTCTAGTCTACATGTAAATTCTTTGTTTAGTCTTGCCTTGTTCAAAGATAAAATATCTTTAAGTCATTATCTTATATTCTACATGTAAAATCCTTGATTCTTTGTTTAGTCTTGCCTTGTTCTCAAAGCTGTAACATCCTTTAGTCATTATCTTCTAGTCTACATGTAAATTCTTTGTTTAGTCTTGCCTTGTTCACAAAGCTGCAACATCCTTTAGTCATTATCTTCTAGTCTACATGTAAATTCTTTGTTTAGTCTTGCCTTGTTCACAAAGCTGCAACATCCTTTAGTCATTATCTTCTAGTCTACATGTAAATTCTTTGTTTAGTCTTGCCTTGTTCACAAAGCTGCAACATCCTTTAGTCATTATCTTCTAGTCTACATGTAAATTCTTTGTTTAGTCTTGCCTTGTTCACAAAGCTGCAACATCCTTTAGTCATTATCTTCTAGTCTACATGTAAATTCTTTGTTTAGTCTTGCCTTGTTCACAAAGCTGTAACATCCTTTAGTCATTATCTTATATTCTACATGTAAAATCTTTGATTTTTTGTTTAGTCTTGCCTTGTTCTCAAAGCTGTAACATCCTTTAGTCATTATCTTCTAGTCTACATGTAAATTCTTTGTTTAGTCTTGCCTTGTTCACAAAGCTGTAACATCCTTTAGTCATTATCTTCTAGTCTACATGTAAAATCTTTGATTCTTTGTTTAGTCTTGCCTTGTTCTCAAAGCTGTAACATCCTTTAGTCATTATCTTCTAGTCTACATGTAAATTCTTTGTTTAGTCTTGCCTTGTTCACAAAGCTGCAACATCCTTTAGTCATTATCTTCTAGTCTACATGTAAATTCTTTGTTTAGTCTTGCCTTGTTCACAAAGCTGTAACATCCTTTAGTCATTATCTTATATTCTACATGTAAAATCTTTGATTCTTTGTTTAGTCTTGCCTTGTTCTCAAAGCTGTAACATCCTTTAGTCATTATCTTCTAGTCTACATGTAAATTCTTTGTTTAGTCTTGCCTTGTTCTCAAAGCTGTAACATCCTTTAGTCATTATCTTCTAGTCTACATGTAAATTCTTTGTTTAGTCTTGCCTTGTTCACAAAGCTGCAACATCCTTTAGTCATTATCTTCTAGTCTACATGTAAATTCTTTGTTTAGTCTTGCCTTGCTCACAAAGCTGCAACATCCTTTAGTCATTATCTTCTAGTCTACATGTAAATTCTTTGTTTAGTCTTGCCTTGTTCACAAAGCTGCAACATCCTTTAGTCATTATCTTCTAGTCTACATGTAAATTCTTTGTTTAGTCTTGCCTTGCTCACAAAGCTGCAACATCCTTTAGTCATTATCTTCTAGTCTACATGTAAATTCTTTGTTTAGTCTTGCCTTGTTCAAAGATAAAATATCTTTAAGTCATTATCTTATATTCTACATGTAAAATCCTTGATTCTTTGTTTAGTCTTGCCTTGTTCTCAAAGCTGTAACATCCTTTAGTCATTATCTTCTAGTCTACATGTAAATTCTTTGTTTAGTCTTGCCTTGTTCACAAAGCTGCAACATCCTTTAGTCATTATCTTCTAGTCTACATGTAAATTCTTTGTTTAGTCTTGCCTTGTTCACAAAGCTGCAACATCCTTTAGTCATTATCTTCTAGTCTACATGTAAATTCTTTGTTTAGTCTTGCCTTGTTCACAAAGCTGCAACATCCTTTAGTCATTATCTTCTAGTCTACATGTAAATTCTTTGTTTAGTCTTGCCTTGTTCACAAAGCTGCAACATCCTTTAGTCATTATCTTCTAGTCTACATGTAAATTCTTTGTTTAGTCTTGCCTTGTTCACAAAGCTGTAACATCCTTTAGTCATTATCTTATAGTCTACATGTAAAATCTTTGATTTTTTGTTTAGTCTTGCCTTGTTCTCAAAGCTGTAACATCCTTTAGTCATTATCTTCTAGTCTACATGTAAATTCTTTGTTTAGTCTTGCCTTGTTCACAAAGCTGTAACATCCTTTAGTCATTATCTTCTAGTCTACATGTAAATTCTTTGTTTAGTCTTGCCTTGTTCACAAAGCTGTAACATCCTTTAGTCATTATCTTCTAGTCTACATGTAAATTCTTTGTTTAGTCTTGCCTTGTTCACAAAGCTGTAACATCCTTTAGTCATTATCTTCTAGTCTACATGTAAATTCTTTGTTTAGTCTTGCCTTGTTCTCAAAGCTGTAACATCCTTTAGTCATTATCTTCTAGTCTACATGTAAATTCTTTGTTTAGTCTTGCCTTGTTCACAAAGCTGTAACATCCTTTAGTCATTATCTTCTAGTCTACATGTAAATTCTTTGTTTAGTCTTGCCTTGTTCACAAAGCTGCAACATCCTTTAGTCATTATCTTCTAGTCTACATGTAAATTCTTTGTTTAGTCTTGCCTTGTTCACAAAGCTGCAACATCCTTTAGTCATTATCTTCTAGTCTACATGTAAATTCTTTGTTTAGTCTTGCCTTGTTCACAAAGCTGCAACATCCTTTAGTCATTATCTTCTAGTCTACATGTAAATTCTTTGTTTAGTCTTGCCTTGTTCACAAAGCTGCAACATCCTTTAGTCATTATCTTCTAGTCTACATGTAAATTCTTTGTTTAGTCTTGCCTTGTTCAAAGCTAAAACATCTTTAGTCATTATCTTATATTCTACATGTAAATCCTTGATTCTTTGTTTAGTCTTGCCTTGTTCTCAAAGCTGTAACATCCTTTAGTCATTATCTTCTAGTCTACATGTAAATTCTTTGTTTAGTCTTGCCTTGTTCACAAAGCTGCAACATCCTTTAGTCATTATCTTCTAGTCTACATGTAAATTCTTTGTTTAGTCTTGCCTTGTTCACAAAGCTGCAACATCCTTTAGTCATTATCTTCTAGTCTACATGTAAATTCTTTGTTTAGTCTTGCCTTGTTCTCAAAGCTGTAACATCCTTTAGTCATTATCTTCTAGTCTACATGTAAATTCTTTGTTTAGTCTTGCCTTGTTCACAAAGCTGCAACATCCTTTAGTCATTATCTTCTAGTCTACATGTAAATTCTTTGTTTAGTCTTGCCTTGTTCACAAAGCTGCAACATCCTTTAGTCATTATCTTCTAGTCTACATGTAAATTCTTTGTTTAGTCTTGCCTTGTTCACAAAGCTGCAACATCCTTTAGTCATTATCTTCTAGTCTACATGTAAATTCTTTGTTTAGTCTTGCCTTGTTCACAAAGCTGCAACATCCTTTAGTCATTATCTTCTAGTCTACATGTAAATTCTTTGTTTAGTCTTGCCTTGTTCACAAAGCTGCAACATCCTTTAGTCATTATCTTCTAGTCTACATGTAAATTCTTTGTTTAGTCTTGCCTTGTTCAAAGCTTCTTTAGTCATTATCTTATATTCTACATGTAAATCTTGATTCTTTGTTTAGTCTTGCCTTGTTCTCAAAGCTGTAACATCCTTTAGTCATTATCTTCTAGTCTACATGTAAATTCTTTGTTTAGTCTTGCCTTGTTCACAAAGCTGCAACATCCTTTAGTCATTATCTTCTAGTCTACATGTAAATTCTTTGTTTAGTCTTGCCTTGTTCACAAAGCTGCAACATCCTTTAGTCATTATCTTCTAGTCTACATGTAAATTCTTTGTTTAGTCTTGCCTTGTTCACAAAGCTGCAACATCCTTTAGTCATTATCTTCTAGTCTACATGTAAATTCTTTGTTTAGTCTTGCCTTGTTCACAAAGCTGCAACATCCTTTAGTCATTATCTTCTAGTCTACATGTAAATTCTTTGTTTAGTCTTGCCTTGTTCACAAAGCTGTAACATCCTTTAGTCATTATCTTATAGTCTACATGTAAAATCTTTGATTTTTTGTTTAGTCTTGCCTTGTTCTCAAAGCTGTAACATCCTTTAGTCATTATCTTCTAGTCTACATGTAAATTCTTTGTTTAGTCTTGCCTTGTTCACAAAGCTGTAACATCCTTTAGTCATTATCTTCTAGTCTACATGTAAAATCTTTGATTCTTTGTTTAGTCTTGCCTTGTTCTCAAAGCTGTAACATCCTTTAGTCATTATCTTCTAGTCTACATGTAAATTCTTTGTTTAGTCTTGCCTTGTTCACAAAGCTGCAACATCCTTTAGTCATTATCTTCTAGTCTACATGTAAATTCTTTGTTTAGTCTTGCCTTGTTCACAAAGCTGTAACATCCTTTAGTCATTATCTTATATTCTACATGTAAAATCTTTGATTCTTTGTTTAGTCTTGCCTTGTTCTCAAAGCTGTAACATCCTTTAGTCATTATCTTCTAGTCTACATGTAAATTCTTTGTTTAGTCTTGCCTTGTTCTCAAAGCTGTAACATCCTTTAGTCATTATCTTCTAGTCTACATGTAAATTCTTTGTTTAGTCTTGCCTTGTTCACAAAGCTGCAACATCCTTTAGTCATTATCTTCTAGTCTACATGTAAATTCTTTGTTTAGTCTTGCCTTGTTCACAAAGCTGCAACATCCTTTAGTCATTATCTTCTAGTCTACATGTAAATTCTTTGTTTAGTCTTGCCTTGTTCACAAAGCTGCAACATCCTTTAGTCATTATCTTCTAGTCTACATGTAAATTCTTTGTTTAGTCTTGCCTTGTTCACAAAGCTGCAACATCCTTTAGTCATTATCTTCTAGTCTACATGTAAATTCTTTGTTTAGTCTTGCCTTGTTCAAAGATAAAATATCTTTAGTCATTATCTTATATTCTACATGTAAATCCTTGATTCTTTGTTTAGTCTTGCCTTGTTCTCAAAGCTGTAACATCCTTTAGTCATTATCTTCTAGTCTACATGTAAATTCTTTGTTTAGTCTTGCCTTGTTCACAAAGCTGCAACATCCTTTAGTCATTATCTTCTAGTCTACATGTAAATTCTTTGTTTAGTCTTGCCTTGTTCACAAAGCTGCAACATCCTTTAGTCATTATCTTCTAGTCTACATGTAAATTCTTTGTTTAGTCTTGCCTTGTTCACAAAGCTGCAACATCCTTTAGTCATTATCTTCTA
This sequence comes from Megaustenia siamemsis, assembly GCA_032433765.1. NCBI lineage: Eukaryota > Metazoa > Mollusca > Gastropoda > Stylommatophora > Ariophantidae > Megaustenia > Megaustenia siamemsis. The sequence goes on from JAVIAB010000159.1 coordinate 7,856,563, forward strand.
GTCTACATGTAAATTCTTTGTTTAGTCTTGCCTTGTTCACAAAGCTGCAACATCCTTTAGTCATTATCTTCTAGTCTACATGTAAATTCTTTGTTTAGTCTTGCCTTGTTCAAAGCTAAACATCTTTAGTCATTATCTTATATTCTACATGTAAAATCCTTGATTCTTTGTTTAGTCTTGCCTTGTTCTCAAAGCTGTAACATCCTTTAGTCATTATCTTCTAGTCTACATGTAAATTCTTTGTTTAGTCTTGCCTTGTTCACAAAGCTGCAACATCCTTTAGTCATTATCTTCTAGTCTACATGTAAATTCTTTGTTTAGTCTTGCCTTGTTCACAAAGCTGCAACATCCTTTAGTCATTATCTTCTAGTCTACATGTAAATTCTTTGTTTAGTCTTGCCTTGTTCTCAAAGCTGTAACATCCTTTAGTCATTATCTTCTAGTCTACATGTAAATTCTTTGTTTAGTCTTGCCTTGTTCACAAAGCTGCAACATCCTTTAGTCATTATCTTCTAGTCTACATGTAAATTCTTTGTTTAGTCTTGCCTTGTTCACAAAGCTGCAACATCCTTTAGTCATTATCTTCTAGTCTACATGTAAATTCTTTGTTTAGTCTTGCCTTGTTCACAAAGCTGCAACATCCTTTAGTCATTATCTTCTAGTCTACATGTAAATTCTTTGTTTAGTCTTGCCTTGTTCAAAGCTAAAACATCTTTAGTCATTATCTTATATTCTACATGTAAAATCCTTGATTCTTTGTTTAGTCTTGCCTTGTTCTCAAAGCTGTAACATCCTTTAGTCATTATCTTCTAGTCTACATGTAAATTCTTTGTTTAGTCTTGCCTTGTTCACAAAGCTGCAACATCCTTTAGTCATTATCTTCTAGTCTACATGTAAATTCTTTGTTTAGTCTTGCCTTGTTCACAAAGCTGCAACATCCTTTAGTCATTATCTTCTAGTCTACATGTAAATTCTTTGTTTAGTCTTGCCTTGTTCACAAAGCTGCAACATCCTTTAGTCATTATCTTCTAGTCTACATGTAAATTCTTTGTTTAGTCTTGCCTTGTTCACAAAGCTGCAACATCCTTTAGTCATTATCTTCTAGTCTACATGTAAATTCTTTGTTTAGTCTTGCCTTGTTCACAAAGCTGTAACATCCTTTAGTCATTATCTTATATTCTACATGTAAAATCTTTGATTTTTGTTTAGTCTTGCCTTGTTCTCAAAGCTGTAACATCCTTTAGTCATTATCTTCTAGTCTACATGTAAATTCTTTGTTTAGTCTTGCCTTGTTCACAAAGCTGTAACATCCTTTAGTCATTATCTTCTAGTCTACATGTAAAATCTTTGATTCTTTGTTTAGTCTTGCCTTGTTCTCAAAGCTGTAACATCCTTTAGTCATTATCTTCTAGTCTACATGTAAATTCTTTGTTTAGTCTTGCCTTGTTCACAAAGCTGCAACATCCTTTAGTCATTATCTTCTAGTCTACATGTAAATTCTTTGTTTAGTCTTGCCTTGTTCACAAAGCTGTAACATCCTTTAGTCATTATCTTATATTCTACATGTAAAATCTTTGATTCTTTGTTTAGTCTTGCCTTGTTCTCAAAGCTGTAACATCCTTTAGTCATTATCTTCTAGTCTACATGTAAATTCTTTGTTTAGTCTTGCCTTGTTCTCAAAGCTGTAACATCCTTTAGTCATTATCTTCTAGTCTACATGTAAATTCTTTGTTTAGTCTTGCCTTGTTCACAAAGCTGCAACATCCTTTAGTCATTATCTTCTAGTCTACATGTAAATTCTTTGTTTAGTCTTGCCTTGCTCACAAAGCTGCAACATCCTTTAGTCATTATCTTCTAGTCTACATGTAAATTCTTTGTTTAGTCTTGCCTTGTTCACAAAGCTGCAACATCCTTTAGTCATTATCTTCTAGTCTACATGTAAATTCTTTGTTTAGTCTTGCCTTGCTCACAAAGCTGCAACATCCTTTAGTCATTATCTTCTAGTCTACATGTAAATTCTTTGTTTAGTCTTGCCTTGTTCAAAGATAAAATATCTTTAAGTCATTATCTTATATTCTACATGTAAAATCCTTGATTCTTTGTTTAGTCTTGCCTTGTTCTCAAAGCTGTAACATCCTTTAGTCATTATCTTCTAGTCTACATGTAAATTCTTTGTTTAGTCTTGCCTTGTTCACAAAGCTGCAACATCCTTTAGTCATTATCTTCTAGTCTACATGTAAATTCTTTGTTTAGTCTTGCCTTGTTCACAAAGCTGCAACATCCTTTAGTCATTATCTTCTAGTCTACATGTAAATTCTTTGTTTAGTCTTGCCTTGTTCACAAAGCTGCAACATCCTTTAGTCATTATCTTCTAGTCTACATGTAAATTCTTTGTTTAGTCTTGCCTTGTTCACAAAGCTGCAACATCCTTTAGTCATTATCTTCTAGTCTACATGTAAATTCTTTGTTTAGTCTTGCCTTGTTCACAAAGCTGTAACATCCTTTAGTCATTATCTTATATTCTACATGTAAAATCTTTGATTTTTTGTTTAGTCTTGCCTTGTTCTCAAAGCTGTAACATCCTTTAGTCATTATCTTCTAGTCTACATGTAAATTCTTTGTTTAGTCTTGCCTTGTTCACAAAGCTGTAACATCCTTTAGTCATTATCTTCTAGTCTACATGTAAATTCTTTGTTTAGTCTTGCCTTGTTCACAAAGCTGTAACATCCTTTAGTCATTATCTTCTAGTCTACATGTAAATTCTTTGTTTAGTCTTGCCTTGTTCACAAAGCTGTAACATCCTTTAGTCATTATCTTATATTCTACATGTAAAATCTTTGATTCTTTGTTTAGTCTTGCCTTGTTCTCAAAGCTGTAACATCCTTTAGTCATTATCTTCTAGTCTACATGTAAATTCTTTGTTTAGTCTTGCCTTGTTCTCAAAGCTGTAACATCCTTTAGTCATTATCTTCTAGTCTACATGTAAATTCTTTGTTTAGTCTTGCCTTGTTCACAAAGCTGCAACATCCTTTAGTCATTATCTTCTAGTCTACATGTAAATTCTTTGTTTAGTCTTGCCTTGCTCACAAAGCTGCAACATCCTTTAGTCATTATCTTCTAGTCTACATGTAAATTCTTTGTTTAGTCTTGCCTTGTTCACATAGCTGCAACATCCTTTAGTCATTATCTTCTAGTCTACATGTTAATTCTTTGTTTAGTCTTGCCTTGCTCACAAAGCTGCAACATCCTTTAGTCATTATCTTCTAGTCTACATGTAAATTCTTTGTTTAGTCTTGCCTTGTTCAAAGATAAAATATCTTTAAGTCATTATCTTATATTCTACATGTAAAATCCTTGATTCTTTGTTTAGTCTTGCCTTGTTCTCAAAGCTGTAACATCCTTTAGTCATTATCTTCTAGTCTACATGTAAATTCTTTGTTTAGTCTTGCCTTGTTCACAAAGCTGCAACATCCTTTAGTCATTATCTTCTAGTCTACATGTAAATTCTTTGTTTAGTCTTGCCTTGTTCACAAAGCTGCAACATCCTTTAGTCATTATCTTCTAGTCTACATGTAAATTCTTTGTTTAGTCTTGCCTTGTTCACAAAGCTGCAACATCCTTTAGTCATTATCTTCTAGTCTACATGTAAATTCTTTGTTTAGTCTTGCCTTGTTCACAAAGCTGCAACATCCTTTAGTCATTATCTTCTAGTCTACATGTAAATTCTTTGTTTAGTCTTGCCTTGTTCACAAAGCTGTAACATCCTTTAGTCATTATCTTATATTCTACATGTAAAATCTTTGATTTTTTGTTTAGTCTTGCCTTGTTCTCAAAGCTGTAACATCCTTTAGTCATTATCTTCTAGTCTACATGTAAATTCTTTGTTTAGTCTTGCCTTGTTCACAAAGCTGTAACATCCTTTAGTCATTATCTTCTAGTCTACATGTAAATTCTTTGTTTAGTCTTGCCTTGTTCTCAAAGCTGTAACATCCTTTAGTCATTATCTTCTAGTCTACATGTAAATTCTTTGTTTAGTCTTGCCTTGTTCTCAAAGCTGTAACATCCTTTAGTCATTATCTTCTAGCCTACATGTAAATTCTTTGTTTAGTCTTGCCTTGTTCACAAAGCTGCAACATCCTTTAGTCATTATCTTCTAGTCTACATGTAAAATCTTTGATTCTTTGTTTAGTCTTGCCTTGTTCTCAAAGCTGTAACATCCTTTAGTCATTATCTTCTAGTCTACATGTAAATTCTTTGTTTAGTCTTGCCTTGTTCAAAGATAAAATATCTTTAAGTCATTATATTATATTCTACATGTAAAATCCTTGATTCTTTGTTTAGTCTTGCCTTGTTCACAAAGCTGTAACATCCTTTAGTCATTATCTTCTAGTCTACATGTAAATTCTTTGTTTAGTCTTGCCTTGCTCACAAAGCTGCAACATCCTTTAGTCATTATCTTCTAGTCTACATGTAAATTCTTTGTTTAGTCTTGCCTTGTTCAAAGATAAAATATCTTTAAGTCATTATCTTATATTCTACATGTAAAGTCCTTGATTCTTTGTTTAGTCTTGCCTTGTTCTCAAAGCTGTAACATCCTTTAGTCATTATCTTCTAGTCTACATGTAAATTCTTTGTTTAGTCTTGCCTTGTTCACAAAGCTGTAACATCCTTTAGTCATTATCTTCTAGTCTACATGTAAATTCTTTGTTTAGTCTTGCCTTGTTCACAAAGCTGTAACATCCTTTAGTCATTATCTTATATTCTACATGTAAATTCTTTGTTTAGTCTTGCCTTGTTCTCAAAGCTGTAACATCCTTTAGTCATTATCTTCTAGTCTACATGTAAATTCTTTGTTTAGTCTTGCCTTGTTCACAAAGCTGCAACATCCTTTAGTCATTATCTTCTAGTCTACATGTAAATTCTTTGTTTAGTCTTGCCTTGCTCACAAAGCTGCAACATCCTTTAGTCATTATCTTCTAGTCTACATGTAAATTCTTTGTTTAGTCTTGCCTTGTTCACAAAGCTGCAACATCCTTTAGTCATTATCTTCTAGTCTACATGTAAATTCTTTGTTTAGTCTTGCCTTGTTCACAAAGCTGTAACATCCTTTAGTCATTATCTTCTAGTCTACATGTAAATTCTTTGTTTAGTCTTGCCTTGTTCACAAAGCTGTAACATCCTTTAGTCATTATCTTATATTCTACATGTAAAATCTTTGATTCTTTGTTTAGTCTTGCCTTGTTCTCAAAGCTGTAACATCCTTTAGTCATTATCTTCTAGTCTACATGTAAATTCTTTGTTTAGTCTTGCCTTGTTCTCAAAGCTGTAACATCCTTTAGTCATTATCTTCTAGTCTACATGTAAATTCTTTGTTTAGTCTTGCCTTGTTCACAAAGCTGCAACATCCTTTAGTCATTATCTTCTAGTCTACATGTAAATTCTTTGTTTAGTCTTGCCTTGCTCACAAAGCTGCAACATCCTTTAGTCATTATCTTCTAGTCTACATGTAAATTCTTTGTTTAGTCTTGCCTTGTTCACAAAGCTGCAACATCCTTTAGTCATTATCTTCTAGTCTACATGTAAATTCTTTGTTTAGTCTTGCCTTGCTCACAAAGCTGCAACATCCTTTAGTCATTATCTTCTAGTCTACATGTAAATTCTTTGTTTAGTCTTGCCTTGTTCAAAGCTAAAATATCTTTAAGTCATTATCTTATATTCTACATGTAAAATCCTTGATTCTTTGTTTAGTCTTGCCTTGTTCTCAAAGCTGTAACATCCTTTAGTCATTATCTTCTAGTCTACATGTAAATTCTTTGTTTAGTCTTGCCTTGTTCACAAAGCTGCAACATCCTTTAGTCATTATCTTCTAGTCTACATGTAAATTCTTTGTTTAGTCTTGCCTTGTTCACAAAGCTGCAACATCCTTTAGTCATTATCTTCTAGTCTACATGTAAATTCTTTGTTTAGTCTTGCCTTGTTCACAAAGCTGCAACATCCTTTAGTCATTATCTTCTAGTCTACATGTAAATTCTTTGTTTAGTCTTGCCTTGTTCACAAAGCTGTAACATCCTTTAGTCATTATCTTCTAGTCTACATGTAAAATCTTTGATTTTTTGTTTAGTCTTGCCTTGTTCTCAAAGCTGTAACATCCTTTAGTCATTATCTTCTAGTCTACATGTAAATTCTTTGTTTAGTCTTGCCTTGTTCACAAAGCTGTAACATCCTTTAGTCATTATCTTCTAGTCTACATGTAAATTCTTTGTTTAGTCTTGCCTTGTTCACAAAGCTGTAACATCCTTTAGTCATTATCTTCTAGTCTACATGTAAATTCTTTGTTTAGTCTTGCCTTGTTCACAAAGCTGTAACATCCTTTAGTCATTATCTTCTAGTCTACATGTAAAATCTTTGATTCTTTGTTTAGTCTTGCCTTGTTCTCAAAGCTGTAACATCCTTTAGTCATTATCTTCTAGTCTACATGTAAATTCTTTGTTTAGTCTTGCCTTGTTCTCAAAGCTGTAACATCCTTTAGTCATTATCTTCTAGTCTACATGTAAATTCTTTGTTTAGTCTTGCCTTGTTCACAAAGCTGCAACATCCTTTAGTCATTATCTTCTAGTCTACATGTAAATTCTTTGTTTAGTCTTGCCTTGTTCACAAAGCTGCAACATCCTTTAGTCATTATCTTCTAGTCTACATGTAAATTCTTTGTTTAGTCTTGCCTTGTTCACAAAGCTGCAACATCCTTTAGTCATTATCTTCTAGTCTACATGTAAATTCTTTGTTTAGTCTTGCCTTGCTCACAAAGCTGCAACATCCTTTAGTCATTATCTTCTAGTCTACATGTAAATTCTTTGTTTAGTCTTGCCTTGTTCAAAGATAAAATATCTTTAGTCATTATCTTATATTCTACATGTAAAATCCTTGATTCTTTGTTTAGTCTTGCCTTGTTCTCAAAGCTGTAACATCCTTTAGTCATTATCTTCTAGTCTACATGTAAATTCTTTGTTTAGTCTTGCCTTGTTCACAAAGCTGCAACATCCTTTAGTCATTATCTTCTAGTCTACATGTAAATTCTTTGTTTAGTCTTGCCTTGTTCACAAAGCTGCAACATCCTTTAGTCATTATCTTCTAGTCTACATGTAAATTCTTTGTTTAGTCTTGCCTTGTTCACAAAGCTGCAACATCCTTTAGTCATTATCTTCTAGTCTACATGTAAATTCTTTGTTTAGTCTTGCCTTGTTCACAAAGCTGCAACATCCTTTAGTCATTATCTTCTAGTCTACATGTAAATTCTTTGTTTAGTCTTGCCTTGTTCACAAAGCTGCAACATCCTTTAGTCATTATCTTCTAGTCTACATGTAAATTCTTTGTTTAGTCTTGCCTTGTTCACAAAGCTGTAACATCCTTTAGTCATTATCTTATAGTCTACATGTAAAATCTTTGATTTTTTGTTTAGTCTTGCCTTGTTCTCAAAGCTGTAACATCCTTTAGTCATTATCTTCTAGTCTACATGTAAATTCTTTGTTTAGTCTTGCCTTGTTCACAAAGCTGTAACATCCTTTAGTCATTATCTTCTAGTCTACATGTAAATCTTTGATTCTTTGTTTAGTCTTGCCTTGTTCTCAAAGCTGTAACATCCTTTAGTCATTATCTTCTAGTCTACATGTAAATTCTTTGTTTAGTCTTGCCTTGTTCACAAAGCTGCAACATCCTTTAGTCATTATCTTCTAGTCTACATGTAAATTCTTTGTTTAGTCTTGCCTTGTTCACAAAGCTGCAACATCCTTTAGTCATTATCTTCTAGTCTACATGTAAATTCTTTGTTTAGTCTTGCCTTGTTCTCAAAGCTGTAACATCCTTTAGTCATTATCTTCTAGTCTACATGTAAATTCTTTGTTTAGTCTTGCCTTGTTCACAAAGCTGTAACATCCTTTAGTCATTATCTTCTAGTCTACATGTAAATTCTTTGTTTAGTCTTGCCTTGTTCACAAAGCTGTAACATCCTTTAGTCATTATCTTCTAGTCTACATGTAAATTCTTTGTTTAGTCTTGCCTTGTTCTCAAAGCTGTAACATCCTTTAGTCATTATCTTCTAGTCTACATGTAAATTCTTTGTTTAGTCTTGCCTTGTTCACAAAGCTGCAACATCCTTTAGTCATTATCTTCTAGTCTACATGTAAATTCTTTGTTTAGTCTTGCCTTGTTCACAAAGCTGCAACATCCTTTAGTCATTATCTTCTAGTCTACATGTAAAATCTTTGATTCTTTGTTTAGTCTTGCCTTGTTCTCAAAGCTGTAACATCCTTTAGTCATTATCTTCTAGTCTACATGTAAATTCTTTGTTTAGTCTTGCCTTGTTCAAAGCTAAACATCTTTAGTCATTATCTTCTAGTCTACATGTAAAATCCTTGATTCTTTGTTTAGTCTTGCCTTGTTCACAAAGCTGTAACATCCTTTAGTCATTATCTTCTAGTCTACATGTAAATTCTTTGTTTAGTCTTGCCTTGTTCACAAAGCTGCAACATCCTTTAGTCATTATCTTCTAGTCTACATGTAAATTCTTTGTTTAGTCTTGCCTTGTTCAAAGCTAAAACATCTTTAGTCATTATCTTATATTCTACATGTAAATCCTTGATTCTTTGTTTAGTCTTGCCTTGTTCTCAAAGCTGTAACATCCTTTAGTCATTATCTTCTAGTCTACATGTAAATTCTTTGTTTAGTCTTGCCTTGTTCACAAAGCTGTAACATCCTTTAGTCATTATCTTCTAGTCTACATGTAAATTCTTTGTTTAGTCTTGCCTTGTTCACAAAGCTGTAACATCCTTTAGTCATTATCTTCTAGTCTACATGTAAATTCTTTGTTTAGTCTTGCCTTGTTCTCAAAGCTGTAACATCCTTTAGTCATTATCTTCTAGTCTACATGTAAATTCTTTGTTTAGTCTTGCCTTGTTCACAAAGCTGCAACATCCTTTAGTCATTATCTTCTAGTCTACATGTAAATTCTTTGTTTAGTCTTGCCTTGCTCACAAAGCTGCAACATCCTTTAGTCATTATCTTCTAGTCTACATGTAAATTCTTTGTTTAGTCTTGCCTTGTTCACAAAGCTGCAACATCCTTTAGTCATTATCTTCTAGTCTACATGTAAATTCTTTGTTTAGTCTTGCCTTGTTCACAAAGCTGTAACATCCTTTAGTCATTATCTTCTAGTCTACATGTAAATTCTTTGTTTAGTCTTGCCTTGTTCACAAAGCTGTAACATCCTTTAGTCATTATCTTATATTCTACATGTAAAATCTTTGATTCTTTGTTTAGTCTTGCCTTGTTCTCAAAGCTGTAACATCCTTTAGTCATTATCTTCTAGTCTACATGTAAATTCTTTGTTTAGTCTTGCCTTGTTCTCAAAGCTGTAACATCCTTTAGTCATTATCTTCTAGTCTACATGTAAATTCTTTGTTTAGTCTTGCCTTGTTCACAAAGCTGCAACATCCTTTAGTCATTATCTTCTAGTCTACATGTAAATTCTTTGTTTAGTCTTGCCTTGCTCACAAAGCTGCAACATCCTTTAGTCATTATCTTCTAGTCTACATGTAAATTCTTTGTTTAGTCTTGCCTTGTTCACAAAGCTGCAACATCCTTTAGTCATTATCTTCTAGTCTACATGTAAATTCTTTGTTTAGTCTTGCCTTGCTCACAAAGCTGCAACATCCTTTAGTCATTATCTTCTAGTCTACATGTAAATTCTTTGTTTAGTCTTGCCTTGTTCAAAGATAAAACATCTTTAGTCATTATCTTATATTCTACATGTAAAATCCTTGATTCTTTGTTTAGTCTTGCCTTGTTCTCAAAGCTGTAACATCCTTTAGTCATTATCTTCTAGTCTACATGTAAATTCTTTGTTTAGTCTTGCCTTGTTCACAAAGCTGCAACATCCTTTAGTCATTATCTTCTAGTCTACATGTAAATTCTTTGTTTAGTCTTGCCTTGTTCACAAAGCTGCAACATCCTTTAGTCATTATCTTCTAGTCTACATGTAAATTCTTTGTTTAGTCTTGCCTTGTTCACAAAGCTGCAACATCCTTTAGTCATTATCTTCTAGTCTACATGTAAATTCTTTGTTTAGTCTTGCCTTGTTCACAAAGCTGTAACATCCTTTAGTCATTATCTTCTAGTCTACATGTAAAATCTTTGATTTTTTGTTTAGTCTTGCCTTGTTCACAAAGCTGTAACATCCTTTAGTCATTATCTTCTAGTCTACATGTAAATTCTTTGTTTAGTCTTGCCTTGTTCACAAAGCTGTAACATCCTTTAGTCATTATCTTCTAGTCTACATGTAAATTCTTTGTTTAGTCTTGCCTTGTTCACAAAGCTGTAACATCCTTTAGTCATTATCTTCTAGTCTACATGTAAATTCTTTGTTTAGTCTTGCCTTGTTCACAAAGCTGTAACATCCTTTAGTCATTATCTTCTATTCTACATGTAAATCTTTGATTCTTTGTTTAGTCTTGCCTTGTTCTCAAAGCTGTAACATCCTTTAGTCATTATCTTCTAGTCTACATGTAAATTCTTTGTTTAGTCTTGCCTTGTTCTCAAAGCTGTAACATCCTTTAGTCATTATCTTCTAGTCTACATGTAAATTCTTTGTTTAGTCTTGCCTTGTTCACAAAGCTGCAACATCCTTTAGTCATTATCTTCTAGTCTACATGTAAATTCTTTGTTTAGTCTTGCCTTGTTCACAAAGCTGCAACATCCTTTAGTCATTATCTTCTAGTCTACATGTAAATTCTTTGTTTAGTCTTGCCTTGTTCACAAAGCTGCAACATCCTTTAGTCATTATCTTCTAGTCTACATGTAAATTCTTTGTTTAGTCTTGCCTTGTTCACAAAGCTGCAACATCCTTTAGTCATTATCTTCTAGTCTACATGTAAATTCTTTGTTTAGTCTTGCCTTGTTCAAAGATAAAATATCTTTAGTCATTATCTTATATTCTACATGTAAAATCCTTGATTCTTTGTTTAGTCTTGCCTTGTTCTCAAAGCTGTAACATCCTTTAGTCATTATCTTCTAGTCTACATGTAAATTCTTTGTTTAGTCTTGCCTTGTTCACAAAGCTGCAACATCCTTTAGTCATTATCTTCTAGTCTACATGTAAATTCTTTGTTTAGTCTTGCCTTGTTCACAAAGCTGCAACATCCTTTAGTCATTATCTTCTAGTCTACATGTAAATTCTTTGTTTAGTCTTGCCTTGTTCACAAAGCTGCAACATCCTTTAGTCATTATCTTCTAGTCTACATGTAAATTCTTTGTTTAGTCTTGCCTTGTTCACAAAGCTGCAACATCCTTTAGTCATTATCTTCTAGTCTACATGTAAATTCTTTGTTTAGTCTTGCCTTGTTCACAAAGCTGTAACATCCTTTAGTCATTATCTTATATTCTACATGTAAAATCTTTGATTTTTTGTTTAGTCTTGCCTTGTTCTCAAAGCTGTAACATCCTTTAGTCATTATCTTCTAGTCTACATGTAAATTCTTTGTTTAGTCTTGCCTTGTTCACAAAGCTGTAACATCCTTTAGTCATTATCTTCTAGTCTACATGTAAAATCTTTGATTCTTTGTTTAGTCTTGCCTTGTTCTCAAAGCTGTAACATCCTTTAGTCATTATCTTCTAGTCTACATGTAAATTCTTTGTTTAGTCTTGCCTTGTTCACAAAGCTGTAACATCCTTTAGTCATTATCTTCTAGTCTACATGTAAATTCTTTGTTTAGTCTTGCCTTGTTCACAAAGCTGCAACATCCTTTAGTCATTATCTTCTAGTCTACATGTAAATTCTTTGTTTAGTCTTGCCTTGTTCAAAGATAAAATATCTTTAAGTCATTATCTTATATTCTACATGTAAATCCTTGATTCTTTGTTTAGTCTTGCCTTGTTCTCAAAGCTGTAACATCCTTTAGTCATTATCTTCTAGTCTACATGTAAATTCTTTGTTTAGTCTTGCCTTGTTCACAAAGCTGTAACATCCTTTAGTCATTATCTTCTAGTCTACATGTAAATTCTTTGTTTAGTCTTGCCTTGTTCACAAAGCTGTAACATCCTTTAGTCATTATCTTCTAGTCTACATGTAAATTCTTTGTTTAGTCTTGCCTTGTTCTCAAAGCTGTAACATCCTTTAGTCATTATCTTCTAGTCTACATGTAAATTCTTTGTTTAGTCTTGCCTTGTTCACAAAGCTGCAACATCCTTTAGTCATTATCTTCTAGTCTACATGTAAATTCTTTGTTTAGTCTTGCCTTGTTCACAAAGCTGCAACATCCTTTAGTCATTATCTTCTAGTCTACATGTAAATTCTTTGTTTAGTCTTGCCTTGTTCACAAAGCTGCAACATCCTTTAGTCATTATCTTCTAGTCTACATGTAAATTCTTTGTTTAGTCTTGCCTTGTTCACAAAGCTGTAACATCCTTTAGTCATTATCTTCTAGTCTACATGTAAATTCTTTGTTTAGTCTTGCCTTGTTCACAAAGCTGTAACATCCTTTAGTCATTATCTTATATTCTACATGTAAAATCTTTGATTCTTTGTTTAGTCTTGCCTTGTTCTCAAAGCTGTAACATCCTTTAGTCATTATCTTCTAGTCTACATGTAAATTCTTTGTTTAGTCTTGCCTTGTTCTCAAAGCTGTAACATCCTTTAGTCATTATCTTCTAGTCTACATGTAAATTCTTTGTTTAGTCTTGCCTTGTTCACAAAGCTGCAACATCCTTTAGTCATTATCTTCTAGTCTACATGTAAATTCTTTGTTTAGTCTTGCCTTGCTCACAAAGCTGCAACATCCTTTAGTCATTATCTTCTAGTCTACATGTAAATTCTTTGTTTAGTCTTGCCTTGTTCACAAAGCTGCAACATCCTTTAGTCATTATCTTCTAGTCTACATGTTAATTCTTTGTTTAGTCTTGCCTTGCTCACAAAGCTGCAACATCCTTTAGTCATTATCTTCTAGTCTACATGTAAATTCTTTGTTTAGTCTTGCCTTGTTCAAAGATAAAATATCTTTAGTCATTATCTTATATTCTACATGTAAAATCCTTGATTCTTTGTTTAGTCTTGCCTTGTTCTCAAAGCTGTAACATCCTTTAGTCATTATCTTCTAGTCTACATGTAAATTCTTTGTTTAGTCTTGCCTTGTTCACAAAGCTGCAACATCCTTTAGTCATTATCTTCTAGTCTACATGTAAATTCTTTGTTTAGTCTTGCCTTGTTCACAAAGCTGCAACATCCTTTAGTCATTATCTTCTAGTCTACATGTAAATTCTTTGTTTAGTCTTGCCTTGTTCACAAAGCTGCAACATCCTTTAGTCATTATCTTCTAGTCTACATGTAAATTCTTTGTTTAGTCTTGCCTTGTTCACAAAGCTGCAACATCCTTTAGTCATTATCTTCTAGTCTACATGTAAATTCTTTGTTTAGTCTTGCCTTGTTCACAAAGCTGTAACATCCTTTAGTCATTATCTTATATTCTACATGTAAAATCTTTGATTTTTTGTTTAGTCTTGCCTTGTTCTCAAAGCTGTAACATCCTTTAGTCATTATCTTCTAGTCTACATGTAAATTCTTTGTTTAGTCTTGCCTTGTTCACAAAGCTGTAACATCCTTTAGTCATTATCTTCTAGTCTACATGTAAAATCTTTGATTCTTTGTTTAGTCTTGCCTTGTTCTCAAAGCTGTAACATCCTTTAGTCATTATCTTCTAGTCTACATGTAAATTCTTTGTTTAGTCTTGCCTTGTTCTCAAAGCTGTAACATCCTTTAGTCATTATCTTCTAGTCTACATGTAAATTCTTTGTTTAGTCTTGCCTTGTTCACAAAGCTGCAACATCCTTTAGTCATTATCTTCTAGTCTACATGTAAAATCTTTGATTCTTTGTTTAGTCTTGCCTTGTTCTCAAAGCTGTAACATCCTTTAGTCATTATCTTCTAGTCTACATGTAAATTCTTTGTTTAGTCTTGCCTTGTTCAAAGATAAAATATCTTTAAGTCATTATCTTATATTCTACATGTAAAATCCTTGATTCTTTGTTTAGTCTTGCCTTGTTCACAAAGCTGTAACATCCTTTAGTCATTATCTTCTAGTCTACATGTAAATTCTTTGTTTAGTCTTGCCTTGCTCACAAAGCTGCAACATCCTTTAGTCATTATCTTCTAGTCTACATGTAAATTCTTTGTTTAGTCTTGCCTTGTTCAAAGATAAAATATCTTTAGTCATTATCTTATATTCTACATGTAAAGTCCTTGATTCTTTGTTTAGTCTTGCCTTGTTCTCAAAGCTGTAACATCCTTTAGTCATTATCTTCTAGTCTACATGTAAATTCTTTGTTTAGTCTTGCCTTGTTCACAAAGCTGTAACATCCTTTAGTCATTATCTTCTAGTCTACATGTAAATTCTTTGTTTAGTCTTGCCTTGTTCACAAAGCTGTAACATCCTTTAGTCATTATCTTATATTCTACATGTAAATTCTTTGTTTAGTCTTGCCTTGTTCTCAAAGCTGTAACATCCTTTAGTCATTATCTTCTAGTCTACATGTAAATTCTTTGTTTAGTCTTGCCTTGTTCACAAAGCTGCAACATCCTTTAGTCATTATCTTCTAGTCTACATGTAAATTCTTTGTTTAGTCTTGCCTTGTTCACAAAGCTGCAACATCCTTTAGTCATTATCTTCTAGTCTACATGTAAATTCTTTGTTTAGTCTTGCCTTGTTCACAAAGCTGCAACATCCTTTAGTCATTATCTTCTAGTCTACATGTAAATTCTTTGTTTAGTCTTGCCTTGTTCACAAAGCTGTAACATCCTTTAGTCATTATCTTCTAGTCTACATGTAAATTCTTTGTTTAGTCTTGCCTTGTTCACAAAGCTGTAACATCCTTTAGTCATTATCTTATATTCTACATGTAAAATCTTTGATTCTTTGTTTAGTCTTGCCTTGTTCTCAAAGCTGTAACATCCTTTAGTCATTATCTTCTAGTCTACATGTAAATTCTTTGTTTAGTCTTGCCTTGTTCTCAAAGCTGTAACATCCTTTAGTCATTATCTTCTAGTCTACATGTAAATTCTTTGTTTAGTCTTGCCTTGTTCACAAAGCTGCAACATCCTTTAGTCATTATCTTCTAGTCTACATGTAAATTCTTTGTTTAGTCTTGCCTTGCTCACAAAGCTGCAACATCCTTTAGTCATTATCTTCTAGTCTACATGTAAATTCTTTGTTTAGTCTTGCCTTGTTCACAAAGCTGCAACATCCTTTAGTCATTATCTTCTAGTCTACATGTAAATTCTTTGTTTAGTCTTGCCTTGTTCACAAAGCTGCAACATCCTTTAGTCATTATCTTCTAGTCTACATGTAAATTCTTTGTTTAGTCTTGCCTTGTTCACAAAGCTGCAACATCCTTTAGTCATTATCTTCTAGTCTACATGTAAATTCTTTGTTTAGTCTTGCCTTGTTCACAAAGCTGCAACATCCTTTAGTCATTATCTTCTAGTCTACATGTAAATTCTTTGTTTAGTCTTGCCTTGTTCACAAAGCTGCAACATCCTTTAGTCATTATCTTCTAGTCTACATGTAAATTCTTTGTTTAGTCTTGCCTTGTTCACAAAGCTGTAACATCCTTTAGTCATTATCTTCTAGTCTACATGTAAAATCTTTGATTTTTTGTTTAGTCTTGCCTTGTTCTCAAAGCTGTAACATCCTTTAGTCATTATCTTCTAGTCTACATGTAAATTCTTTGTTTAGTCTTGCCTTGTTCACAAAGCTGTAACATCCTTTAGTCATTATCTTCTAGTCTACATGTAAAATCTTTGATTCTTTGTTTAGTCTTGCCTTGTTCTCAAAGCTGTAACATCCTTTAGTCATTATCTTCTAGTCTACATGTAAATTCTTTGTTTAGTCTTGCCTTGTTCTCAAAGCTGTAACATCCTTTAGTCATTATCTTCTAGTCTACATGTAAATTCTTTGTTTAGTCTTGCCTTGTTCACAAAGCTGCAACATCCTTTAGTCATTATCTTATATTCTACATGTAAAATCCTTGATTCTTTGTTTAGTCTTGCCTTGTTCACAAAGCTGTAACATCCTTTAGTCATTATCTTCTAGTCTACATGTAAATTCTTTGTTTAGTCTTGCCTTGTTCACAAAGCTGCAACATCCTTTAGTCATTATCTTCTAGTCTACATGTAAATTCTTTGTTTAGTCTTGCCTTGTTCAAAGCTAAACATCTTTAGTCATTATCTTCTAGTCTACATGTAAATTCTTTGTTTAGTCTTGCCTTGTTCTCAAAGCTGTAACATCCTTTAGTCATTATCTTCTAGTCTACATGTAAATTCTTTGTTTAGTCTTGCCTTGTTCACAAAGCTGTAACATCCTTTAGTCATTATCTTCTAGTCTACATGTAAATTCTTTGTTTAGTCTTGCCTTGTTCACAAAGCTGTAACATCCTTTAGTCATTATCTTATATTCTACATGTAAATTCTTTGTTTAGTCTTGCCTTGTTCTCAAAGCTGTAACATCCTTTAGTCATTATCTTCTAGTCTACATGTAAATTCTTTGTTTAGTCTTGCCTTGTTCACAAAGCTGCAACATCCTTTAGTCATTATCTTCTAGTCTACATGTAAATTCTTTGTTTAGTCTTGCCTTGTTCACAAAGCTGCAACATCCTTTAGTCATTATCTTCTAGTCTACATGTAAATTCTTTGTTTAGTCTTGCCTTGTTCACAAAGCTGCAACATCCTTTAGTCATTATCTTCTAGTCTACATGTAAATTCTTTGTTTAGTCTTGCCTTGTTCACAAAGCTGTAACATCCTTTAGTCATTATCTTCTAGTCTACATGTAAATTCTTTGTTTAGTCTTGCCTTGTTCACAAAGCTGTAACATCCTTTAGTCATTATCTTATATTCTACATGTAAAATCTTTGATTCTTTGTTTAGTCTTGCCTTGTTCTCAAAGCTGTAACATCCTTTAGTCATTATCTTCTAGTCTACATGTAAATTCTTTGTTTAGTCTTGCCTTGTTCACAAAGCTGTAACATCCTTTAGTCATTATCTTCTAGTCTACATGTAAATTCTTTGTTTAGTCTTGCCTTGTTCACAAAGCTGCAACATCCTTTAGTCATTATCTTCTAGTCTACATGTAAATTCTTTGTTTAGTCTTGCCTTGTTCACAAAGCTGCAACATCCTTTAGTCATTATCTTCTAGTCTACATGTAAATTCTTTGTTTAGTCTTGCCTTGTTCACAAAGCTGCAACATCCTTTAGTCATTATCTTCTAGTCTACATGTAAATTCTTTGTTTAGTCTTGCCTTGTTCAAAGCTAAAATATCTTTAGTCATTATCTTATATTCTACATGTAAAATCCTTGATTCTTTGTTTAGTCTTGCCTTGTTCTCAAAGCTGTAACATCCTTTAGTCATTATCTTCTAGTCTACATGTAAATTCTTTGTTTAGTCTTGCCTTGTTCACAAAGCTGCAACATCCTTTAGTCATTATCTTCTAGTCTACATGTAAATTCTTTGTTTAGTCTTGCCTTGTTCACAAAGCTGCAACATCCTTTAGTCATTATCTTCTAGTCTACATGTAAATTCTTTGTTTAGTCTTGCCTTGTTCACAAAGCTGCAACATCCTTTAGTCATTATCTTCTAGTCTACATGTAAATTCTTTGTTTAGTCTTGCCTTGTTCACAAAGCTGCAACATCCTTTAGTCATTATCTTCTAGTCTACATGTAAATTCTTTGTTTAGTCTTGCCTTGTTCACAAAGCTGTAACATCCTTTAGTCATTATCTTATATTCTACATGTAAAATCTTTGATTTTTTGTTTAGTCTTGCCTTGTTCTCAAAGCTGTAACATCCTTTAGTCATTATCTTCTAGTCTACATGTAAATTCTTTGTTTAGTCTTGCCTTGTTCACAAAGCTGTAACATCCTTTAGTCATTATCTTCTAGTCTACATGTAAATTCTTTGTTTAGTCTTGCCTTGTTCACAAAGCTGCAACATCCTTTAGTCATTATCTTCTAGTCTACATGTAAATTCTTTGTTTAGTCTTGCCTTGTTCACAAAGCTGCAACATCCTTTAGTCATTATCTTCTAGTCTACATGTAAATTCTTTGTTTAGTCTTGCCTTGTTCACAAAGCTGCAACATCCTTTAGTCATTATCTTCTAGTCTACATGTAAATTCTTTGTTTAGTCTTGCCTTGTTCACAAAGCTGCAACATCCTTTAGTCATTATCTTCTAGTCTACATGTAAATTCTTTGTTTAGTCTTGCCTTGTTCAAAGCTAAAACATCTTTAGTCATTATCTTATATTCTACATGTAAAATCCTTGATTCTTTGTTTAGTCTTGCCTTGTTCTCAAAGCTGTAACATCCTTTAGTCATTATCTTCTAGTCTACATGTAAATTCTTTGTTTAGTCTTGCCTTGTTCACAAAGCTGCAACATCCTTTAGTCATTATCTTCTAGTCTACATGTAAATTCTTTGTTTAGTCTTGCCTTGTTCACAAAGCTGCAACATCCTTTAGTCATTATCTTCTAGTCTACATGTAAATTCTTTGTTTAGTCTTGCCTTGTTCACAAAGCTGCAACATCCTTTAGTCATTATCTTCTAGTCTACATGTAAATTCTTTGTTTAGTCTTGCCTTGTTCACAAAGCTGCAACATCCTTTAGTCATTATCTTCTAGTCTACATGTAAATTCTTTGTTTAGTCTTGCCTTGTTCACAAAGCTGTAACATCCTTTAGTCATTATCTTCTAGTCTACATGTAAATCTTTGATTTTTTGTTTAGTCTTGCCTTGTTCTCAAAGCTGTAACATCCTTTAGTCATTATCTTCTAGTCTACATGTAAATTCTTTGTTTAGTCTTGCCTTGTTCACAAAGCTGTAACATCCTTTAGTCATTATCTTCTAGTCTACATGTAAATTCTTTGTTTAGTCTTGCCTTGTTCACAAAGCTGTAACATCCTTTAGTCATTATCTTCTAGTCTACATGTAAATTCTTTGTTTAGTCTTGCCTTGTTCACAAAGCTGTAACATCCTTTAGTCATTATCTTATATTCTACATGTAAAATCTTTGATTCTTTGTTTAGTCTTGCCTTGTTCTCAAAGCTGTAACATCCTTTAGTCATTATCTTCTAGTCTACATGTAAATTCTTTGTTTAGTCTTGCCTTGTTCACAAAGCTGTAACATCCTTTAGTCATTATCTTCTAGTCTACATGTAAATTCTTTGTTTAGTCTTGCCTTGTTCACAAAGCTGCAACATCCTTTAGTCATTATCTTCTAGTCTACATGTAAATTCTTTGTTTAGTCTTGCCTTGTTCACAAAGCTGCAACATCCTTTAGTCATTATCTTCTAGTCTACATGTAAATTCTTTGTTTAGTCTTGCCTTGTTCACAAAGCTGCAACATCCTTTAGTCATTATCTTCTAGTCTACATGTAAATTCTTTGTTTAGTCTTGCCTTGTTCACAAAGCTGCAACATCCTTTAGTCATTATCTTCTAGTCTACATGTAAATTCTTTGTTTAGTCTTGCCTTGTTCAAAGCTAAACATCCTTTAGTCATTATCTTCTAGTCTACATGTAAAATCCTTGATTCTTTGTTTAGTCTTGCCTTGTTCACAAAGCTGTAACATCCTTTAGTCATTATCTTCTAGTCTACATGTAAATTCTTTGTTTAGTCTTGCCTTGTTCACAAAGCTGCAACATCCTTTAGTCATTATCTTCTAGTCTACATGTAAATTCTTTGTTTAGTCTTGCCTTGTTCACAAAGCTGCAACATCCTTTAGTCATTATCTTCTAGTCTACATGTAAATTCTTTGTTTAGTCTTGCCTTGTTCACAAAGCTGTAACATCCTTTAGTCATTATCTTCTAGTCTACATGTAAATTCTTTGTTTAGTCTTGCCTTGTTCACAAAGCTGCAACATCCTTTAGTCATTATCTTCTAGTCTACATGTAAATTCTTTGTTTAGTCTTGCCTTGTTCACAAAGCTGTAACATCCTTTAGTCATTATCTTCTAGTCTACATGTAAATTCTTTGTTTAGTCTTGCCTTGTTCACAAAGCTGCAACATCCTTTAGTCATTATCTTCTAGTCTACATGTAAATTCTTTGTTTAGTCTTGCCTTGTTCAAAAGCTGCAACATCCTTTAGTCATTATCTTCTAGTCTACATGTAAATTTGATTCTTTGTTTAGTCTTGCCTTGTTCACAAAGCTGTAACATCCTTTAGTCATTATCTTCTAGTCTACATGTAAATTCTTTGTTTAGTCTTGCCTTGTTCACAAAGCTGTAACATCCTTTAGTCATTATCTTCTAGTCTACATGTAAATTCTTTGTTTAGTCTTGCCTTGTTCACAAAGCTGTAACATCCTTTAGTCATTATCTTCTAGTCTACATGTAAATTCTTTGTTTAGTCTTGCCTTGTTCACAAAGCTGCAACATCCTTTAGTCATTATCTTCTAGTCTACATGTAAATTCTTTGTTTAGTCTTGCCTTGTTCACAAAGCTGCAACATCCTTTAGTCATTATCTTCTAGTCTACATGTAAATTCTTTGTTTAGTCTTGCCTTGTTCACAAAGCTGCAACATCCTTTAGTCATTATCTTCTAGTCTACATGTAAATTCTTTGTTTAGTCTTGCCTTGTTCACAAAGCTGTAACATCCTTTAGTCATTATCTTCTAGTCTACATGTAAAATTCTTTGTTTAGTCTTGCCTTGTTCTCAAAGCTGTAACATCCTTTAGTCATTATCTTCTAGTCTACATGTAAATTCTTTGTTTAGTCTTGCCTTGTTCTCAAAGCTGTAACATCCTTTAGTCATTATCTTCTAGTCTACATGTAAATTCTTTGTTTAGTCTTGCCTTGTTCACAAAGCTGCAACATCCTTTAGTCATTATCTTCTAGTCTACATGTAAATTCTTTGTTTAGTCTTGCCTTGTTCACAAAGCTGCAACATCCTTTAGTCATTATCTTCTAGTCTACATGTAAATTCTTTGTTTAGTCTTGCCTTGTTCACAAAGCTGCAACATCCTTTAGTCATTATCTTCTAGTCTACATGTAAATTCTTTGTTTAGTCTTGCCTTGTTCAAAGCTAAACATCCTTTAGTCATTATCTTATATTCTACATGTAAAATCCTTGATTCTTTGTTTAGTCTTGCCTTGTTCTCAAAGCTGTAACATCCTTTAGTCATTATCTTCTAGTCTACATGTAAATTCTTTGTTTAGTCTTGCCTTGTTCACAAAGCTGCAACATCCTTTAGTCATTATCTTCTAGTCTACATGTAAATTCTTTGTTTAGTCTTGCCTTGTTCACAAAGCTGCAACATCCTTTAGTCATTATCTTCTAGTCTACATGTAAATTCTTTGTTTAGTCTTGCCTTGTTCACAAAGCTGCAACATCCTTTAGTCATTATCTTCTAGTCTACATGTAAATTCTTTGTTTAGTCTTGCCTTGTTCACAAAGCTGCAACATCCTTTAGTCATTATCTTCTAGTCTACATGTAAATTCTTTGTTTAGTCTTGCCTTGTTCACAAAGCTGTAACATCCTTTAGTCATTATCTTCTAGTCTACATGTAAAATCTTTGATTCTTTGTTTAGTCTTGCCTTGTTCTCAAAGCTGTAACATCCTTTAGTCATTATCTTCTAGTCTACATGTAAATTCTTTGTTTAGTCTTGCCTTGTTCAAAGCTGTAACATCCTTTAGTCATTATCTTATAGTCTACATGTAAAATCCTTGATTCTTTGTTTAGTCTTGCCTTGTTCACAAAGCTGTAACATCCTTTAGTCATTATCTTCTAGTCTACATGTAAATTCTTTGTTTAGTCTTGCCTTGTTCACAAAGCTGCAACATCCTTTAGTCATTATCTTCTAGTCTACATGTAAATTCTTTGTTTAGTCTTGCCTTGTTCAAAGCTAAAACATCTTTAGTCATTATCTTCTAGTCTACATGTAAAGTCTTGATTCTTTGTTTAGTCTTGCCTTGTTCTCAAAGCTGTAACATCCTTTAGTCATTATCTTCTAGTCTACATGTAAATTCTTTGTTTAGTCTTGCCTTGTTCACAAAGCTGTAACATCCTTTAGTCATTATCTTCTAGTCTACATGTAAATTCTTTGTTTAGTCTTGCCTTGTTCACAAAGCTGTAACATCCTTTAGTCATTATCTTCTATTCTACATGTAAATTCTTTGTTTAGTCTTGCCTTGTTCACAAAGCTGTAACATCCTTTAGTCATTATCTTCTAGTCTACATGTAAATTCTTTGTTTAGTCTTGCCTTGTTCACAAAGCTGCAACATCCTTTAGTCATTATCTTCTAGTCTACATGTAAATTCTTTGTTTAGTCTTGCCTTGTTCACAAAGCTGCAACATCCTTTAGTCATTATCTTCTAGTCTACATGTAAATTCTTTGTTTAGTCTTGCCTTGTTCACAAAGCTGCAACATCCTTTAGTCATTATCTTCTAGTCTACATGTAAATTCTTTGTTTAGTCTTGCCTTGTTCACAAAGCTGTAACATCCTTTAGTCATTATCTTCTAGTCTACATGTAAATTCTTTGTTTAGTCTTGCCTTGTTCACAAAGCTGTAACATCCTTTAGTCATTATCTTATATTCTACATGTAAAATCTTTGATTCTTTGTTTAGTCTTGCCTTGTTCTCAAAGCTGTAACATCCTTTAGTCATTATCTTCTAGTCTACATGTAAATTCTTTGTTTAGTCTTGCCTTGTTCTCAAAGCTGTAACATCCTTTAGTCATTATCTTCTAGTCTACATGTAAATTCTTTGTTTAGTCTTGCCTTGTTCACAAAGCTGCAACATCCTTTAGTCATTATCTTCTAGTCTACATGTAAATTCTTTGTTTAGTCTTGCCTTGCTCACAAAGCTGCAACATCCTTTAGTCATTATCTTCTAGTCTACATGTAAATTCTTTGTTTAGTCTTGCCTTGCTCACAAAGCTGCAACATCCTTTAGTCATTATCTTCTAGTCTACATGTAAATTCTTTGTTTAGTCTTGCCTTGTTCAAAGATAAAATATCTTTAAGTCATTATCTTATATTCTACATGTAAAATCCTTGATTCTTTGTTTAGTCTTGCCTTGTTCTCAAAGCTGTAACATCCTTTAGTCATTATCTTCTAGTCTACATGTAAATTCTTTGTTTAGTCTTGCCTTGTTCACAAAGCTGCAACATCCTTTAGTCATTATCTTCTAGTCTACATGTAAATTCTTTGTTTAGTCTTGCCTTGTTCACAAAGCTGCAACATCCTTTAGTCATTATCTTCTAGTCTACATGTAAATTCTTTGTTTAGTCTTGCCTTGTTCACAAAGCTGCAACATCCTTTAGTCATTATCTTCTAGTCTACATGTAAATTCTTTGTTTAGTCTTGCCTTGTTCACAAAGCTGCAACATCCTTTAGTCATTATCTTCTAGTCTACATGTAAATTCTTTGTTTAGTCTTGCCTTGTTCACAAAGCTGTAACATCCTTTAGTCATTATCTTATATTCTACATGTAAAATCTTTGATTTTTTGTTTAGTCTTGCCTTGTTCTCAAAGCTGTAACATCCTTTAGTCATTATCTTCTAGTCTACATGTAAATTCTTTGTTTAGTCTTGCCTTGTTCTCAAAGCTGTAACATCCTTTAGTCATTATCTTCTAGTCTACATGTAAATTCTTTGTTTAGTCTTGCCTTGTTCACAAAGCTGCAACATCCTTTAGTCATTATCTTCTAGTCTACATGTAAATTCTTTGTTTAGTCTTGCCTTGTTCACAAAGCTGCAACATCCTTTAGTCATTATCTTCTAGTCTACATGTAAATTCTTTGTTTAGTCTTGCCTTGTTCACAAAGCTGCAACATCCTTTAGTCATTATCTTCTAGTCTACATGTAAATTCTTTGTTTAGTCTTGCCTTGCTCACAAAGCTGCAACATCCTTTAGTCATTATCTTCTAGTCTACATGTAAATTCTTTGTTTAGTCTTGCCTTGTTCAAAGCTAAAATATCTTTAAGTCATTATCTTATATTCTACATGTAAAATCCTTGATTCTTTGTTTAGTCTTGCCTTGTTCTCAAAGCTGTAACATCCTTTAGTCATTATCTTCTAGTCTACATGTAAATTCTTTGTTTAGTCTTGCCTTGTTCACAAAGCTGCAACATCCTTTAGTCATTATCTTCTAGTCTACATGTAAATTCTTTGTTTAGTCTTGCCTTGTTCACAAAGCTGCAACATCCTTTAGTCATTATCTTCTAGTCTACATGTAAATTCTTTGTTTAGTCTTGCCTTGTTCACAAAGCTGCAACATCCTTTAGTCATTATCTTCTAGTCTACATGTAAATTCTTTGTTTAGTCTTGCCTTGTTCACAAAGCTGCAACATCCTTTAGTCATTATCTTCTAGTCTACATGTAAATTCTTTGTTTAGTCTTGCCTTGTTCACAAAGCTGTAACATCCTTTAGTCATTATCTTATATTCTACATGTAAAATCTTTGATTTTTTGTTTAGTCTTGCCTTGTTCTCAAAGCTGTAACATCCTTTAGTCATTATCTTCTAGTCTACATGTAAATTCTTTGTTTAGTCTTGCCTTGTTCACAAAGCTGTAACATCCTTTAGTCATTATCTTCTAGTCTACATGTAAATTCTTTGTTTAGTCTTGCCTTGTTCACAAAGCTGTAACATCCTTTAGTCATTATCTTCTAGTCTACATGTAAATTCTTTGTTTAGTCTTGCCTTGTTCACAAAGCTGTAACATCCTTTAGTCATTATCTTATATTCTACATGTAAAATCTTTGATTCTTTGTTTAGTCTTGCCTTGTTCTCAAAGCTGTAACATCCTTTAGTCATTATCTTCTAGTCTACATGTAAATTCTTTGTTTAGTCTTGCCTTGTTCTCAAAGCTGTAACATCCTTTAGTCATTATCTTCTAGTCTACATGTAAATTCTTTGTTTAGTCTTGCCTTGTTCACAAAGCTGCAACATCCTTTAGTCATTATCTTCTAGTCTACATGTAAATTCTTTGTTTAGTCTTGCCTTGCTCACAAAGCTGCAACATCCTTTAGTCATTATCTTCTAGTCTACATGTAAATTCTTTGTTTAGTCTTGCCTTGTTCACATAGCTGCAACATCCTTTAGTCATTATCTTCTAGTCTACATGTAAATTCTTTGTTTAGTCTTGCCTTGCTCACAAAGCTGCAACATCCTTTAGTCATTATCTTCTAGTCTACATGTAAATTCTTTGTTTAGTCTTGCCTTGTTCAAAGATAAAATATCTTTAAGTCATTATCTTATATTCTACATGTAAAATCCTTGATTCTTTGTTTAGTCTTGCCTTGTTCTCAAAGCTGTAACATCCTTTAGTCATTATCTTCTAGTCTACATGTAAATTCTTTGTTTAGTCTTGCCTTGTTCACAAAGCTGCAACATCCTTTAGTCATTATCTTCTAGTCTACATGTAAATTCTTTGTTTAGTCTTGCCTTGTTCACAAAGCTGCAACATCCTTTAGTCATTATCTTCTAGTCTACATGTAAATTCTTTGTTTAGTCTTGCCTTGTTCAAAGATAAAATATCTTTAGTCATTATCTTATATTCTACATGTAAAATCCTTGATTCTTTGTTTAGTCTTGCCTTGTTCTCAAAGCTGTAACATCCTTTAGTCATTATCTTCTAGTCTACATGTAAATTCTTTGTTTAGTCTTGCCTTGTTCACAAAGCTGCAACATCCTTTAGTCATTATCTTCTAGTCTACATGTAAATTCTTTGTTTAGTCTTGCCTTGTTCACAAAGCTGCAACATCCTTTAGTCATTATCTTCTAGTCTACATGTAAATTCTTTGTTTAGTCTTGCCTTGTTCACAAAGCTGCAACATCCTTTAGTCATTATCTTCTAGTCTACATGTAAATTCTTTGTTTAGTCTTGCCTTGTTCACAAAGCTGCAACATCCTTTAGTCATTATCTTCTAGTCTACATGTAAATTCTTTGTTTAGTCTTGCCTTGTTCACAAAGCTGTAACATCCTTTAGTCATTATCTTATATTCTACATGTAAAATCTTTGATTTTTTGTTTAGTCTTGCCTTGTTCTCAAAGCTGTAACATCCTTTAGTCATTATCTTCTAGTCTACATGTAAATTCTTTGTTTAGTCTTGCCTTGTTCACAAAGCTGTAACATCCTTTAGTCATTATCTTCTAGTCTACATGTAAAATCTTTGATTCTTTGTTTAGTCTTGCCTTGTTCTCAAAGCTGTAACATCCTTTAGTCATTATCTTCTAGTCTACATGTAAATTCTTTGTTTAGTCTTGCCTTGTTCTCAAAGCTGTAACATCCTTTAGTCATTATCTTCTAGCCTACATGTAAATTCTTTGTTTAGTCTTGCCTTGTTCACAAAGCTGCAACATCCTTTAGTCATTATCTTCTAGTCTACATGTAAAATCTTTGATTCTTTGTTTAGTCTTGCCTTGTTCTCAAAGCTGTAACATCCTTTAGTCATTATCTTCTAGTCTACATGTAAATTCTTTGTTTAGTCTTGCCTTGTTCAAAGATAAAATATCTTTAAGTCATTATATTATATTCTACATGTAAAATCCTTGATTCTTTGTTTAGTCTTGCCTTGTTCACAAAGCTGTAACATCCTTTAGTCATTATCTTCTAGTCTACATGTAAATTCTTTGTTTAGTCTTGCCTTGCTCACAAAGCTGCAACATCCTTTAGTCATTATCTTCTAGTCTACATGTAAATTCTTTGTTTAGTCTTGCCTTGTTCAAAGATAAAATATCTTTAAGTCATTATCTTATATTCTACATGTAAAGTCCTTGATTCTTTGTTTAGTCTTGCCTTGTTCTCAAAGCTGTAACATCCTTTAGTCATTATCTTCTAGTCTACATGTAAATTCTTTGTTTAGTCTTGCCTTGTTCACAAAGCTGTAACATCCTTTAGTCATTATCTTCTAGTCTACATGTAAATTCTTTGTTTAGTCTTGCCTTGTTCACAAAGCTGTAACATCCTTTAGTCATTATCTCATATTCTACATGTAAATTCTTTGTTTAGTCTTGCCTTGTTCTCAAAGCTGTAACATCCTTTAGTCATTATCTTCTAGTCTACATGTAAATTCTTTGTTTAGTCTTGCCTTGTTCACAAAGCTGCAACATCCTTTAGTCATTATCTTCTAGTCTACATGTAAATTCTTTGTTTAGTCTTGCCTTGCTCACAAAGCTGCAACATCCTTTAGTCATTATCTTCTAGTCTACATGTAAATTCTTTGTTTAGTCTTGCCTTGTTCACAAAGCTGCAACATCCTTTAGTCATTATCTTCTAGTCTACATGTAAATTCTTTGTTTAGTCTTGCCTTGTTCACAAAGCTGTAACATCCTTTAGTCATTATCTTCTAGTCTACATGTAAATTCTTTGTTTAGTCTTGCCTTGTTCACAAAGCTGTAACATCCTTTAGTCATTATCTTATATTCTACATGTAAAATCTTTGATTCTTTGTTTAGTCTTGCCTTGTTCTCAAAGCTGTAACATCCTTTAGTCATTATCTTCTAGTCTACATGTAAATTCTTTGTTTAGTCTTGCCTTGTTCTCAAAGCTGTAACATCCTTTAGTCATTATCTTCTAGTCTACATGTAAATTCTTTGTTTAGTCTTGCCTTGTTCACAAAGCTGCAACATCCTTTAGTCATTATCTTCTAGTCTACATGTAAATTCTTTGTTTAGTCTTGCCTTGCTCACAAAGCTGCAACATCCTTTAGTCATTATCTTCTAGTCTACATGTAAATTCTTTGTTTAGTCTTGCCTTGTTCACATAGCTGCAACATCCTTTAGTCATTATCTTCTAGTCTACATGTTAATTCTTTGTTTAGTCTTGCCTTGCTCACAAAGCTGCAACATCCTTTAGTCATTATCTTCTAGTCTACATGTAAATTCTTTGTTTAGTCTTGCCTTGTTCAAAGATAAAATATCTTTAAGTCATTATCTTATATTCTACATGTAAAATCCTTGATTCTTTGTTTAGTCTTGCCTTGTTCTCAAAGCTGTAACATCCTTTAGTCATTATCTTCTAGTCTACATGTAAATTCTTTGTTTAGTCTTGCCTTGTTCACAAAGCTGCAACATCCTTTAGTCATTATCTTCTAGTCTACATGTAAATTCTTTGTTTAGTCTTGCCTTGTTCACAAAGCTGCAACATCCTTTAGTCATTATCTTCTAGTCTACATGTAAATTCTTTGTTTAGTCTTGCCTTGTTCACAAAGCTGCAACATCCTTTAGTCATTATCTTCTAGTCTACATGTAAATTCTTTGTTTAGTCTTGCCTTGTTCACAAAGCTGCAACATCCTTTAGTCATTATCTTCTAGTCTACATGTAAATTCTTTGTTTAGTCTTGCCTTGTTCACAAAGCTGTAACATCCTTTAGTCATTATCTTATATTCTACATGTAAAATCTTTGATTTTTTGTTTAGTCTTGCCTTGTTCTCAAAGCTGTAACATCCTTTAGTCATTATCTTCTAGTCTACATGTAAATTCTTTGTTTAGTCTTGCCTTGTTCACAAAGCTGTAACATCCTTTAGTCATTATCTTCTAGTCTACATGTAAAATCTTTGATTCTTTGTTTAGTCTTGCCTTGTTCTCAAAGCTGTAACATCCTTTAGTCATTATCTTCTAGTCTACATGTAAATTCTTTGTTTAGTCTTGCCTTGTTCTCAAAGCTGTAACATCCTTTAGTCATTATCTTCTAGCCTACATGTAAATTCTTTGTTTAGTCTTGCCTTGTTCACAAAGCTGCAACATCCTTTAGTCATTATCTTCTAGTCTACATGTAAAATCTTTGATTCTTTGTTTAGTCTTGCCTTGTTCTCAAAGCTGTAACATCCTTTAGTCATTATCTTCTAGTCTACATGTAAATTCTTTGTTTAGTCTTGCCTTGTTCAAAGATAAAATATCTTTAAGTCATTATATTATATTCTACATGTAAAATCCTTGATTCTTTGTTTAGTCTTGCCTTGTTCACAAAGCTGTAACATCCTTTAGTCATTATCTTCTAGTCTACATGTAAATTCTTTGTTTAGTCTTGCCTTGCTCACAAAGCTGCAACATCCTTTAGTCATTATCTTCTAGTCTACATGTAAATTCTTTGTTTAGTCTTGCCTTGTTCAAAGATAAAATATCTTTAAGTCATTATCTTATATTCTACATGTAAAGTCCTTGATTCTTTGTTTAGTCTTGCCTTGTTCTCAAAGCTGTAACATCCTTTAGTCATTATCTTCTAGTCTACATGTAAATTCTTTGTTTAGTCTTGCCTTGTTCACAAAGCTGTAACATCCTTTAGTCATTATCTTCTAGTCTACATGTAAATTCTTTGTTTAGTCTTGCCTTGTTCACAAAGCTGTAACATCCTTTAGTCATTAGTCTTTGTTTAGTCTTGCCTTGTTCTCAAAGCTGTAACATCCTTTAGTCATTATCTTCTAGTCTACATGTAAATTCTTTGTTTAGTCTTGCCTTGTTCACAAAGCTGCAACATCCTTTAGTCATTATCTTCTAGTCTACATGTAAATTCTTTGTTTAGTCTTGCCTTGCTCACAAAGCTGCAACATCCTTTAGTCATTATCTTCTAGTCTACATGTAAATTCTTTGTTTAGTCTTGCCTTGTTCACAAAGCTGCAACATCCTTTAGTCATTATCTTCTAGTCTACATGTAAATTCTTTGTTTAGTCTTGCCTTGTTCACAAAGCTGTAACATCCTTTAGTCATTATCTTCTAGTCTACATGTAAATTCTTTGTTTAGTCTTGCCTTGTTCACAAAGCTGTAACATCCTTTAGTCATTATCTTATATTCTACATGTAAAATCTTTGATTCTTTGTTTAGTCTTGCCTTGTTCTCAAAGCTGTAACATCCTTTAGTCATTATCTTCTAGTCTACATGTAAATTCTTTGTTTAGTCTTGCCTTGTTCTCAAAGCTGCAACATCCTTTAGTCATTATCTTCTAGTCTACATGTAAATTCTTTGTTTAGTCTTGCCTTGTTCACAAAGCTGCAACATCCTTTAGTCATTATCTTCTAGTCTACATGTAAATTCTTTGTTTAGTCTTGCCTTGCTCACAAAGCTGCAACATCCTTTAGTCATTATCTTCTAGTCTACATGTAAATTCTTTGTTTAGTCTTGCCTTGTTCACATAGCTGCAACATCCTTTAGTCATTATCTTCTAGTCTACATGTTAATTCTTTGTTTAGTCTTGCCTTGCTCACAAAGCTGCAACATCCTTTAGTCATTATCTTCTAGTCTACATGTAAATTCTTTGTTTAGTCTTGCCTTGTTCAAAGATAAAATATCTTTAAGTCATTATCTTATATTCTACATGTAAAATCCTTGATTCTTTGTTTAGTCTTGCCTTGTTCTCAAAGCTGTAACATCCTTTAGTCATTATCTTCTAGTCTACATGTAAATTCTTTGTTTAGTCTTGCCTTGTTCACAAAGCTGCAACATCCTTTAGTCATTATCTTCTAGTCTACATGTAAATTCTTTGTTTAGTCTTGCCTTGTTCACAAAGCTGCAACATCCTTTAGTCATTATCTTCTAGTCTACATGTAAATTCTTTGTTTAGTCTTGCCTTGTTCACAAAGCTGCAACATCCTTTAGTCATTATCTTCTAGTCTACATGTAAATTCTTTGTTTAGTCTTGCCTTGTTCACAAAGCTGCAACATCCTTTAGTCATTATCTTCTAGTCTACATGTAAATTCTTTGTTTAGTCTTGCCTTGTTCACAAAGCTGTAACATCCTTTAGTCATTATCTTATATTCTACATGTAAAATCTTTGATTTTTTGTTTAGTCTTGCCTTGTTCACAAAGCTGTAACATCCTTTAGTCATTATCTTCTAGTCTACATGTAAATTCTTTGTTTAGTCTTGCCTTGTTCACAAAGCTGTAACATCCTTTAGTCATTATCTTCTAGTCTACATGTAAAATCTTTGATTCTTTGTTTAGTCTTGCCTTGTTCTCAAAGCTGTAACATCCTTTAGTCATTATCTTCTAGTCTACATGTAAATTCTTTGTTTAGTCTTGCCTTGTTCTCAAAGCTGTAACATCCTTTAGTCATTATCTTCTAGCCTACATGTAAATTCTTTGTTTAGTCTTGCCTTGTTCACAAAGCTGCAACATCCTTTAGTCATTATCTCCTAGTCTACATGTAAAATCTTTGATTCTTTGTTTAGTCTTGCCTTGTTCTCAAAGCTGTAACATCCTTTAGTCATTATCTTCTAGTCTACATGTAAATTCTTTGTTTAGTCTTGCCTTGTTCACAAAGCTGTAACATCCTTTAGTCATTATCTTCTAGTCTACATGTAAAATCTTTGATTCTTTGTTTAGTCTTGCCTTGTTCTCAAAGCTGTAACATCCTTTAGTCATTATCTTCTAGTCTACATGTAAATTCTTTGTTTAGTCTTGCCTTGTTCACAAAGCTGCAACATCCTTTAGTCATTATCTTCTAGTCTACATGTAAATTCTTTGTTTAGTCTTGCCTTGTTCACAAAGCTGTAACATCCTTTAGTCATTATCTTATATTCTACATGTAAAATCTTTGATTTTTTGTTTAGTCTTGCCTTGTTCTCAAAGCTGTAACATCCTTTAGTCATTATCTTCTAGTCTACATGTAAATTCTTTGTTTAGTCTTGCCTTGTTCACAAAGCTGTAACATCCTTTAGTCATTATCTTCTAGTCTACATGTAAATTCTTTGTTTAGTCTTGCCTTGTTCACAAAGCTGCAACATCCTTTAGTCATTATCTTCTAGTCTACATGTAAAATCTTTGATTCTTTGTTTAGTCTTGCCTTGTTCTCAAAGCTGTAACATCCTTTAGTCATTATCTTCTAGTCTACATGTAAAATCTTTGATTCTTTGTTTAGTCTTGCCTTGTTCTCAAAGCTGTAACATCCTTTAGTCATTATCTTCTAGTCTACATGTAAATTCTTTGTTTAGTCTTGCCTTGTTCACAAAGCTGTAACATCCTTTAGTCATTATCTTCTAGTCTACATGTAAAATCTTTGATTCTTTGTTTAGTCTTGCCTTGTTCTCAAAGCTGTAACATCCTTTAGTCATTATCTTCTAGTCTACATGTAAATTCTTTGTTTAGTCTTGCCTTGTTCTCAAAGCTGTAACATCCTTTAGTCATTATCTTCTAGTCTACATGTAAATTCTTTGTTTAGTCTTGCCTTGTTCACAAAGTTGAAATATCTTTAAGTCATTATCTTCTAGTCTACATGTAAATTCTTTGTTTAGTCTTGCCTTGCTCACAAAGCTGCAACATCCTTTAGTCATTATCTTCTAGTCTACATGTAAATTCTTTGTTTAGTCTTGCCTTGTTCAAAGATAAAATATCTTTAAGTCATTATCTTATATTCTACATGTAAAATCCTTGATTCTTTGTTTAGTCTTGCCTTGTTCTCAAAGCTGTAACATCCTTTAGTCATTATCTTCTAGTCTACATGTAAATTCTTTGTTTAGTCTTGCCTTGTTCACAAAGCTGCAACATCCTTTAGTCATTATCTTCTAGTCTACATGTAAATTCTTTGTTTAGTCTTGCCTTGTTCACAAAGCTGCAACATCCTTTAGTCATTATCTTCTAGTCTACATGTAAATTCTTTGTTTAGTCTTGCCTTGTTCACAAAGCTGCAACATCCTTTAGTCATTATCTTCTAGTCTACATGTAAATTCTTTGTTTAGTCTTGCCTTGTTCACAAAGCTGCAACATCCTTTAGTCATTATCTTCTAGTCTACATGTAAATTCTTTGTTTAGTCTTGCCTTGTTCACAAAGCTGTAACATCCTTTAGTCATTATCTTATATTCTACATGTAAAATCTTTGATTTTTTGTTTAGTCTTGCCTTGTTCACAAAGCTGTAACATCCTTTAGTCATTATCTTCTAGTCTACATGTAAATTCTTTGTTTAGTCTTGCCTTGTTCACAAAGCTGTAACATCCTTTAGTCATTATCTTCTAGTCTACATGTAAAATCTTTGATTCTTTGTTTAGTCTTGCCTTGTTCTCAAAGCTGTAACATCCTTTAGTCATTATCTTCTAGTCTACATGTAAATTCTTTGTTTAGTCTTGCCTTGTTCTCAAAGCTGTAACATCCTTTAGTCATTATCTTCTAGCCTACATGTAAATTCTTTGTTTAGTCTTGCCTTGTTCACAAAGCTGCAACATCCTTTAGTCATTATCTCCTAGTCTACATGTAAAATCTTTGATTCTTTGTTTAGTCTTGCCTTGTTCTCAAAGCTGTAACATCCTTTAGTCATTATCTTCTAGTCTACATGTAAATTCTTTGTTTAGTCTTGCCTTGTTCACAAAGCTGTAACATCCTTTAGTCATTATCTTCTAGTCTACATGTAAAATCTTTGATTCTTTGTTTAGTCTTGCCTTGTTCTCAAAGCTGTAACATCCTTTAGTCATTATCTTCTAGTCTACATGTAAATTCTTTGTTTAGTCTTGCCTTGTTCACAAAGCTGCAACATCCTTTAGTCATTATCTTCTAGTCTACATGTAAATTCTTTGTTTAGTCTTGCCTTGTTCACAAAGCTGTAACATCCTTTAGTCATTATCTTATATTCTACATGTAAAATCTTTGATTTTTTGTTTAGTCTTGCCTTGTTCTCAAAGCTGTAACATCCTTTAGTCATTATCTTCTAGTCTACATGTAAATTCTTTGTTTAGTCTTGCCTTGTTCACAAAGCTGTAACATCCTTTAGTCATTATCTTCTAGTCTACATGTAAATTCTTTGTTTAGTCTTGCCTTGTTCACAAAGCTGCAACATCCTTTAGTCATTATCTTCTAGTCTACATGTAAAATCTTTGATTCTTTGTTTAGTCTTGCCTTGTTCTCAAAGCTGTAACATCCTTTAGTCATTATCTTCTAGTCTACATGTAAAATCTTTGATTCTTTGTTTAGTCTTGCCTTGTTCTCAAAGCTGTAACATCCTTTAGTCATTATCTTCTAGTCTACATGTAAATTCTTTGTTTAGTCTTGCCTTGTTCACAAAGCTGTAACATCCTTTAGTCATTATCTTCTAGTCTACATGTAAAATCTTTGATTCTTTGTTTAGTCTTGCCTTGTTCTCAAAGCTGTAACATCCTTTAGTCATTATCTTCTAGTCTACATGTAAATTCTTTGTTTAGTCTTGCCTTGTTCTCAAAGCTGTAACATCCTTTAGTCATTATCTTCTAGTCTACATGTAAATTCTTTGTTTAGTCTTGCCTTGTTCACAAAGTTGAAATATCTTTAAGTCATTATCTTCTAGTCTACATGTAAATTCTTTGTTTAGTCTTGCCTTGTTCACAAAGTTGAAATATCTTTAAGTCATTATCTTCTATTCTACATAAGTTCCCAAGCAAATCCCTTCAAAATTACAAATGAAAGCCATTTGTTGGTAGTTCATCCATGTTGACAAAATCAACATGGCACAATTCTCTGATAACCTTTAGTACTATCATTACTATTTGTGTTCAATTTTATGGTCGTCTATATTTGTGCTCTACTAGATGTACAATTTTATATACATCTTGACAGTGATATAGATCAAGAATGAAGAGCAGAGAATGATACCAAAAGCAAGGAGCCTTCACTGTACTAGGAAACATATGGAAATCTACAAAATTATATTTTTATACAATTAGAATTATGCAATTTACAAAAATACAAATTTTCAACTCCAATGTTAAATCAGTTATATTATATGGCTGCAAAACATGGAGATACAGACCTTAATTAATGGATGCTTGCACTGAATTAAAGGCTGGATATGGGAGGAAAAAAATCACTAACTTAAAACCACTTGACATGGCCACCGATGTTTAGACACCCCATGTTTAATTCCTACTGGAAGCTGTGTGAATTGTACCCATGGTTGACCCAGCTTCTGGTAGAAATGGGTACCAGGATAGTACACTGGGAAGGTGAGGAAAGCTGTCTTGCATTGTGAGTTTTGATGCTTGAAGCAGCACTATCCCGAACACTTCTGGATAGACGGCCGAGCATACATGGGTGAAAACTCCAGTGCTAAGATGCAGATTTAAGTCTTGTACTTTACCTTTATCCTACTCTGTAATTAATTACAGATTTCAAGAGCCAATCTATATACGGGATAAGTGGACTACTGAGATTGGTAAAATGCAACAAAAAGATGGACAATTCTGTGGATGCCTCACCCACACATTGCAACATTCTGAGTAACAAAAAGGCAAATGCTTCAAGCTTTCAGTTAAGTTCCATTAAATAAAATATTTTGACCTAAGATGAAGCTATGAAATCAGAGGTAGCAGATTAACAATATTAACAAAATGTAACAAATGTACAAACAAAGAGGTGTTAATGAAAACAATTCGTTGGAGTCACAAAATTACATCCATGCTTGTTATCTAAGTGATTCGATGAGCTTGATACATCTAAGTGATTCGATGAGCTTGATAAGAAAAACGGTGGCAGGCGCTTTACGTAGACAATGGGTTGAGTCATAAAGAAGCCAATGATACGCAATCACCTTAGTCTATGTCCTTGGAATTGCGTGATTACGGGGCGAAGAAAGAGTGGACAGGTTGCCTAGCTGTGCTGTTGTTGAAGATAGTCAAATAATAGATTGGGCAGACATCATTAATGCTCTTTGATATGCAGGAAGAGTTTAATAACCATGAGTCCATGTCTCTCTTTCGGATGAAGAAGATGGGTACAGCCAGAAATGAGAGGCTTAGTGGGCACATTAGAGGACTTATCAACCAACACAGAACTAGAGTCGTCAGTCGCTGTAAGACAGATTCTGAGAGGATCTGGGCACCTACAGACATGTTCAGAGTGTAGTGATAACCAACAAAAATTAATTAATTAATTAAAATGAAGATATTGCATTTAGACACTTAAAAATTATCCATTTGTTTAAATCTAGGGATTACTTTTATTACATGAAATCATATTCACATTTGGGGGCCAAAATGTCCACCAGCAACTAGGATGGGACCACAGTTGAGTGCTTGCATCAGGATTGGCTTACAACAGAACTGATCAACACCAGAATTGAAGAGAGAAGGCAACCTGGCACACAAAAATGGTGTGTTGAATTCAGATGTTTTGGGCCAAAATTACAAATTTCACAGCTTGACTGCAAGCTACAAAACAATACATTTACATTCACTCAACATTTTTTAAAGGGTAGATGTTGAAGTGGACTATTCATTTGTTTAGTAGTCATTGGGTGAACAAGATGAAAAAGGAAAGAAATTGAAACATAGAAATTAATTCACAATTCACACTATATATCACAGCATAAAGACTTTCCTCCAGCTTGTCTACTTTTGTAGATTTTAAATTTCAAATACCACTCCACACCAGTCATGTTTACATGCATCAAATAATACTTCATCATCAGCTCACATGTCCTTTGCATACACCACAGCCTGTCTGAAAGAATCTCTGTCTCTAGTCAGATCTCCCACAGAACGTTGCATTCACCACAGCCTGTCTGAAAGAATCTCTGTCTCTAGTCAGATCTCCCACAGAACGTTGCATTCACCACAGCCCGTCTGAAAGAATCTGTCTCTAGTCAGATCTCCCACAGAACGTTGCATTCACCACAGCCTGCATGAAAGAATTTATGCCACTAGCCAGATCTCTCACTTATTCTGTTGTCATGTTCAAGGTCTCCTTGATGTCTTGAAACCACTTCCCTCTGGGTCTGTGATGCATTCCATTATTGTTCTTTCCAACCCACTTTGTTTTTTGACATCATCATCATCAAGTACCGGGCCTGCTGGCGTAGGTGATCATGTCTCTCCACAACTTTCGATCTCGACAGCTATTTATCATTTCTGTTGTTGACCTTCTGCCAAGCCATTCTCTTAAGCTGTCTGTTATTTTTTCTCTTTGCTTCCCTCTATCTCTTCATCCCTCAATTTTCCCAGTTGTTATAATATATTCCAGTTGTTCCCTTCTCATTACATGGCCAAAAAATGATGATTGTTTCTTCCTAATATTGGTAATTAGTTCTCTTTTTGCTTTGACCTCTCTCAGAACATCTTCATTATTCTTAGTTGTCCATTGTACTCTCATATTCTTCTGTAAAACCACATTTCTACAGACTCCAGTGATTTTCGTGTCTGTTGTCCTATTATCCATGATTCGCATCCATATGTTAAGACTGGCTCTACGTAACATTTAAGAACTCTTTTTCTTGTTTCTATTGTCAAAAGTGGACTGCATAGTATCTTCCTCATTTTTTGGTAAGCTGCTTTTGCCTGAGCCATTCTGCATCTCACCTCTTTTGTACATCTTCCATCTGAGGTAACAAAGTTCCCGAATATTTAAATTCATTTACCTGTTTTAATATCGTCCCACTTGTCTTTATTTTGCACTGAGGTGATGTCTTTTTTTTGTTGTTACCATTACCTCTGTCTTTTTTGTTATTAAAGCTGAGTCCTTTATTTTTGCTTTCTTTCACTATAATGTCCAACATATGTTTTTTGACATGGCCACAGTATTTTAATGTCCTATGTAGAATGGTGTTTATATGCCAGTTCTTTTTAATGTTTAAATCTACTTATATGTCTTCATTGCTCTTTCTCATTATCTAAGGCATCTTTAGGATTTTTTGTAGCATTTTGTTTCGAATGAACAATTTTCTTCCTTGCTGTTTGCAAGATTATACATGATTCTCACCCATATGTTGCTATTGAAAAGATACATGATCTCAGTAATTTTAATTTCACGGCCCTGCCATGATTTCTCAGCAGTCTGCAATCAGTAGTTTGTTGTAATGTTTCATACATTTTTAGTTATCTCCTGCATGTGTTCTTTTATGGTTTTTCAGGTGTTTACTATGAGCAAATATTATACCACATACATCACATTTGTAAGATTTCACTTTGGTATGTATTGTTTTGTGTTTTACTAGATTGAAATTTGTAGCAAACTTTGCACCACATACATCACATTTGTAAGGTCTCTCTCCTGTATGTGTTCTCTTGTGTCTTTTAAGATGCCCACTCTCAGCAAATCCGGCACCACACAGATCACATTTGTAAGGTCTTTCTCCAGTATGTGTTCTGTTATGTCTTTTAAGATGTCCATTTTGAGCAAATCCAGCACCACAAACATCACATACATAAGGCTTTTCTCCTGTATGTATTCTTACATGATCTCTCATATGCCCGCTGTTGGTAAAACTTATACCACATATATCACATTTGTAAGGCTTCTCTTGTGAATGGACTCGCTTGTGTTCTTTAAGATTTCCACTGCAGGCAAAATATGCATCACATACTTCACATTTGTAAGGTTTCTCTCCTGTATGTATTCTTGTGTGTCTCATCAGACTGCTACTATGAGTAAAACCAGTACCACACTCATCACATTTGTAAGGCTTCTCTTTGGCATGGGATCTCTTGTGCTCTTTAAGAATTCCACTTTTTGCAAAACTCATACCACACACATCACATTTGTAAGGCTTATCTCCAGTGTGTTTTTTCATATGTGCATCTAAAAGGCAACTGTGAGCAAAAGCAATACCACACACATCACATTTGTGATGCTTCTCCCCTGCATGGCTTATCCTGTGTACTTCAAGATTTCCACTGTAAGCAAATTTTGCATCACACACTTCACATTTGTAAGGCTTCTCTTTTGTATGTGCTCTCTTGTGTTTGATTAAATTGCTACTATGATTAAAGCCCGCATCACACAAATCACATTTGTAAGGCTTCTCCCCTGTATTTGTATTTCTGTGTAATTTATTATCTGCACTCTGTAAATCATCACAATAAGTCTTACAATCAGAGGACATAAATTCCTCCTCTGTCTTTATTCTGGACTTCTTTTCAGTTCCCTGAATCTCGGAGCTAGAATCTTGGCTGCATCCCTCACCTTGACCTACCTGAGAATAGATAAAGATTAAAAAATGTAAAAAATGAAAAGAGATCATGACCTGATTAATTTTTCAAAGAGGACTAACTAACTCTTTTCCAAAAATTGCATTTGTTGAATTATTTG
This sequence comes from Megaustenia siamemsis, assembly GCA_032433765.1. Classification (NCBI taxonomy): domain Eukaryota; kingdom Metazoa; phylum Mollusca; class Gastropoda; order Stylommatophora; family Ariophantidae; genus Megaustenia; species Megaustenia siamemsis. Next base: position 7,895,577 of record JAVIAB010000159.1, read on the forward strand.
AAGATTCCAGTTGTCAGACTTGCAGTGAAGGGGGACTGGTTGGTCTCAAGGCAAGACGCCAGCCGCAAGACAGAGAGGTTGTAGGTTCAAATCCCGGCTGAACCAGTTGGGACTTTTACTTAGGATTTCTCTCTGTGGCAATCACCCAGTCTCAGCAGCAAGGCCTGGCTTTAAACATCAATTACGCATGGATGGAAAATATATGAGTACATCGGAGTGATCTGCCGTGCTGCAAGGGATCTTTGTGCACAAGGCTGCCATGGAAAAAAGGATTAACACGCAAAATTACAGCAAAGACATCCATATCTGTTCCACCGCTCGTTCCAGCATTTCTTGAAGCATATGCAGACTAATTGTTTCTGTATGGTATTTATTATATATGCATCTGTTCTTCCTCACTAAGCACTCAGGAATGATCAGATCCCATTTCCACCTTTAAACTCCCCAGTCTCTCGATATAGACATAGTTGTCTCATACATATTCCTTCTCTTCCCTTAAGATGAACAAACTTGGCGATGTCCTCTTTGTCCAGAGAAAAGGCACACTCAGCGCCAGAGCTGCCAGCGAGTTTATCAGTTATTTCATTGCCATGAACACCAGCATGCCTGGACAGTACACCCAGATTAATGTGTTCACTTTAGAGCCATCCAAGAGCTACATCCACTCCTGCCACAGACACCGTCAGTCAACCTTTTGTAGCATACCTTGTGAGTCAGCTACCAAGATTGCGTGATCCATGTTTTGTGTAACCAACCATGTTATCATCACCGTTGCTGCTTCTATCTCCATTCTCATGCTGGACACCATAATGCTACGCTTGACAGATTCCCTAGCTTCTTCTCTGCCATGTTGATATGCCACAGAACCCCAACTGCTGCACTGTCCGTGGGATACAGATCCATCCATACAGATGAGAGGATCCTCAGCTGACAATACTGTTTCAATGGATTCCCATAATACAACCTTGTAGCTCTGTAGGCCCAGTTGTGACACTCCCTGCCAAGCTGAATGATTACTTTAGTTAGTCTCTTACCAGAGTTATCACCTGTATGTAATAACATTGATGGCTTCTCAGATGTACACAACATCTGTAAGTAAAAAAAAAAGTAAAGTACCCCCCGTCACGCCAAGTGGCGTATAGGGAAATATGGTGTTAGTGACCCTATATTTTACAGACCTTCAGCACATGATTTTTGGGGTAATGTGGTCGGTATTACGCCCGTGCTGCTTTTACTTTCCCAGAAAAAATCCGGTACCCATTTAAGGCTGGGTGAACCCGGAGCCGTCGGTTGGGATCGAACCCTACCCCTTGTCCGTAGTAGTCCAGTTCACTAACCACTGAGCTATCGCGGCTCCTACTAATTTTTAGGGAATTAGTAAAACCCAGGTGTCCTCGCCAGGATTACGAACCCCGGCTGTTGCCGTGGTAAGCCAACCGCCTATCGATTGCGCTAACCGGACACCCAACATCTGTAAGTGATTATTTAAAAAAATTACTTCTGTTTTGGTAGCTACGATTGTATACTTTACCTCAGTATTATCATTGTGGGCAAGTGACTTATGTACAGGGCATCTTCCTTCATATTTCAGCTGGCATTTCTCACAATCTAAAAACATAAATAAGATGAGTTAACTCTATCCCTTCCCGATTATTTGACTGGTTTGAGCTGCATTATTTGACTTAGATTTGTGAACTAGCCAATGTTACCAATGTCAAGTTTCTATAAAAATTATGTTTTTAAATAAAGCATATCATACCATATATCAAATTAAAGATGGAATATTGCACAAAATGGAAATAATATTTGAATGAAATAAAAATAATTTTGGTAAGTGTTTAAAATTTGAAGAAAGAGGAAAATGAAGGTTGAGAAATTGACAGTTACATTGATCACAAAACAATGAAATAATAATGTAAACACACTATTTCTTATGGAAATTTAGTTTACTTACATTTAACAAGTGTTGTAATCTTTTATCATGAAAACCACATAACAATATCATAGTTCTAGGGGATATCAATGCTAAAGTAGGAAAGGAAAGAGTCGAAGAAGTGGTTGGTTATTATGGCTTAGGGAGGCAAAGGTGTGTCTCACTGCAGCAGAGCTGGAAGTTGTCAGCGACCCACAGCTGATGGCAGGATTGGTGAACCAGAACCATCAAGACCCTGCTCCACCTCTCCGTGGTGCCTCACTGCAGCTGAGCTGGAAGTTGTCAGCGACCCACAGCTGATGGTGGGATTGGTGAACCAGAACCATCAAGACCCTGCTCCACCTCCCGTGGTGCCTCACTGCAGCAGAGCTGGAAGTTGTCAGCGACCCACAGCTGATGGCAGGATTGGTGAAACAGAACCATCAAGACCCTGCTCCACCTCTCCGTGGTGTCTCATTGCAGCAGAGCTGGAAGTTGTCAGCGACCCACAGCTGATGGCTTACGCCAGGATTGGTGAACCAGAACCATCAAGACCCCGCTCCACCTCTCCGTGGTGCCTCCAGTAACAGACGAATCTGTCTAGTTAGGCCAAGTGAGTAGGGATCTAAGAGGGAAGACAACCTGGTATTCAAAAAATGCCGTGCTGAAGTCGGATATGTTGGGCTGAAAGAAACAAATATCACAGTTTTACTGCAGACTACAACGCAGACACGCCCACTTTGTGTCCTTTTAAGTGTGGATGACGAAGAGGTGTACTCCTTTAGTTATCGGGTGAACAGAAGCAAGCAAGCATTGTGGCTTAGGAGAGAGAAATGAAGAGGTGAGAAACTTATTGACTGGGCAAGAACACACAACATGATGATGATAGGAAACACCTGGTTTAAGCAACATCCAAGACGTCTGTGGACATGGAAAAGCCCAGGAGACAATGCATGTAATCAAATTGACTACATAATGATAAGCAACAGATTTATAAATAGTTTGGTGTGTGTGAAAACTAGACCAGGGGCAGATTGCAATAGTGATCATGTAGCAGTTGTGGGAAAGCTTAGAGTAAAATTAAAAACAGCGAAACGAGCTTTAGTTAATATGAAGTTAAATCTAAATTTACTCAAATCAGACAAGAGATATTTATCTAACATATTATACATGAATTTTTAGATAAATGAACAAGGAATTAGATTTCATCAATACCAAGATGATACAAGACATATAAAAAGAATAAGTTTTGATGATGGTTCACCTTAATGAAATTTACAGTGACACACTATGCAGCAAAACGTAAACAGCCGAAATTGGCATGGCACATAGTGTGTCAAAACGTATAGAAAGAGTTAAATCGCTAAACACTTAAACACCAAAATAGTTTATTAAATTGTTAAAAATTTAACATCAAAATTGTTAAACACCACACAACAGAGTTACAAAGTTGCTAGATATCAAACAAAAGCGTAACCAAAAAGTTGCTAGATATCAAACAAAAGCGTAACCAAAAAGTTGCTAGATATCAAACAAAAGCGTAACCAAAAAGTTGCTAGATATCTAACACTATGAAAGCTTCAAAAAATGCTAAACATATAACAATAGACAAAACTGACAACTGAAATGATTAAACAATGTTATCAACAGGTTAGAAAGGACATGCTATAATCATCTCAAGCAAATCTGGGAAACAACTCATGGGCTATTTTTAAAAATGTATCAAAAGTTGGACTGAATATATTCTTCGCAAAAAAGTGATGAAAGGAGAACAAACTGTATAACAGAATCTAAACTATCTAAACATGATAGTAATGATGGTTGCTATATGTAGATGCCTCAGAGTAATGATGGTTGCTATATGTAGATGCCTCAGAGTAATGATGGTTGCTATATGTAGATGCCTCAGAGTAATGATGGTTGCTATATGTAGATGCCTCAGAGTATTGATGGTTGCTATATGTAGATGCCTCAGAGCATTGATGGTTGCTATATGTAGATGCCTCAGAGTAATGATGGTTGCTATATGTAGATGCCTCGGTGTAATGATGGTTGCTACATGTAGATGCCTCAGAGTAATGATGGTTGCTATATGTAGATGCCTCAGAGTAATGATGGTTGCTATATGTAGATGTCTCAGAGCATTGATGGTTGCTATATGTAGATGCCTCAGAGCATTGATGGTTGCTATATGTAGATGCCTCAGAGTAATGATGGTTGCTATATGTAGATGCCTCGGTGTAATGATGGTTGCTACATGTAGATGCCTCAGAGTAATGATGGTTGCTATATGTAGATGCCTCAGTGTAATGATGGTTGCTATATGTAGATGCCTCGGAGTAATGATGGTTGCTATATGTAGATGCCTCGGAGTAATGATGGTTGCTATATGTAGATGCCTCGGAGTAATGATGGTTGCTATATGTAGATGCCTCAGAGTAATGATGGTTGCTATATGTAGATGCCTCAGAGTAATGATGGTTGCTATATGTAGATGCCTCAGAGTAATGATGGCTGCTATATGTAGATGCCTCAGAGTAATGATGGTTGCTATATGTAGATGCCTCAGAGTAATGATGGTTGCTATATGTAGATGCCTCAGAGTAATGATGGCTGCTATATGTAGATGCCTCGGAGTAATGATGGTTGCTATATGTAGATATCTCTAAAAATAAATGTAAGAACAAAATGAGGGATAAACTGTGGAAGTAAAAAGAAAAATGTTAACTTAGTGCAGCCAAAGTGTGAGAACAAACTGGAATGATAAGAAGCAACAACTTACAAAGAACACTGCCCTCGTCAGAGCTAGAAAAAGATGGGGAACGGGCTCTTGATCTCTCCATGGCAGTGGACATATCACTTTCTTCCTCTTCATTTTCTTCATTATCTGTCTGACCCTGAAAACATTTTGTATATTTAGAACAGGCTACAGTGTGACCTTGAACTACATAAACAGGGATATCACAGAGTGATGACAAATGTAAACAAAGATCTGAAACATCATCAGCTCTAGAACTATTTTAAGATTACAGCATCTTACATTGCATGATGTATATATTTGGCTAGATCACAGCGACAGTTCTTGGGATGTGTACACAATGGGGGGGATGGGGGTGGTGGTGTGTGTGTGTGTTTATGTGGTAGGTATTGTGCCGATCCTGCTTTACTTTCCCAGAAAAAAAATCTGGTACCCATTTAAGGCTGGATGTCGCATAATCATATGTGAAGACTGGGGGGGGGGGGAGAGATCCCTGCAACTGCAATCAAATGAGTAAATAAGCTATTCAACATTGTAACTTTCAGCAAGTGAGTTAAACTTCAGGTAGCTTGAAGAATAAACAAAATAGTATTATTTCTTCCCTCTCTTCTGAGACAATAACAGGGGAGGCTTAGGTAAACTCTTTGGTTTGTTTCTGCCTCTAAACGGATAATAGAATTATGTGATGTCAAGGCAGAGAAGGGCAGATGCGAGTTCAGTGGAATGTGAAGAATTAGTTCTATCCAAGGAGGGGGTGGGTTGTCTAAAGGTAAGTCATCAGCTTCTTGAGAAGAAGGCCCCGGTTCGATTATGGTGAGAATTGTTCACTTTAAATTTGTGGATTCTCCGTGGTTTATCCTCCCTGTAAAGTAAGTAAAGTAAAGTACGAGTTTTGAATCGGCATCTTAGCATGCAAATTTTCACCCATATATACTCGGCTGCCTATCCAGAAGTGTTTGGAGACTTTTGGATAGTGTCACTTCAAGCATCGAAACTCACAATGTGACACTGCATTCCTCACCTTCCCAGAGTACACCCCAAGTACCCATTTGCTAGTGGCTTGGTTTGAATATTTTCTTTCCCAACCACAAGTACAATTCACACTGATTCCAGCGGGAATAAAACACAGGTTGTCCAAACGTTGGTAGCCCGGTCGAGTGGTTTTCCCAACTAGGCTACTAAGGCTCCCTACCAAGAACCTTCACTGGTCTCTCGGTAGTGAGTTCTTGAGCCTTCTCAGATATTGGAAAAAAAAAGGAGATTCCAGATGCACTCTGCATTAAAGAACTCTTGCCAGTTGGAAATAAAAAAGGCAGGCCAAAAAAACTACAGCCTGAGGAAAATTGTTACGCAAATCTACCCATAAAGATTGATGTTTAGGTTGAATGATATCATAGTTTTGCCATAAACTAGGGACACAATGCAACCACACCAACTTAATGGGTGAATGCTGAGGAAAAGAAGAGTTTGGCACATACAATGTAAGGCTTTATTAAGTAGACACATTTGATGGGTGTGGAACATAAAAATGTTAGTGTTTCATCAAAATAACACTCTCTTTTTTAAACCTTTTACATTTTAATCATTGAAATATCTTTCCCTGAAGTAGAGACTAGGAACTGAATTTTGCATGTTACTTCATATTTGCCTGGCAGCCATATGCAAAGGGGTCCTTCACTGCACAGGCAGATAAGATCGAACATCTCACCCAGAACAGAGATAGGTGGCGACTACAAGCCAAGTCTGACAGAGCGGGGAAGGAGCAAGATCAAGATAGTAATATTTTCATCAGACTAATAGTGCAATAACAAACACAAAACTTAGGCTATTCAAATCAAATGTACTATCAACCCTTACGTATGCGTGTGAAAGCTGGAAAACAACAAGAGATATAGAAACAAAGTTGAACGCATTCGAAAATAAATGTCTAAGGAAAATACTTGGTATAGCATGGAACGAATTCAAAACAAACAAGGAAATTAGAGAAATCGCCAATCAACCACTAATATCTTCAGTAATAAAGAAAAGATGCTGGTCATACGTTGGACATGTGATTAGAAGAGATAATAACTGAATAGCAAGCAAGCCCTCATATGGGAAACAACAGGTAAAAGAAAAAGAGGAAGACCCAGGGAGACACTGAGAAGAACATTGATGAGAGAGGCAAGAGCAGCAGGAATCGGCTCCCTCAATGAGATAGAACTGCTTGCACAGAACAGAGACAGATGGCGAGATTTGATAAAATATCTTTAAAAGAAAACTGCTTGAACAAAAAAATTCATATAGAAGAAGGTGTATCTTGGTCTACGCCCTATGGGCCGGTTACAGCTCGAAAGGTCAATAGATAGATAGATAGAATAGTGCAATAATAACAATAAGTCATTTAATAACATTGCATATCTTGGGCCAGTTCAGCCGTAACCCTTTCTTCTATTTGACCTTCACACCAGACCATCACTGCAGCCAGTTAACAATTTGTTTCATGACTCCTTGAAGGGTAATAACAAATCCTTCTACACTTCATTATAAAATGTTATTGAGCAACCATTAATACCATACAATCAACTCACTGTATAATCTGGTTCCTGTTTTATATTATTAACTGTTACAAAGTTCTGGGTGTCCATATTTCTGGCAGTCTGACAACGGAAGAGTAACGTCCAATTTAAATAACAAGAAATACTAGAATAATTAGATTAATAAATAAAATCATTATATTTCGTGATGAAACAATACTGTATCTAGGTCATTGAATGATTATCCTCTTGATTAGAACTGTATTTAAATTTAGAACTAATCATATTAGAAAAGAAATGACAACATAATTTAATGTAATCTTATGATTTAATATAATAAATGTGTGCATATAAATTTGTTGAATGTTTAAGCAGTACACAGCCTAATAAGCAATATGGCTTGAGAAGGTGAAGAAACAATCACAAGATCTGTCATTCTATGGATCCAAGATGGAAGCTTAAGCAGGAGACAGATAAAAGACAACCTGATATAGAATGGTGGAAGTGAGGGTGTGTGGCAAAGGATAAACTTGTGTCCCATAATGCCAAAGATGGCCATAGAATGAGAATAAGTGAGAGATTTTGTTGTTGCTCTAATATTTGTCACAAGATGTATCAGTCACTGACAATTTGTTAGTCCTTGGTCAAGAAGACATGTCATATGACCTTGTCATTCCTACTTTATCAAAATATCACGTTTGAGGATTTATTATTAGAATTATTGCCTGGGTCAATGGCAGTATGAAAAAAGGTTGTCACACACAAGCAATGAAATAATACAAAGTAAATATAACTGTAGGGGTAGAAGAAAAAGAGGCCATCCTAGAGAAACACTAAAAAAAACATTGAAATGAGAGGCAACATCAGTAGGTATTAGCTCCCTTGCTGAGATTTAGCAGCTCGCCCAGAAGAAAGTCGTGTGGTGAGACACAATGGAGGTCCCATGAAAGGTCTGACAGTTGAAAGATCAGCGGACAGAAGAGAGTCGTGTGGTGAGACACAATGGAGGTCCCATGAAAGGTCTGACAGTTGAAAGATCAGCGGACAGAAGAGAGTCATGTGGTGAGACACAATGGAGGTCCCATGAAAGGTCTGACAGTTGAAAGATCAGCGGACAGAAGAGAGTCGTGTGGTGAGACACAATGGAGGTCCCATGAAAGGTCTGACAGTTGAAAGATCAGCGGACAGAAGAGAGTCATGTGGTGAGACACAATGGAGGTCCCATGAAAGGTCTGACAGTTGAAAGATCAGAGGACAGAAGAGAGTCATGTGGTGAGACACAATGGAGGTCCCATGAAAGGTCTGACAGTTGAAAGATCAGCGGACAGAAGAGAGTCGTGTGGTGAGACACAATGGAGGTCCCATGAAAGGTCTGACAGTTGAAAGATCAGCGGACAGAAGAGAGTCGTGTGGTGAGACACAATGGAGGTCCCATGAAAGGTCTGACAGTTGAAAGATCAGCGGACAGAAGAGAGTCGTATGGTGAGACACAATGGAGGTCCCATGAAAGGTCTGACAGTTGAAAGATCAGAGGACAGAAGAGAGTCGTGTGGTGAGACACAATGGAGGTCCCATGAAAAGTCTGACAGTTGAAAGATCAGAGGACAGAAGAGAGTCATGTGGTGAGACACAATGGAGGTCCCATGAAAGGTCTGACAGTTGAAAGATCAGCGGACAGAAGAGAGTCGTGTGGTGAGACACAATGGAGGTCCCATGAAAGGTCTGACAGTTGAAAGATCAGAGGACAGAAGAGAGTCGTGTGGTGAGACACAATGGAGGTCCCATGAAAAGTCTGACAGTTGAAAGATCAGAGGACAGAAGAGAGTCATGTGGTGAGACACAATGGAGGTCCCATGAAAGGTCTGACAGTTGAAAGATCAGCGGACAGAAGAGAGTCGTGTGGTGAGACACAATGGAGGTCCCATAAAAGGTCTGACAGTTGAAAGATCAGCGGACAGAAGAGAGTCGTGTGGTGAGACACAATGGAGGTCCCATGAAAGGTCTGACAGTTGAAAGATCAGCGGACAGAAGAGAGTCATGTGGTGAGACACAATGGAGGTCCCATGAAAGGTCTGACAGTTGAAAGATCAGCGGACAGAAGAGAGTCGTGTGGTGAGACACAATGGAGGTCCCATGAAAGGTCTGACAGTTGAAAGATCAGAGGACAGAAGAGAGTCGTGTGGTGAGACACAATGGAGGTCCCATGAAAAGTCTGACAGTTGAAAGATCAGAGGACAGAAGAGAGTCATGTGGTGAGACACAATGGAGGTCCCATGAAAGGTCTGACAGTTGAAAGATCAGCGGACAGAAGAGAGTTGTGTGGTGAGACACAATGGAGGTCCCATAAAAGGTCTGACAGTTGAAAGATCAGCGGACAGAAGAGAGTCATGTGGTGAGACACAATGGAGGTCCCATGAAAGGTCTGACAGTTGAAAGATCAGCGGACAGAAGAGAGTCGTGTGGTGAGACACAATGGAGGTCCCATGAAAGGTCTGACAGTTGAAAGATCAGCGGACAGAAGAGAGTCATGTGGTGAGACACAATGGAGGTCCCATGAAAGGTCTGACAGTTGAAAGATCAGAGGACAGAAGAGAGTCATGTGGTGAGACACAATGGAGGTCCCATGAAAGGTCTGACAGTTGAAAGATCAGCGGACAGAAGAGAGTCGTGTGGTGAGACACAATGGAGGTCCCATGAAAGGTCTGACAGTTGAAAGATCAGCGGACAGAAGAGAGTCGTGTGGTGAGACACAATGGAGGTCCCATGAAAGGTCTGACAGTTGAAAGATCAGCGGACAGAAGAGAGTCGTATGGTGAGACACAATGGAGGTCCCATGAAAGGTCTGACAGTTGAAAGATCAGAGGACAGAAGAGAGTCGTGTGGTGAGACACAATGGAGGTCCCATGAAAAGTCTGACAGTTGAAAGATCAGAGGACAGAAGAGAGTCATGTGGTGAGACACAATGGAGGTCCATGAAAGGTCTGACAGTTGAAAGATCAGAGGACAGAAGAGAGTCGTGTGGTGAGACACAATGGAGGTCCCATGAAAGGTCTGACAGTTGAAAGATCAGAGGACAGAAGAGAGTCGTGTGGTGAGACACAATGGAGGTCCCATGAAAAGTCTGACAGTTGAAAGATCAGAGGACAGAAGAGAGTCATGTGGTGAGACACAATGGAGGTCCCATGAAAGGTCTGACAGTTGAAAGATCAGCGGACAGAAGAGAGTCGTGTGGTGAGACACAATGGAGGTCCCATAAAAGGTCTGACAGTTGAAAGATCAGCGGACAGAAGAGAGTCGTGTGGTGAGACACAATGGAGGTCCCATGAAAGGTCTGACAGTTGAAAGATCAGCGGACAGAAGAGAGTCATGTGGTGAGACACAATGGAGGTCCCATGAAAGGTCTGACAGTTGAAAGATCAGCGGACAGAAGAGAGTCGTGTGGTGAGACACAATGGAGGTCCCATGAAAGGTCTGACAGTTGAAAGATCAGAGGACAGAAGAGAGTCGTGTGGTGAGACACAATGGAGGTCCCATGAAAGGTCTGACAGTTGAAAGATCAGAGGACAGAAGAGAGTCGTGTGGTGAGACACAATGGAGGTCCCATGAAAAGTCTGACAGTTGAAAGATCAGAGGACAGAAGAGAGTCATGTGGTGAGACACAATGGAGGTCCCATGAAAGGTCTGACAGTTGAAAGATCAGCGGACAGAAGAGAGTTGTGTGGTGAGACACAATGGAGGTCCCATAAAAGGTCTGACAGTTGAAAGATCAGCGGACAGAAGAGAGTCGTGTGGTGAAACACAATGGAGGTCCCATGAAAGGTCTGACAGTTGAAAGATCAGAGGACAGAAGAGAGTCATGTGGTGAGACACAATGGAGGTCCCATGAAAGGTCTGACAGTTGAAAGATCAGCGGACAGAAGAGAGTTGTGTGGTGAGACACAATGGAGGTCCCATAAAAGGTCTGACAGTTGAAAGATCAGCGGACAGAAGAGAGTTGTGTGGTGAGACACAATGGAGGTCCCATAAAAGGTCTGACAGTTGAAAGATCAGCGGAAAGAAGAGAGTCGTGTGGTGAAACACAATGGAGGTCCCATGAAAGGTCTGACAGTTGAAAGATCAGAGGACAGAAGAGAGTCGTGTGGTGAGACACAATGGAGGTCTCATGAAAGGTCTGACAGTTGAAAGATCAGAGGACAGAAGAGAGTCATGTGGTGAGACACAATGGAGGTCTCATGAAAGGTCTGACAGTTGAAAGAACAGCGGGAGCGGACAGAAAAGTCTAGAATTTCTGCCCTATGTGCTGTCTTCACCTCTAAGAGGCAACAGATAGAAGGATATATGAATAGCAGATAGTATGTATGGTTAATCGTCTTGTGATTTTGTTTCAGTTTAGTTTAATACCTCGTTACTAATGATTTAAAAAAAATTAACCAGTCAACTCACATCATCATCTGGTTCCTGCTTTATATTCAAACTTGGGATAACGCTGTTGATTTCCATACCTCTTGCTTGCTGTCAGATAGTTAAAAAGGAATGTTCAATATTTAGTGAGATAATAAAAACTACATGATGTTTGACTATAATTAGTTCTGGATGTATATGTCAAGAGTAGAGTATCAAACACTTAGGTACATTAATAACATTAGATGGAAGATGCAACACATAAATAAAAAGAAAAATAATATGGGCCAAAGCAACATTTCAGAAATTGAAAATAGTCTTGTGAATTAAGTCTATGTATAGTCTTGTGAATTAAGTCTATGTATAGTCTTGTGAATTAAGTCTATGTCAATAGAAGTGAAAAAGGGAGTTCGTCAGTGCTATATAAAGCCAATTCTGACCTGGATGATAAAGTGAAAAGATACAGCACTGTATCTTTTTCCTTTTATATTTTTCCGTGTCATGGCACGGAAAATAATCAACAAAAGAATTGAAATGATACACTGTGATAGAGAATTGTGCCATCTCTGCGCCAAAGGTTGGCTAACATGGAAACATAACCTTTCCACTCAGTTTCTGGATTTGATAGAGCAGATTATGCTAGGCTGACTTTTCCTTCATCAATACTTTGTATCTTCTCTGTTGCATCGTACCGGTTCTGAATCGTGATGTTATACTTGTCTTGTAACTTCTTGTCTGATTTGAGTAAATCTGAATTTAACTTGATGTTAACTGAGGCTCATTTTGCTGTTTTTAATTTTACTCAAAGCTTTCCCACAACTGCTATATGATCACTATTGCAACTCAACCTTGGTCTAGTTTTCACACACCAGACTGTTTCTAAAACTATTGTTTAACATTATGTAATCAATTTGATTACGTGCATTGTCTCATGGGCTTTTCCATGTCCACAGATGTCTTGGATGTTGCTTAAACTAGGTATTTCCTATCATCATGTTGTGTGTTCTTGCCCAGTCAATAAGTTTGTCACCTCTTTCATTTCTCTCACATAAACCATAATATTTTTGTGTGCTACGTCATCGTAATGGCTCATTGTACATCCCTAGACAGGCCATACGATAATCTTACAGTCTGTTGTTTGATGTGCGATGGGGATAATCTGACGACTAACTGTGTGTCTATATGTTCGGAATTGGAGTCAACAACGATGGCCTAACATCATCAAGTGCTATACATTTTTTAAAAACATACAACGATCATAATTTTCAAGATGACGTGAACTTGTATATTGTGGATAGGCGGTGGAAACAATTGAAGGCTATGTCTGCAAAGTGTTCCTTGTTGCAGTTTCCTCATATTCCAAGTCCAGCTTGTTGTAGGAGCTACTGAGTTAAGTGCTCTGTGCACACCGTGAGCTGTGTGTCTCATCCATTTTGATAATGTTTCGATATTCTAATTGTTTACGATGAATGATGATATCGTATGACAGGGAACAGTTGGCTGTGTTCACTTTCTGCGTGGTTGCGCCTTATGTCTTTTGGCGTGTGCTGAGACTGCTACATTGGGGACTACAGTTACCTTTCTTTGTTTGGGAGATGAGATATTAATTTGGATGCTTATGCTGGCACGAGCGGATTAGCAATTATGGATTTCAATTCGTTTGCAGTGATACTGGGGCCTTCCATAATCAAATAACCATAACCAAACCATAATAACCAATTACCTGCTCAACTCTTTCCTTTCCTACTTTTGCATTGAGATCCCCTAGAACTATGGTGTTTTCATGTGGTTTGCATTCATGAAGTGCCTCATTTAATTCATCGTAAAATTTATTAACTGCTTCCTCTAGACTGTTTGCTGTTTGTGCATAAAATTGTATGAGATTTATATCTATTGGCTTTCCATTCAAGTTCACTAAAAGGACTCTGTCAGATATTGGGTAAAAGCCTTTCACTGTTCTTGCTCTTTCTGCATCCAAGATGATACCTACTCCTCTTTGATGTTCAGTATTTCCAGAATAGATTATTTTATTTTCATCAGAATATTTCTCCCCTGATCCAATGTATCTCATTTCGCAAAGTCCCGATAAATGTAAATTCATTATTTTCATTTCTTGTTTGATGTTTTCCAGTTTACTCGTCTGCATGAGTGTTCTCACATTCTAAGCACCTATCTTTAGAGTTTGTTTTATCTTTATATTGCTTACATTAGCTTGATGATGATCGGCTATCACCTATAGCACATGATGTCCCCTACCAAACGAGGGTTTTCCATTGGAATCTCCTTTAATGCTGTCTTGATTTCTATTATTGTGGTGATTCATGACAGTGGAGTCCTACAAAGACAGTGGAGTTGTTTTACTTCAGGGTACCGTCCCTTAGCCTTTTACTCTCCCGGCATACCTGCAAGGCAGCCACAGGTTGTACTGCTTACTGCATACAGTAGAAGGTAAATTTACTCGACCTGACAACAAGTTGTGTGCTGTCACCAGATTTGTTTAATATGTATAGTGAGATTATTTTAAGATCCATAAGGGGCATGCCTAGAATAACAATCAGAGGTCATAATATAAATAATCTAAGGTATGCTTATAATACAGTATTAATCGCTAAGAGTGAAAATGAGTTACAAGAAATGTTAGACATTACAGTGAAAGAAAGCAAAAGTAAAGGACTCAGCCTTAATATCAAAAAGACAGAAGTAATGGTAACAACAAAGAAAAAGACATCGACTCAGTGCAAAATAAAGACAAGTGGAACAATACTAAAACAGGTAAATGAATTTAAATATTTTGGAACTTTGTTAACCTCAGACGGAAGATGTACAAAAGAGGTGAGATGCAGAATGGCTCAGGCAAAAGCAGCTTACCAAAACATGAGGAAGATACTATGCAATCCATATTTGACAATTGAGACAAGAAAAGGAGTTTTTAAATGTTATGTAGAGCCAGTCTTCATATGGATGTGAATCATGGACAATAGGACAGTAGATATGAAAGAAAACTGGAGTCTGTAGAAATGTGGTTTTACAGAAGAATACCAAGGACTGCTAAGAAGAGTAATGAAGATGTTTTGAAAGAGGCCAAAGCAAAAAGAGAGCTAATTTCGAATATTAGGAAGAAACAATCATCATTTTTTGGCCATGTAATGAGAAGAGAACAACTGGAATATATTGTAACAACTGGGAAAATTGAGGGATGATGAGATAGAGGGAAGCAAAGAGAAAAGATACCAGACAGCTTAAGAGAATGGCTTGGCAGAAGGTCAACAACAGAAATGATAAATAATTGTTGAGATCAACAGTTGTGGAGATGCCAGCAAGCCTGGTACTTGATGATGACTTTTCCTTCTTTTGATGTTAGTCATGATACTACTAAAGGCATAGGGTTAGGTCTTATGTTACGGCCTTTGACTATTTGACAAATGATTGGTAGCAAGCAATTATAATTGTCAGTAGTTTGGCAATATATTAGTGTCTTCTGTTGGATTTCTAAGGTAGCTGGGTCATGTAAGAATGGCAAACAAATGGACAGAAAGATACCAGAAGGCAGACCAGTGCTGATATATCTCCCTCTCTCTGCGATCAGGACTCAATCAGAGTAGGATTCCAGACTCTCACATGAAGTCAGCTGTCGTGCTGATATATAATAAAGTTTGCAGTGCTTTCTTGAGTGAATTCTCTATCAGTGAAAGAAACTAAAAACTGGAAAATCTGGCTGTAGATTGTATATGGATCTGTCTATCCAATATTGGCAGATTCAGCCACGGGAGAAGCTGTTCAACAAAAATAGCCTCCAACATAAGACACTAAAGACAATCATGAAGAAACAGACCTTCATTAATGGATGTTTGCACAGAATAAAAGGCTGCAATGGCAGGACAAAATCACTAACATAGAATTATGGAAAAGTATCAGTCACATACCAGTGGACAAAGAGATACAATGAAGATGATGGTGCTGGATAGGACACACACTGTGGATGCCAACTGAGAGTGCCGACCAAAAATATAAAGAGGAAAGTCAAAATATTCTTGGAGAAGATAGATGGAAGCAGAGATGAAGATGATGGGGAAGACATGGAATGATCTTAAAGGAATGGTAAGAAACAGAATGGCTTAGAAAGTGTTTGTTGACAACTTATGCTCCACAGGGAGTTGAAAGTTAGAAAAAGAAGAAGAAAAGACACTAATATATAACTATCGAGAATTGTTGAGAGACATGATCACCTATGCCAGCTGGCATGGTACATGATAAATTCCAAAGAAGTTAAGAAGTCTAGCAACTGCAACTTCAAAATGTCACTAATAACATGTTTTACATTCTATGTAGTATGATATTGATACTGTAGTATGATATTGATACAAGACAAATGAGATTTTTTGGGCATGCTAAAAGACACAACAGCCTACTAAAAGTAATATTGGAAGGGAAAATACAAGGTAAAAGAGGCAGATGTAGACCAAGACTAACATGGACGAGTAACATCAAAAGATGGACAAATCAGCCTATGAAAATCAGCACCATCGAAACAAAAGACAGAGTGGAATGGTAATGGTGCTCCATGGTAGCCAACCCATGATGCGGAGACGGCACTTAATGATAATGCTGATAATGGATCTTTATGTGTGTTACGCTTGGTTGCATCACAATCCATCTCAGCCATCTGACCTTTGGTCTAAGCACATCTTTTCAATATTCCTATATGGTGCAGAAACATGGACATTAGACAAGAAAACAGAACAGAGAATTGAAGCCTTTGAAAATGAAATGTGGATATAATATGATTAAATATCATATATATAGAAGAATAGGTAGCATCATTGGATGGTAGGAAATGAAAACAAACGATGAAGCCTTACTTAAAAAAAACTAAAAATGAAAAGAGAACTACTAAAGCACAATTCAAACAAGACAAATGCGATGTTTGGGCCATGTTAAAAGACACAACATCAACAAAGCAAGAGACAGAGCAGAATGGCGCTCCATGGTAGCCAACCTTCATTTTCATTGCACTACACTATGCAAAGATATGGCACTCGATGATTTCTCAATATTGCATTCCTGTAAGGTGCAGAAACATGTACATTACTGTGGTACACAAGAAAACAGAACAGAAAATAAAATGGAAGCCTTTGAAATGTGGATTTATAGAAGAATTGGATGGAAAGAAAAGAAAACAAATGATGTCTTAAAACAACTAAAAATGAAAAGAGAACGTCTAAAAACAATTCAAACCCAAACAATAAACATCAAACAAGACAAATGAGATCGGGTTGATTTGCATGTTAAAAGACACAGCTACTAAAAATAATCTTGGAATGGAAAATACAAGGTAAAAGAGGCAGATTAAGACTAACACATGGACGAGTAACATTATGATTATCATCAAAAAGATGAACAAGTCAGCCTCTATGACAATCTGCACCATCAAAATCAGAACAAGACAGGGCGGAACCGGGAATGGCGCTCTCATTCATGGTGGTAGCCAACATCAACAACATCATTCGATGCGGAGAGGCCCTCTCAGAGGGCACTCAATGGTGACATTATTTATTATTGATAACAATGATAGTGATAGCTTACCGATTTTGTTACACAAACCTTACTTACTAAACCTACTTACACACTACAGTTAACAGTTGGCGCAAGGCAAGTAGTTACGAGTGTGTATGTACACAACTAACAAACACACTTACACTGTCTATCACTAGTATTATTTGACTACTATTTATAGCGTATTACACTTCACTACACTACTGGAAGTTACGTGACTGTGACACACTAGCCTTCAACTTCGTGTACTAACGGACGTCAACGGAGTTAACTGTTTTCCCTCGCAACTGACTATAGTACAGTTCTTCATATAAAGTTGCAGTAATTTCAAGTCAATCATGAAGGTTCGATTAAAACAATAAGTAGCAGAAAATATAATCTCCTCTGTGTTAATAAAATCACATCTGAGGAAATGAAATCACCTATGGGCCTATCTGTAGTACAACAAGGGTTGGAATTTGGCGGAAGTGACGTAATAAACATTATTTTACCCGGCGTTGCCAGGTGATATTCAGAACTGGAGTTCTCTCCCAGTCGACGCGTTTGAAAGGAACAAAACATCATAGTTTGCTGTAATGTGAAGACAGACCAGTTTATCTCAATCACAGTCCCTTCAAGAGCGGAAAATAAAGAGGAATAAACGTCGACGAGCGGAGAATTTAAAAAAAAATCTGGCTCTTTATCTGAATGTCACCTGGCAACTAAAACCTATGACGTAATTTTCATAAAGCTTCCATTGTGGAGTGAGTGAGTAAAGTGTATGTCCTTTATTGTGTCTATCCGTCCATAGTTCTTTCTTTTGTTTATGTTGGTATTTGTTAATTATTTTACATTATACATTATTTATTCACACCTTAGAAATTAAATCGAAAAAAAACACTAACCATATTTTGGCAGTGTGTTACCGGGGCCTAATTACGAGGGAAGTAAAGAATAGTGACACTCAACTGTGACCTTCCAGGCATGTCGTAAGAGGCGACTAAGGAGTTTGATCGATGGCTTGACAAGCTGTCATTGTAAAAAGTATTGTTATGGAAACAGCGCCATATATTTTAGAGCAGTGATCTCTGCAATATGTGGCATTTTGACACGCAAGGTTTCTGTTTTTGAGATTGTGGTTCTGCCCTATGTGCCGTCTTCGGCTCGAAAGGACAATAGATAGATATATATTTTTGCACTTTTTGTTTTCACTGACGTCCGTGACTGCACACACAATCACAAGCTTTCATGACTTTAGTACTATTAGTCTTTTCCACTTTTCTGTTTCGATCTCAAGCCCAATGGTGTTAGTGACCATATATTTTACAGACCTTCGGCACATGATTTTTGGGGTAATATGGTCGGTATTACGTCCGTGCAGCTTTACTTTCCCAGAAAAAAAATTGGTACCCATTAAAGGCTGGGTGAATCTTGAAGCCGTCGGTTAAGATCGAACCCTACCTCTTGTCCTTTGTAGGATAGTTCACTAACCACTGAGCTATCGCGGCTCCTGTGCTAATGGCATGGCTTATGCTTGTGTGTTCTTGTTTCCCAATGAACAGTCGAGGTCAAGGATGGTTTTATGTGTGTGACCCGCAATATAATTTATGCTATCATGTGCCAGTGCCTGTCATATTGCCGAGAGTGGAAGACGTTTAGTGGACAGATTTTGTAGTGAACAACTTGGCTGGGGATGTACAACAGAATACTGACACTCCAGTCAATGACATTCCATTTCAATTCGTCAGACCACAAGAGTTGAAACAACATCCATGCCCTGGACATTGCTCTTTCCCACTCCAGGACCACAGCTGGTTTGCCCTTAAAAATCGCCTTATAGTCCAATTGGGTTTGCTGACCCCATGATGTATGAATGTATCACACTCATTCACAGTTTCCCTCTGGCTGCTCCTTCTGTATTGCATATTTTAACCGTTTGCATATGTATGAGTACATTAGTCACATCTGAACACTTGTTCTTTAAAACATCTACCTTAGTTTTATGCAGTCGTGATATCAAATACAGAAATCCCTCCCGGAATGTTTGTCTAGCCCACCAGTCCCAGAAAAATGACATAGCAACTATATATTTTATATTACAATCCACCTAATTCATGACATTTAATCTCTTATTAACATTGAGCACCTATATTTGCCTATACAGAAATACAATTTTATCATTTCTGTTAGTGAAAGTCATAATTTTTTGGACTGTTTGATGTTTGTTGTATTTGGATAAGGTCTATGTTTTTGTGCTCGCTGTGCCGGTGACCATAAGTGATTTAATAATATTTTGTGATCCGCATAACTTGTAACATTTAATCTCTCATATTAACAGTGAACACCTATATTTGTTTATATAATAATATACATTTTATCATTTCTGTGAGTAAAAGTGAAAGTAATAATTATCTTCAGTTTCAATTTTGTGAAACTTGACTTGGAAGTTGAATTATATTTTTGTGCTCATGACGCCAGTAAAAGCGACAGTCATTAAAAACTGGACTATTAGGACAGTAATTGTTATTATAGCAAATTTGTGAGATAAACTTAAACAACAGACACCACAATGTTATCTTTGTTGCATAAATAATAACTATTTTTTATAGCGGAAAGCCGGGGAAAAGATAATGAAAGCTGTGTAGACTGCAATCCTAAATGTTAGAAACATCTGAATTTTTATCAGAAGGGTCTCATTCAGAAGGGTCTCATTTGCATCCTCGTGACTTAGCTCATTTCAGCTGAAGACCATGTCCCAAACAGGTATGTAGTTTATGCACATGGTATGCTATTCTCTGCTCCCCTCTACTAGGCCACGCTGTGACACTCTGGTGGTCCCCTATATCGCTTGTGTCTGGACTGCTTACTTTTGTGCCTAGGATACCCTTTCCACCTGCACGACATGGTACCTTTCCTTTGACATGTTCTTAGGGAACCGTACTCTGAGACATTTTACTCTTTCCTCCCTTTTGGGTACCTTGTATTCTTCTCATCTATTCTTTGTGTATGCACACTGATCTAGATGTGGACACTTCTGGGTATGTATGGCAACCCTAACCCTTGTTGCAAAAAATTATATGGACTAGTACTAGAGGGGGAAAAAAAACTATCTTTACAGCATTTTCCCATTAATGGGGTTTTCTGGGAGGGAGGGGGCAGATATAATAATAAAGGCTGCTAGTCAGTGCAGTTGACACAAGGTTCATTTCTGAGTTTTTATTTTACTCCTGATAAGAACTACAATCAATTGATAATTTCAAATATGTGTGGTTAAGCATTAATGAGAATATAGAGGTAATTGTCAACTAAGGGGAGATCACTCTTAAAGAGAAATAATGTATGTACCTAAACACATAAATTACCAACAATTCTTTGTCCTTATTATGATTGTGTAAGTTTTAGTAATTAAAGGTTGACGGGATCGTACTTTGTTTTCTCTCTTCGACCTAGAGCAGGTCACTGCTTGAATTGATTGGGACTAAGAAATTATCCATCACTTTGAGAGACTATAGTATGTCTTGTCTCATGAATCTCTGCCTTTCTCTTTTGTAAAATAAAACAATTTTTCAAGATCTCTTTGATGTCTTGTTCCACCTTCTAGGTCTGTCCTTGGCTTATTTATATGGTGGTGTCTGAACCCACACATTATACTTATTAATTTGTGGATCTGTTCTTGTACTATTAAGACAACCTCTTGCTAACTTTATTGCTACATAGTTAATTTAAAAACGTTCCATGGCATTTCATGTAACTAAAAACAGAACCTGTCCTTTTAACCTCAGACAGCCAATATGGAAACCAGTAATTTGATCCCAAGTTGGAATATAAAGCAGGAACCAGATGATGAAGTGAGTTGATTAGTTCATTTTGAAAGCAATTGTTAACAAATGTACTTAACTCTACATAAAGTTTTATCAATGCAATGGAAGAAATTTCAGGGCCTTTTTGTGTCGGCCTCTTTGATAATTTCCTCATTGGTCTCTTTAGCTCCTGGGAAATCTTAATATTTTTCTGAGAAATCCCATCTCTGTGGCCTCTAATCGTCTTTTCATTTGTTTGTCTACTGTCCATTATTTTCAATCAATGGTTTGTCTTTACAATGATACATAGCATTCCCATCACCTTAGTAAGTAAAAGTAAAGTACCCCCATCACGCCAAGTGGTGTATAGGGAAATATGGTGTTAGTGACCCTATATTTTACAGACCTTCAGCACATGATTTTTGGGGTAATGTGGTCAGTATTACGCCCGTGCTGCTTTACTTTCCCAGAAAAAAATCCGGTACCCATCTAATGCTGGGTGAACCCGGAAGCCATCAGTTGAAATCGAACCCTACCCCTTGCCCTTTGTAGTCCAGTTCACTAACCACTGAGCTATCGCGGCTCCCCATCACCTTAGTGATTAGTGATTTCTTAATAAATTTCTCAGCTTTTTCCACTAACGCTCAAATGCTCATTATATCCTTCAATGGTCTCATTGTTTCAATATTTAGAATTACCAACATGTAACCTTACTCTGCCATTCTCAGATTACAAGAAATATGGCTACTCGAAGCCTGCTACCAGCTGGAAGTACAGAGCTGGAACTTGATAATAAAGTGAGTTTATTGTGTTGGTGTTAAAAGTCAGTAATGAGATATTATAACAAAGTGAGTTTATTGTGTTGGTGTTAAAAGTCAGTAATGAGATATTATAACAAAGTGAGTTTATTGTGTTGGTGTTAAAAGTCAGTAATGAGATATTATAACAAAGTGAGTTTATTGTGTTGGTGTTAAAAGTCAGTAATGAGATATTATAACAAAGTGAGTTTATTGTGTTGGTGTTAAAAGTCAGTAATGAGATATTATAACAAAGTGTAGAAGGATTTGTTGTGGCCCTTCAAGAAGCCACCAAGCATGACTGCAATGTTAGCATCCTGCCAAGGACAAAATAAGAAAAAGAAAGAGTTGAAGCGGAACTGACCCAAGACATGCAGTGTTATTTCCTGGATAGTCTCTTTGTGGAAGCCATGATAGCTCAGTGTTTAGTAAACTGGACTACAAAGGACAAGTGGTTGGGTTCGATCCTGATTGACGGCTTCCAGGTTCACCCAGCCATAAATGGTACCAAATTTTTTTCTGTGAAAATAACGTGGCATGGACATAATACCGGCCACATTACCTCAAAAATAAAGTGCTGAAGGTTTATAAAAATTATGGTCACTAACACCGTATTCCCTATATGCCACTTGGTGTGACAGAGCTTTTGGTATGGTTGGGTAGTCTCTTTGTGGTAGCTCTAATTTGTTTAGGCTACCAGAGGTTTTGATAACAAAGTCTCAGTCCACACTGCACTGTAATAGAACAGGAACAAGAAAGATTCTTGGTTAAGCTGCTCACAATTTATGGATTGCTATGGAAAGATGTTCAACTGTTAAAATGTAAATGTTTGAAATTCATCATTATATTGCATGTCCTTTGCAGAATGTTGCATTTACAACATCCCGTCTGAAAGAATCCCTGTCTCTGGTCAGATCCTACACTTCTTTTATTGTCATGTTTAGGGTCTCTTTGATGTCTGGAAATTACCTTCTTCTTGATCTGCCTATCTCATATTCCTGGAACCATGCCTTCCATTATTGTTCTTTCCAGCCAGCTACATCTTTTGACATGCCCACAGTATTTCATTTTCCTCTGTAGAACAGTGATGTATACTGGTTTTGGGGTCTGGGCTACCGACAACATAATAAATAAAAACATACATTATATTCAGTAGGCTAACATCAAGTACTATTTTCTAATGACATCACTACATTTTAAATTACTTATTTATATGTTAATTATATCCGTCTTTTTGGGGGACAAAAATGTCTTGATGACTTTGTCATTGAAAGTACTGTTGGGTTGGTTTCTAAGTTTCTGAGGGAATGATTTCTCAATGAACATTAAAGCCAAACCAGATAAGCGTTCTTGTGTCTGATTGAGCGGCAATAAGATTTGATTCTCTTGAGTGCAAAAAAAGTTCTTTCTACAGATGCTGATGCACATAATGTAGTTATAAATAGCTAAGGAAGTTCTGGTAATCATACATAGTTTCATTTTCACTTTTAACGCTTCTAATTGGCTAGAGCTAAAAATAACCCATGAAACCGCATTCCTCTAGCGGTAGCTCCCGCTATCTTATTTTCACTCCCATTTTTTTATGTCAAGGTCATTAATATTAGGTCAGGATAGAGGAAAAATGTACCGCTAGCTACTAGAGGTTTCAATGTAGAGTAGTTTCGGTTTCCTTAACAAATATTGTAGTGGCCAGAGGAAAACCTTGCTTTAATAAATTGAAATCAAAGCAAATAAATCATATTGGCCTACGAAATGTGTAATAAAATATTAGAAAATTTGTAATATAATTATAAAAAAAAAAAATAAATTATCATTTCCTTGTGTAATTTGTTAATATATAATTTGTTAATATGGCTACCTGTGGTAGCTGCAGCAACATAGAGAGTATGCCACTGTTGTAGAATGGTGTTTATAAGCCAATTCTTTTCAATGTTTAAGTCTTTTAATATATCTTCATTGCTTTTTTTAATTATCAGAGGTATCTTATGGATTATTTTGTCCATTTTTTAATTACATTCTGAACCTATGTACCACTTTGTTACCAACAGGTATTAAAGTCATCTGTAATTTTCAGATCTGTCTGACCAAATGTAAACTATATTAAAATGTATATTCCTTTCTTTCTGCATTCACTGGACTACTTACTGCTCATCAACTACCTTTAAATGGATGTTAAAAGTCTATACATCTATTCTATTGTGTGGTGGTTTAGAAGAAGAGGAAAGTTGGAATACTTGGTTACAACTAGCAAAATAGAAGGAAAGAGAGGTCACGGACAACAATGATAGAAGATACTGAATAGCTTGGTGTCGTGGCATGTAAAACAGTCAACAACAGAATTGATATGATGTGCTGCTGATAGATAATTATGGAATGACATGATCGCCTACACCAACTGCTATGACACATGATGATAGGTTTAGAGCAAGCTGTGATTTCTTCATTTTTTAACCAACTTCGACATTGACATCATTCACACATACTGGGTGACCTTCCCTTGTGGTCCCTGGGCGAGGTCAATGACTTCTAGGACAAACAAGGGAAGATCTTGATCAACTCTGGTTTACTAATCCTGATACAAGTAGTCAGTAGTTGCTTTCAACTCAGGTGTTGTATACATTTGTGCGTATTAACACATTTTATAAGTAGATATTTGAAACTTATTGCATATACATATTTTACAATTACATTACCCCATAGCTGCAACTCAACTTGTACTATTTGCCACATTACTCCATAACTACAATACTACTTTTACAAATTACAACATTACTCTATAACTACAATACAACTTTTATAAATTTCATTACTCCATAGCTAAAACAGCTTTTACAATTTACTACATTACTCCATAGCTACAACACAACTTGTACAGTTTGCTTCATTACTCCTTCACTAAAACACAACTTGTACAGTTTGCTACATTACTCCATCACTACAACACAACTTGTACAGTTTGCTACATTACTCCATCACTACAACACAACTTGTACAGTTTGCTACATTACTCCATCACTACAACACAACTTGTACAATTTATTATATAGAAAACTCAAAACCTTTACAATATTCTTTTTAAAAGCCTCAAACATTGAGGTAGCTCTGTACATGAATGTAACTAATAGTGAACATTGAGGTAGTTCTGTACTTGAATGTAACTAATAGTGAACATTGAGGTAGTTCTGTACTTGAATGTAACTAATAGTGAACATTGAGGTAGTTCTGTACATGAATGTAACTAATAGTGAACATTGAGGTAGTTCTGTGCATGAATGTAACTAATAGTGAACATTGAGGTAGCTCTGTACATGAATGTAACTAATAGTGAACATTGAGGTAGTTCTGTACTTGAATGTAACTAATAGTGAACATTGAGGTAGTTCTGTACTTGAATGTAACTAATAGTGAACATTGAGGTAGCTCTGTACATGAATGTAACTAATAGTGAACATTGAGGTAGTTCTGTACATGAATATAACTAATAGTAAACATTGAGGTAGTTCTGTACTTGAATGTAACTAATAGTGAACATTGAGGTAGTTCTGTACTTGAATGTAACTAATAGTGAAAGATTAAATCTGGTACATTTTGATAGCATTTCTATCTTCTCAGGCTGCAGCAGTAATGGAAAGAAAAAATCCATTCCTTCAAGATATATTGAAACAGGAACATGATGATGATGTGAGTTTATTTGTTTGTAACAAACTTTGTGTGCTTTCTAAAAAGAACATTGAATATAGAATAAACTGGACATTACTATCTGTCTGCCTGCCTGATCTGTCTGTTACCTGCCTGCCTGTATGTCTAATATGTTTGTATATCTATCTACCTATCTTCTATATGAAGCAAAAGAAGCATGGCTAAAAGAGAGATGCAAAGAGATTGAAATGCAACAAAAAGGAGATGCTAAAGCTATATGTAAACAAATTGAGGAATTAACAGGAAGAAAAACGCAATAAAAAACTGGATGTCTAAGATCAAAGGAAAGAGAACTGTTGATTGATCAAGAAAACATAAGGGAACGATGGATAGAATACATTAAAAATCTTTATAATGATGAACGAACGGAAGTAAATATTAAGGATAATGGAGAAGGACAAGAAATACTCAGAGAAGTGGAAGACGCCTTGCGCAATATGAAAGCAGGCAAAGCTCCTGGACCAGATAATATAACTAAAGAAGAGATTGAAGCCATGGGTGATTTTGGAATAGAAATAATAACAAAAATATTAAATGATATCTACAACAGCGGATATATACCAGACGACATGCTCAAATCAATATTCATAGCCCTACCAAAGAAATATGGTGTGATTGAATGCGATGATCATCACATAATAAGCCTTATGGGTCATATGACTAAGATATTACTAAGAATCATCATGCGAAGAGTGCGAATCAAAATCAGTCCAGAAATTAGTGATGAACAGTGTGGTTTTGTTAGAGATAAAGGAACAAGCAATGCCGTTTATATCATAAGATCTTTAGTAGAAGGAGCCATTGAGGTGAAAACAGATCTATACCTATGTTTCATAGATTACACCAAGGTATTTGACAAAGTAAAGCACCAAGAAATAATCAACATTTTAGAAAGCATAAACGTAGAAAGCAAAGATCTAAGAATAATAAAGAACATGTGCTGGCAACAAACAGCGGCCATAAGAACTGGAAACCAATTGGGAATGTTTCAACAAATAAAACAGGGTGTTAGACAAGGTTGTGTGCTGTCATCAGATTTGTTTAATATTTATAGTGAGATTATTTTAAGATCCATAAGGGGTATGCCTGAAATAACAAATGGAGGTCATAATATAAATAATCTAAGGTATGCTGATGATACAGTCTTAATCGCTAAGAGTGAAAATGAGTTACAAGAAATGTTGGACATTATAGTGAAAGAAAGCAAAAATAAAGGACTCAGCCTTAATAGCAAAAAGACAGAGGTAATGGTAACAACAAAGAAAAAGACATCACCTCAGTACAAAATAAAGACAAGTGGAACAATATTAAAACAGGTAAATGAATTTAAATATTTGGGAACTTTGTTAACCTCAGACAGATGTAGTACAAAAGAGGTGAGATGCAGAATGGCTCAGGCAAAAGCAGCTTTCCAAGAAATGAGGAAAATACTATGCAATCCATTTTTGACAATAGAAACAAGAAAAAGAGTTCTTAAATGTTACGTAGAGCCAGTCTTAACATACGGATGCGAATCATGGACAATAGGACAACAGACAAGAAAATCACTGGAGTCTGTAGAAATGTGGTTTTACAGAAGAACGTTGAGAGTACCATGGACAGCTAAGAAGAGTAATGAAGATGTTCTGAGAGAGGTCAAAGCAAAAAGAGAGCTAATTTCCAATATTAGGAAGAAACAATCATCATTTTTTGGCCATGTTATGAGAAGAGAACAACTGGAATATATTGTAACAACTGGGAAAATTGAGGGATGAAGAGAAAGAGGGAAGCAAAAAGAAAAAATAACAGACAGCTTAAGAGAATGGCTTGGCAGAAGGTCCACAACAGAAATGATAAATAGCTGCCGAGATCAAAAGTTTTGGAGAGACATGATCACCTACGCCAGCAGGCCCGGTACTTGATGATGATGATCTATCTACCTGCCTGTCTGTCTAATCTGGATGTCTGTCTAATCTGGTTGTCTGTCTAATCTGCCTGTCTGTCTAATCTGGTTGTCTGTCTAATCTGGTTGTCTGTCTAATCTGGTTGTCTGTCTAATCTGGTTGTCTGTCCATCCATCTGCCCTTACAAGCTGAAGATGACGTGTAGGGCAGGTATTCTAGACTCTTGCAACTGATGATCTTTCATCTCTCAGACTTTGCACAGGATCTGCAGTGTGTCTCACCACATGGCTCCATTCTGAGCGAGTTGCTCAATCTCAATGAGGGAGCTGATGCCTGCTGTTGTTGCCTCTCATGTTAATGTTCTGTTTAGTGTTTCTCTAGGTCGACATATTTTTCTTTTACCCCCCCTGGTTCCCATTTGAGGGTCTGCTGTGAGATTCTTTTGTTGTCTCTTCTCTTCGCATCACCAACATATGACCACCTTTTCTTGTTTATAGTTGAGATTTTTGGAAGCTTTGTCATTTTTCTTATTTCGGCACTAGTCTTGAACTCATTCCATGGTATACAAAGTATTTTCCTCTGGCATTTCATTTCAAATGCATCCACTTCATTTTCTATTTCTGGAGTTGTTTTCCAGTCTTCATATACATAAGTATAGGTGGGTAATTAATTTGATTTGATAAATCCTGAGCCTTGTTTTTGTACATAGTAATGTTAATTTACATGTTTTATGAAGAGATATTACTGGATGTCAGTTTGTGGAAGTTTCCATCATGTTTCCACCTCTTAGTGAAATAGCTACACTGGGAAGTTGTTGAAGTGGTGAGATTGACATTGTTGGTGGCAGACTGAGAAGTTGCATGTACAGAAGTTGTTGAAGTGGTGAGATTGACATTGTTGATGGCAGACTGAGAAGTTGCATGTACAGAAGTTGTTGAAGTGGTGAGATTGACATTGTTGATAGCAGACTGAGAAGTTGCATGTACAGAAGTTGTTGAAGTGGTGAGATTGACATTGTTGATGGCAGACTGAGAAGTTGCATGTACAGAAGTTGTTGAAGTGGTGAGATTGACATTGTTGATAGCAGACTGAGAAGTTGCATGTACAGAAGTTGTTGAAGTGGTGAGATTGACATTGTTGATGGCAGACTGAGAAGTTGCATGTACAGAAGTTGTTGAAGTAGTGAGATTGACATTGTTGATAGCAGACTGAGAAGTTGCATGTACAGAAGTTGCTGAAGTGGTGAGATTGACATTGTTGATGGCAGACTGAGAAGTTGCATGTACATAAGTTGTTGAATTGAAGTGGTGAGATTGACATTGTTGATGGCAGACTGAGAAGTTGCATGTACAGAAGTTGTTGAAGTGGTGAGATTGACATTGTTGATGGCAGACTGAGAAGTTGCATGTACAGAAGTTGTTGAAGTGGTGAGATTGACATTGTTGATGGCAGACTGAGAAGTTGCATGTACAGAAGTTGTTGAATTGAAGTGGTGAGATTGACATTGTTGATGGCAGACTGAGAAGTTGCATGTACAGAAGTTGTTGAAGTGGTGAGATTGACATTGTTGATGGCAGACTGAGAAGTTGCATGTACAGAAGTTGTTGAATTGAAGTGGTGAGATTGACATTGTTGATGGCAGACTGAGAAGTTGCATGTACAGAAGTTGTTGAATTGAAGTGGTGAGATTGACATTGTTGATGGCAGACTGAGAAGTTGCATGTACAGAAGTTGTTGAAGTGGTGAGATTGACATTGTTGATGGCAGACTGAGAAGTTGCATGTACAGAAGTTGTTGAAGTGGTGAGATTGACATTGTTGATAGCAGACTGAGAAGTTGCATGTACAGAAGTTGTTGAAGTGGTGAGATTGACATTGTTGATGGCAGACTGAGAAGTTGCATGTACAGAAGTTGCTGAAGTGGTGAGATTGACATTGTTGATAGCAGACTGAGAAGTTGCATGTACAGAAGTTGTTGAAGTGGTGAGATTGACATTGTTGATGGCAGACTGAGAAGTTGCATGTACAGAAGTTGCTGAAGTGGTGAGATTGACATTGTTGATAGCAGACTGAGAAGTTGCATGTACAGAAGTTGCTGAAATGGTGAGATTGACATTGTTGATGGCAGACTGAGAAGTTGCATGTACAGAAGTTGCTGAAGTGGTGAGATTGACATTGTTGATGGCAGACTGAGAAGTTGCATGTACAGAAGTTGTTGAAGTGGTGAGATTGACATTGTTGATGGCAGACTGAGAAGTTGCATGTACAGAAGTTGTTGAAGTGGTGAGATTGACATTGTTGATGGCAGACTGAGAAGTTGCATGTACAGAAGTTGTTGAATTGAAGTGGTGAGATTGACATTGTTGATGGCAGACTGAGAAGTTGCATGTACAGAAGTTGTTGAAGTGGTGAGATTGACATTGTTGATGGCAGACTGAGAAGTTGCATGTACAGAAGTTGTTGAATTGAAGTAGTGAGATTGACATTGTTGATGGCAGACTGAGAAGTTACATGTACAGAAGTTGTTGAATTGAAGTAGTGAGATTGACATTGTTGATGGCAGACTGAGAAGTTGCATGTACAGAAGTTGTTGAAGTGGTGAGATTGACATTGTTGATGGCAGACTGAGAAGTTGCATGTACAGAAGTTGTTAAAGTAGTGAGATTGACATGGTTACAGCAGCCTGAGAAGTTACATGTTCAAAAGTTGTTAAAGTAGTGAGATTGACATGGTTACAGCAGCCTGAGAAGTTACATGTTCAAAAGTTGTTAAAGTAGTGAGATTGACATGGTTACAGCAGCCTGAGAAGTTACATGTTCAAAAGTTGTTAAAGTAGGGAGATTGACATGGTTACAGCAGCCTGAGAAGTTACATGTTCAAAAGTTGTTGAAGTGGTGAGATTGACATGGTTACAGCAGCCTGAGAAGTTACATGTTCAAAAGTTGTTAAAGTAGTGAGATTGACATGGTTACAGCAGCCTGAGAAGTTACATGTTCAAAAGTTGTTGAAGTGGTGAGATCTACATGGTTACAACAGCCTGAGAAGTTACATGTTCAAAAGTTGTTGAAGTGGTGAGATGAATGGACATATAGGACTAGAGAATAAAGGCCGTTTATCCTGAACAATTGCCACTAGGTGTTCGGGTCTGAGTTTTTATTTCACTTCTGGTAGAAAAAAAAAAAATTTTTTTACCCTGCTGGGATTTAGCCCGATCGCTCTCTTTCCTTTAAGCATATCCTTTAGAAAAATATAATGTAAAATATTGCGATGTTAAAATAGTTTCGTTCCAGAACAGGTTTAATTAAGGAATAAAATTAGTCATCTGTGGTGTTGTTTATGGCCTGGTAGCTCTGGGTCACTTTATAATTTGTTCTAAATGTAGTAAATAATACTTTCAGGATGTTACAGTAAAAAAGGAAACAAACAGAGAGGAAGAAAGTGACATGTCCACTGTCATGAAGAGTGCAAACACTAGTTCCCTATCCCTTTCTTGTTCTGACAAGGACAGTTTTCAGTGTAAGTTTATGTTTGTTATCAATGTCTGTTTTTATATTTTGTTTTCATTTTTATGAACTGGGTATGGATGCTCTAACTTGGCCACATAACCCCTTCCATCCCAAAGACAAGCCTGCTCGTCCATAGAAACCTTGAGCTCTGTACCTAGGACGTTGAACATTATCAATTTTTCAAGGGATGTAACCAACACTTACTGCCATTACTTTTCATGATTATATCCCTTCTATCAGTTTTATTCTCTTGAGTTTTTTCTGCTGTATTCGAGAAAATGTAGTAAAATAGTGATTTGGAGGCGAAGGCGCGCCTCACAGCACCAGAGCTGGAAGTTGTCAGCGACCCACAGCTGATGGTTTGCGCCAGGATCGGTGAACCAGAACCATTCAGACCCTGCTCCACTTCTCCGTGGTGCCTCTAGTAACAGACTAACCTGTCTAGTCTGACCAAGCGAGTAGGGATCAAAGAGAGAAGACAACCTGGTACTCAAAAATGTCATGCTGAAGTCGGATGTGTTGGGCCGAAAGGCGCAAATATAACAGTTATACTGCAAACCACAACACAACGCAGACACACCCACTTAACGTCCTTTTAAGGGCGGATGACGAAGAGGAATTCTTTAGTCTACTAGAATACTTTCGTCATCGGACGAATGCAAGCAAGCAAGCAGCAAATAGTGGTTTTGAAAACCTTACCGACATTTTGAAAATAAAAATAGTGTCAGATTGAAAGTGATCATTATTTTCTACTGATAAATGTGAAATAATTAGAGATAGACTTTATGATTCAGATAATGACTTCAGGTTTCAAGATGGCGTTGTCTTGTTTGCGTCAACTGACACTGTTACATTTTGTGCCAGAAAGATGGTTAATTCTATCTTTCCAATGCCGATAAGTGTATAGATCAGAAGTTCCACTGTTGGGATCTTCACCGGTGCAGCAGAGTACAGTGTGTGATCTGAAATCCTCTCCAATGTGCGCAGTAGGGTGTTCTGTGTGTTGATTGCAACATACATCAACATTGGAATACCAGTTAATATGGCGGATATGCAGCAAGAACCATTGAGGCTCAGTATGAAATGTGTTTCTTGTTACAGTTTCTTCATATTCTATGTCTGGCTTGCTGCAGGAGCTACTGAGTTAGTGCTCTGTGCACACCATGAGCTGTGTTTTCATTAGGATTGTAATTCGATATTCAGATTGCTCATAATAAATAATGGTATCACATGATGAAGGACAGTTCAGCTGCATTCACTTTCAGTGCTGCTTGGCCTTATCTCTTTTGGTGTGTGCTGTAGCTGCTATGATAGGGACTGCAGCTGCCTTTCTTTGTTTGGATCCTTCAATGAGATGAGTTTTAATTTGAATGATTCCACTGGCGAAGGTGATTGAATAATAATGGATATTAATTCATTGGCAGTGATCCCGGGGCCTTTGACTAACCATAACCATGGTGAGGAAATGGATTTGGATTACTCTGATGATGTTTATTTGCCTTTAGAAGAGGAATTTAACATTTCACATAGTGACTGTGATTATGTCATCAGTAGGCCTAAGCATGTGACAACTATTTCATGAAATCAAAATCACAACAGTGCCAATTAATGTCAACTGCTCTGTTGACTTACAACCCAGCACCTGTGTACATAAAACTACTGTTGGGGCAGATTGGTCTACTAGTTCTAGCACTGGAATAATTCCTTCATCAGTTCATGGTAGACAAACTCTTTGAGAAATTTGATCATGAAGTGGTAGGGGTGGAAGGAGGCATGAATGAGTAATGATCCCCCAGATACCCCTTCTATTTGTGATTTCACATAAAATAATGTTCATAGACTCTTAGATATATTTTGTCTTTGTTGTGACTTTTTTAAACATAAGTTGCAGACCAAAAACCAAAGTCCTCCCCTACCCAAAAAATAATTGTCAGTTTTTCCTCATAAAAAACATTTACTTACTATTAAATCAGCACACACACACACACATAATGTTTACATATTCTAATTCCTCATCCATTTTGCTTTAAAAAAATATATATTTTAAGCATGAGGGTGCAGTAGGTCATGATATTTACCTTTCTCAAGAATGCATGTTATTGCCCTCATTTTTATCTGGTACAGGGTGGTCTTTTTAAAATAAAGCCTGGTGGTGAAGGGGTTAATCTGGTTATGTTTTTATGTTCCATTTTACATTGCCATCTTTGCCAGTCAGTTTATTAAAATCATTGTAATGGTAACTCATCTCTGTCTTTAGATTGTGAGAAATGTCAGCTGAACTATATAGGAGGCTGTCCTCAGCATGGACCTCTCATCTATACTGATAATGCTGAGGTAAAGTACACAATGCAATTGTACGCTGATGGGGCCAAAAAAGGGGAGTACAGAATTGTAGCTCTGAAGCCTACCAGGCATGTTGATAACAGGAGACTAAGAAGAGTTTGGCATGGAATTGACTATCCCTTACTGTAAACAAAAGTAAGCTACAAAAACTTAATAAACAGGGACAAGTCAAAGAAACGAATAAAAGTAAATCTGCCATCCAGAAAAGATAAAGGCTCTCTGTCTAAGAGACATGACATGCCCTTTTTTTAATCCCCATGGAAGAGACAAAGAGGAAGACCAAAACATTCTTAGTGAAGACAAGGGAAAGCAGAGACCATGATGATGGGGAAAAACATGGAATGATCTTAAAAAAATGGCAAGAAACAAAACGCCTCAAAGTGATTGGTGAAGACCTATGCTCCACAGGGAGATGAAAGGAAGAAGAAGAAGAAGACAGGTGGAGAGAATTTTTCAAAAGTTGAAACCATGGTTCCTTTGTGGCTTTTCCCTCTCCTGCAGGTAGTGAGATCCTGTCTAGCTCCCTTGGATAGTCACAGAAAACAGGAAGTCCAACATGCACATGACAAGGAACTCTCAGCAGTTGAAAGTCAAAAAGTGTTGGCCAGGTGTTAACTATGATCATACAAGTGGGAGGTCACCTGTTTCAATTATCACATACATGTGTTAATTATGATCATACAAGTTGGACAGTCACCTGTTTAAATTATCACATACAGGTGTTAATTATGATCATGGAAGTGGGAGGTCACCTGTTTAAATTATCACATACATGTGTTAATTATGATCATACAAGTTGGACAGTCACCTGTTTAAATTATCACATACTGGTGTTAATTATGATCATACAAGTTGGACAGTCACCTGTTTAAATGATCACATACTGGTGTTAATTATGATCATACAAGTTGGACAGTCACCTGTTTAAATGATCACATACTGGTGTTAATTATGATCATGGAAGTGGGATAGTGACTCATTTTAATTATCACATGCAATGATCATACAAGTTGGACAGTCACCTGTTTAAATTATCACATATAGGTGTTAATTACATAAATACAAGTGGGACAATCACCCATTTAAATTATCACATACAGGAGTTAATTATATAAATACAGGTGGGACAATCACCCATTTAAATTATCACATAAAGATGTTACTTACACATTTTAAAAACATCTAGAAACTCAATAACAAAATAATTGTGAATTCACTTATTGTTATGTCTTATTTCAACAATTAAATTTGTCTAATTTCATATATGTTTTAATCTCCATTTGTACACAGGTAGGTCAAGATGAAGGTTCCAATCAAGATTCTAGCTCCTGGTATCTGGTAGCTGATAGCAAGTCAGAACAGGAGACAATGTTTCATTCTCTGGATAATGGTGCTCATAGTGATGATGTTGACAGTGCAGATGAGAGATTAGTTAAGGGGACATGTGTAGGAGAAAGCCCTTACAAGTGTGATATACATGGCATGAGTTTTACTAAAAATGGCTCTCTGGTGAGGCACAAGAAAATACATACAAGAGAACATCCCTATAAATGTGATTTCTGTGGTGCAGGATTTGCCATGAGTGACTCTCTGGTAAAACATACGAGAATACATACAGGAGAGATGCCTTACATATGTGATGTGTGTGGAACAGGTTTTTCTCAGAGTGGCACTTTAATAAAACACAGCAGAACACATACAGGAGAGAAGCCTTACAAATGTGATGTGTGTGGTGCAGGGTTTGCTCAGAGTGGCAACCTAATTAAACACAGCAGGACACATACAGGAGAGAAGCCGTACAAATGTTATGTGTGTGGTGTACGTTTTGCACAGGGTGAACATTTAAAAGAACATAAGAGAACACACACAGGTGAAAAGCCGTACAAGTGTGATGTGTGTGGGACATGTTATGCTGGTAGTAGCAATTTAAAGAAGCATATGAGAACACATACTGAAGTGAAACCTTACCAATGTGACATGTGTGATGCAGGTTTTTTTGAGACATGTGGTCTAATGAAACACAAAAGAAAACACACAACAGAGAAGCCTTACAAATGTGATGTGTGTGGTGCAGGTTTTTCTGAGAATGGCACTCTAATAAGGCACAAAAGATCACATACAGGAGAGAAGCCTTACAAATGTGAAATGTGTAGCGCAAGCTTTGCTGAAAGTGGTTCTTTGATAAAACACAAAAAAACACATACAGGAGAGAAACCATATAAATGTGATGTGTGTAGTGCAAGTTTTGCACAGAGTGGGCATCTAAATGTACACAAAAGAATCCATACAGGAGAGAAGCCTTATCAATGTGATGTGTGTGGTGCAAGATTTGCTGTAAATTGTGCTCTTACAAGTCACAAAAGAACACATACAGGAGAGAAACCTTACAAATGTGATATGTGTGGTGCAGATTTTACACAGAGTGGAAATCTGCAAAAACACAAGAGAGTTCACATATGAGAGAAACTTTACAAATGTAGGGAGAACACATGTAGGAAAGAAACCTTACAAATGTAAGAGAATACTTACAGGAGAGAATGCTTTCAAATACATAGGACACCTTACTCAGAAACAGTCTTATTATTGTAATGATCTTTTATTTATTTGCAATTTCATTGAAACATGCCAACCTGCAGTAGACCACATCTCACCAGGAAATGAGAAAGCAGATCAGCTGGCAAAGGAAGGCATAGCAGACACACAACCAGGTGCACCAGTTACATACCATCAGAAGAAACAGATAATCAAATAAATCAGAGGACCACACATTCCAAATCAAAATGCCTATTATAATATGAATAGATGGGAACAAGTTATCATTATACACCTCAGAACAGGACAGTTGACTCCATAGTCACATGTAAAGAAGATTTGGTTGGTTGCGTTCGCCCGATGACTAAAGTATTCTAGAGTATCGTGGTAGACTAGAATATTCCTCTTCATCATCCGCCCTTACACAGATGTAGTGGGCGTGTCTGCGTTGTGTTGTGGTTTGCAGTATAACTGTTATATTTGCGCCTTTCGGCCCAACACATCCGACTTCAGCACGACATTTTTGAGTACCGGGTTGTTTTCCCTCTTCGATCCCTGCACGCTTGGCCAGACTAGACAGATTAATCTGTTACTGGAGGCGCCACGGAGAGGTGGAGCAGGGTCTGGATGGTTTTGGTTCACCGATCCTGGCGCAAGCCATCAGCTGTGGGTCGCTGACAACTTCCAGCTCTGGTGCTGGGGGGGCACGCCTTCGCCTCCAGAAGATTTAAGATTGGCACCTCAGCCACATGTACATGTGAACCAATACCCCTGCTGCACGCTCATTTCAAGACTCCTATAGAATAGTGTTCACTGAGGAGAACCTCTTGGCCCATATACAACACCACAGGCAAAACAACATGGGCCCCTGTAAGAATTAACAAAAAACTAAAATTCTTACAAGAAAAAACATTGCAGATATAGACAAAAGCTAGAGATGAATGAAAGATAGATAGAAACCTACCATACTAATTGCATAAAGACCTTATTACTGTGATATGTAGTGGAGATATGCACAAATATATTATGTATTAAATACTATGTGTGCCACAAGTTTTGTGTTTGTATTGGTTGTTTTGTACCCGATTAAGGCTTTTGTCGAAACATAGTTTGTCTTGTCTTTCTGTATGTTTAGCTGCATAATAAACTATTTTATATTTATTTTACATATAACATGTAGTGAATGGATGCAAGATACAGCTAGAGGATACAAGAATAAGAATAACAAAGA
Organism: Megaustenia siamemsis; assembly: GCA_032433765.1. NCBI lineage: Eukaryota > Metazoa > Mollusca > Gastropoda > Stylommatophora > Ariophantidae > Megaustenia > Megaustenia siamemsis. Next base: position 7,932,486 of record JAVIAB010000159.1, read on the forward strand.
TGAGTATAAGAGATTAAATAAAGAAATTGTAATAAAAAGAGGTGAAGCAAAAGTAGCATGGCAGAGAGAGAGAGATGCAACAAAAAACAGATGCCAAATCTATATACAAACAAATGTAAGAATTAACAGGAACAAAAACGCTGAATGTTTAAGATCAAGGGAGGGAATACTGTTGATTAAAAAAAAAAGCATAAGGGAATTATGGGCAGAAGTAAATATTCAGGATAATGGGGAAGGACCACAAATACTCAAGAAGTAGAAGATGGTGTCCACAATATGGAAGCAGGAAAAGCTCCTGAACCAGATAATATAACTAAAGAATAGATTGAAGCCATGGGTGATTTTGGAATAGAAATAATATTTAAAAATGTTGAATGATATCTTTAACAGTGGATATATACCAGATGGCCTACTCAAATCAATATTCATAGCCCTACTAAAGAAATGGGAGCCGCGATAGTTCGGTGGTTAGTGAACTGGACTACAAAGGACAAGAGGTAGGGTTCGATCCCAACCCCAACCGACGGCTTCCAGGTTCACCCAGCCTTTAATGGGTGCCAGATGTTTTTCAGGGAAAGTGAAGCGGCACGGGCGTAATACCGACCACATTACCCAAAAAATCATGTGCTGAAGGTCTGTAAAATATAGGGTCACTAACACCTTATTCCCTATACGCCACTTGGTGTGACGTGGGTACTTTACTTTTTTTTACTACTAAAGAAATCTGGTGCAGTTAAATGTGATGATCATTGCACAATAAACCTTATGAGTCACATGACTAAGATATATTACTAAGAATCATCATGCGAAGAGTACGACACAAAATCAGTCCAGAAATTAGCAATGAACGGGGTGTGTTTGTTGAAGGTGAGATTACTTTAAGATCCATAAGGGGCATGCCTGGAATAACAATTGGAGATCATAATATCAATAATTTAAGGTATGCTGATGATACAGTCTTAATCATAAGAGTGAATGTGAGTTACAAGAAATGTTAGACATTATAGTAAAAGAAAGCAAAATTAAAGGACTCAGTCTTAATAGCAAAAAGACAGAAGTAATGGTAACAACAAAAAAAAAAAAAGACAAGTGAAATAATATTAAAACAAGTAAATGAATTTAAATATCTGGGAACAATGTTAACCCTATATGGTACAACAGAGGTGAGATGCAGAATGGCTCAGCCAAAAACAGTGGTAAAAAAATTGAGGCAGATACAGTGTAATCCATTTTTGATAATAGTAACAAGAAAAAGAATTCTTAAATGTTATATAGAGCCAGTTTTAACATTTGGAAGTGAATTACGGACAACAGAGACGAAAATCACTTGAGGCTGTAGAAATGTGGTTTTACAGAAAAAAATTAGAAATATGGACAGCTAAGAAGAGTAATGAAAACGTTCTTAAAGAAGCCAAAGCAAAGAGAGATAATATCCAATATTAGGAAGAAACGATCAACATTTTTGGCCATGTAATGAGAAGAGAACAGCTGGAATATATTGTAACAACTGGGAAAATTGAGGGACGAAGAGATAGAACGAAGCAAAGAAAAAATATGCCAAAAAACTTAAAAGAGAATGGCTTTGGCAGAAGGTCAACAACAGAAATTATAAATAACTGTCGAGAATTGTGGAGAGACATTATCACCTACGCCAGCAAGCACGGTACTTGATGATACCTTAACCCCTAGAAAATCAGGACATCCGAAATGAGGTGCCTGAGGACAATAACAAACAACGCAACAGCAGATTGGGTATCAAATGTTAAAATCTGAGAAGAAATAAGAATTAAAATCGCCTGGAAAATATATACGAATTATGAAAGAAATGGTATTGACGTAGAATGAAACCAGACCAAATGTCATAAAAAAAAAACATTCGATCTAAGCATCAAAATAAATGGTAAGAGGAAGGTCAAGGAAAAGATGGTTAAAAGACATACACAGACCCAAACATTTCCTTTTTAACAGCAACCAGACACGCCAAAGAAAAACCTTCCATTTATGAAAAGATAGAATCAAATATCTAGAGACCTAATATATGTCGTATACTGACAACAACTCCTTTCTCTGTGACGCTTAAAGGCATCAGCAGCTAGATAATAGTGAGATAAAAGAAGAGGAAACCGACGGGCAGCAATTTTGTGGGTATACCAAAACTGAGATACAAAGATATTTGCCGGGTATCCATGAGAGATTTCTACACCTTCGACGATTTTTGCTATTGTTTCAGACCTTGCAGAGGATCCGCATTGTATCACGCAACATGGTCATGTTGTGAGCGAACTTCTGAACTTCGACAAAGGAGCTATTGTTGCCTTTCGCCTCAGTGTTCTGTTTTTAGTGTTTCTCTAATTCGGCTACCTTGTGGACTAGATTCTAGTTAGAATAGAAAGTTATGGGAGCACACCCGGAGTAAAAATCCGGAGGGAGGGACCCTAAGGCAGTAGACAACGTCTAATTCTAATGTTGATCTGCGTTTTACGTCACACTAAGTGCTGTTCCATGACCGTTGATGGAGATGTTTGCCGCAAGTTATTTACAAGTTACAACGCATTAATGTGGTGGGATCCGTCAAGTCAGCGTCTTTGGGAAGTTTGTACCATGTTTCGTTCGTTGTGGACTGCATTCACTAGAGTAATCATGAATACATGGGCGCAGACATTTTGTGCGTGCTACGTCAACATAATGGATCATCGTGTGTCCCAAGACCGACCATGCGCTAATCTTGCGATTTGTTGTTTGGTGTGCATCGGGGATAATCTGACGACGAACTGTGTTTTGTATGTTCGGAGTTGGAGTCAAACACGATGTCCTAACATCATCAGGCGCTATACATTTAAATACTATGGCGATCATCATATGATCATTTTCAGGAGGACGTGATCTTCCGGGCAATGTGATGGATAGGCGGCAGGAACCATTGAAGGCTATGTCTGAAAAGTGTTCCTTGTTGCAGTTTCCTCATATTCCAAGTTCGGCTTGTTGCAGGAGCTACTGAGTTAAGTGCTCTGTGCACACCGTGAGCTGTGTGTTTCATCCGTTTTGATCATGCTCCGATATTCCAATTGCTTACGATGAATGCTGATATCGTATGACAGGAACAGTTGGCCGTGTTCACTCTCTGTGCGGTTTCGCCTTATGTCTTTTGGCGTGTGCTGAGACTGCTATGGTGGGGACTACAGCTACCTTTCTTTGCTTGGGAGATGTGTTAGCAATTCGGATGATTCCACTGGTACGGGCGGTTGAGCAATTATGGATTTTAATTCGTTTGCAGTGATACCGAGGCCTACCATAACCAGATAACAGCGTTAACCGTCTTTCTAGCATCCCCTGCACCTTCTTTCAATTCCGAACGTATGGACTTTGTCCCTCCTTCGGAAATCCTTGAAACGAAGTCGAGAGGGGGATAGTGCGACTGGGTAAAGCACTATCTCCATATCACGTGCCCAGGCAGAGTAGGCAAAGTTTGTCGATGCACAGATGTCCAAGACTAAGATGGCTGGGGCACGTCCTGCGAATGGAAGATAATCGCATCCCCAAGCAAATATTATATGGTGAACTAATACATGGGAAAAGACAAATTGGCAGACTTAAGCTACGATATAGAGATATCTGTAAATCGTCTCTGAATGACTTCTCCCTCTGTGAAAATGACTGGGTACATCTGGCAAGTGATCGCACATCATGGAGAGCATGTATAATGAATGGCATAACATAATTTGAGACTGTGCTAAGGCAAAACTTAGAAGAGAAAAGATTCTACGAAAAAGGATGGCAAACTCTATGGATCAGTGAGTCTGACTTGTTCATTCTGTGGCCGTGTGTGTTTGTCAAACATTGGTGGAATTAGCCACGAGAGAAGCTGCTCGACAAAAACAAAATCTAAAAAAAAATGCACAATAGCCTCCACTAGACCGTCATATATATATATATATATATATATATATATATATATATATATATCTAAGTCGGCCCAATTATCTTTAACACTCAGCTTTCCATATTTTAGGGTAATTTAAATTGCTTTGATATTCTCTCTTCTCATCACATGACCAACATATGACAACCTTCTCTTGTTCTCTCTTCTCATCACATGGCTAATATATGACAATCTTCTTCTCTTATTGTCTCTTCTCATCACATAGTCAACATATGACAATCTTCTTCTCTTATTGTCTTTTCTCATCACATAGCCAACATATGACAATCTTCTTCTCTTATTGTCTTTTCTCATCACATAGCCAACATATGACAATCTTCTTCTCTTATTGTTTCTTCTCATCACATAGCCAACATATGACAACCTTCTTTTCTTGTTCTCTCTTCTCATCGCATGACTAATATATGACAATCTTCTTCTCTTATTGTCGTCTCTTCTCATTACATGGCCAACATATGACAATCTTCTTCTCTTATTGTCTTTTCTCATCACATAGCCAACATATGACAATCTTCTTCTCTTATTGTCTTTTCTCATCACATAGCCAACATATGACAATCTTCTTCTCTTATTGTTTCTTCTCATCACATAGCCAACATATGACAACCTTCTTTTCTTGTTCTCTCTTCTCATCACATAGCTAACATATGACAACCTTCTTTTCTTGTTCTTTCTTCTCATCACATAGCCAACATATGACAACCTTCTTTTCTTGTTCTCTCTTCTCATCACATGGCCAACATATGACAACCTTCTTTTCTTGTTCTCTCTTCTCATCACATAGCCAACATATGACAACCTTCTTTTCTTGTTCTCTCTTCTCATCACATAGCCAACATATGACAACCTTCTTTCTTGTTCTCTCTTCTCATCACATAGCCAACATATGACAACCTTCTTTTCTTGTTCTCTTTTCTCATCACATAGCCAACATATGACAACCTTCTTTTCTTGTTCTCTCTTCTCATCACATGGCCAACATATGGCAACCTTCTTTTCTTGTTCTCTTTTCTCATCACATGGCCAACATATGACAACCTTCTTTTCTTGTTCTCTCTTCTCATCACATGGCCAACATATGACAACCTTCTTTTCTTGTTCTCTCTTCTCATCACATAGCCAACATATGACAATCTTCTTCTCTTATTGTTTCTTCTCATCACATAGCCAACATATGACAATCTTCTTCTCTTATTGTCTTTTCTCATCACATAGCCAACATATGACAATCTTCTTTTCTTGTTCTCTCTTCTCATCACATGGCCTACATATGACAACCTTCTTTTCTTGTTCTCTCTTCTCATCACATGGCCAACATATGACAACCTTCTTTTCTTGTTCTCTTTTCTCATCACATGGCCAACATATGACAACCTTCTTTTCTTGTTCTCTCTTCTCATTACATATCATCTGTGGCTAACTATTTTAGTTTCCTGTGACTATCTCGGTCAATGCGTTAGTCTGGATCAAGGAGAGAGACTGATTGCTAACTGCTCTGCTCAGCTAAGTTGACCGTTCTGCTCTGACTGCTCCATTGATCGTTCTGCTCTGACTGCTCCATTGATCGTTCTGCTCTGACTGCTCCATTGATCGTTCTGCTCTGACTGCTCCATTGATCGTTCTGCTCTGACTGCTCCATTGATCGTTCTGCTCTGACTGCTCCTTTGACCGTTCTGCTCTGACTGCTCCATTGATCGTTCTGCTCTGACTGCTCCATTGACCGTTCTGCTCTGACTTCTCCGTTCACCGTTCTGCTCTGACTGACCGTTCTGCTCTGACTGCTCCATTGACCGTTCTGCTCTGACTGCTCCATTGACCGTTCTGCTCTGACTTCTCCGTTCACCGTTCTGCTCTGACTGACCGTTCTGCTCTGACTGCTCCATTGACCGTTCTGCTCTGACTGCTCCATTGACCGTTCTGCTCTGACTGCTCCATTGACCGTTCTGCTCTGACTGCTCCATTGACAGTTCTGCTCTGACTGTTCCGTTGATCGTTCTGCTCTGACTGCTCCATTGACCGTTCTGCTCTGACTGCTCCGTTGACCGTTCTGCTCTGACTGCTCCATTGACAGTTCTGCTCTGACTGTTCCGTTGACCGTTCTGCTCTGACTGCTCCATTGACCGTTCTGCTCTGACTGTTCCGTTGACCGTTCTGCTCTGACTGCTCCGTTGACCGTTTTGCTCTGACTGCTCCGTTGACCGTTTTGCTCTGACTGCTCCATTGGCCGTTTTGCTCTGACTGCTCCATTGGCCGTTTTGCTCTGACTGCTTCATTGGCCGTTTTGCTCTGACTGCTTCATTGGCCGTTTTGCTCTGACTGTTCTGTTGACCGTTCTGCTCTGACTGACCGTTCTGTTCCGACTGCTCCGTTAACCGTTCTGCTCTGACTGCTCCAATGACCGTTCTGCTCTGACTGACCGTTCTGCTCTGACTGCTCCATTGACCGTTCTGCTCTGACTGCCCCATTGACCGTTCTGCGCTGACTGCTTCGTTGACCGTTCTGCTCTGACTACTTCGTTGACCGTTCTGCTCTGACTGCCCCATTGACCGTTCTGCTCTGACTGCTCCGTTGACCGTTTTGCTCTGCTCTGACTGTTCCATTGACCGTTCTGCTCTGTCTGCTCCGTTGACCGTTCTGCTCTACTATGACTGCTCCGTTGACCGTTCTGCTCTACTATGACTGCTCCGTTGACCGTTCTGCTCTGCTCTGACTGCTCCATTGGCCGTTGAGTGCCTTCCAAGCTTTATATTTCACCCCAGTTGCAATCCCAAGCTTCCTCTCTCAACCAATCAAATTCTGCCACTCTAATTTCCGTTGTCTCCTAGTTGCTACACAAATACGTCACAACCGTTAAAACAATACGTCACCTCTTTCCCCCCTTCTAGAAATGTCCAGACCGCACCATCTTGAACACTTCATGTACCTATGTTATATTTCCATAATTTGCACACTTTCTACAATCTTCTGGTTCATTATTACACAACTCACCCAAACAAGAAGCAGACAGATTAATAGGAAAAGAGAATACGCGGCGAAAGAGAAGAGATAAAAATAACGTTTCTAGTGGCGTTGAAAATCCAAACTCAACTATGACTACTACTACTACTACTACTACTACTACTACTACTACTACTATCACGACCACCCCCACTACAAACTACCACCACAGCCACTACCACCATAACCACTGCTGCTACTACTACTACTACAATTGTTTTCCAGCCCTCGCATGCATAAATAAAAGTGGACAATACATTTGATTTTATGTGTCCTGAACTTTGTATTTGTGTTTAATTACTGATTTTCATATTTTATCAAGATTTATGAAAATCATTGCTGCATTCGTTATTGTTATATTATAAAAGGTTATATAAGGCCAAGTACTCCGACCTGCCTCCGTTATAACTGATAACCACGACAATAACAATAATTACGTCATTTCCTGCAAGTCCCGTAATCTTTCGCCTTGTCCAACTGAACAAGCAAACTTTAACAGATTCTGACGCGGTCGACTTCAGTTGACGGTATAAATAATATAAAAATTATAATAATTTTTTTTTGTAATTATACATTCTAGTAAAACATATATTGTGTTCTCTCTTATATCCTGTTTTACTAGAATTTGTTTTCAAATTCATACGTTTAAAATTGTCGTCATAGATGAAACATAAGAATGATAGATGGTCTACTCTATAAGATCAGATCAGATAGAATTATTAATTAGAATTAGAAGAATTAGACAATTAGAATACTCTCTCTGACGCAGTCAGGCATTCCAGACACTCGACTCACAGAGAATCAGACTGAAACGGTTTCTTTCTGTTTTAGTTATGTTCAAGAAAAAAAAAAGTAAAAGAAATGATTGTCACTCAATCAGTAAGGAGAAACGAAAAAAAAATTATTTTATTATATATATATATATATATATATATATATATATATATATATATATATATATATATATATATATATATATACACTAAATACACATAGGTGGAAGATACTATGCAATCCATTTTTGACAATAGAAACAAGAAAAAGAGTTCTTAAATGTTACGTTGAGCCAGTCTTAACATATGGATGCGAATCATGGACAATAGGACAACAGACAAGAAAATCACTGGAGTCTGTAGAAATGTGGTTTTACAGAAGAATGTTGAGAGTACCATGGACAGCTATGAAGAGTAATGAAGATGTTCTGAGAGAGGTCAAAGCAAAAAAGAGAGCTAATTTCCAATTTTAGGAAGAAACAATCATCATTTTTTGGCCATGTAATGAGAAGAGAACAACTGGAATATATTGTAACAACTGGAAAAATTGAGGGACGAAAAGATAGAGGGCAAGCAAAGAGAAAAGTAACAGACAGCTTAAGAGAATGACTTGGCAGAAGGTCAACAACAGAAATGATAAATAGCTGTCGAGATCGAAAGTTGTGGAGAGACATGATCACCTACGCCAGCAGGCCCAGTACTTGATGATGATGATGATACATAAATGTACCGTTAAAGCTTTACTAACAAGTGGACAACACAAATCGGAACGATTTTTCAGCGCAAAGGCCTTCAACAGTTACAAACATTTTGATGCATTTCTTTGCCTTGACCTCACTCAATCATTAGCAGTCAGAGCAGCTGGCAGTCAAGTTTCAGAAGGGACCAATTTAAAATAAAATCTAAATGAAATGATGATTTGTTTTTTTTATGGGCGTTAAATTAAAAACATGGACATGAGACAAGAAAACAAAACAGAAAATTTAAGCCTTTGAAATGTGGATTTATAGAAGAATTGTATGAGGAGAAAACAAAACAAATAATGACATCTTAAAATAGCTAAAAATGAAAAGAGAACAACTAAACACAATTCAAACTAGGTAAATGAGATTTTTGGGGCATTTAAAAAGACACAGCAACATACTAAAATCTTGGATGGGGAAAATAGAAGATAAAAGAGGTATAGGCAGATCAAGTGTAACATCGATGAATAACATAAGAAAATGGACAAGTCAGCCTATCATGACCTGCACTATCAAAGCAAGAGACAGTGTGGAATGGCGCTCCATGGTAGCCAACCTTTGATGCAGAGATAACACTCAATGATGATGAAGCTGATGTTGTGTAACATATTTATTATATAACACTTACAAATACTTTTTTTTAAAAATACATACTTTTTTACGATTCTCAGATCCTTGCCATCAATGTTTAATTTCTCCAGCATATTATCTTCACATGCTTTATTTTGTAAAGTGTTTTGATTACACTTTGTTGTTTGTTTCCGAATGCCAGCTTTACATCTTTGACAAAGTCCTGCAGGTCAGAATTTTGGGTAAATATCACAATCCCAGACTTAAGAGTTACTCTCAGATTTTTATTATCAAGTGTTATCACGTTTTCAGTAGGTTTTTTTCTAATTAATTTTGCCAGAAGAGTGGCCATTTTTGGCCTAGACTTTTTTTTATTTTTAATTGCCAAGGGTTCTTTAACATGCCAGAATGTACATGCGACCTTCTGTGTTTTGCCTCTTTCCAAGAGGTCTAGACATGAGATCTCCCTAGCCAGAGACTAGGGAAGGTTAAAGCCACAAATAAACCACAAATGATATTTTTCCCCTTCGCCTGTGGAACCTCTTGTACAGAGGACAACATCTTACCTCCACTCCACCTAGCCCCACAGTACATATAATGTATGAGGGCTGTTGTATATGCATCATATGTGAATTGATTTGTTTATGGATATCTGTTCTTATCATGATATATCTGTGGACTACATTAAGGATAGTTATAAGTTGGTAGATATGCTTATATACAATTGTTCTCACAGGAATTTGTTGTTTCTCTATCTACCTATTGTCCTTTTGAGCCGAAGATGGCACATAGGGCAGAACCACAATCTCAAAAACAGAAACCTTGCATGCCAAAGTGGCACATATTGCAGAGATCACTGCTCTAAAATATGTGACGCTGTTTCCATAACAATACTTTTTACAATGACAGCTTGTCAAGCCATCAATCAACCTCCTTAGTCGCCTCTTACGACATGCCTGGAAGGTCACTATTCTTTACTTCCCTCATAATGAGGCCCCGGTAACACACAGGTATTGTTTCTCTACTCCCCCCAAATGTTGTGATATCAGCTTTTCTACCTTGCCATGTTCATTTCATAGTGTACTACTCTGCATGATTTTCATGCCTATTTGTTCTTGATGTTTAATCTATCTCATATGATTTCCATGCCTCTTTGTTCTTTATGTCTAATCTGTTTCACATAATTTCCATGCCTCTTTGTTCTTGATATTTGATCTATCTTACCAGATTTCCATGCCCCTTTGTTCTTGATGTCTAATCTATCTCATATGGTTTCCATGCCCCTTTGTTCTTGATGTCTAATCTATCTCACATGGTTTCCATGCCCCTTTGTTCTTGATGTCTAATCTATCTCACATGGTTTCCATGCCCCTTTGTTCTTGATGTCTAATCTATCTCACATGGTTCCCATGCCCCTTTTGTTCTTGATGTCTAATCTATCTCACATGGTTTCCATGCCCTTTTGTTCTTGATGTCTAATCTATCTCACATGGTTTCCATGCCCCTTTTGTTCTTGATGTCTAATCTATCTCACATGGTTTCCATGCCCCTTTGTTCTTGATGTCTAATCTATCTCACATGGTTTCCATGCCACTTTTTTCTAGATGTTATTGTCTAGATTCTGACTCATAAGTAAAGTAAGGTACCCCCCGTCAAGCCAAGTGGCATATAGGGAATATGGTTTTAGTGACCATAAATTTTACAGACCTTCGGCAAATGATTTTAGGGGTAATGTGGTCGGTATTACACCCACGCCGCTTTACTTTCCCAGAGATTGTGACTCATGCTCTATCATTATTGCTTGGACAGTAAAACAAATTAGATCAAATAAATGTTAACTTTTTTAATTTTTCAACTTCTAATATAATTAAATGTTGCTTGGTACATTTACTTTTTTTATTTCTCTAGCGTATGTTTATGTGTATTGCCTCTGTCACAGCAGAAGGGACATTGGTTGTTTTTGTGACATCTTGTATCACCATAGAGCTGAAAACATACTATTTTTTTCTAGTTTAAAAAAATGTTCTATTTTTTTTCCAAAATGTATCATAGCTTCACATCTGATTCTCCTTTCTCTCACCTCCCTATGCAGCATAAGTCTTCAATAAACACTTCCCAAGCCATTCACATATTTATTCTCATTCTCCTCATTTAACTCATGTAGCCATGCATTTATTTGTTACATGTGACAAATCATTGATTCTAATTTTAGAGTCAACACCCACAATTGCTTCATGGGAAGAATCTATTTGTGAGTTATAGCAGCATTCACTAACTTCATGATTACAGTTACTTCATGTTACTAATGTGAACATTTTTCTTTATTCTTTGACAATCAGAAATATGGAAACTGAGAATTTAATACCAAGTTGGAATATCAAACAGGAACCATTTTGTGATGAAGTGAGTTGAGTGGTTAGTTTTAAAGGTTATTAGTAACAGATGTTTCTTAACTACTTAATTGCACAGTGTTTCTTAAGTTGTGATCAATCATTTTGCTTAGTGTCCTTAATGAGTGAAAGTTCACCAACCATTGCTTGAATAACATGTTGTGTACCTTGGCTTTAGGTCATCTAAGCTCAGATTGGCTAATATAACATTCAGATTAGGTTGTACAACCAATCATTTGTGCTTGTTTGACACAATAAAAAAAAAAACAAAGCAAAGGTTCACTCCAAGCCTTACTAGGCTAATGGGGAATATGGTTTTACTGAGCATATTTTTCTATAGCCACTGCACATTTTTGGGTGATGTGGTTGGTATCGTGATAGACTGCCTTTACTTCCCAGAAAAAAATGTATCGTACCCACTTTCAGAGGCTGTGAACAAAAATTATGTCACTTCTGAGGTTCAAACCTGGACCCTTTGACACAATAGCTTGACTTTGAGTTTATTTTGTTGCTGTGTGAAGCATGTAGCACCACCATGCATGCAACTGTTTCAGTGTTAAAAGTAATAAAACTTAAGTTAATCTTAAATTGTTTCACAAAATGATCTGTCGGATGTTTCATTTATTGTAATAATGAAGTTTGTGGGAGATGGTAGTAATAGTACAAGAATAGGCTTGCCTACAAGTTAAATCAATTTTCAAGTTGTCTATGGCACAATCTATTTAACTTTACATAAGTGATTGGTCATTTTAACCTTAGATTATGATACCTATCTCATGTGTTTACGTTAGAAATACCAAGTTGGAATATCATACAGGAACCAGATAACATAATTAAGAAATTAGGTTAAATACAAAAATAAAAATTTTCAACTCAAATGTTAAGGCGGTCCTATTATATGGCTGTGAAACATGGAGAACAACAAAATTGACAATCACGAAGATACAGACTTTCATTAATGGATGTTTACGCAGAATAAAAGGATGGAAATGGCAGGACAAAATCACTAACATAGAGTTATGGAAATGTACCAGTCAAACACCAGTGGATAAAGAGATACAGCGAAGACGATGGGGCTGGATAGGACACACACTACGGAAGCCAACTGAAGGTATTACACAACAGGCCCTTTTTTGAATCCCCAGGGGAAAAGACAAAGAGGAAGACCAAGGAATTCTTGGAGAAGACAGATAGAAGCAGAGATGAAGATGATGGGGAAGACATGAAATGATCTTAAAAGAATGGCAAAAAACAGAATGACTTGGAAAGTGTTTGTTGAAGACCTATGCTCCACTGGGAGCTAAAAAGGTAGAAGAAGAAGAAGAATTTAATATCATTTCCAGGTATTTGAATTTATTTACCTGTTGTAAAGTTGTCCATTTAGATTGATTGTACATTTCTTCTTCTACCTTTCAGCTCCCTGTGGAGCAAAGGTCTTCAACAAACACTTTCCAAGCAGTTCTGTTTGTTGCCATTATTTTAAGATCATTCCATGTCTTTCCCATCATCTTCATCTTTCCTTCCCCTTGACTTCTCCAAGAATAGTTTGGTCTTCCTCTTTGTCTCTTCCCCTGGGGATTAAAAAAAAAAGGGCCTGTCAAATAATACTCTCAGTTTTCTCCTGCAGTGTGTGTCCTATCAAGCACTATTGTCTTCATTGTATCTCTTTGTCCTTTGTATTTGACTGGTACTTTCCCATAGTTCTAAGTTAGTGATTTTGTCCTGAGATTTCCATCCTTTTATTTAACACAAGCATCCATTAGAAGGTCTGTATCTTCATGATTGTCATGTTTGTTGTTCTCGATGTTTTACAGCCATATAATATAACTGATTTAACATTGGAGTTTAACATTTTTAAAATTTTATTTTAGGGGATGGTAAATTTCTTTCTTGAAGCCATTACTTTTGTCTTTTTGAGGCTAAGGACTTTGTTTTTTTACTTTCATCACCATAACATCAGTCATTTTCTGTAACTTATTTTCACTCATTGAAAATAAGACTGTGTCATCGTCATACCTCAGGTTGCTAATATTATGATCATCATCATCGAGTGCCTTCTCCGCAACGAAGGTTGGCTATCATGGGGCGCCATTCTGCTCTGTCTCTTGCTTTGATGGTGCAGGTTGTCATAGGTTGATTTGTCCATCTTTTGATGTTACTCGTCCATGTTAATCTTGGTCTGCTTCTGCCTCTTTTACCTTGTATTTCCCCTCCAGGATTACTTTTAGTAGGCTGTTGTGTCTTTTAACATGGCCCCAAAATCGCATTTGTCTTGTTTGAATTGTGCTTAGTAGTTCTCTTTTCATTTTTAGCTGTTTTAAGACTTCATCGTTTGTTTTCTTTTCCTTCCATCCAATTCTACCTATTCTTCTATATATCCACATTTCGAAGGCTTCAATTCTCTGTTCTGTTTTCTTGTCTAATGTCCATGTTTCTGCACCATATAAGAATATTGAGAAGATGTAACATTTTGCTATTCTTAGTTTTAGCCCTGGTGTTATTTGTTTTGATGTTGGTATGTTCTTCATGACATTAAAATTACTTTCTGCCATTCCTATTGTTTTGTTTATTTCAGTTGTACATTTTCCATCACTGGTTATAGTATGTCCAAGGTGGTTGTAGTTCTGAACTGTCTCCAGGTCTATTCCTTCTATTTTGATATCCACTTGTGGGTTTTGAGTATCTTCTTTGTTTATGATCATAGTTTTAGTCTTTTTGATATTCATATCTAGTCCATATTTTTTGCTTGTCATGTTATTTTATGATCACTGACTGTTATTCTCAGCATTTTCTTAATGGATCTTATTAACAGACAATACATTCTTTGTCTATGAACAGCAGGATAACATAGGAACAGAATTATGGTGTCTCTTCTTTTTTCTTTATCATTTCTTGTTGCTTACATGGGTGCTTACTCTTTTATTCTCAGAATAGCAGAAACATGGAAACTCAGTGCCTAATACCAGTTGGGAATATAACGCATGAACATGTTTTTGAGGTAAGTTCATTGGTTGTCTGTGATAACAGATATAATTACAGAGGGTTTTGTTGCTGCCCTATAAGATACAGTTAAATGTGTTTGCCCTGCCAGGGTAAGATAAAAAAAAAAGAGTTAAATTAATTGGCACAAGACCTGCAGTGTTTAAATTACTATTAATCTTATTACTTGTCCAGGGAAAAAAGGGGGGGAGGGCAACACACATTATCAACAACAGATCTATTTGTTGCATCTAGAGGGGAAAATCACTAACTTAGAACTATGGGAAAGTACCAGTCAAATACCAGTGGACAAAGAGATCCAACGAAGACAAAGGCGCTTGATATGATACACATTGCAGAAATCAACAGAGATGATAGGCCCTTTTTTGGAATCCCTAGGAGAAGAGATAAAGAAAGAGGAAGACCAAAACACTCTTGGAGAAGACAGATTGAAGTAGAGATGAAGATGATGGGGCAGACATGGAATGATCTTACAAGAATGACAAAAAACAGAATGGTCTGGAAAGTGTTTGAAGAAGAACTATGCTCCCCAGGAATCTGAAAGGAAGAAGAAGACAGTGTAAACACATCAATTTAATATCCTTGTAAGGTGGACAATGAAGAGTTGTTGTCGGGTGAACACTGAAAAAAGAAATAGACATCAAGGAGAGAATGTGACAGAAAAACATGGCTTCTTTACTATGACAATGCATGAACCTATACTGTCATCCAGACTTGGTGATGAAAGAGAGTGAGACACCTCATACTTCAAACATATTTAATCCAAAAGCCTGTTCAAACTCTGAATTGTTTGAAGTATGAATCAGTTTTCTCCAGTAGAAATAACGGAAAGTGAATTAATCCGTTCCCAGACCGTGATCTGCGCCTGTTTCTTTATACTGAGACAGTAAATATACATAATTTAAAGTAAAAATAACACAATTAAATGTTCTAAATAATGAATTAAAACATGATGAAAACAATAAATAAAATACATACTATCTATCTATTGACCTTTCGAGCTGTAACCGGCCCATAGGGCATAGACCCAGATACTCTTTCTCTTATCTAAATTTTTATTTTAGCAGTTTTCAATCCTTGTAAAGATCTTTTATCAAATCTCGCTATTTGTCTCTGTTCTGTGCAAGCAACTCTATCTCATTAAGAGAGCCGATTCCTGCTGCTCTTGCCTCTCTGATCAATGTTAAAATACGTAACTACTATATACAAATCAAAATTGAATATTATGTAACTTAGTGAAGTGAGTTGTCTGGAAGCGAAAGGTCCCACTTCCACAAACTCACCAAATGGCTGTAATTCTGGTGTTCTCTCTCTTCCCAGCTTCTTAGCACTACTGGTTGAGAAAGTTGTGATTTACTTTCTATTTTACTGATCTGACACACGTGTACCACTTTCATACTTTGTGCTAACCTCATTTTTCACCTCTCTCATTGATACTACAACCGTACTCTTATATTCCTTTGCTTCACGCTCTTCTTGGATGCTCTTGTTGTAGATAGGGATGCAAATACATACACCACATACATACACAAACACACATATACTTGTAGTATCCAGATGTTAGTTATATGCAAATACATACACCACATACATACACACATATACTTGTAGTATCCAGATGTTAGTTATATGCAAATACATACACCACATACATACACACATATACTTGTAGTATCCAGATGTTAGTTATATGCAAATACATACACCACATACATACACACATATACTTGTAGTATCCAGATGTTAGTTATATGCAAATACATACACCACATACATACACACATATACTTGTAGTATCCAGATGTTAGTTATATGCAAATACATACACCACATACATACACACATATACTTGCAGTATCCAGATGTTAGTTATAAGCAAATACATACACCACATACATACACACATATACTTGTAGTATCCAGATGTTAGTTATAAGCAAATACATAAACCACATACATACACCACATACATACACCACATATACTTGCAGTATCCAGATGTTAGTTATATGCAAATAAGTGTGACAGTTACCTTTTCCACCTAGCACATACAAATGTAACATATACACAAAGTGAAATCAAACAAAAACTCAAGAGCAACAACTGTTGATGTCCCTACAAATTATGTAGTCATTCATGACTTAAAGGTAGTGAACTCAGTTTGACAACCTCGATGTCTGGGGAATGAATCCTGCTGAGTTTTGTTTTTTTTAAAGAAATCAACATCTTGGTATTACCATCTTCTAGACCATGTCTACCATCAGGAAGCAATGACAAGCCACTGATGTATAAAGCCTAGACAATTACACAGCCAAAAAATGCTGGGATTATAGCAATGTTCTGTAAAGAATATGCTGTTTACTGTTTCTCTCTCTAATGTCCTTTCAAGCCGAGGACGGCACATAGGGCAGAACCAATCTCAAAAACAGAAACCTTGCGTGCCAGAATGGCACATATTGCAGAGATCACTGCTTCTAAAATCTATGGCTCTGTTTCCATAACAATACTTTTTACAATGACAGCTTGTCAAGCCATTGATCAACCTCCTTAGTCACCTCTTACAACATGCTTGGAAGGTCGCAGTGTCACTATTCTTTACTCATATTGAGGCCCCGGTAACACACAGGAAACCTAATACAGGATGTTTACTGTTTACTACAAGTTATATCCTATTTCAACATTTTATTTGGCCCTAATCTGATTTTACTATCTATCTGTACTCAGGTAGGTCAAGGTGAAGGCTGTGTTCAAGATTCTAGTCCCCAGTGCTTGGTAACCAACAGCGAGTCAAGACAAGTGACAGAACAGAAAACAGTGTTTCAGTCTTTGGTGACAGTTACTCGTAGTGATGATGTTGAGAGTACAGATCAAGGATTAGTTAAGGAAACATGTACAAGAGAGAAGCCCTACAAATGTGATGTGTGTGGTGCTAGTTTTGCTCAGAGTGGCAGTCTAGTAAAACACAACAGGACACATACAGGAGAGAAGCCTTACAAATGTGATGTTTGTGGTATGGGTTTTACACAGAGTGGATATCTAAAAGAACATAAGAGAATTCACACAGGAGAAAAGCCCTACAAATGTGACGTATGTGGTGCAGGTTGGACTAGTAGTAGTGGTCTAATAAAGCACATAAGAACACATACAGGAGAGAAGCCTTACAAATGTGATATATGTGGTGCAGGTTTTGCTGTGATTACCACATTAAAAGCACACAAGAGAGCACATACAGGAGAGAAGCCTTACAAATGTGATGTATGTGCTGCAGGTTTTACTGAAAATAGCAATCTTATAAAACATAAACGAACCCATACAGGAGAGAAACCATACAAGTGTGATGTGTGTTGTGCTGGCTTTGCTCAGAGTGGAGCCCTTAAAAAACATAGGAGAACCCATACAGGAGAGAAACCATACAAATGTTATGTTTGTGGTGGAAGTTTTGCTGAAAATGGCACTCTATTAAAACACAAGAGAACACATACAGGAGAGAAACCTTACAAATGTGATGAGTGTGGTATGAGTTTTGCTGAGAATGGGTCCATGGTGAGACACAAGAAAGCACACACAGGAGAGAGGCCTTACAAATGTGAAGTTTGTAGTGTCACTTTTGCTGAGAGCGGACATCTGAAGAAGCACAAAAGAATCCATACAGGAGAGAAGCCTTACAAATGCGATGTGTGTGGTACAGGTTTTGCTGTAAATTATGATTTAACAGAACACACAAGAACACATACAGGAGAGAAACCATACAAATGTGATCTGTGTGGTGCAGGGTTTGCTCAAAATCGAAATCTAAAAAGACACAAGAGAACACATACAGGAGAGAAACCTTACAAATGTGATATTTGTGGTGCAAGTTTTGCTCAGAATCGAAATCTAAAAAATCACAAGAAAATTCACATCTGAGAGAATACATAAAAGCTTACAAAACCAGATCCCCTTAGGCCACTACTAATTTCTCAGCAGTTCTCTTTCTATGGTGATTGTGGGTCCTCAGATACCCTTGGTCAACCATTGAGGCATGAGACTACATTGTTAGATCCTCCGGCTCAGAGCTTTTGCAGCATGTCAAACATGACACTTTGTTCCATAGGTTTTCTTCTTCTTAAATGCAAACTCTTTGCTGGCTATACATCCTTTATGGGGCCAGCGTATCACATTTCTTGAACCGCCTATGTCTGTGCATAACTCTGAAGCTGCTGCATGAAGAATTTCCCCTTTTCTTCTTACCCTCATCCTGGCACTACCCCCAGTGTTAGGGATGTCAATTATGCAGGAGCATGTCCCATTTCAGGGGCTTATACAATACTATTACAAGGAGACACTAGAGTAACCTACTGAGAAGACACATTAAAGAAACCTACCATAGAAGATACACTAGAGAAGCCTACCATAGAAGATACACTAGATAAATCTACCATAGAAGATACACTAGATAAACCTACCATAGAAGATACACTAGATAAACCTACCATAGAAGATACACTAGAGAAGCCTACCATAGGAGATACACTAAATAAACCTACCATAGAAGATACACTAGATAAACCTACCATAGAAGATACACTAGATAAACCTACCATAGAAGATACACTAGATAAACCTACCATAGAAGATACACTAGATAAACCTACCATAGAAGATGCACTAGAGAAGCTTACCATAGAAGATGCACAAGAGAAGCCTACCATAGAAGATACACTAGATAAACCTACCATAGAAGATACACTAGATAAACCTACCATAGAAGATGCACTAGATAAACCTACCATAGAAGATACACTAGATAAACCTACCATAGAAGATACACTAGAGAAGCCTACCATAGAAGATACACTAGAGAAGCCTACCATAGAAGATACACTAGATAAACCTACCATAGAAGATACACTAGAGAAGCCTACCATAGAAGATACACTAGAGAAGCCTACCATAGAAGATGCACTAGAGAAACCTACCATAGAAGAAGCACAAGAGAAACCTATTATAGGAGACATACAAGAGATACCTGCTATAGAAGATGCACTAGAGAAACCTGCTACAGTAGAGACACCAGAGAAATACACTAGAGAAATCTGCTATAGAAGATGCACTAGAGAAACTTGCTATAGAAGACACACTAGAGAAACCTACCATAGAAGACCCCACTAGAGAAGCCTACCATAGAAGACCCCACTAGAGAAACCTACCAAAAAAGACCCCACTTGAAAAACCTGCCATAGAAGACCCCACTAGTGAAACCTACCATAGAAGACCCCACTAGAGAAATCTACCATAGAAGACCCCACTAGAGAAACCTACCATGGAAGACACACTAGAGAAACCTGCCATAGAAGACCCCACTAGAGAAACTTGCTATAGAAGACTCCACTAGAGAAACCTACCATAGAAGACCCCACTAGAGAAACCTACCATAGAAGACCCCACTAGAGAAACCTACCATAGAAGACCCCACTAGAGAAACCTACCATGGAAGACCCCACTAGAGAAACCTACCATAGAAGACCCCACTAGAGAAACCTACCATGGAAGACCCCACTAGAGAAACCTACCATGGAAGACACACTAGAGAAACTTGCTATAGAAGACTCCACTAGAGAAACCTACCATAGAAGACCCCACTAGAGAAACTTGCTATAGAAGACTCCACTAGAGAAACCTACCATAGAAGACCCCACTAGAGAAACTTGCTATAGAAGACTCCACTAGAGAAACCTACCATAGAAGACCCCACTAGAGAAACCTACCATAGAAGACCCCACTAGAGAAACCTACCATAGAAGACCCCACTAGAGAAACCTACCATGGAAGACCCCACTAGAGAAACCTACCATGGAAGACACACTAGAGAAACCTACCATAGAAGACCCCACTAGAGAAACCTACCATAGAAGACTCCACTAGAGAAACCTACCATAGAAGACCCCACTAGAGAAACCTACCATGGAAGACCCCACTAGAGAAACCTACCATGGAAGACCCCACTAGAGAAACCTACCATGGAAGACCCCACTAGAGAAACCTACCATGGAAGACCCCACTAGAGAAACCTACCATGGAAGACCCCACTAGAGAAACCTACCATGGAAGACCCCACTAGAGAAACCTACCATAGAAGACCCCACTAGAGAAACCTACCATGGAAGACCCCACTAGAGAAACCTACCATGGAAGACCCCACTAGAGAAACCTACCATAGAAGACCCCACTAGAGAAACCTACCATGGAAGACCCCCACTAGAGAAACCTACCATAGAAGACCCCTCTAGAGAAACTACCATAGAAGACCCCTCTAGAGAAAACCTACCATAAAGATCCCACTAGAGAATCCTACCATAGAAGACCCCACTAGAGAAACCTACCATAGAAGACCCCACTAGAGAAACCTACCATAGAAGACCCCACTAGAGAAACCTACCATGGAAGACCCCACTAGAGAAACCTACCATGGAAGACCCCACTAGAGAAACCTACCATGGAAGACACACTAGAGAAACCTACCATGGAAGACACACTAGAGAAACCTACCATGGAAGACACACTAGAGAAACCTACCATGGAAGACACACTAGAGAAACCTACCATGGAAGACACCACTAGAGAAACCTACCATGGAAGACACACTAGAGAAACCTACCATGGAAGACACACTAGAGAAACCTACCATGGAAGACACACTAGAGAAACCTACCATGGAAGACACACTAGAGAAACCTACCATAGATGACCCCACTAGAGAAACCTACCATGGAAGACACCACTAGAGAAACCTACCATGGAAGACACCACTAGAGAAACCTACCATAGAAGACCCCACTAGAGAAACCTACCATGGAAGACACACTAGAGAAACCTACCATAGAAGACCCCACTAGAGAAACCTACCATAGAAGACCCCACTAGAGAAACCTACCATAGAAGACCCCACTAGAGAAACCTACCATGGAAGACTCCACTAGAGAAACCTACCATGGAAGACCCCACTAGAGAAACCTACCATAGAAGACTCCACTAGAGAAACCTACCATGGAAGACACTAGAGAAACCTACCATGGAAGACCCCACTAGAGAAACCTACCATGGAAGACACACTAGAGAAACCTACCATAGAAGACCCCACTAGAGAAACCTACCATGGAAGACACACTAGAGAAACCTACCATAGAAGACCCCACTAGAGAAACCTACCATGGAAGACACACTAGAGAAACCTACCATGGAAGACCCCACTAGAGAAACCTACCATGGAAGACACACTAGAGAAACCTACCATGGAAGACACACTAGAGAAACCTACCATGGAAGACACACTAGAGAAACCTACCATGGAAGACTCCACTAGAGAAACCTACCATGGAAGACACACTAGAGAAACCTACCATGGAAGACCCCACTAGAGAAACCTACCATGGAAGACCCCACTAGAGAAACCTACCATGGGAGACCCCACTAGAGAAACCTACCATAGATGGCCCCACTAGAGAAACCTACCATGGAAGACACACTAGAGAAACCTACCATAGAAGACCCCACTAGAGAAAACCTACCATAGATGACCCCACTAGAGAAACCTACCATGGAAGACCCCACTAGAGAAACCTACCATAGAAGACCCCACTAGAGAAAACCTACCATAGAAGACACACTAGAGAAACCTACCATAGAAGACACACTAGAGAAACCTACCATAGAAGACCCCACTAGAGAAAAAATACCTTAGATGACCCCACTAGAGAAACCTACCATGGAAGACCCCACTAGAGAAACCTACCATGGAAGACACACTAGAGAAACCTACCATGGAAGACACACTAGAGAAACCTACCATGGAAGACACACTAGAGAAACCTACCATAGAAGACCCCACTAGAGAAACCTACCATGGAAGACACACTAGAGAAACCTACCATAGAAGATCCCACTAGAGAAACCTACCATAGAAGATCCCACTAGAGAAACCTACCATGGAAGACACACTAGAGAAACCTACCATGGAAGACACACTAGAGAAACCTACCATGGAAGACACACTAGAGAAACCTACCATGGAAGACACACTAGAGAAACCTACCATGGAAGACACACTAGAGAAACCTACCATGGAAGACACACTAGAGAAACCTACCATGGAAGACACACTAGAGAAACCTACCATGGAAGACACACTAGAGAAACCTACCATGGAAGACACCACTAGAGAAACCTACCATGGAAGACCCCACTAGAGAAACCTACCATGGAAGACACACTAGAGAAACCTACCATGGAAGACCCCACTAGAGAAACCTACCATGGAAGACCCCACTAGAGAAACCTACCATGGAAGACCCCACTAGAGAAACCTACCATGGAAGACACACTAGAGAAACCTACCATAGAAGACTCCACTAGAGAAACCTACCATGGAAGACACACTAGAGAAACTACCATGGAAGACCCCACTAGAGAAACCTACCATGGAAGACACACTAGAGAAACCTACCATGGAAGACCCCACTAGAGAAAACCTACCATGGAAGACCCTACTAGAGAAACCTACCATGGAAGACCCCACTAGAGAAACCTACCATGGAAGACCCCACTAGAGAAACCTACCATGGAAGACACCACTAGAGAAACCTACCATGGAAGACCCCACTAGAGAAACCTACCATGGAAGACACCACTAGAGAAACCTACCATGGAAGACCCCACTAGAGAAACCTACCATGGAAGACCCCACTAGAGAAACCTACCATGGAAGACCCCACTAGAGAAACCTACCATGGAAGACACACTAGAGAAACCTACCATGGAAGACCCCACTAGAGAAACCTACCATGGAAGACCCCACTAGAGAAACCTACCATGGAAGACCCCACTAGAGAAACCTACCATGGAAGACCCCACTAGAGAAACCTACCATGGAAGACCCCACTAGAGAAACCTACCATGGAAGACACACTAGAGAAACCTACCATGGAAGACCCCACTAGAGAAAACCTACCATGGAAGACCCCACTAGAGAAACCTACCATGGAAGACACCACTAGAGAAACCTACCATGGAAGACACACTAGAGAAACCTACCATGGAAGACCCCACTAGAGAAACCTACCATGGAAGACACACTAGAGCCCTACCATGGAAGACACACTAGAGAAACCTACCATAGATGACCCCAATAGAGAAACCTACCATGGAAGACCCCACTAGAGAAACCTACCATGGAAGACCCCACTAGAGAAACCTACCATGGAAGACCCCACTAGAGAAACCTACCATGGAAGACACACTAGAGAAACCTACCATGGAAGACCCCACTAGAGAAACCTACCATAGAAGATCCCACTAGAGAAACCTACCATAGAAGACCCCACTAGAGAAACCTACCATGGAAGACCCCACTAGAGAAACCTACCATGGAAGACCCACTAGAGAAACCTACCATGGAAGACCCCACTAGAGAAACCTACCATGGAAGACCCCACTAGAGAAACCTACCATAGAAGACACCACTAGAGAAACCTACCATGGAAGACCCCACTAGAGAAACCTACCATGGAAGACACACTAGAGAAACCTACCATGGAAGACCCCACTAGAGAAACCTACCATGGAAGACACACTAGAGAAACCTACCATGGAAGACACACTAGAGAAACCTACCATGGAAGACACACTAGAGAAACCTACCATGGAAGACACACTAGAGAAACCTACCATGGAAGACACACTAGAGAAACCTACCATGGAAGACACACTAGAGAAACCTACCATGGAAGACACACTAGAGAAACCTACCATGGAAGACCCCACTAGAGAAACCTACCATGGAAGACACACTAGAGAAACCTACCATGGAAGACACACTAGAGAAACCTACCATAGAAGACACACTAGAGAAACCTACCATGGAAGACCCCACTAGAGAAACCTACCATGGAAGACACACTAGAGAAACCTACCATGGAAGACACACTAGAGAAACCTACCATAGAAGACACACTAGAGAAACCTACCATGGAAGACCCCACTAGAGAAACCTACCATGGAAGACACACTAGAGAAACCTACCATGGAAGACACACTAGAGAAACCTACCATGGAAGACCCCACTAGAGAAACCTACCATGGAAGACCCCACTAGAGAAACCTACCATGGAAGACACACTAGAGAAACCTACCATGGAAGACACACTAGAGAAACCTACCATGGAAGACACACTAGAGAAACCTACCATAGAAGACACACTAGAGAAACCTACCATGGAAGACCCCACTAGAGAAACCTACCATGGAAGACACACTAGAGAAACCTACCATGGAAGACACACTAGAGAAACCTACCATAGAAGACACACTAGAGAAACCTACCATAGAAGACACACTAGAGAAACCTACCATGGAAGACACACTAGAGAAACCTACCATAGAAGACACACTAGAGAAACCTACCATGGAAGACCCCACTAGAGAAACCTACCATAGAAGACACACTAGAGAAACCTACCATGGAAGACACACTAGAGAAACCTACCATGGAAGACACACTAGAGAAACCTACCATGGAAGACCCCACTAGAGAAACCTACCATAGAAGACACACTAGAGAAACCTACCATGGAAGACCCCACTAGAGAAACCTACCATAGAAGACACACTAGAGAAACCTACCATGGAAGACACACTAGAGAAACCTACCATGGAAGACACACTAGAGAAACCTACCATGGAAGACCCCACTAGAGAAACCTACCATGGAAGACACACTAGAGAAACCTACCATGGAAGACACACTAGAGAAACCTACCATGGAAGACACACTAGAGAAACCTACCATGGAAGACACACTAGAGAAACCTACCATAGAAGACACACTAGAGAAACTTACCATGGAAGACACACTAGAGAAACCTACCATGGAAGACCCCACTAGAGAAACCTACCATGGAAGACACACTAGAGAAACCTACCATAGAAGACACACTAGAGAAACCTACCATAGAAGACACACTAGAGAAACCTACCATAGAAGACACACTAGAGAAACCTACCATGGAAGACACACTAGAGAAACCTACCATGGAAGACCCCACTAGAGAAACCTACCATAGAAGACACACTAGAGAAACCTACCATGGAAGACACACTAGAGAAACCTACCATGGAAGACACACTAGAGAAACCTACCATGGAAGACCCCACTAGAGAAACCTACCATGGAAGACACACTAGAGAAACCTACCATGGAAGACACACTAGAGAAACCTACCATAGATGACCCCACTAGAGAAACCTACCATGGAAGACACACTAGAGAAACCTACCATAGAAGACCCACTAGAGAAACCTATCATGGAAGACACACTAGAGAAACCTACCATAGAAGACCCCACTAGAGAAACCTACCATGGAAGACACACTAGAGAAACCTACCATAGATGACCCCACTAGAGAAACCTACCATGGAAGACACACTAGAGAAACCTACCATAGAAGACCCCACTAGAGAAACCTACCATGGAAGACACACTAGAGAAACCTACCATGGAAGACCCCACTAGAGAAACCTACCATGGAAGACACACTAGAGAAACCTACCATAGAAGATCCCACTAGAGAAACCTACCATGGAAGACCCCACTAGAGAAACCTACCATGGAAGACCCCACTAGAGAAACCTACCATAGAAGACCCCACTAGAGAAACCTACCATAGAAGATCCCACTAGAGAAACCTACCATAGATGACCCCACTAGAGAAACCTACCATGGAAGACACACTAGAGAAACCTACCATGGAAGACCCCACTAGAGAAAACCTACCATGGAAGACCCTACTAGAGAAACCTACCATGGAAGACCCCACTAGAGAAACCTACCATGGAAGACCCCACTAGAGAAACCTACCATGGAAGACACCACTAGAGAAACCTACCATGGAAGACCCCACTAGAGAAACCTACCATGGAAGACACCACTAGAGAAACCTACCATGGAATACCCCACTAGAGAAACCTACCATGGAAGACCCCACTAGAGAAACCTACCATGGAAGACCCCACTAGAGAAACCTACCATGGAAGACCCCACTAGAGAAACCTACCATGGAAGACACACTAGAGAAACCTACCATGGAAGACCCCACTAGAGAAACCTACCATGGAAGACCCCACTAGAGAAACCTACCATGGAAGACCCCACTAGAGAAACCTACCATGGAAGACCCCACTAGAGAAACCTACCATGGAAGACCCCACTAGAGAAACCTACCATGGAAGACACACTAGAGAAACCTACCATGGAAGACCCCACTAGAGAAAACCTACCATGGAAGACCCCACTAGAGAAACCTACCATGGAAGACACACTAGAGAAACCTACCATGGAAGACCCCACTAGAGAAACCTACCATGGAAGACACACTAGAGAAACCTACCATGGAAGACCCCACTAGAGAAACCTACCATGGAAGACACACTAGAGACCTACCATGGAAGACACACTAGAGAAACCTACCATAGATGACCCCACTAGAGAAACCTACCATGGAAGACCCCACTAGAGAAACCTACCATGGAAGACCCCACTAGAGAAACCTACCATGGAAGACCCCACTAGAGAAACCTACCATGGAAGACACACTAGAGAAACCTACCATGGAAGACCCCACTAGAGAAACCTACCATAGAAGATCCCACTAGAGAAACCTACCATGGAAGACCCCACTAGAGAAACCTACCATGGAAGACACACTAGAGAAACCTACCATAGAAGACACACTAGAGAAACCTACCATGGAAGACACACTAGAGAAACCTACCATGGAAGACCCCACTAGAGAAACCTACCATGGAAGACCCCACTAGAGAAACCTACCATAGAAGACACACTAGAGAAACCTACCATAGAAGACACACTAGAGAAACCTACCATGGAAGACCCCACTAGAGAAACCTACCATGGAAGACACACTAGAGAAACCTACCATGGAAGACCCCACTAGAGAAACCTACCATGGAAGACCCCACTAGAGAAACCTACCATGGAAGACCCCACTAGAGAAACCTACCATGGAAGACCCCACTAGAGAAACCTACCATGGAAGACCCCACTAGAGAAACCTACCATGGAAGACACACTAGAGAAACCTACCATGGAAGACCCCACTAGAGAAAACCTACCATGGAAGACCCCACTAGAGAAACCTACCATGGAAGACACACTAGAGAAACCTACCATGGAAGACCCCACTAGAGAAACCTACCATGGAAGACACACTAGAGAAACCTACCATGGAAGACCCCACTAGAGAAACTACCATGGAAGACACACTAGAGACCTACCATGGAAGACACACTAGAGAAACCTACCATAGATGACCCCACTAGAGAAACCTACCATGGAAGACCCCACTAGAGAAACCTACCATGGAAGACCCCACTAGAGAAACCTACCATGGAAGACCCCACTAGAGAAACCTACCATGGAAGACACACTAGAGAAACCTACCATGGAAGACCCCACTAGAGAAACCTACCATAGAAGATCCCACTAGAGAAACCTACCATAGAAGACCCCACTAGAGAAACCTACCATGGAAGACCCCACTAGAGAAACCTACCATGGAAGACCCCACTAGAGAAACCTACCATGGAAGACCCCACTAGAGAAACCTACCATGGAAGACCCCACTAGAGAAACCTACCATGGAAGACACACTAGAGAAACCTACCATGGAAGACACCACTAGAGAAACCTACCATGGAAGACCCCACTAGAGAAACCTACCATGGAAGACACACTAGAGAAACCTACCATGGAAGACCCCACTAGAGAAACCTACCATGGAAGACACACTAGAGAAACCTACCACGGAAGACACACTAGAGAAACCTACCATGGAAGACACACTAGAGAAACCTACCATGGAAGACACACTAGAGAAACCTACCATGGAAGACACACTAGAGAAACCTACCATGGAAGACACACTAGAGAAACCTACCATGGAAGACACACTAGAGAAACCTACCATGGAAGACACACTAGAGAAACCTACCATAGAAGACACACTAGAGAAACCTACCATGGAAGACCCCACTAGAGAAACCTACCATGGAAGACACACTAGAGAAACCTACCATGGAAGACACACTAGAGAAACCTACCATAGAAGACACACTAGAGAAACCTACCATAGAAGACACACTAGAGAAACCTACCATGGAAGACATACTAGAGAAACCTACCATAGAAGACACACTAGAGAAACCTACCATGGAAGACCCCACTAGAGAAACCTACCATAGAAGACACACTAGAGAAACCTACCATGGAAGACACACTAGAGAAACCTACCATGGAAGACACACTAGAGAAACCTACCATAGAAGACACACTAGAGAAACCTACCATGGAAGACCCCACTAGAGAAACCTACCATAGAAGACACACTAGAGAAACCTACCATGGAAGACACACTAGAGAAACCTACCATGGAAGACACACTAGAGAAACCTACCATGGAAGACCCCACTAGAGAAACCTACCATGGAAGACACACTAGAGAAACCTACCATGGAAGACACACTAGAGAAACCTACCATGGAAGACACACTAGAGAAACCTACCATGGAAGACACACTAGAGAAACCTACCATAGAAGACACACTAGAGAAACCTACCATGGAAGACACACTAGAGAAACCTACCATGGAAGACCCCACTAGAGAAACCTACCATGGAAGACACACTAGAGAAACCTACCATAGAAGACACACTAGAGAAACCTACCATAGAAGACACACTAGAGAAACCTACCATAGAAGACACACTAGAGAAACCTACCATGGAAGACACACTAGAGAAACCTACCATGGAAGACCCCACTAGAGAAACCTACCATAGAAGACACACTAGAGAAACCTACCATGGAAAACACACTAGAGAAACCTACCATGGAAGACACACTAGAGAAACCTACCATGGAAGACCCCACTAGAGAAACCTACCATGGAAGACACACTAGAGAAACCTACCATGGAAGACACACTAGAGAAACCTACCATAGATGACCCCACTAGAGAAACCTACCATGGAAGACACACTAGAGAAACCTACCATAGAAGACCCCACTAGAGAAACCTACCATGGAAGACACACTAGAGAAACCTACCATAGAAGACCCCACTAGAGAAACCTACCATGGAAGACACACTAGAGAAACCTACCATGGAAGACCCCACTAGAGAAACCTACCATGGAAGACACACTAGAGAAACCTACCATAGAAGATCCCACTAGAGAAACCTACCATGGAAGACCCCACTAGAGAAACCTACCATGGAAGACCCCACTAGAGAAACCTACCATAGAAGACCCCACTAGAGAAACCTACCATAGAAGATCCCACTAGAGAAACCTACCATAGATGACCCCACTAGAGAAACCTACCATGGAAGACACACTAGAGAAACCTACCATGGAAGACCCCACTAGAGAAAACCTACCATGGAAGACACACTAGAGAAACCTACCATAGATGACCCCACTAGAGAAACCTACCATGGAAGACACACTAGAGAAACCTACCATAGAAGACCCCACTAGAGAAACCTACCATGGAAGACACACTAGAGAAACCTACCATAGAAGACCCCACTAGAGAAACCTACCATGGAAGACACACTAGAGAAACCTACCATGGAAGACACACTAGAGAAACCTACCATAGAAGATCCCACTAGAGAAACCTACCATGGAAGACCCCACTAGAGAAACCTACCATGGAAGACCCCACTAGAGAAACCTACCATAGAAGACCCCACTAGAGAAACCTACCATAGAAGATCCCACTAGAGAAACCTACCATAGAAGATCCCACTAGAGAAACCTACCATGGACGACACACTAGAGAAACCTACCATGGAAGATCCCACTAGAGAAAACCTACCATGGAAGACACACTAGAGAAACCTACCATGGAAGACCCCACTAGAGAAACCTACCATGGAAGACCCCACTAGAGAAACCTACCATGGAAGACACCACTAGAGAAACCTACCATGGAAGACCCCACTAGAGAAACCTACCATGGAAGACCCCACTAGAGAAACCTACCATGGAAGACCCCACTAGAGAAACCTACCATGGAAGACACCACTAGAGAAACCTACCATGGAAGACCCCACTAGAGAAACCTACCATGGAAGACCCCACTAGAGAAACCTACCATGGAAGACCCCACTAGAGAAACCTACCATGGAAGACACACTAGAGAAACCTACCATGGAAGACCCCACTAGAGAAACCTACCATGGAAGACCCCACTAGAGAAACCTACCATGGAAGACCCCACTAGAGAAACCTACCATGGAAGACCCCACTAGAGAAACCTACCATGGAAGACCCCACTAGAGAAACCTACCATGGAAGACACACTAGAGAAACCTACCATGGAAGACCCCACTAGAGAAAACCTACCATGGAAGACCCCACTAGAGAAACCTACCATGGAAGACACACTAGAGAAACCTACCATGGAAGACCCCACTAGAGAAACCTACCATGGAAGACACACTAGAGAAACCTACCATGGAAGACCCCACTAGAGAAACCTACCATGGAAGACACACTAGAGACCTACCATGGAAGACACACTAGAGAAACCTACCATAGATGACCCCACTAGAGAAACCTACCATGGAAGACCCCACTAGAGAAACCTACCATGGAAGACCCCACTAGAGAAACCTACCATGGAAGACCCCACTAGAGAAACCTACCATGGAAGACACACTAGAGAAACCTACCATAGAAGATCCCACTAGAGAAACCTACCATGGAAGACCCCACTAGAGAAACCTACCATGGAAGACACACTAGAGAAACCTACCATAGAAGACACACTAGAGAAACCTACCATGGAAGACACACTAGAGAAACCTACCATGGAAGACCCCACTAGAGAAACCTACCATGGAAGACACACTAGAGAAACCTACCATAGAAGACACACTAGAGAAACCTACCATAGAAGACACACTAGAGAAACCTACCATGGAAGACACACTAGAGAAACCTACCATGGAAGACCCCACTAGAGAAACCTACCATAGAAGACACACTAGAGAAACCTACCATGGAAGACACACTAGAGAAACCTACCATGGAAGACACACTAGAGAAACCTACCATGGAAGACCCCACTAGAAAAACCTACCATGGAAGACACACTAGAGAAACCTACCATGGAAGACACACTAGAGAAACCTACCATAGAAGACCCCACTAGAGAAACCTACCATGGATAACCCCACTAGAGAAACCTACCATGGAAGACACACTAGAGAAACCTACCATAGAAGACCCCACTAGAGAAACCTACCATGGAAGACACACTAGAGAAACCTACCATGGAAGACCCCACTAGAGAAACCTACCATGGAAGACCCCACTAGAGAAACCTACCATGGAAGACACACTAGAGAAACCTACCATAGAAGATCCCACTAGAGAAACCTACCATGGAAGACCCCACTAGAGAAACCTACCATGGAAGACCCCACTAGAGAAACCTACCATAGAAGACCCCACTAGAGAAACCTACCATAGAAGATCCCACTAGAGAAACCTACCATAGATGACCCCACTAGAGAAACCTACCATGGAAGACACACTAGAGAAACCTACCATGGAAGACCCCACTAGAGAAAACCTACCATGGAAGACCCTACTAGAGAAACCTACCATGGAAGACCCCACTAGAGAAACCTACCATGGAAGACCCCACTAGAGAAACCTACCATGGAAGACACCACTAGAGAAACCTACCATGGAAGACCCCACTAGAGAAACCTACCATGGAAGACACCACTAGAGAAACCTACCATGGAAGACCCCACTAGAGAAACCTACCATGGAAGACCCCACTAGAGAAACCTACCATGGAAGACCCCACTAGAGAAACCTACCATGGAAGACCCCACTAGAGAAACCTACCATGGAAGACACACTAGAGAAACCTACCATGGAAGACCCCACTAGAGAAACCTACCATGGAAGACCCCACTAGAGAAACCTACCATGGAAGACCCCACTAGAGAAACCTACCATGGAAGACCCCACTAGAGAAACCTACCATGGAAGACCCCACTAGAGAAACCTACCATGGAAGACACACTAGAGAAACCTACCATGGAAGACCCCACTATAGAAAACCTACCATGGAAGACCCCACTAGAGAAACCTACCATGGAAGACACACTAGAGAAACCTACCATGGAAGACCCCACTAGAGAAACCTACCATGGAAGACACACTAGAGAAACCTACCATGGAAGACCCCACTAGAGAAACCTACCATGGAAGACACACTAGAGACCTACCATGGAAGACACACTAGAGAAACCTACCATAGATGACCCCACTAGAGAAACCTACCATGGAAGACCCCACTAGAGAAACCTACCATGGAAGACCCCACTAGAGAAACCTACCATGGAAGACCCCACTAGAGAAACCTACCATGGAAGACACACTAGAGAAACCTACCATGGAAGACCCCACTAGAGAAACCTACCATAGAAGATACCACTAGAGAAACCTACCATGGAAGACCCCACTAGAGAAACCTACCATGGAAGACCCCACTAGAGAAACCTACCATGGAAGACCCCACTAGAGAAACCTACCATGGAAGACCCCACTAGAGAAACCTACCATGGAAGACCCCACTAGAGAAACCTACCATGGAAGACACACTAGAGAAACCTACCATGGAAGACACCACTAGAGAAACCTACCATGGAAGACCCCACTAGAGAAACCTACCATGGAAGACACACTAGAGAAACCTACCATGGAAGACCCCACTAGAGAAACCTACCATGGAAGACACACTAGAGAAACCTACCATGGAAGACACACTAGAGAAACCTACCATGGAAGACACACTAGAGAAACCTACCATGGAAGACCCCACTAGAGAAACCTACCATGGAAGACACACTAGAGAAACCTACCATAGAAGATCCCACTAGAGAAACCTACCATGGAAGACCCCACTAGAGAAACCTACCATGGAAGACCCCACTAGAGAAACCTACCATAGAAGACCCCACTAGAGAAACCTACCATAGAAGATCCCACTAGAGAAACCTACCATAGATGACCCCACTAGAGAAACCTACCATGGAAGACACACTAGAGAAACCTACCATGGAAGACCCCACTAGAGAAAACCTACCATGGAAGACACACTAGAGAAACCTACCATAGATGACCCCACTAGAGAAACCTACCATGGAAGACACACTAGAGAAACCTACCATAGAAGACCCCACTAGAGAAACCTACCATGGAAGACACACTAGAGAAACCTACCATAGAAGACCCCACTAGAGAAACCTACCATGGAAGACACACTAGAGAAACCTACCATGGAAGACACACTAGAGAAACCTACCATAGAAGATCCCACTAGAGAAACCTACCATGGAAGACCCCACTAGAGAAACCTACCATGGAAGACCCCACTAGAGAAACCTACCATAGAAGACCCCACTAGAGAAACCTACCATAGAAGATCCCACTAGAGAAACCTACCATAGAAGATCCCACTAGAGAAACCTACCATGGAAGACACACTAGAGAAACCTACCATGGAAGATCCCACTAGAGAAACCTACCATGGAAGACACACTAGAGAAACCTACCATGGAAGACCCCACTAGAGAAACCTACCATGGAAGACCCCACTAGAGAAACCTACCATGGAAGACACCACTAGAGAAACCTACCATGGAAGACCCCACTAGAGAAACCTACCATGGAAGACCCACTAGAGAAACCTACCATGGAAGACCCCACTAGAGAAACCTACCATGGAAGACACCACTAGAGAAACCTACCATGGAAGACCCCACTAGAGAAACCTACCATGGAAGACCCCACTAGAGAAACCTACCATGGAAGACCCCACTAGAGAAACCTACCATGGAAGACACACTAGAGAAACCTACCATGGAAGACCCCACTAGAGAAACCTACCATGGAAGACCCCACTAGAGAAACCTACCATGGAAGACCCCACTAGAGAAACCTACCATGGAAGACCCCACTAGAGAAACCTACCATGGAAGACCCCACTAGAGAAACCTACCATGGAAGACACACTAGAGAAACCTACCATGGAAGACCCCACTAGAGAAAACCTACCATGGAAGACCCCACTAGAGAAACCTACCATGGAAGACACACTAGAGAAACCTACCATGGAAGACCCCACTAGAGAAACCTACCATGGAAGACACACTAGAGAAACCTACCATGGAAGACCCCACTAGAGAAACCTACCATGGAAGACACACTAGAGACCTACCATGGAAGACACACTAGAGAAACCTACCATAGATGACCCCACTAGAGAAACCTACCATGGAAGACCCCACTAGAGAAACCTACCATGGAAGACCCCACTAGAGAAACCTACCATGGAAGACCCCACTAGAGAAACCTACCATGGAAGACACACTAGAGAAACCTACCATAGAAGATCCCACTAGAGAAACCTACCATGGAAGACCCCACTAGAGAAACCTACCATGGAAGACACACTAGAGAAACCTACCATAGAAGACACACTAGAGAAACCTACCATGGAAGACACACTAGAGAAACCTACCATGGAAGACCCCACTAGAGAAACCTACCATGGAAGACACACTAGAGAAACCTACCATAGAAGACACACTAGAGAAACCTACCATAGAAGACACACTAGAGAAACCTACCATGGAAGACACACTAGAGAAACCTACCATGGAAGACCCCACTAGAGAAACCTACCATAGAAGACACACTAGAGAAACCTACCATGGAAGACACACTAGAGAAACCTACCATGGAAGACACACTAGAGAAACCTACCATGGAAGACCCCACTAGAAAAACCTACCATGGAAGACACACTAGAGAAACCTACCATGGAAGACACACTAGAGAAACCTACCATAGAAGACCCCACTAGAGAAACCTACCATGGAAGACACACTAGAGAAACCTACCATAGATAACCCCACTAGAGAAACCTACCATGGAAGACACACTAGAGAAACCTACCATAGAAGACCCCACTAGAGAAACCTACCATGGAAGACACACTAGAGAAACCTACCATGGAAGACCCCACTAGAGAAACCTACCATGGAAGACCCCACTAGAGAAACCTACCATGGAAGACACACTAGAGAAACCTACCATAGAAGATCCCACTAGAGAAACCTACCATGGAAGACCCCACTAGAGAAACCTACCATGGAAGACCCCACTAGAGAAACCTACCATAGAAGACCCCACTAGAGAAACCTACCATAGAAGATCCCACTAGAGAAACCTACCATAGATGACCCCACTAGAGAAACCTACCATGGAAGACACACTAGAGAAACCTACCATGGAAGACCCCACTAGAGAAACCTACCATGGAAGACCCTACTAGAGAAACCTACCATGGAAGACCCCACTAGAGAAACCTACCATGGAAGACCCCACTAGAGAAACCTACCATGGAAGACACCACTAGAGAAACCTACCATGGAAGACCCCACTAGAGAAACCTACCATGGAAGACACCACTAGAGAAACCTACCATGGAAGACCCCACTAGAGAAACCTACCATGGAAGACCCCACTAGAGAAACCTACCATGGAAGACCCCACTAGAGAAACCTACCATGGAAGACCCCACTAGAGAAACCTACCATGGAAGACACACTAGAGAAACCTACCATGGAAGACCCCACTAGAGAAACCTACCATGGAAGACCCCACTAGAGAAACCTACCATGGAAGACCCCACTAGAGAAACCTACCATGGAAGACCCCACTAGAGAAACCTACCATGGAAGACCCACTAGAGAAACCTACCATGGAAGACACACTAGAGAAACCTACCATGGAAGACCCCACTATAGAAAACCTACCATGGAAGACCCCACTAGAGAAACCTACCATGGAAGACACACTAGAGAAACCTACCATGGAAGACCCCACTAGAGAAACCTACCATGGAAGACACACTAGAGAAACCTACCATGGAAGACCCCACTAGAGAAACCTACCATGGAAGACACACTAGAGACCTACCATGGAAGACACACTAGAGAAACCTACCATAGATGACCCCACTAGAGAAACCTACCATGGAAGACCCCACTAGAGAAACCTACCATGGAAGACCCCACTAGAGAAACCTACCATGGAAGACCCCACTAGAGAAACCTACCATGGAAGACACACTAGAGAAACCTACCATGGAAGACCCCACTAGAGAAACCTACCATAGAAGATACCACTAGAGAAACCTACCATGGAAGACCCCACTAGAGAAACCTACCATGGAAGACCCCACTAGAGAAACCTACCATGGAAGACCCCACTAGAGAAACCTACCATGGAAGACCCACTAGAGAAACCTACCATGGAAGACCCCACTAGAGAAACCTACCATGGAAGACACACTAGAGAAACCTACCATGGAAGACACCACTAGAGAAACCTACCATGGAAGACCCCACTAGAGAAACCTACCATGGAAGACACACTAGAGAAACCTACCATGGAAGACCCCACTAGAGAAACCTACCATGGAAGACACACTAGAGAAACCTACCATGGAAGACACACTAGAGAAACCTACCATGGAAGACACACTAGAGAAACCTACCATGGAAGACACACTAGAGAAACCTACCATGGAAGACACATTAGAGAAACCTACCATAGAAGACACACTAGAGAAACCTACCATGGAAGACCCCACTAGAGAAACCTACCATGGAAGACACACTAGAGAAACCTACCATAGAAGACACACTAGAGAAACCTACCATAGAAGACACACTAGAGAAACCTACCATAGAAGACACACTAGAGAAACCTACCATGGAAGACACACTAGAGAAACCTACCATGGAAGACCCCACTAGAGAAACCTACCATAGAAGACACACTAGAGAAACCTACCATGGAAGACACACTAGAGAAACCTACCATGGAAGACACACTAGAGAAACCTACCATGGAAGACCCCACTAGAGAAACCTACCATGGAAGACACACTAGAGAAACCTACCATGGAAGACACACTAGAGAAACCTACCATAGATGACCCCACTAGAGAAACCTACCATGGAAGACACACTAGAGAAACCTACCATAGAAGACCCCACTAGAGAAACCTACCATGGAAGACACACTAGAGAAACCTACCATAGAAGACCCCACTAGAGAAACCTACCATGGAAGACACACTAGAGAAACCTACCATAGATGACCCCACTAGAGAAACCTACCATGGAAGACACACTAGAGAAACCTACCATAGAAGACCCCACTAGAGAAACCTACCATGGAAGACACACTATAGAAACCTACCATGGAAGACCCCACTAGAGAAACCTACCATGGAAGACACACTAGAGAAACCTACCATAGAAGATCCCACTAGAGAAACCTACCATGGAAGACCCCACTAGAGAAACCTACCATGGAAGACCCCACTAGAGAAACCTACCATAGAAGACCCCACTAGAGAAACCTACCATAGAAGATCCCACTAGAGAAACCTACCATAGATGACCCCACTAGAGAAACCTACCATGGAAGACACACTAGAGAAACCTACCATGGAAGACCCCACTAGAGAAAACCTACCATGGAAGACCCTACTAGAGAAACCTACCATGGAAGACCCCACTAGAGAAACCTACCATGGAAGACCCCACTAGAGAAACCTACCATGGAAGACACCACTAGAGAAACCTACCATGGAAGACCCCACTAGAGAAACCTACCATGGAAGACACCACTAGAGAAACCTACCATGGAAGACCCCACTAGAGAAACCTACCATGGAAGACCCCACTAGAGAAACCTACCATGGAAGACCCCACTAGAGAAACCTACCATGGAAGACCCCACTAGAGAAACCTACCATGGAAGACACACTAGAGAAACCTACCATGGAAGACCCCACTAGAGAAACCTACCATGGAAGACCCCACTAGAGAAACCTACCATGGAAGACCCCACTAGAGAAACCTACCATGGAAGACCCCACTAGAGAAACCTACCATGGAAGACCCCACTAGAGAAACCTACCATGGAAGACACACTAGAGAAACCTACCATGGAAGACCCCACTAGAGAAAACCTACCATGGAAGACCCCACTAGAGAAACCTACCATGGAAGACACACTAGAGAAACCTACCATGGAAGACCCCACTAGAGAAACCTACCATGGAAGACACACTAGAGAAACCTACCATGGAAGACCCCACTAGAGAAACCTACCATGGAAGACACACTAGAGACCTACCATGGAAGACACACTAGAGAAATCTACCATAGATGACCCCACTAGAGAAACCTACCATGGAAGACCCCACTAGAGAAACCTACCATGGAAGACCCCACTAGAGAAACCTACCATGGAAGACCCCACTAGAGAAACCTACCATGGAAGACACACTAGAGAAACCTACCATGGAAGACCCCACTAGAGAAACCTACCATAGAAGATACCACTAGAGAAACCTACCATGGAAGACCCCACTAGAGAAACCTACCATGGAAGACCCCACTAGAGAAACCTACCATGGAAGACCCCACTAGAGAAACCTACCATGGAAGACCCCACTAGAGAAACCTACCATGGAAGACCCCACTAGAGAAACCTACCATGGAAGACACACTAGAGAAACCTACCATGGAAGACACCACTAGAGAAACCTACCATGGAAGACCCCACTAGAGAAACCTACCATGGAAGACACACTAGAGAAACCTACCATGGAAGACCCCACTAGAGAAACCTACCATGGAAGACACACTAGAGAAACCTACCATGGAAGACACACTAGAGAAACCTACCATGGAAGACACACTAGAGAAACCTACCATGGAAGACACACTAGAGAAACCTACCATGGAAGACACACTAGAGAAACCTACCATGGAAGACACACTAGAGAAACCTACCATGGAAGACACACTAGAGAAACCTACCATGGAAGACACATTAGAGAAACCTACCATAGAAGACACACTAGAGAAACCTACCATGGAAGACCCCACTAGAGAAACCTACCATGGAAGACACACTAGAGAAACCTACCATGGAAGACACACTAGAGAAACCTACCATAGAAGACACACTAGAGAAACCTACCATAGAAGACACACTAGAGAAACCTACCATGGAAGACACACTAGAGAAACCTACCATAGAAGACACACTAGAGAAACCTACCATGGAAGACCCCACTAGAGAAACCTACCATAGAAGACACACTAGAGAAACCTACCATGGAAGACACACTAGAGAAACCTACCATGGAAGACCCCACTAGAGAAACCTACCATAGAAGACACACTAGAGAAACCTACCATGGAAGACCCCACTAGAGAAACCTACCATGGAAGACACACTAGAGAAACCTACCATGGAAGACACACTAGAGAAACCTACCATGGAAGACACACTAGAGAAACCTACCATGGAAGACCCCACTAGAGAAACCTACCATGGAAGACACACTAGAGAAACCTACCATGGAAGACACACTAGAGAAACCTACCATGGAAGACACACTAGAGAAACCTACCATGGAAGACACACTAGAGAAACCTACCATAGAAGACACACTAGAGAAACCTACCATGGAAGACACACTAGAGAAACCTACCATGGAAGACCCCACTAGAGAAACCTACCATGGAAGACACACTAGAGAAACCTACCATAGAAGACACACTAGAGAAACCTACCATAGAAGACACACTAGAGAAACCTACCATAGAAGACACACTAGAGAAACCTACCATGGAAGACACACTAGAGAAACCTACCATGGAAGACCCCACTAGAGAAACCTACCATAGAAGACACACTAGAGAAACCTACCATGGAAGACACACTAGAGAAACCTACCATGGAAGACACACTAGAGAAACCTACCATGGAAGACCCCACTAGAGAAACCTACCATGGAAGACACACTAGAGAAACCTACCATGGAAGACACACTAGAGAAACCTACCATAGATGACCCCACTAGAGAAACCTACCATGGAAGACACACTAGAGAAACCTACCATGGAAGACACACTAGAGAAACCTACCATAGAAGACCCCACTAGAGAAACCTACCATGGAAGACACACTAGAGAAACCTACCATAGAAGACCCCACTAGAGAAACCTACCATGGAAGACACACTAGAGAAACCTACCATAGATGACCCCACTAGAGAAACCTACCATGGAAGACACACTAGAGAAACCTACCATAGAAGACCCCACTAGAGAAACCTACCATGGAAGACACACTAGAGAAACCTACCATGGAAGACCCCACTAGAGAAACCTACCATGGAAGACACACTAGAGAAACCTACCATAGAAGATCCCACTAGAGAAACCTACCATGGAAGACCCAACTAGAGAAACCTACCATGGAAGACCCCACTAGAGAAACCTACCATGGAAGACACACTAGAGAAACCTACCATAGAAGACCCCACTAGAGAAACCTACCATAGAAGATCCCACTAGAGAAACCTACCATAGATGACCCCACTAGAGAAACCTACCATGGAAGACACACTAGAGAAACCTACCATGGAAGACCCCACTAGAGAAACCTTATTGTTGCCATGTGTAGTGAAATCATTTCTAGTTATACATTTTTTGTCAACTCTAGATTATGACACCTTTTGTTAACTTTCAGCTTAAACTTCACAAACTCAGAATACAAATTTTTCAAATTCAGTAGTTTGCCATGAGCAAACATTTCCTCTTTTTTTTTTCTTATAATGTGGGAAACCTCTTTGGCTGATGTGAGACATCAGACAAACCTTTGTAACACAGGATAGGCATCAAACAACATTAAGAAGCCTGATGTATCACATCCAGTTTCTATCTCTCTTTTAGTGTAAACACACGGTTGCGTAGCAAAAATTCTAAGAAAATACTATTTTTGGAACTCCAAGTGTAACATTTAGTGTTCATAATTTTTACGAAGGTGTGAAAACGTGGCTCACAGATGTGTCATAATCTAGGGTTAATGTTTGATTTGTAAACAGTTTTAGACACCAAACATTATCCAAAGTCACTTCAAATGTGTACCTAAATTTTAATTAATTAATGTTTTCATCATTTTTGTTAGCTCATTTTTGTCCTTAATTGAAGTCTTTTTTTTTACATGATTTAATAGCTTCATACTAGGCATACAAATTATTTTTGTTGACACTTTCATTTCAGCTGTTTACATTCTTATTCACTTTTACATTTCTTGTCATCTTTTTCTATTTAATCTGCTAATGATTAACATTTAGTTAACTTATTAATCTACTTTGACAATCATTTCTAAATCTATCATTAACACCTATAATGACTACCCCAAGTTTTCATTTCCTTTGATTTTTATCTGTTGTGAAGTTAAATTTAATGAATTGCTTGCATGCCATGAGATTTTACTTTTTTAAAATTTCCTTACTGCTTGGGTTAGTCTTTCTTTTTATTAAAATGTCTGGTGTCCAAATCCTCTTTTGCTGCACTGCACACCTGTCCCATTATTCTTGGTACTCCAGATTAATAAGACATTTTTTTCTGCCTTTTCCAGCATTTGTCTGGTGTTTACTCCGCTCCACATCACCCTTAACACATTCATTACCAAGAGCCACACAAACTGACTCTAGTTAGGGACTCATTAAACCCTAAAGCCAGATTTTGCTGCTTTTAACTTATTAGACCTTTCCGCAGCTTTTTCCTCTACAACTTTTAAATAAAACCTTGTAACTCTCTTATTTCTTCTGTGTACACCTTTAGATTTTAATATAAATAAGTTCAAAGAAAGCATTCATCAGCTCAAAGATGATAAGGCAAGCTCATTTAACCTCTTTTCTGACTTCTGGAACAAAATATCAGAACGACCCACATGTGTTAAATCAATTATCATTTATTTTCTCTTTTTTTTTATTTCAAAGTGCATCATTACTATTTTCAAAATGGAGACTGTCCTTTTATAAACAGTTACGTGAAATGTTTTTCTGCTAATGGGCAATTAGTTGTTTGTTTATTTGCACTAGTTGCTTTGTAAGTAGATATCTATAAGTTTTCCATTTGCCAGGTTGCACTCATTGGCCATAAACTCATCACCACAAACACAAAACTTAGACCACAAACACAAAACTTAGGCTATTCAAATCAAATGTACTATCAACCCTTACGTATGCGTGTGAAAGCTGGAAAACAACAAGAGATATAGAAACAAAGTTGAACGCATTTGAAAATAAATGTCTAAGGAAAATACTTGGTATAGTGTGGAACGAATTCAAAAGAAACGAGGAAATTAGAGAAATTGCCAATCAACCACTAATATCTTCAGTAATCAAGAAAAGATGATGGTCATATGTTGGACATGTGATGAGAAGAGATAATAACTGAATAGTAAAGCAAGCCCTCATGTGGGAAACAACAGGTAAGAGGAAAAGAGGAAGACCCAGAGAGACACTGAAAAGAACATTGATGAGAGAGGCAAGAGCAGCAGGAATAGGCTCCCTCAATGAGATAGAACTGCTTGCACAGAGCAGAGACAAATGGCGAGATTTGATAAAATATCTTTAAAAGAATTGAAAACTGCTAGAACAAAAATTCAGATAAGAGAAGGAGTATCTTGGTCTACGCCCTATGGGCCGGCTACAGCTCGAAAGGTAGATAGATAGATAGAT
This sequence comes from Megaustenia siamemsis, assembly GCA_032433765.1. Classification (NCBI taxonomy): domain Eukaryota; kingdom Metazoa; phylum Mollusca; class Gastropoda; order Stylommatophora; family Ariophantidae; genus Megaustenia; species Megaustenia siamemsis. The sequence continues at coordinate 7,975,678 of JAVIAB010000159.1, forward strand.
AGATAGATAGATAGATAGATAGATAGATAGATAGATAGATAGATAGATAGATTGATTAGATATATTGATTAGATAGATAGATAGAATAGATTAGATAGATAGACAGACAGACTGACTGACTGACTCATTGGCCAAGGGTTTTGGTCTGAATTTTGAGATATGAGCTGACATTTCTGACAATAAACTAGATCTTGATCCTTCCTGTGCCACTAGACATTGCACAGGTCTTGTAGTGATTTTTGCCATCTATCTCTATTTGGGGCGGGATGTTCAATCTTATAGAATGAGTCTTTGCATGTCAACTTTGCTTCTCTTATAAGTGTTCTTTTCAGTATCTCTCTAGGTCTTCCTCTTTTTCTGTATCCTGATGTTTCCCATATAAGAGGCTTGTTTCCCAACACATGTCTGTGTCTATCCTCCTAATTGTAGATGAGATCTGAGGTCTCAATATTTGTTTTAGGCTGCCATTGGTCTTTGATTATTCTGCTTTTTTTTCTTTTTACTTTGTATTGAAAAAAAAATTATTTCTTGATATGATAATCAGTTGCTTTCTGTCAGTGAGAGGCTACAGTGGTCTTCATTTCATGAGTTTTGTGGATATAAATGGACACAATTTTCTACTATGTGTTTTACTAGTGTAAAATGTCTATAGTTTTAGCTGCTTGATGCCATTGTATGTTCATCTGTGTATGCTTTTTTACATCTTTACTGGTGGCTGCCCCATGCAATGTTTGATATTTCTACTTATCTCCGAATGTTTTGCTATATGCATTAATTGTGAATTATTGTTTACTACAATTGTTATATTTAACACTTCAACAGTTAAAATGGATGTACAGCACATAAATAAAATGAATTGTTTGATTACAGTAATAATTGTTTATTTTTTAAATTTTGCATCATCACTATACCCCTCTAATTCTATTACTGTCTGCGTTTCTATATTTCTATTTATGGATCTTTGTTTATGTAGGCCATCATTTATGTTTCTGTCTATTCAATTATACCAATTTTTCTGAGGGAAGGTGCCGGACAGAAACAGAGCTGGAAGCTGCCAACAACTCATAGCTGATGGCTTGTGCCAGGGTCTGTGAACCAGAACCATCCAGACCCTACTGTATCTCTTCACTGTACCTCTAGTAACAGACCAACCAGTCTAGTCTAGCCAAGTGAGTAGGGATCAAAGAGGGAAGGCAACCCATTACTCAAAAATGACATGCTGAAGTCGGATGTGTTGGGCAGAAAGGCACAAATATACCACAGCGCATCTATGTCCACTTAACATCTTATTAAGGATGAATGACAAAAAGGACTATCCATTTCTGTAATAGTCATTGGGTGACCCCCAGTCAGAAATAAAGATATCAACATTTTAAAGTATCTTTTTTGTGCCCATATCTGTAATGATTATTTTTAAGTCCACAATTTCCAAGTCTAGAAGAGACAACAGAGGATATCAATGATACAAGGGCTCTTGCTGATGTTCTATGCTCTAGATGATGGTTTTAAAAACAGGATGAGACTGGTATTGATGATCCTTACAAATGTAGCTGTCCACGGAAAGTTCTCAACAGAAATGGATTTTTTTTTTTTTTTTTTGCATTTGCCAGCTTTGACCTCTGGTGAAGTCCCTAGAGACTAGGAACTGAGTTTTGCGTGTTAATCCATTTTTCCTTGGCAGCCATGTGCACAGGGGTCCCTCGCCGTACAGGCAGATAACTCCGTCTTCGGAGGTACTCATATTTTTTTCAGTCGATGAGTAATTGATGTTTCAAGCCGGGTCTCCCTAATGAGACCAGGGGTGGTTACCGCAGAGAGAAGTTATAAATAATAATCTTAACTGGTTCAGCTGGGATTTTAACTCACAACCGCTCTGTCTCAAGGCAGGTGTCTTGCCTTGACACCAAGCAGTCCCCCAATAGAAATTGATTGAAAGGAGGTTGTTTTATACCTTATGCTACTATCTGGACTGCTGTAAATTAGGTATATGGTGTTTGGCTATAGATTCATCAGCTTATGGGCACATGCCCTGTGATATTTCTATACTGGAGAGTCTAGGATTTGTCCTTACTCAAGTTTTTAGCTAGAAAATGACTTGTCCATCAGTGTGGAACAAATGTTGGATCTGCTACAAAATATTGCAACCAGAGCAAAGTTCAATGTGCTCTTACACTGTCACCCATTGCCTCTATGCAGAGCTACTTGATCATGCTGGTCACGTAATATTAATTTTAAAGTAATGGAACCATCAATTCCAGAGCAGCAGTGCCTGTGCAAGATGTCTCAGGTACAAGAAAACTGGTGCTCTCAGATCTTTATTTACCATGTGGTTGTCATGCTAGTCATTATCATTGAAAGTTATAATTTTATAGTGCTATCTATATCAAACCAATGTTGTTTATGGCTGCAAATCATGGACAGTAACAAAGAGATACTATGCCAGATATGAATTGAAATCTCTATTTTCTTTTAAGAAATAATAAAGTTGTGGACAGCCCACAAATCCAATGAGAAGATACTAAGAGGCAAAGGAAAATAGAATAGGATAATAGAAAATATTATAAAACAAATCAGGAAAAGGCTGTCCAGATTTGTGGTGCATGTATGAAAAAGAGGCAGGTTGGACTGCTTAGCAACAAGAAGGAAAATATGAATGTCAGAAAGTTGGAGACAAAGGGAAAAGATGCTGGATGGTTTAATGGAGAAGATCAACAAAACAATTGTCACAGCTCACAAAATCAAAGATTATGAAGGACATGATATTCAATGCCTTTAAGCATGCACCATGAATGATTACTCAATGTCAAGAGAACATGAAACACACACTTTTCAATAACAAAGTGTTATAAGCATAAACATTAATTGATATTTCTCACTTTATGTTTTAATTGTTCATATTTCCTCATCAAAATATTGATAATAATTAAGCTAAATCCAACATTAGTTTCATACACAACCATTCTAAACATACACAACCATTCTAAACATACACAACCATTCTAAACATACACAACCATTCTAAACATACACAACAATTCTAAACATACACAACCATTCTAAACATACACAACAATTCTAAACATACACAACCATTCTAAACATACACAATAATTCTAAACATGCACAACCATTCTAAACATACACAACCATTCTTCAGACTTCTGATTTCAAGATGGTGCGGTCATGTTTGCATCAACAATCACTGTTACATTTTTTTGCTGGAAAGATGGTTAATTCTATCTTTCCAATGCAGATAAGTGTTTAGATCAAAAGTTGCACTGTTGGGATATTTGCCGGTGAAGCAGATTATCTGAAATCCACTACAGTGTGCTCAATAGTGTGTTTTGTGTTGATTGCAATATACTTTATCATTGGTATACCAGTCATTATGGCGGATAGGCAGCAAGAACAGTTTGAGGCTCAGTCTGAAAAGTGTTCCTTGTTGCAGTTTCCTCATATTCCAAGTCCAGCTTGCTGCCGGAGCTACTGAGTTTACTGCTCTTTGCACACCATGAGCTGTGCGTTTCATCCATTTAAATTGTGTTTCGATATTTCAATTGCTTACGATGAATGATGATATCGTATGAAGGGAAACAGATGGCTGTGTTCGCTTTCTGTGCGGTTTCACCTTATGTCTTTTGGTGTGTGCTGAGACTGCTATGATAGGGACTGCAGCTACCTTTCTTTGTTTGGGAGATGAAACAATTCGGATGAATTCACTGTCATGGGCGGTTGAGCAATTATGGATTTTAATTTGTTTGCAGTGATACCGGGGCCTTCCATAAGCATAACCAATCAGCAACCATTCTATTGCACAAGGGAAATAAAGGCTAGAAAAGATAAACCCCTTGCTTGTCCCACTGAAGATGGGTGTGATGGAGATTGTAATACGTCAGTGATGTAAACAACAAAACAATCTACAATCAACATCATTCTCTTTGAGAGCACATGACAAACCAAATCCTTCAGTGAACATAAAATAAATAAATATCATTATCAAGTACCGGGCCTGCTGGCATAGGTAATCATGTCTCTCCACAACTTTCGATCTTGACAGTTATTTATCCTTTCTGTTGTTGACCCTCTGCCAAGCCATTAAATAAATATATCTATATATATTACTGCACTAAAATAGTTTCATAGTTGATCTTTCTCATATCACATATTTTCTCTTAATTGTTATGTTATTTAGTGAAAATACACTGTGACTAAGCACTTGTAAGGCTTTTCTCATGAATGGATTTCCTTGTGTTTTTTAAGACTGGTGATGTAAGCAAACTTCACGTCACATACTTCACATTTGTAAGGCTTCTCTCCTGTGTGTGTTCTCTTGTGTTTAACTAGTCTGCAATTATGAGCAAAATCTGCACCACACACATCACATTTGTAAGGCTTCTGTCCTGTATGTGTTTTCTTGTGTCGTATTTGACAGCTACTCCTAGCAAAACCTACACCACACATATCACATTTGTAAGGCTTTTCTCCTGTATGTGTTCTCATATGACTTGTCAAATGTATACTCCGAGTAAAGCTAGTACCACACACATCACATTTGTAAGGTTTCTCTTGTGTATGTGTTCTCTTGTGTCGTATCAGACTGCTCATCACAGCAAAACCTACATCACACAAATCACATTTAATCGGCTTCTCTCCTGTATGTGTTCTCATATGACTTGTCAAATGTATACTCCAAGTAAAGCTAGTACCTGTCCATTTACTTGTACTCTGACTTGTCTGCCCATTTACTTGTACTCTGACTTGTCTGCCCATTTACTTGTACTCTGACTTGTCTGCCCATTTACTTGTACTCTGACTTGTCTGCCCATTTACTTGTACTCTGACTTGTCTGCCCATTTACTTGTACTCTGGCTTGTCTGCCCATTTACTTGTACTCTGGCTGGTCTGCCCATTTACTTGTACTCTCTGCTGGTCTGCCCATTTAATTGTACTCTGACTGGTCTACCCATTTACTTGTACTCTGGTCTGTCCATTTACTTGTACTCTGGATGGTCTACCCATTCACTTGTACTCTGACTGGTCTACCCATTTACTTGTACTCTGGTCTACCCATTTACTTGTACTCTTGGCTGGTCTGCCCATTTACTTGTACTCTCTGCTGGTCTGCCCATTTACTTGTACTCTGGTTGGTCTGTCCATTTACTTGTACTCTGACTTATCTGTCCATTTACTTGTACTCTGCTGGTCTGCCCATTTACTTGTACTCTGGCTGGTCTGCCCATTTACTTGTACTCTGACTGATCTGCCCATTTACTTGTACTCTGACTTGTCAGCCCATTTACTTGTACTCTGGATGGTCTACCCATTTACTTGTACTCTGACTGGTCTACCCATTTACTTGTACTCTGACTTGTCAGCCCATTTACTTGTACTCTGGATGGTCTGTCCATTTACTTGTACTCTGATTTGTCAGCCCATTTACTTGTACTCTGACTTGTCTACCCATTTACTTGTAATCTGCTGGTCTACCCATTTACTTGTACTCTGACTTGTCTACCCATTTACTTGTAATCTGCTGGTCTACCCATTTACTTGTACTCTGACTTGTCTGCCCATTTACTTGTACTCTGGTTGGTCTGCCCATTTACTTGTACTCTGACTTGTCTACCCATTTACTTGTAATCTGCTGGTCTACCCATTTACTTGTACTCTGGATCATCTGTTTTCAATAGTGACTAACATTTCTAAATTCTCCCTTAAATATTATTTCCACACATTATGACATCCAATCAATCTTTCCAGACTATATCAAATGCCTTTTCTAATTCTTCCAAGACTATTAAAGTGTTTTTTTCTCTCAGAAAGCATCCTCTATTTCCTGGACTATATGGGTGATCTGGTCTTCAGTAGTTCTTTGTTGTTGGGAGCCTCAATTCTGTGGCTTTAATAGTTGCTATTCTTACAGGTGCTACATCAGTCTGGTGTTTTAATCATGAATTCCATTAGTTTGTCTTAATCAGCTGAGCAGATTGATAGGTCTCTAGACATTTGGCTCTGATTGGACTTTCCTCTTCTTTGGTACAATTCCACCTTTCCAAGTGTAAAGCATGACAGACAGTAGCTTCTATTTTACTTTTGTGCCACGTTTTAGCATTTCATTTATATCTCCATCTTTTCCATTTGCTCTATGGTTACATTTTGTCATCATGATGTGTTGTTCTGCTACAGAGTTAGTGTTGTCATAGATTGTGTGTTTGTCACTTATAGAGCATTTTTACAGTCTGCTGATATATCAATGTGACTTGCATAGGCAAAGTGATTGTAACAATACATTTGTAGCTCTTGTCACTGAAAGCATGTTGGTCTGATGTTTTATTGTGATTTGTTTGTTGCTGTCACTTCATTATTTAAGGCTCTGGTCAGCTTCCATAATTTGTGTTCCTCCCTGTCAAGGTTAAGATTTGTTTGTCTTTTTCTGCCAACATTACCTTGTATTCTGATTTATTGTATATTTGTATTTTGCAGCTTCCGGTGCAACCCAAGATGGCAGTGTCTTTTTACAGATTCGTTGCCAATGAAGTGTGATTTCACTGCTGTGATTCTGAATGAGAAAATAAAAAGCCCATGGTGTGTCCATGTGCAGTAGAGCTGACTGACTGGGATTGGCCAGTCTATAACATGGAAACAGGTTCTGGACCGTGCGACTGAGTAATCGGGCATGAGTCTAATCCATGAACAGCCACAGATTTTCAGCGACAAAATCAACAACGATGACAAGAAGTGTTCAGATGAGGCCTAAATAACAACATGAAAGAATGAAAATAAGAAAAGGCAAACATGCCGGAATGTGTAAGAAACAGTGGATGTGCTAGAGGCTAGGCCTAAATTATGTGCGTGTTACATACAGGAACTGTGTCTCCATACATCAACGATGGTTCATTCTTGAGAAGTTACTGTTTGACGCCAATATAATGATTTTGGAAGAAGCACTTCTTGGTTATAGGACAGTTAGTGCCCCTGGATTTCACTGTTTTTACAATAGATGACACCTTGGACAGGCCATCCTTGGCAGAAACAACATGGTAGCAGCTAAGGTTGATTTGTCTAAGTGGGACAGTGAAGAATTGCAGGTAAATCCGGTTAGGTGTAATGTCCCTGTAATGGGAAGGTGGACACACAACAAAGACACAATCTCTTCATGTTCGAGGAGGAGAACATCAATTTCTGGAGACATTAATGCGAGGCAACCAGTGGGGTAACATCATAACCAACAAGCAGGGAGAAGACTTAAAGAACGCTCTGGTGTCGGCCAATTTAATGTGTTTGAAAGATGGAAGGGCAACCAGAATGGCCACTTGAACAGAGGCCTCTGACAGTGTCACATGACTTGGCACTTGTGTCTTCCACTTTCGTATCAGTTTCCAGGTGGAGGGTACTGAGATTCCATGGAAGTGATCACTATCCATGTGTCATCATAATTGAGAAAGGCAGAAATGGAAGCCAGAAAAGCAAGCACCACACATTCCAATATGAGATCACAGATCAGGACGTCATTAGCAAATTCAGGCACAGGAAACAGGTAGCCCCTCACAGGAGGCAGGATAAATGGATGCAGCTGTCCTAGTGGAACGTAGAAGTCTAGGAACCTTGGCAAAACAAAAGACAACTGGCCAAGACATGGCAGAAAGAATAGAAGAACACAACCTGTGTTCTTGAAGCGTCTGAAAGAAGAGGTCGACCAAAAAATTATTCACTTTAAACTATGTGCTAAGCAGGCTAAGGATGCCATGTCGTATGATTTCTGTATAAAAGTGTGCTCACAAAAATAGCTAGCCATTTTCTGGAAACCTTCATCAGAGCATGAAGGGTGCAACATGACACAAAGGCTTACCAGTCTTCCAGAGCTCAGGCCAGATATGGCACAAATCTGATGAGAGCATGGGGAAGGCCCTGCTTGTCCACTACATTGAGCAGACTGACCAAAGTAATGAGGCTGTAGGAATGAGGATATAGGGGTCACTCTCAGAATTGTGTAAGGATGTAGTGCTGGGAGAAGCTCTCACAATCACAACCGATACCATTCGCACAACACTATAAAGGTCACACAACGCTGCTCCTGGTCCAGATGATGTTCGGTACAATGGCTAAAAAGAGGCAAGTTTTTCATGGGTGGGCTGAGCAGATGTTATTAAACAGGTCTGCTGGTTTACCAATATCAACGTTGGCAAGGAGTAGATAACGGTACCTATGTCATTCAGGGGACATTCTCGTTTATTGTCACACTCGACGGGAAATGTAGGGAACAGAACTCAGTCATGGTCAATGAAGAGGTCAACAGTCTCATCTGAGATAACACCAATGAGAAAGATGCAGTCATCTATACAATGGTTCTGTAATACAACACCGAAGGAGTGCATGGACACTTACAGCACGCTCGGCAAGCAGAATAGTCAAGAAAGACAGTGGTGCATACATTAAGACCACAAGTAGCATAATGGTAGAAGTGATGGCAGAGAACAGGAAATTCATCTGGTTAGAGTTACAAGACCCATGCCTGTATACAGAGTGATTTAATGAGCATGATAAGAAAAATGGAGGTTAGAGTTACAAGACTACACCCATGCCTGTATACTGAGTGATTTAATGAGCATGATAAGAAAAATGGAGGTTAGAGTTACAAGACCCATGCCTGTATACTGAGTGATTTAATGAGCATGATAAGAAAAATGGAGGTTAGAGTTACAAGACTACACCCATGCCTGTATACTGAGTGATTTAATGAGCATGATAAGAAAAATGGAGGTGAGTTCTGAACACAGGCAATGAATAGAGTCATTGCATTAATCAAAAATATTGAAGGTCACATTTGTCTATGTCCCTGAATATGCAGGAGTACAGGGAAATGATAGAGAGGACAGGTTAGCTAGTTGTGCTGTCACTGAAGATAGTCAACCAATGGATCTGGCAGATGTCATAAATCCCCTACAAGATATGGGAAGCGCACAGGACTTTGATAACCATGAGTCCACGTCACTCCTTGTGGATTAAAGCGATGGGAGTTAAGATGGGCACAACGAGAAATGAGAAACTTAGTGGACATATAAGAAGACTTATCAACCAACACAGAACTGGAGTTGTCAGTTGCTGGACACTGCAGGACTTGCTGATGAAGGGATCTGAGCATGTATGGACATGTTCGGAGTGTAATAATGATAACCCGTAAAAAATTCATTTTTGGAGTAGTTGCTTAAATTGAAATGTCTGCTAGAATTTGCTGAAGTGACTGCCTGTGCCAGAATTACAGCTGATCAAGAACCTATATCACGTCCCTATAGTGGTTTGGTAAGCAGTCTAGTCAAGTCAATAAAGACCAATTTGGAAGACTACCTGGTAACAAAAACATGTCTTGTCAAAGTCTAAAGACAAAAATATTACAGCTTGTTGTAGAAGACAATTATGTCAACATAGCTGTTAAGGGCTTCTATTAATTCTGTTTTCTTTGAGAATTCCACTTTTACAAAACTCACACAACACATATAATATTTATAAAACTTTTCTCATGTATTGTTATGTTTGCATATCTTAAGACATTTATTGGAAGCAAAATTTGCATTATACACTTAACACTTGCAAGGCTTTTCTCCTTTATGGGATTTCTTGTGTATTTTAAGACAACGATTGTAAGCAAAATTTGCATCACATACTTCACATTTGTAAGGCTTTTCTCCTGTATGTGTTCTCATGTGTCTTATCAGATTATTACTCTGAGAAAATCCTACCCCACACACATTACATTTGTGAGGCTTCTCTCCTGTATGTGTTCTCTTGTGTTTTATCAGACAAAAACTCTGAGCAAATCCTATACCACACACATCACATTTGTGAAGCTTCTCTCCTGTATGTGTTCTCCTGTGTTTTATCATACTGCTCCTATCAGAAAAACCTGCACCACACACATCACATTTGTAAGGCTTCTCTCCTGTATGTGTTCTCTTGTGTGGTATAAGATTTCTCATCACAGCAAAACCTACACCACATACATCACATTTGTAAGGCTTCTCTCCTGTATGTGTTCTCATATGTTCAGTCATATGTGTACTGCAAGTAAAGCTAGTACCACATACATCACATATGTAAGGTTTCTCTCCTGTATGTGTTCTCTTGTGTCGTATTAGAGTGCTAATTCGAACAAAACCTACACCACACACATCACATTTATACGGCTTCTCTCCTGTATGTATTCTCTTGTGTGGTATAAGACTGCTCATCACGGCAAATCCTAGACCACACACATCACATTTGAAAGGCTTCTCTCCTGTATGTCTTCTCATATGTTCTGTCAAACGTATACTGCGATTAAAGCTAGTACCGCATACATTACATTTGTAAGGCTTCTCTCCTGTATGGATTTTCTCATGTGCTTTAAGATTACTACTGTAAGCAAAATTTGCACCACATATATTGCACTTGTATTTCTTTTCTTCTGTATGTGTCATTTTATGTATTTTGTTATCTGCATGCTGAACATCATCACAATGAATCCCACAATCTAAAGACACAAACATATTCTCCCTTGCTTTCACTTCTCTAGACTTGCTTTCAGTTCCCTGAATTTGGGGGCTAGAATATGGACCATAGCCTTCACCTTGACTGACCTGGGAACAAATGAAGTTAAAATTTAAATGAAGATATTACCCAATCAAATGTTGAAGAGAGAGATAACGCTTGTTTCACAATTTTATTTGTTGTAATACTCAAAGCTTTCTTCTTCTGAATATGATTAACGCATGTACATATTAATATACTAGAAGATGTTGAAAATACATCAGTCATAGAGAACGAATGAAGAAAGACTATCAGGCATTCATGTGGGAACCATCTGGTAAAAGAAAATAAGGCAGACAAAGAGAATCACTATGTGGAACAATTACTAGGGCTGGCTCTATGTGCCATCTCAGACAGAGAGGAAAATGAATGAATGTATATAACAAAGAAAGAGTTACCAGCTGTGACCAGAGTTGCCACCTGTATTTAAAAATATTGGCATCTCATAATTACACGACCATAAATAGTGCATGGTCATTTAAAATAAATAATTGTCTCATTTTTATTAACTATAGTTGTTTACCTCAGCATTGTCAATGTATATAAGTGGCCCATGCACAGGACAGTTTCCTTCACATTTCAACTGACATTTCTCACAATCTAAATATAGATAAATTGTTGACATATTATCAATTTAGTTGATATTCTTTTTCTTCATTTAATTGCATAGCAAAGATGACAGTGTTAAATGGAACACAATTTGTGTATTACTGAACAGAGATTACTGAAATTTTACAATTAAATTATCACATTCATACAGAGAACAGTAATATAAAAACAACAAATTAAATGTAATCAATTATAACAACAGAAAATCTTACAAAATAAATATAAAATCATAAAAATGAGTGAAGACATAAGAACATGAAATATTAAAGAAATGCTAACCATCTAACAACAGCAGAAATTTGTTAAACATATAACAATAGAACAGCTTTAAGATAGCGTTAACATCTCTTATCTCTGTTATGAGCAGTATAAGCTCAATAGTTAGTGAACTGGAACACAAGGGACCAGAGGTCAAGTTTGATTCAATGGCTTCCAGGTTCACTCAGCCTTAAATGGGTAAAGGATTTCTCTGAGAAAGAAAGACAACCAGCTCATAATATCAGCAACAATACTTAAAATGAAATAAGATAAAATGAAATATCAAAGGTCAATAAAAGAAAATGTGAGAATTAACACCATATTTCCTACAAGCCAACTAGTGGCTGGGTGGGTTTTTTTGAAACCAAAAAAAAAAAAAAAAAAAAAAAAAAAACGCCAAACATAAAACTTGTGGCAATGAAAATACTGATTGGCACCACATGGGGAGCCAACATAAACATCCTTATAAAATATACCAGTGAACCTTATGACCCATGTTAAAAAACAGCACAATAGCCTGGACAGCAGCCTTCAAATCAAACAAAGTCCACTGAATAAAGCACAAAAAAGGGCAAGGGCTGATAATTAGAGGGATATAAAATGCACCATTTTAAGAAGTGGCAAAAATTACCAAAATCAAATAAAAAAAATATTAGTTTATATGCACTAAAAAATGCTGACAGAATGATGTACACAATTAAGAATTACTATAATTCAATCCCTGGACAACAAAACTACACAGTAAGTAATGATACAAATAATTACCAAAATCCAATCTCTGAATATAGGCCAACATAGAGAAGCACTAAAATAAATACTAAAATGAGAGACAACAACAGCATGCATCAGCTCCCTTGCCAAGATTGAGCAACTCGCTCAGAACTGATCAATGTGGTGAGATACAATACAGGTCCTGTGCAAGATCTGACAACTGGAAGATCATCAGACACAAGAGTTTAAAATGTCTGCCCTATGTGCCGAGCTCAACTTAAAAGGATAATAGACTGACAGAATCCCTGGACAGTCCCGCGATACAAGAATTACGACAATCCAATCCCTGGACAGTCCCGCGATACAAGAATTACCACAATCCAATCCCTGGACAAGTAAAATATACAGTAAGTGATGCTACATAATCCAAAAAATTAATGTTCATCACATGCGCAAGTGAGTAATAGAACCACAAATCTCTGTATAGAAAACATTTCTATCCATGTAGACGTATTATGCATACAGGAAAACACACAACTTGAGGTTAAAATCCTGGCCCTAGAGACAATAGACAACAACTACAGCACCATTTGAATGGACTCACATTAAAGATCAAATCACCATTTATATACTGAAAATCCATGTACCACTGAACAACCACATCAATAGAATACAATGAAACCAAACTCCAATATGACTGCTCTGTGAACACTCACATGAAACAATAGAACATCCTCTGTTGGACTGACAAAGCTCACTGACATCAAAGTGACTCTACTTCCTCAAACACCTGATAAATGAAATGCCTTGAATGGAACTACAAGGGAACTCAGCAATACCTGCAGACATCATTACATGGTACAGAGCCAAAGGGTGTCAGCTCACTGGCTGCTGGATCCATAACAACAATTGACTCATGTCTACACATACATCTGAAAAGGAACTGTAAAAAATCGAGGAGGAAGCAAATACAGTGGACCAAAAGGGTGCTTGCGAGAGGCAAAACATCACCTCAAACTACAGAACTGAATCAAATGTTTGAACAAAAATATAACAAGTTACTCGCACAAAAATTATAGCAAATTACATACATACAACACACAAAATAAAACAATTTACTCCTACACAAAATAAAAAAAATTACTCCCACACAAAATAAAACAAATTACTCTCAAACAAAATAAAACAAGACAAGGTAGTCCACAGAAAATAGTTCACTTCACAGTCTGCAATTCACATCTGGATTCTTAAAAAAATAAACCACAAGCTACCAAATAGGACATCTTCTCAGATTAAATCTGCTGCCACTGTGGTCATGTAATGGACACCCTCCCAATACTGGATCACTGGAATTATGAGAACCCTCTCCAACACTGACAGCTGAAAAGCTCAATAGAAAGAGAGTGGCCAAGATCATAACACAAGACAGATGGATAACAAGTTGGAAGCAAAGGTCACAGATAAAAAACAGGCAGGATCCCACACATTAGTGTGAGTACAGGTTCTATTGATAACAGGCAGGATCCCACACATTAGTGTGAGTACAGGTTCTGTTGATAACAGGCAGGATCCCACACATTAGTGTGAGTACAGGTTCTATTGATAACAGGCAGGATCCCACACATTAGTGTGAGTACAGGTTCTATTGATAACAGGCAGGATCCCACACATTAGTGTGAGTACAGGTTCTATTGATAACAGGCAGGATCCCACACATTAGTGTGAGTACAGGTTCTGTTGATAACAGGCAGGATCCCATACATTAGTGTGAGTACAGGTTCTATTGATAACAGGCAGGATCCCACACATTAGTGTGAGTACAGGTTCTATTGATAACAGGCAGGATCCCTCACATTAGTGTGAGTACAGGTTCTATTGATAACAGGCAGGATCCCATACATTAGTGTGAGTACAGGTTCTGTTGATAACAGGCAGGATCCCACACATTAGTGTGAGTACAGGTTCTGTTGATAACAGGCAGGATCCCACACATTAGTGTGAGTACAGGTTCTATTGATAACAGGCAGGATCCCACACATTAGTGTGAGTACAGGTTCTATTTATAACAGGCAGGATCCCACACATTAGTGTGAGTACAGGTTCTGTTGATAACAGGCAGGATCCCACACATTAGTGTGAGTACAGGTTCTGTTGATAACAGGCAGGATCCCACACATTAGTGTGAGTACAGGTTCTATTGATAACAGGCAGGATCCCACACATTAGTGTGAGTACAGGTTCTGTTGATAACAGGCAGGATCCCACACATTAGTGTGAGTACAGGTTCTATTGATAACAGGCAGGATCCCACACATTAGTGTGAGTACAGGTTCTATTGATAACAGGCAGGATCCCACACATTAGTGTGAGTACAGGTTCTGTTGATAACAGGCAAATACTTACAGAGAAAACTGTCCTCGTTAGGGCTAGACAGAGATGGGGAACTGACACTTTCCTTCTTTATGACAGTGGTCTTATCACTTTCTCTCTCTCCACTTGCTTCCTTCTTTACTGTCTGACCCTGGAAACATTATTTTGTAATGCCACAGTGTGACCTTGAACTACCAGTACATAGATAACACAAAATGATGGCAAATATAATCTCAATTCTGAAACTTGTTCAGCTCTGTAACTATTTGAAGACTTTACATTGTATTCATGTTGTGATTTTGCTTCAATAAAGGACATGTTACAAAGCTCATACACAGAAGGTCACAACCTGTGAAATGAGGTATTTGAGATGGATAACAAACAACACAAACATCAGATTTTTTTTTCTTTTCTTATTTCTTACATTTTCATGGCTTCTGATGAAATCCTAGTTCTCTAAAGTTTATTTTAAAGAATTCAAATTGAAATGTAACTACACTAAATTTGCATAAGAAATAGTACATTTACATTTTAATATTTCATTGTATTGTGATTGACAGTTTGAGTCAATTGTCCACTTCTTCACTTTTAAATACTAAATGATTTCAAGTCATACAAATATTATTTCCATGATGTGTAATATTTCTTCTTTAATTTGATATATGATATGACATGTTTTATTTAAGAACAAAATTTATACAGAACCTTGACATTGGGTAGTTCACAAATCTAAGTCAGATAATTCAACTCAAGCCAGCAAAATAATCAGGAAAGAAGAGTTAATTTGTGTTGAGAACATGCAGACCTCATTTTTATTTTGGACAACAGACGACAACATCCTAATTCTAGACCACATCAAAGAAGCTAAAATACTTGTGATTATAGATTAAAATTTAGACAGATGAATGATTTAGAAGTTGCCGAGTCAATATAGAATCCCCATAAAGTTTATTAACCTGATAAAAACAATGTATGAAGAAATGAAATATAGTGTTCTGCATGAAATGGAGCTTAAAGTGTTGGCTTTAAGAGTTGCTATTCTTCATGGCATTTGAAAAAAAGAAAAGGAATAAGGCAGGGATGCCTTCTATCTCCATATCTCTTTATGCTGCCAATATATTGGATCATGAGACTAATGCAGAACAACAGAAATGGAATCCAGTGGTCACTGACCAAGCAATTTGATGACTTAGACTGCTTAACAGACCTTCATTAATGGATGCTTGTGGAGAATAAAAGGATGGAAATGGCAGGACAAAATCACTAACTTAGAACTATGGGACAGTACCAGTCAAATGCCAGTGGACAAAGAGATACAATGAAAATCATGGCACTGGATAGGATACACTACACACACTGTGGAAGTCAACTGTCACTGCCATTTTTTTTTTTATCCCCTAGGGGAACAGACAAAGATAAAGACTAACATAATCTTAGAGAAGACAGGTAGAGCTAGAAATGAGGACGATGAGGAAGACATGGAATAATCTTAAAAAATGGCAAGGAACAGAACGGTTTGCAAAGTGTTTGTTGAAGACCTATAATCCACAGGGAGCCAAAAGTGAAATGAAGAGGATAGAATCCAATTTAGAGGTAGAAACAATGGAAACTTGCAGCATCTCAAGTCTAGTAATGTTCAGTTAAACAAAAAAATACAATCATGATCACTGTTGAAAACAGAGTTTTGTTACAAAGAAATAAATATACTCACATCATTATCAAGTTCCAGTTTGAACAAATCTCGAAAAAATGGA
Organism: Megaustenia siamemsis; assembly: GCA_032433765.1. Classification (NCBI taxonomy): domain Eukaryota; kingdom Metazoa; phylum Mollusca; class Gastropoda; order Stylommatophora; family Ariophantidae; genus Megaustenia; species Megaustenia siamemsis. The sequence goes on from JAVIAB010000159.1 coordinate 7,991,943, forward strand.
ATTTTACTTTCTATTTTTACTTCAGGCTGCCAAAAAGAAAAAAAGAAATAAAAAATGTCAATATTGATATTACTTCACAATTTGTTTATATACAAGTACACAACTATCTGAATATTTAAGACTTCAATATATTGTACAAGCTTTAATTGTGTTAATTAGGTCATGGAGTAAGGTCAAGTTTATGGATTAATCCACAGTAAACTGAAGACAACAATATAACTTGTTAGAGTTTTGGAGAAAGCAGAGGAACAAGAAACAATGTATTCTATCTGAGAAATATATTTGGTTAATTCAGAGAAACTTAAATCTGTTCATTTGTTTTACTGACTACTCTAAAGTATTTGGTTGCATACAATAGATGTTGTGAAAAATAATGATAGATGTAGGGCTTTCATCACATTTTGTGCATATCTTCTTTTTCTTAGCAATCTCCTGCTAAATAGGCATGGAGTCCATGTTAGTCTTTGTCTGCCTCTTTCACCTTGTATTTCCACTCTCAATATTACTTTTAGTAGGCTGTTGTGTCTTTTAACATGCCCCAAAAATTGCATTTGTCTTGTTTGAATTGCGTTTAGTTGTTTTCATTTCTCTTTTAATTTTTAGTTGTTTTATGACTTCATCGTTTGTTTTCTTTTATTTCCATACAATTCTACCTATTCTTTGATATATCCACATTTCAAAGACTTCAATTCTCTGTTTTGTTTTCTTGTCTAATGCCCATGTTTCGGCACCATACAGGAATTTTGAGAAGATATAACATTTTGATATTCTTAGTTTTAGCCCTGGTGTTATTTGTTTTGATGTTAGTATATTTCTCATGACATTAAATTTACTTTTTGCCATTTCTATTCTTTTGTTTATTTCAGTTTTACATTTGTCAACACTGGTTATAGTATGTCCAAGGTAGTTGTAGTTCTGAACTGTCTCCAGGTCTATTCCTTCAATTTTGATATCCACTTGTGGATTTTGAGTATTTTCTTTGTTTATGATCATAGTTTTAGTCTTTTTGATATTCATATCTAGTCCATATTTTTTGCTTGTCATGTTTATTTCATTAAGTAATTGTTGTAGATCTTTAGGATTTTCTGCTAGTGGTACAGTATCATCAGTATATCTTAGGTTATTGATTATCTTTCCATTAATGTGTAGGCCTGGCATCCCTATGATGCTTTTAAAGATTTGCTCACTGTATAGATTGAACAAGCTTGGTGATAGGATGCATCCTTGTCTTACTCCTCTTTTTATATCAATGGGAGTAGAGTTCTCTTGATATATTTTATTATTGCTATTTGCTACCAGTATAAATGACATATTAGTCGTATGTCCATGTTGTCTACATTTATTTCTTTTAGGCATTCTATAAGTTGTTTGTGGTGTACTCTATCAAAAGTTTAGGTGTAGTTTAGGAAGCAGGCATATATTGGTTTGTTTACTTCAGTGTACTTTTCTATTAATATTCTCATGTAGAATATGGCTTCTTTTGTCCCACTATTTTTTCTCAATCCAAAATGCTACTCATCTAATTCAGTATTGATTTTATTCTGAATCCCTTCCTAGACCACCCAGTTCCCCTATATTTTTCTTGACAGTGGGTAAGCCAATATTGTAGGCAGTAACTAATGTTTTTTATGGTACCTTGTAGTGCAACAACAAAATCCTTCTACACTTTTTTATATCAAAATGTTGCTACAGGACTTCAGTGTCAACCATTTAACTCACATTATAAACAGCTTCTTGTTTTATGTTTCCAACTGGTAACAGGCTCTGAGTTTCCATATTTCTGGTAGTCTGAGAATGGAAAAGTATAATCCCATGTCATGAAAGTTAGAAATACAAAAACAATGAAACCAAAGAGCAATATTTTCTTTTCCTTCTGCTTTTGCCCAATCACTATTCCTCTTCACTGTCTGTCTTTCTCCTATTTATCTATTAAATAGATGTGGATGCATTGTGTCACTATTTTATGACAAGCCACAATGTTTTCATCTTTCAGCCCAACAGATCCATTTTTGGCTTGGGTAGATTTCTAATTTATCAATTTTTGCCATGGCAGTGGCCATTTTGAAACCCTCAAATAAAAGCAAGTAAATGACAAATAAAGTTGACAATGACAAATGTCAGCTTAGCAGGAAGTGCAGCAATTGGGCTACAGAACCACCATTGTCATAATATGGGATTCTATTTAAAAAATGTGTTAACACTTCAGAACGCTGTCATCTACACGAATGGTTTTGTATCCTGTGGACAGCACAGTGGTTGGGAATTTGTGGTATATCACAATGCCAGAAAAGTTGCTAGGGAATCTAGCAAGTGTAGCATTACAGTGTCCAGCATGAGAATGGAGATAGAAGCAGTAGCAATGGTAATAACATGGCTGGTTGCACAGAACACGATTTAGTGACTGACTCACAAAGTATGCTTCAGAACCTTTGGTGGACAGTGTATGCAGCAGGTGTGAATGCAGCTCTTGGATATAACCTGGGTATACTGTCTAAGACACACTGGTGCACACAGCAATGAAATAGCAGATAAGCTCACTGGCTGCTCTAGCACTGAGTGTGGCCTCAGTCTGGACAAAGGGGACATGCCAAGTTTGTTCTTCACTCTTTAAGATAAGAGGATGATGGGTGAAACAATAAAGTATATATTGAGAGACTGAGGGATCTAAAGGTGGAAAAGGGATATGATTGATTCGGATTGCTTAGTGGGAAAAGTAGAGACGTACCTAAAATCAACATCTTACAGGAACAATCAGTTGCCTATGCTTCAAGAAATGCTGGGATAGTCAGTGGAGCAGATACAGGATGCCCCAACTACAATGAAACTGATTGCATGAATAGAACAGAATAGAAAAAAACAGAACAGAGAGATAATGGATAACTACCCTTATATTAGGGAGCCGCGATAGCTCAGTGGTTAGTGAACTGGACTACAAAGGACAAGGGGTAGTGTTTGATCCCAACCGATGGCCTCCGGGTTCACCCAGCCTTTAATGGGTACCGGATATTTTTTCTGGGAAAGTGAAGCGGCACGGGCGTAATATACACCACATTACCCCAAAAATCATGTGCCGAAGGTCTGTACAATTTATGGTTACTAAGACCATATTCCCTATACACCACTTGGCGTGACGGGGGTACTTTACTTTACTACCCTTATATGAATCTCAAATTGAAGCAAGTAGATGATAAATAATGGATAAAATGCTCTTAAATGAATCCCAAAATAGGTGCACATAAGTAGCAGTAAAATGACAGAACACAATTAAATGTGTACATAGCTTTCATTGACTAGGAAATCTTGTCTTTCGATAGAGTAAACAGAGAACAACTGTGAGAGATACTAACAACTTACAGAGTAAGCCAACATCTAATCAACCTAATTAAATGTCGCTACATCAACAGCAGCTGCACAGTCAGAACAGTAGCAGGCTACACAGACCACTTTGAAGTTAGATTAGGTGTCAGTCAGGGGTGAGTACTATTTCCCCCCTACTATTTATTACATACATTACATGGACTATATATGCAAGTTAGCCAACCCATCAGAGACAGATGAGATCAACGAGCTTCTATTTGCAGATGATCAGGCACTAATACATGGGAAAAATAGAACACCTACAGGAGCACTTAAATAGACTCAACAGTACAAGCACACAATACAACATGAAAATCAACATAAACAAAACAGAAGTCATGAAAGTCGCAAAGGAGAAACAGAACATCCACATACCTATTGATGGCAGGCAACTAAAGAAGTAGAGGAATTCAAATACCCAGGAAGTTTGGTGATAAATGACAAGTCACAAACAGCTGAGATTGACTCGAGATGCAACAAAGCTTGTCAAATCATTGGACAGCTATCACCACTATTGTCCAACAAGGAAATAACTCTAGAGGTAAAACGGACACTTTACAATACAATATTCATTCCAATGTTGTGCTACCAATGCCAGACCAGGACCCTAGATGCAAGAACAATAAGAAAAATAACCTCTGCAGGGATGAAATATCTTAGACGAATGACAGGAAACAGCCTGAGAGACAAGATCAGAAATAAAGAACTGAGAAAAAAGCTAGGAAAACCTCCTACCATAGAATATATAAAGAAACAACAGATAAAATGGTTTGGCCACGTGACAAGGTAGAGTGATCAAAACATAACACAACGAGCTGTCAATAAACGTTGCAAGAACACCAGACCCAATGGTCGACCACAAAAAAGTTGGATCAACAGAATATTAGAAGCACTAGTAAACATAACAGCAGCAGAGGTAAACAGTAAAGCAAAAGTCCACAAATTATATCTCCCCTTGATGCTGAAAGGTAAATGAGGAAGGAATGAAGAAGAAGTAGTAGAAAAGTGAACATTTTAGAAATAAATAGGTTATGTGCGACAAAAGTCAAACCGAGGTCATCATACAAAGTATGGAACTCAAATGAGAGGACTTTGTTGTGACTCTACAGCTTGTCACATGATATATTGGCATTGACTAACTTGTCAGTCCTTGAGCAAGGTCAAGGTAACTGACAATATTAACCCTTGTACTATTTAATTGAAACAATCTCATTTGAGAATTTATAATCAGAATTATTGTCAGCCTAGGTCATTGAAAGAAAGAGAAATATTGTCACACACAAAACAAGTAATAACAGAAGTTAATAAAACTCTTAATATAATATATATATATATATATATGAATATAATATAATAAATACAAGCTTTCACCATTGTTAAGACATTCAAACATTTCTATAGCAGCTAAACAACAAATGATAAATAGCATTTTCATACCAACTTTGTGCTATGAAAGTCAAACATGGACCCTTTCTAAATCACATTTAAGAAAGATCAATGCATATGAGATGCGATGCTTGAGAAAAGTAACAAACAACACAAGAAGAGATAGAATACCAAATAAAACCATAAGAAAATTGGTAGGAACAAAACCCTGCCAAGAATATATAGAGCATCAACAACTTAAATGGTTGGGCCGCCTGGTCAGAATGAATCCTTACCAATTACCACCAAGGGCGTTCTTCTCACAAGAATGCATGGAAACAGACCAAGAGGAAGACCCAGAAGATGGATAGATGCAGTGATAGAGACATGTAACAACAAAGGAAAGTCACTAATTCAGACAGTTCAAGCAGCACAAGAATGACAAATGATATAAACCACGACACCTTTCAGTCAAAAGAGAAAAGAGGAAGAATAAAACTCTATGTCATGTGTGTCAGTTCATTTGAGTACATATTTCTTTACAAATGACTTTCATCATTAACCAATCAACTCACTTCATTATCTGGTTCCTGCTTTATATTCCAAATGGGGATAAAATTCTTGGTTTCCATATTTCTTGCAGGTAGAGAATAAAGACAAAAGTTTAAGTTTAGTTATATGAAGTACATTGAATTGATATGAAATTAGCAGAATTAGTTACTAGTGAGATATTGCATCTATCAGGTAAGGTAAAAGTAAGAATAAAAAAAAAATAAGTGGTATAGAATTAAACTAAAAAAGTAAATAATAGATTTCTTACAAATTGAAATCATCATTATCATCATCATTATCATCATCATCATCAAGTATCTGGCCTGCTGGCATAGGTGATCATATCTCTCCACAACTTTCAATCTCGACAGTTATTTAAGACTTTTGTTGTTGACCTTCTGCCAAGTCATTCTCTTAAACTGTCTGGTATCTTTTCTCTTTGCTTCCCTCTATCTCTTCGTCCCTCAAATTTTCCCAGTTGTTACAATATATTCCAGTTCTCTTCTCATTACATGGCCAAAAAATGGTGATTGTTTCATCCTAATATTGGAAATTAGTTGTTTTTGCTTTGGCCTCTTTCAAAACGTTTTCATTACTCTTCTTAGCTGCCCAAGGTATTCTCAACATTCTTCTGTAAAACCACATTTCTACAGACTCCAGTGATTTACTTGTCTGTTGTACTATTGTCCATGATTTACATCCATATGTTAAGATTGACTCTACATAACATTTAATAACTCTTTTTCTTGTTTCTATTGTCAAAAAGACAAAGAAAAAGACATCACCTCAGTGCAAAATAAAGACAAGTGGAACAATATTAAAACCGGTAAATGAATTTGTATATTTGGGAACTTTGTTAACCTCAGATGGAAGATGTACAAAAGAGGTGAGATGCAGAATGGCTCAGGCAAAAGCAGCTTTCCAGAAAATGAGGCAGATACTCTGCAATCCATTTTTGACAATAGAAACAAGAAAAGAGTTCTTAAATGTTACGTAGAGCCAGTCTTAATATATGGATGTGAATCATGGACAATAGGACAAAAGACAAGAAAATCACTGGAGTCTGTAGAAATGTGGTTTTATAGAAGAATGTTGAGAATACCATGGACAGCTAAGAAGATTAACAAAAATGTTCTGAAAGAGGTCAAAGCAAAAAGAGAGCTAATTTCCAATATTAGGAAGAAACAATCATAATTTTTTGGCCATGTAATGAGAAGAGAACAACTGGAATATATTGTAATAATTGGAAAAATTGAGGGACGAAGAGATAGAGGGAAGCAAAGAGAAAAAGTACCAGACAGCTTAAGAGAATGGCTTGGCAGAAGGTCAACAAAAGAAATGATAAATAACTGTCGAGATCGAAAGTTGTGGAGAGACATGATCACCTACGCCAGCAGGCCCAGTACTTGATGATGATGATTGTCAAAAATGGATTGCATAGTATCTTCCTCATCTTTTGGAAAGCTGCTTTTGCCTGAGCCATTCTGCATCTCACCTCTGTTGTACATCTGTAACATCTTCCATCTGAGGTTAACAAAGTTCCCAAATATTTAAATTCATTTACCTGTTTTAATATTGTTTCACTTGTCTTTATTTTGCACTGAGGTGATGTCTTTTTCTTTGTTGTTATCATTACTTCTGTCTTTTTACTATTAAGACTGAGTCCTTTATAATTTACCAATTAAAATCGGTGTACGTTTTATGAAACATCTGTGTATTGCATTGAAATATGGTTGGTTATAACTTATACTTTAAAAAAAAATGTGGTTCACTCTAACACTCTTCACTGTTTTAATTCATCATCATCATATGATCATGTGCCATGCCGGTTGGTATAGGCGATCACGTCCCTCCACAATCTTCTATCTACAGTGCATGGTATCAGTGTGTTTTGACTAAATTATTCTAGGCAATATTTCTCTCTCTCTGCGATCAGGACTCAATCAGAGTTGGATTCCAGACTCTCACATGAAGTCAGCTGTCAGGTTAAGTGTGTTGATCACCCCCACAGACAGAACATCACAATTAGAGTCTGCCAGATCCACTCTGATTGAACACCCGTTAAAACGTTGCACTGTGTTCTGCGCCAGTGGACCAGTGCATCCGATTTCAGCCAGCATTTTATTCAGGTTTGCTATCCTTAGCCTTTTATTGTCCCCAATCTTCCTGCAAGGCAGCAGATGATCTTTTCTGTAGGGGTATTCTGCCCTTAGATGGTCGGCCCTCCCAGGTTTACGAGCCCCATCTGCCCGAGTCACTAGAGGTGACTAACACAGACATGCACACAAAAAGTTATGAGATGTGACTAACACAGACATGCACACAGCGATATGAGGCATGACTAACACTGACACACGTCAAGATATAAGACACATGACTAACATAAACATGCACATAAAGATATGAGATATGATCAACATAGACATGCACACACAAAGATATGACACTTGACTAACATAGCCATGCACACACAAGGATATGAGATATGACTAACATAAACATGCAACAAAGATATGAGATGTCACTACCCCAATCATGCACACACAAAGATATGAGATGTGACTAACATAGCCATGCACACACAAGGATATGAGATGTGACATACACAGACATGCACCCACAAAGATATGAGATATGACTAACATAAACATGCAACAAAGATATGAGATGTCACTACCCCAATCATGCACACACAAAGATATGACACATGACTAACACAGATACACACTAAGATATGAGATATGACTAAACCCATATACACATAAAGATATGAGACATGATTAACACGGACACACCAAGATATGAGATATGACTAACATGACACACACCAAGATATGAGCCATGACCAGCACACACACACACACACTAGCTAAGATATGAGCCATGGCTAGCACAGAAACACATCATGATATGAGCCATGGCTTCACGGAAAAACACCAAGAAATGAACCATGTCCAGCACAGAAACACATTAAGGTATCCATATGCTTGGGTTTGATGTAGTCGGCAGACTCTTCTTAACGTGGGAATCATCGACATATGATATGTAGGCCCTGCTTAACTGTTCACATGTTTCGTTCAAACAGTTGTCCTGAGATTTGAGAGTGCAGTCTGACCCGTAGAATGTTCCCTTGCATGTACAGTTCCTGGTTGACTGTTCACAGGTGTCGTTGAAACAGTTGTCTGGACATTTGAGAGTGCAGTCTGACCCGTAGTACGTTTCCTTGCACGTACAGTCTGTACTTTCCGGGTCACATATGATGTCACAGCCATCAGAACACATCTGTTTGCACTGTAGCCCAAAATTACCATCGGGACAAGTGTCATTACAGGTGTAGCCAGGACGTTTACATTGTAGGCACTCTCCGGACTTCTCCTCACACAAAGGACAGACACCAAGACAAGACCCAGAGCAGTCGTGTCCATAGATCCCATATGAACAGTTGCCATGACACACACTGACGATGACGCCGCAGCCCTTGCAACACCCCCTACACACTGCACAAAACGACCAAGAATGCCGTCCAGACAATAGGTGTCTATAAATGTTTGCACCTCACACACCGTCAGTGCACTGTCGGCCTGCGAAATGGTTGATGAGAACTCAATCTTAATGTGTGCCATTGTCACTCGTGTGGTGACTACAATAGTGTTCACAGAAATATTTGGGTATGATATATCATTATACTGGAACACTACACTGTCAGAGAAAGCCTTTAGAGTGGCATTCTTTACCCGAATCATATTGCTAGCTCGATGATAAATTTTAATGGTGTAAGTCTTCTGGGGCATGGCAAAGTTCAGATACCAGTAAACAGAATTGGTTCCACTTCTCAATTGTGTGTGTGTGTGTGCAGTCATTGCCATAGAGATTGGTCTCTGTTTTGCCATTAACTGCGGCCTCTGGTCCACATCTGTCTCCTGTATAACAAGCATTAGGTGTGTCGGTCTGGTTTGTGTTCTGTTTGAGAGCCACATTCCGACCCCCGCCAAATGTAGATGGAGCAGATATTTGCAACTATCGCCCCTTCAATCCGTAACTTGTTGATCAGACCAGCCCCAGAGCAAAAGACATCAATCTCGTGTGAACTAACTACAAACCTTGATTCATTGTTACATGAGACAGAATCATTTAGTTTTACTGTGAAACTGTCTGGATATGTTAAGTCATTCACATAAATCCTAAACCAGGAGAAAGGCAAAGATTGATTGAGAGTTGCCACACTGATGTAAAATCTGTGTCCGGATTACATGTGGTGTCGTTGTTATCAAACAGGAAAGTAGGTTCAGATTTTTGGGCTTATTTATAAACGAGATCCAAGTACTGACACTGGGGTCTGAAATATTCATGCTGACAACTGTCACCGTTTGGGCATGTCCCTGTACTGTAGTACAGTGTAGTTTTGTCACAAACTGAGTCATTATAACAGTGACATTGTAACGTACAATTTGCCCCATACCAACCGTCTGCACAAGTTAGGTCATTAACTTCCAAGGTCGCGAATGAAGCCAGCAGAATAAAGGCTTGATCTACAGTGGTGGTTAACGAACTGTGTACAAACATTGGTAATTTCCTAGTTTGATCAGATATATTATTTCAGTTTGGAAGAGTGATGTCCCCTAAAATATGTCTGCCAAAATACAGTGGTTCTATGCATTCTTGGCGTTGGGGTCATTACGCTGGCATGTCCCTTCGATCAGAAGATCATAATTAGGCCGAGTGGCGTCGTTTTTGTCACGCGTTATAATATATTTATAAATATTTAACACTAAAGCTAAACCTAACCCCTGGACCCAACGCCCAATCAACAGATACTCCGAAATGATTACATGCCAGCGTAATGACCCCAACGCCAAGAATGCGTAGAACCACTGTATTTTGGCAGACATATTTTAGGGGACATCACTCTTCCAACTGAAATAATATATCTGATCAAACTAGGAAATTACCCAAACATTTATTATCAAACCAGTGGTTACATTTCTAAAAATCCGCCAACTCGCTGTGATAACAGATAGCGTGATGTTCAAAGTCAAAATTGTTTACACCATTGCGCTAACGCGGACAAGCTTCCATCTTTCAGACAATATATAAGAAGGTAGTTAAGTTTGCCATTCCTTTCCTTTTTTTTGTAATTACTCAATTACTCAAAAAAACTGACTACTAATTTATGGATTAACAATTAACCTTACCTTACACTTACCCACTTTCAGTACTTTCACTTACCTAACCCGGAGCCAAAAAAAAAAAGTTTGATTGTAACTTACTTAACTACTAAGGAAGGCAAGCATATATAATTATTATATATTATACTAGCTCAAACCAAAATCTAAACAAATACCGAGTCTTCCGAATTGGCTAATGCGAATAAAATTGTGGAGAATCCCTGGATGTTTACACTTGTGACCAAAATTGCTTTAAAAACAGTAACGGAAGCCTGCCGGAAATGACGTCCTTCGTCTGAATTATCCCGTTACCAGGTGATAGTCAGAAAATGAAACCAATCACGTGGGAGCATCAGGCTTGTAATTAAGAACTTCCTTGATCTTAGATTAAATTGATGTTGTCATCAAAACGATCGACAACACTTGACCTGTAAGTGGTCAACGACTTTTTACTTACTGCTGGTGTTTATTATCAGCAGTAATAATAGAGCAGGATGCGACTTCTTCAGGCTTCAATGCTTCTAGGAACAAAATGCATAACAATGAGAAGCCGCTTTAAAAGCTTCTTCTTCTACTTCTATCCTTCCTCTGCTGCCGTTGGCGTCGAGGGGAGAAACAATCTGCGATTCTTTGGAATCTTTTGGAAAAAATTGGCTTTAAAAGCTGACGATAAGAATTAAGAAACTAATATTAAAACGATACGTTATTTATATATTTTTAGTTTTCATTTTGTTTCCAGGAACATCTTATCCAGTCTGGCTAACCAAGTGAGGGTGGGGGCGAAAGTCAACCCAGCACTAAAAAAAATGTTTTTAATAAGAAGTCAAATGTGTTGCGTCGTAATGTGAAATCATATTGTTATTGAGTTATTTGTGGGACATTATCATTGCACTCTGAACACGTCCATAGGTGCTCAAATCCCCTCCTCAGCAAGCCCCGCAGTGTCCAGCAAATGACGACTCCAGTTCTGTGTTGGTTGAGAAGTCTTCATGCATATTAAGTTTCTCGTTGCTGGCTGTGCCCATTTTAACTCCCATCTCTTTTATCCGAAGGAGTGACGTGGACTCATGGTTGTCCTCCCCACATCTCAAAGGGCATTGATGACGTCCGCCCAATCTATTGGTTGACCGTCTTCAACGACAGCACAGCCATCCTGTCCGCTCTTTTATTCCATTATATTCCCGCATGTCCAGTGACGTGGGCAAATATAACTCTGCGTGTTTTTTTATTTCTGCAACCCATTACCTGCGTACAGAGCCCGCCTCCACATTTCTTTTTACCATGCTTATCGAATCACTTAGTATGCAGGCATGGGTGTAGTCTTATGACTCTAACCTGATGCATGTCATGCTACTCGTGTTCATAGCCTATTTCTTGACTATTATGTCTGCCAAGCGTGCTGTAAATGCCAATGCATTCCCTTGATGTCGTATTACGGATCCGTCTGTATAGATGACTGCATCTTCCTCATCGGTGTTATCACATATGAGACCGTTGACCTTCACATTGACCACGACTGAGTTCTGCTTCCTACATTTCCTATCGAATGTGACTATAAACGAGAATGTCCCCCTGAATGACGTAGGCACCGGTATCCACTCCTTGTCATTGTTGATATTGGTAAGCCCACAGACCTTTTTGGTGACATCTTCTGCTCGGCCCACCCATGATTTGCCTCTTTTTAGCCTTTCACCTTTCCCTGTGTTGAGCTTATGTTGCAATGGATGCTCTTTATCTGTATTTGTCTTCAGGTATGCTCGTGCCCTCTAGATCTTGATCCCGTCATCCATGATAGGAAAATCAAGAAGATACCTCATTGCTACACAAGGGTTGTACCTCGTACACCCCAAAATGATGTGTAATAGGGAGATAGAAAGAAAAAAAGAAGACGGATGGGTGAAGAGAAAGAGATAGAGGCTGCACGTAAGGAGGGTGTAACAGTAACGTGAGTTTCGGCTCAAGGGAGGAAGTGTGAAATGTGAAGTTGTGAGTGAGATTCACAGGTTACGAGTGAGAGGGGAAAAGGAATAGAAGGGGATTTGTTGTGAGTGGTATGAGAGATTCAGTAGTGAGAACATGTGGGGCGAGTGAACATGTGTCGCCAGGGACTGGGGCGATTGGCCACCAGTCCCAAGAGAACTTTAGTTGTGGAGAGTATGAAGTACGAGTGTGCAGCGAACGGTCTATTAGGAAAAGCTCGCCCTAAGAGTTGTCAACAGTGCCGTTCAATGTTATTTTGATACAACAATACTGTCAATAACTTCTACAGAGACATACATTGAGTGTGAAATGATTCGGTGAACTTTATTGTGTGAAGTAATCAGCAACAACGGCAAGTAAAGCAACTAATTGTTTTGTTTTAATTCATACTTGTCATATGCATTAACGGGCAAGACGATGAGAGATGAACCAAGAGAGACAACAGAAGGAATGACGGGCTGATGAGGTCCCATGGCAGCGCCTGAGTGATATACTCGAGTTGTGAAAGAAACCTTCTGTGGGCAGACATTTAGTGAAGATAGGTGGGCCGTGTAGTTTACCAGAACTAGAGGTGGCAGCAAGGCACGTATAAGTGTTCTTCAGCAGACTCGTGGTATCTTTCGAGCAAAGGTATGGAACGTTGTTGATACAGCGGTCAAATTGCATGTGAAAGTGCGGAACTTATAACTTTGTAAAGGCGTTTTTGATTTCTGGCAGGCAAGGATAAAGCTTGCTGGCGCGTCTTAACTGGATCAATTGTGGATAAAGCTTGCTGGCGCGTCTTAACTGGATCAATTGTGGATAAAGCTTGCTGGCGCGTCTTAACTGGATCAATTGTGGATAAAGCTTGCTGGCGCGTCTTAACTGGATCAATTGTGGATAAAGCTTGCTGGCGCGTCTTAACTGGATCAATTGTGGATAAAGCTTGCTGGCGCGTCTTAACTGTATCAATTGTGGATAAAGCTTGCTGGCGCGTCTTAACTGTATCAATTGTGGATAAAGCTTGCTGGCGCGTCTTAACTGTATCAATTGTGAATCAGTCAGAAGGATGAGCATGTGCGTCTCGTGAAGTTGGTAGGTGGATTTATTACCACGGGGAGGGGTGCGCATTTGTCAATGTTCGTAATTTTGTTATGGCGAGCAAGAGCTTGCTGATGTACTTGATTGTAGCCTGCCACTGTAAATAGGAAATGGGCAGCTTGTAAATAAATGCAAAAGACAGCTCTACGTCTTATCGGAACAGAGGGTGTGTGTTTATTGCAATAAAATGACTGTTGTACTTACTTCATGTGGTTTTGGTCAATAATTAAACCATCCATGTACTTGTAACAACTCCTGGCAGCATCGAACTTAGAGAAATCACACAGATAGAGAGATTGTAATGTGTGTCACAATGGGAATCATCAACGCGAAAAGATTGTAATGTGTGTCACAATGGGAATCATCAACGCGAAAAGATTGTAATGTGTGTCACAATGGGAATCATCAACGCGAAAAGATTGTAATGTGTGTCACAATGGGAATCATCAACGCGAAAAGATTGTAATGTGTGTCACAATGGGAATCATTAACGCGAAAAGATTGTAATGTGTGTCACAATGGGAATCATTAACGCGAAAAGATTGTAATGTGTGTCACAATGGGAATCATCAACGCGAAAAGATTGTAATGTGTGTCACAATGGGAATCATCAACGCGAAAAGATTGTAATGTGTGTCACAATGGGAATCATCAACGCGAAAAGATTGTAATGTGTGTCACAATGGGAATCATTAACGCGAAAAGATTGTAATGTGTGTCACAATGGGAATCATCAACGCGAAAAGATTGTAATGTGTGTCACAATGGGAATCATCAACGCGAAAAGATTATAATGTGTGTCACAATGGGAATCATCAACGCGAAAAGATTGTAATGTGTGTCACAATGGGAATCATCAACGCGAAAAGATTATAATGTGTGTCACAATGGGAATCATCAACGCGAAAAGATTATAATGTGTGTCACAATGGGAATCATCAACGCGAAAAGATTATAATGTGTGTCACAATGGGAATCATCAACGCGAAAAGATTATAATTTGTGTCACAATGGGAATCATCAACGCGAAAAGATTATGTGTGTCACAATGGGAATCATCAACGCGAAATACTCCACAGACAGATAGTCAGGCTATATCAACGGTGTTCACTATTCGACACACATCGTATCAATGGTCGTGTGATACACTAGTAAAGACGACGGGTGCGAAGCGGGGGCAGATGCCCATAGCTTAATTCTGTATGTTCGTCAGCTTGTCAATTTGCGTCGTACTGACAGGAAGAATTGCTAGGGCATACTCGACTGGTACGAAGTCCAGTTCCTGGAACAGAAGTCGCCTCTTCTTGTTGGCAGCTACCATGGCATTCAAAGCGGTTAATCCTTTGCGGACGTTTGTTATCACATGGTCCCTAAAACAAAGGCTGTGATCAAGCTTGACTCCTAGGTACGTCATGAACCTGTCCCTGGTCACCTCATCAGCTCCCATTCGTACGACCCGTGTTTCCGTGTTAACGATGTGATTGTTAAGGGAGAACCATAAGGGAGAAAATATCGTAGTTGGTGGTAAGAGACATCATATCGCTATTATACACATTTAAGGGCGGATGATTAAGAGGCGTTGGCGCACCGTTAGCGAACGTAGAGTATTAATGCGCTATCGTTAAGTTTTGTTTAATATAATAATTAATGTACTTGTGTTTCAACGCGTTCATTGTATGTTGGGCCTTTCGTAATATATTAATATAACAAATATAGATGCCCAAAACAGAATGCAAACAAAAAGTGGTCAATACGATGTTCTCCTCGCGAGCGTGAAGAAATGACTTCTCAAATGATGAAACCGTACTTGTAAAATAACATAGTCACCGGGCGTAGCAAGGTCAAGAAATTGTGACACATAAAATGACTATAATGCAGAGTGAGAAAGAATTGTAACACCATAAGATGGACAGATGTAAACATAGGAAAGTGACAAAACTAGCAATAGAGAGTACAAGAAGAGAATAGTTACGTAAAATATAAGACTTGAATCGGCGTCTTAGCACGCGAGTTTTCACCAATATGTGCTCGGCCGCCTATCCAGAAGTGTTCGGAGACTTCTGGATAGTGTCGCTTCAAGCTTCGAAACTCACAATGCGAGGCGGCATTCCTTACCTTTCCAAAGCAAAATACCCTGGTGTCCCATTTCTGCCAGCGGGTGGGTCGGCCGTAGAAATATTTTATTTCCAACCACAAGTACCAAGCAACTTAATGATTTAGACTGTTGATGACATAGCTCTCCTATCATATAACCATCAACAGATGACACACAAAATGAACATACTTGATGAGAGATCACAACAACTGGGACTGAAAATAAAGCGTTAAGACTAAAATTACGAGTTAATGCAGTTGGCAATAACCAAATAAAATTAGGAGAAATACCTCTACTAGACGTACAATCATACATATATATCGGGAGTGACAT
Source organism: Megaustenia siamemsis (assembly GCA_032433765.1). Classification (NCBI taxonomy): domain Eukaryota; kingdom Metazoa; phylum Mollusca; class Gastropoda; order Stylommatophora; family Ariophantidae; genus Megaustenia; species Megaustenia siamemsis. Next base: position 8,007,870 of record JAVIAB010000159.1, read on the forward strand.
AGATAAAGAGGGAGGAACAGAAAATGGTACCAAAATAAGGATATCAAAATAAGGATATCAAAGGGTAGAGGAGCTTTTGTTGCACTGGGAAACATATTGAAGTCCAAAGAAATTAGGTTAAATGCAAAAATAAAAGGGAGCCGCGATAGTTCAGTGGTTAGTGAACTGGACTACAAAGGACAAGAGTTAGGGTTCGATCCCAACTGACGGCTTTTGGGTTCACCCAGCCTTTAATGGGTACTGGTATAAATTCTGGGAAAGTAAAGCGGCATGGGCGTAAAACCGACCACATTACCCGACAAATCAGGTGCCGAAGGTCTGTAAAATTTATAGTCACTAACACCATATTTCCTGTGTGTTACCGGGGCCTCATTATGAGGGAAGTAAAGAATTGTGACACTGTGACCTTCCAGGGATGTCGTAAGAGGCAACTAAGGAGATTGATCGATGGCTTGACAAGCTGTCATTGTAAAAAGTATTGTTATGGAGACAGCACCATATATTTTAGAGCAGTGATCTCTGCAATATGTGCCATTTTGGCACGCAAGGTTTCTGTTTTTGAGATTGTGGTTCTGCCCTATGTGCCGTCTTCGGCTCGAAAAGACAATAGATAGATAGAACACCATATTCCCTATATGCCACTTGGTGTGACAAGGGTACTTTACTTTACTTACAAAAATAAAAATTTTCAACTCCAATGTTAAGTCAGTCTTATTATATGGCTGTGAAACATGAAGAACAACAAAACTTACATCACGAAGATACAGGCTTTCATTAGTGGATGCTTACTCAGAATAAAAGGATGGAAATGGCAGTACAAAATCAACAACATAGAATTATGGAAATGTACCAGTCAAATACCAGTGGACAAAGAGATACAGTGAAGATGATGGCGCTGGATAGGACACACACTGAGGAATCCAGCTGAGAGTATTACACAACAGGCCCTTTTATGGAATCCCCAAGGAAAAAGACAAAGAGGAAGACCAACATATTTTTGGAGAAGACAGAAGAGATGAAGGGGAAGGCATGAAATAATCTTAAAAGAATGGCAAAAAGAGAACAGCTTTGAAAGTGTTTGTTGATGTAACGGGCTTATTAACACTTTCCACACCTGAACCAGTTCTTGTGAGTGCGAGTCGTGACACGTGATGTATTGACTTATCTTGTCTGTGACACTCGATGTATTGACTTATCTTGTCTGTGACACTCGATGTATTGACTTGTGTTGTCTGTGACACTCGATGTATTGACTTGTGTTGTCTGTGACACTTGATGTATTGACTTGTGTTGTCAGTGACACTTGATGTATTGATTTGTGTTGTCAGTGACACTTGATGTATTGACTTGTGTTGTCTGTGACACTCGATGTATTGACTTGTGTTGTCTGTGACACTCGATGTATTGACTTGTGTTGTCAGTGACACTCGATGTATTGACTTGTGTTGTCTGTGACACTCGATGTATTGACTTGTGTTGTCTGTGACACTCGATGTATTGACTTGTGTTGTCAGTGACACTCGATGTATTGACTTGTGTTGTCTGTGACACTCGATGTATTGACTTGTGTTGTCAGTGACACTCGATGTATTGACTTGTGTTGTCTGTGACACTCGATGTATTGACTTGTGTTGTCAGTGACACTTGATGTATTGACTTGTGTTGTCAGTGACACTCGATGTATTGACTTGTGTTGTCTGTGACACTCGATGTATTGACTTGTGTTGTCTGTGACACTCGATGTATTGACTTGTGTTGTCAGTGACACTCGATGTATTGACTTGTGTTGTCTGTGACACTCGATGTATTGACTTGTGTTGTCAGTGACACTCGATGTATTGACTTGTGTTGTCAGTGACACTCGATGTATTGACTTGTGTTGTCAGTGACACTCGATGTATTGACTTGTGTTGTCTGTGACACTCGATGTATTGACTTGTGTTGTCAGTGACACTCGATGTATTGACTTGTGTTGTCAGTGACACTTGATGTATTGACTTGTGTTGTCTGTGACACTCGATGTATTGACTTGTGTTGTCTGTGACACTCGATGTATTGACTTGTGTTGTCAGTGACACTCGATGTATTGACTTATCTTGTCTGTGACACTCGATGTATTGACTTATGTTGTCTGTGACACTCGATGTATTGACTTATGTTGTCTGTGACACTCGATGTATTGACTTATCTTGTCTCTGACACTCGATGTATTGACTTATGTTGTCTCTGACATTCGATGTATTGACTTATGTTGTCTGTGACACTCAATGTATTGACTTATCTTGTCTGTGACACTCGATGTATTGACTTATCTTGTCTGTGACACTCGATGTATTGACTTATCTTGTCTGTGACATTCGATGTATTGACTTGTGTTATCTGTGAAACTCGATGTATTGACTTATCTTGTCTGTGACACTCGATGTATTGACTTATCTTGTCTGTGACATTCGATGTATTGACTTGTGTTATCTGTGACACTCTATGTATTGACTTATCTTGTCTGTGACACTCTATGTATTGACTTATCTTGTCTGTGACACTCGATGTATTGACTTATCTTGTCTGTGACACTCAATGTATTGACTTATCTTGTCTATCTATTAAGACAACAGCGGCTGCTGAACACTGCAGCCTCCTCCTGTGACTCACTCGTCACAGCTCCTGCTTGGCGCCTTCACAGGAAACCGTCGTAGGTTGCACCCCTTGCCGGGTGCTGATCGCCATAGTACTCCGCGCTGTATTTCTGCAGACCCTTGTATGAGTCTCTGCCGAGTGTCGTTCGTCACTAGTCTAGGACAAGACAGCCAACATCGATAAAGTACTCACAAGACACCAAGTAATAAAAGTTCTACAGACCCTTGTGTGAGTCTCTGCCAGGTGTCGTTCGTCACTAGTCTAGGACAAGACAGCCAACATCGATAAAGTACTCACAAGACACCAAGTAATAAAAGTTCTACAGACCCTTGTGTGAGTCTCTGCCAGGTGTCGTTCGTCACTAGTCTAGGACAAGACAGCCAACATCGATAAAGTACTCACAAGACACCAAGTAATAAAAGTTCTACAGACCCTTGTGTGAGTCTCTGCCAGGTGTCGTTCGTCGCTAGTCTAGGACAAGACAGCCAACATCGATAAAGTACTCACAAGACACCAAGTAATAAAAGTCACACGTGAGGTTTAATGCGCACAGCTGACCTCACCCATAACAATCACAATTACAATAACAATGGTAGGTTTGTATCCTCTCACTTGTGTCACCACAATCACACCTTCCCCAGGATCATTCCGATACTGACGATGACCACTGTCACCTTCTACTCCGCACCTAACCCCAATACAATGCAGCAATTTGACCTCTTCCATTACTTCCAGTTGCAAATTACAGCTGGTCATTGACACTGCGAACCTGTCTGATATGGTTTCGCCCGTGATGAGAATTGCTGGAGTGTCATACAACTATTGCATGTCTCTGACGAGACTTCCTGAGTAACTAATGTCACAATTCATGGGAATGTTCATTGTTGCTACTACACAACTCTACTCCTACATGTCTCTAGCAAGACATCCTTGATAGCTAATATCACAAATCACGAGAATGTTCATTGTTGCTAATATGCAGTTCTCAATACATGCCTCTAACATGACCTTCCTGGTAGCTATGCCACAATTTAACTAGAATGTTCATTGTTGCTAAATACACAGTTCTACTCACTGTCTGTCTTTAGCAAAACCTTCCTGGTAGCTATGCCGCAAATTCAACTAGAATGTTCATTGTTGCTAATACACAGTTCTACTCACTGTATGTCTCTAGCAAAACCTTCCTGGTAGCTATGCAACAATTTAACTAGAATATTCATTGTTGCTAATACACAGTTCTACTCACTGTATGTCTCTAGCAAAACCTTCCTGGTAGCTATGCGACAATTTAACTAGAATGTTCATTGTTGCTAATACACAGTTCTACTCACTGTATGTCTCTAGCAAAACCTTCCTGGTAGCTATGCCACAAAATCAGCTAGAATGTTCATTGTTGCTAATATACAGTTCTACTCACTGTATGTCTCTAGCAAAACCTTCCTGGTAGCTATGCCACAAAATCAACTAGAATGTTCATTGTTGCTAATACACAGTTCTACTCACTGTATGTCTCTAGCAAAACCTTCCTGGTAGCTATGCCACAAAATCAACTAGAATGTTCATTGTTGCTAATACACAGTTCTACTCACTGTATGTCTCTAGCAAAACCTTCCTGGTAGCTATGCCGCAAATTCAACTAGAATGTTCATTGTTGTAATTGAGTATCATAACTCATTGCTTAACTGTCCATGACTCTAACCGTCCTGTTTAACGAACACATCGCGACTGACTAACCTACCACTGGTCGTGTGCTTCTCAACTGCCCAGGGTACCGATTGAATTGCTACTACTTTTCCAACCGTCCGCACAAAGCCTTCGATTTCTCTCGAATGAAAAGCCCCTAATGATCTTCAACTCACCTTCTTTCTTTCCGCCAATCATCAATTACAAGTACACTGACAATTTCCCGTGACCCCTGCCGTGATCACTCACTCATTTTTCCCCGTGGTTTCCCTGACTCTCTTTCATTTCTCCTTCTCTCCCCTTGACCTTCACTTTCTTATCCCCCCTCTTAACACACACACTTCCCCTTCTCTCCCCTGTTTCATTGACAACCTAATCTCCACAGGGAGCTGAAGGGAAGAAGAAGATGATTCTTCCAGGTGTCACTTCAGTCTGGTGTTAACCATGCATTCCATTAGTTTGTCCTACACAGCTGAGCATTTTGATAAGTCTGTAGACATTTGGTTTTGATCGGTCTTTCCTCTTCTTTGGTACAATTCCAGCTTTCCAGCTGTAATGCATGACAGACAGTAGCTTCTGTTTTACTTTTGCGCAAGTTTTAGCATTTCATTTCAAACTCCATCTTTTCTGGTCTTTTCCATTTCTTCCATGGTTAAATTTTGCCTTATGATGTGTTCCTCTCTACAGATATAGTGTTCTCATAGAATGTGTGCTAATCACTTATAGCATTTTTCCAGTCTGTTCATATACCAATGTGACTTGTGTGAGCAAAGTGATCCTAATAATACATTTCCAGCTCTTGAAAGCATGTTGGTCTGATATTTTATTGTGGTTTTTTTGTTGCTGTCACCTCCATTATTTCAGGCTCTAGCCAGCTCCATAATTTGTATTCCTCACTGAGAACAGATTTTTTTCTCATTTCCTGCTAGCATTACCTTGTACTCTGATCTATTGCAGCAGTTGCTTTCAGTGAAATGTTTGCTACAGTTTGCTGATCGAGTACAGATTACAGCTGATCGAGTACAGATTACAGCTGATCAAGAACCTATTTCACTTCCCTCTAGTGGTTTGGTGGGTGTCCGGTTAGCGCAATCGATAGGCGGTTGGCTTACCACGGCAACAGCCGGGGTTCGTACCCTGGCGAGGACACCTGGGTTTTACTAATTCCCTAAAAATTAGTAGGAGCCGCGATAGCTCAGTGGTTAGTGAACTGGACTACTACGGACAAGGGGTAGGGTTCGATCCCAACCGACGGCTCCGGGTTCACCCAGCCTTAAATGGGTACCGGATTTTTTCTGGGAAAGTAAAAGCAGCACGGGCGTAATACCGACCACATTACCCCAAAAATCATGTGCTGAAGGTCTGTAAAATATAGGGTCACTAACACCATATTTCCCTATACGCCACTTGGCGTGACGGGGGTACTTTACTTTTTACTTACTAGTGGTTTGGTAACCAGAATAGTCAAGTCATTAGAGACCAATTTGGAAGACTACCTGGTACCAAAAACATTTCTTGTTAAAGTCGAACAAGCTGGGCATAAAGACAGAGATATTGCAGCTTGTTGTAGAAGACAACTATGTCGACTTAAAATATTTTTAAGGGCTTGCATTGATTCTCCTGTTTTCTTTGATAATCCAACTTTTACAAAAACCACACAATACATGTGACATTTTTAAAGCTTTCTCCTGTATTGTTATGTTTGCATTTGTTAAGACATTTATTGGAAGCAAAATTTGCATTATACACTTAACACTTGCATTGGCTTTTCTTCTGTATGGGATTTTTTGTGTACTTTAAGACAATGATTGTAAGAAAAATTTGCATCACATACTTCACATTTGTAAGGCTTTTCTCCTGTATGTGTTCTCTTGTGTCTTATCAGATTATAACTCCTAGCAAATCCTACACCACACACATTACATCTGTGTGGCTTCTCACCTGTATGTGTTATCTTGTGTTCTAAAAGACAAAAACTTTGAGCAAAAGCTATACCACACACATCACATTTGTGAGGCTTCTCTCCGGTATGTGTTCTCCTGTGTTTTATCATACTGCTCCTATCAGAAAAACCTCCACCACACACATCACATTTGTAAGGCTTCTCTCCTGTATGTGTTCTCATATGTCTTATCAAATGTGTACTGCAAGTAAAACTAGAACCACATACATCGCATATGTAAGGTTTATCTCCTGTATGTGTTCTCTTGTGTCGTATTAGAGTGCTAATTCGAACAAAACCTACACCACACACATCACATTTGTAAGGCTTCTCTCCTGTATGTGTTCTCTTGTGTGGTATAAGACTGCTCCTCACGGCAAAACCTACACCACATATATCACATTTGAAAGGCTTCTCTCCTGTATGTCTTCTCATATGTTCAGTCAAACGTATACTGCGATTAAAGCTAGTACCACATACATTACATTTGTAAGGCTTCTCTCCTGTATGGATTTTCTCATGTGCTTTAAGATTACTATTGTAAGCAAAATTTGCACCACATATATTATTACTCTTGTTTTTCTTTTCTTCTGTATGTGTCATTGTATGTATTTTGTTATCTGCATTCTGAACATCATCACAATGAATCCCACAATCTAAAGACACAAACATATTCTCCCTTGCTTTCACTTCTCTAGACTTGCTTTCAGTTCCCTGAACTTGGGGGCTAGAATATGGACCATAGCCTTCACCTTGACTGACCTGGGAACAAATGAAGTTAAAATTTAAATGAAGATATGACCTGATTAAATGTTGAAGTGACAGATAATACTTGTCTCAAAATTTTATTTATTGAAAAATTAGAAGCTTCCAGTAGTCTGACTATGATTAACATATGTATAGTAGAAGCCACTTATAACTAGACTGGCTATAATGAGAATCCAGATATAACAACAATGTTAAAAATCCTCAAATTATTTATTTTATATTTTATATTTTAAAAAATCTTTTATATTGCTATTACTCAGGCTGAAATTTGGTTATAACACATTTTCAAAATTTGCTTGCCAAAAAATAAATTGTTAGCTTTGTGTTCTTTTCTAAAGTCATTAAATTTGTTATCACTATGTCTTCCAGTACCGGCAAGAAACAAAACATATCGCTTGAAATGAAAGTGATGTTTATAGAGAAAGTGAACAGAAAGTGAAAAATCTAGAACAGAAATATGAAGCAAGCATGTTATTTCTTCATTCACACTACATATAATCCTGAAGGGCAGAAACATTATGTCAGCATTTTCAAGCAATTGTTTTGGGCACAATAAAAAGAAAATTATGAAGATGTTGACTGCACCTGGCACACATGGTTTCAGCAAGCTACGAACAAGAATATTACAATTTCAGGATCCATCAATATTGAAAAGAGAAAAGTGCTGGCTGAGAGTCCAGGTCATACCAACATTAACTGAAGTATGGGCTAGCTGAATTGAAATTGTGCTTGTCCTTTATATTCTTCTTCTGCATATAACTTTACACATGAACATTAATAGGAAGAAAACATTCGTCAGATCAAGGTTGGTCCCATCTCCATACAGCTTGTCCTGGCATGGCACCAGTGATGGCCACAAGGGCATTCTTTACTCATCATATGTTGGGCATGATTGTAGTAGATGTTCAGCATTATTAATGTGTCACCATTACATTCATCAGAGGTTCATATCCTTACTGTCTTGAAAAGGTGGTAATTCAATCTATTTTGGTCTGTTCTGAGTCTAATAATTATTTGCTCTTTTATGTTGTGCTGGTAGCAGGCATAATTTTTCTGGTAGCCATGGTGTTCTGTATTCCATTTGTTCATGTATTTGTTCCTGTCAAACTTCTATGATTCCTAATAAGTTGACTGGTCAATTTGCCACCTTCCTTTATCAGCCTAATTGCCTCATCATTTCCAGGAATATTGCAATGAGATGATCCATAGAATCACAGTTCTGCATCTCTGGCAGAGTTTGTGTTTCCTTTAGATCATTCAGGTCTTTGTCTCCATGACTCCTCAGTGCCGCTACTACTGGCAGAGGATCTGGGAGGAATACAATGTTTTCTTTTTTTACTCTTCTCCTTCAAGAGAGTTTCAGCTGCAGTTTTTAGAGCTTCTGCCTCTGTCTTAAAGCTGCTTGAATATTTTCCTGTTGCAACAGTCTTTTCTGTGTTTCCTTTTAAAGGCATCTATGAAAATTCAGTATGCAGTAGACAATACAACCTGTGACTGCCCTGCAGGCTATGCTCAGAAGAGTAAATGGCTAAGGGAAGGTACCCTGAAGTAAAACAATCCAATTAATTTGTGGGTGAGACTTTTTAATCAAAGGCTAAGGGAACAAACCATAAAAGAAGTGTTGGAAAGCAACAGAAAATCACCATCATAGATTCTTTGTGTAATCATGGATTGGCACAATTATGTAATTACACACAATGTTAAGGAGGATTCCAATGGAATACCCTCATTCAGTAAGGGACATCATTTGTTACAGGTGATACCCAATCATCATCAAGCTACTGTAAGCAATATAAAGATAAAACAGAATCTGAAAATAGGAACTTGGAATGTAAGAACACTCATGCAAAAAGGAAAGCTGGAAAACATCAAACAGGAAATGAAAAGGATGGGTTTACATTTATTGGGACTATGTAAAATGAGAAATAACTGGATCAGGAGAAATATATTCTGATAAATATAAATTAATCTTTTTTGGAAGTATTGAACACCAAAGAGGTCTAGGTATTATCTTAGATGCAGAAAGAGCAAGAACAGTGACAGGCTTTTGGGCAACATCTGATAAGAGTTCTTTTAGTGAAATTGAATGGAAAGCCAATAGATATTAATCTTATACAAGTTTATGCACCAACAGCAGAAAGTCCAGTGGAAACAGTTGATAAATTTTACCACTAGCTTAATATGGCACTTCGTCAATGCAAATCACAGGAAAACACCATAGTTCTAGGGGATCTCAATGCAAAAAGTAGGAAAGAAAAGAGTTAAGGAAGCAGTTGGTTATTATGTCTTACGTAAATGAAAAGAAAGAGGTGAGAAACTTATTGACTGGGCAAGAACACACAACATGATGATAGGAAACACCTTGTTTAAGAAACATCCAAAATGTCCATGGACATGGAAAAGTCCAGGAGAAAATTTATGTAGTCAAATTGATTATATAAAGATAGATAACAGATTTAGAAACAGCCTAGCGAATACAAGTTGTGGGGAAAGTTAAGAGTAAAATTAAAAGCAGCAAAACTAGCCTCAGTTAATATCAAGTTAAATTTAGAATTACTTAAATCAGACAAGAGGTTACAAGACAAAAAATATAAAATCACAATTCAGAACCGGTACAATGCAACATAGAATGAAAGCATTGATGAAAAGTGGGAAATGCTAAAAGAATCAATGCAACAAACATCAAAAGAGTCCATTCCACCAGTGAGGACAAATTCAAGAAAGAAATGGATGACAAATGACATGTTACAGCTAATGGATACAAGAAGAAAAAAGGATAACAAAGATGAGTATAAGAGATTAAATAAAGAAATTGTAATAAAATGCAGTGAAGCAAACGAAGCATGGCCATAAAAGAGTTTCAAATGCAACAATAAGGAGATGCCAAGGCTATATACAAAAAAATTGAAGAATTAACAGGAAGAAAAACACAATAAAAAACTGGATGTTTGAAATCACAGGAAGGAGAACTGTTCATTGAACAAGAAAGCATAAGGGAACGATGGACAGAATACATTAAAGATCTTTATACTGATGAATGAATGGAAGTAAATATTAAGGATGATGGGGCAAAAAAGTGGAAGATGCCTAGCACAATATAAAAAAAGTAAAGTACCCCCACCATGCCAAGTGGCGTATAGGTAATATGGTGTTAGTGACCTTACATTTTACAGACTTTTGGCACATGATTTTTGGGGTAATGGTGTTACTGGGGCCTCATTATGAGGGAGGTAAAGAATAGTGACACTGTGACCTTCCAGGCATGTCGTAAGAGGCGACTAAAGAGGTTGATTGATGGCTTGACAAGCTGTCATTGTAAAAAGTATTGTTATGGAAACCGCGCCATAGATTTTAGATCAGTGATCTCTGCATTATGTGCCATTTTGGCACGCAAGGTTTCTGTTTTTGAGATTGTGGTTCTGCCCTATGTGCCGTCTTCGGCTCGAAAGGACAATAGATAGAGGTCAGTATTACGCCCGTGCTGCTTTACTTTCCCAGAAAAAAAATCTGGTACCCATTAAAGGCTGGACCCTAGCACAATATGAAAGCAGGCAATGCTCCTGGACCAGATAATATAATTAAAGAAGAGATTGGAGCCATGGGTGATTTTGGAATAGATATAATACAAAAATATTGAATGATATCTACAACAGCAGATATATACAAGACGACATGCTCAAATCAATATTCATAGCCCTACCAAAGAATTCTGGTACAATTGAATGTGATGATCGTCGCACAATAAGCCTTATGAGTCATATGACTAAGATGTTAATAAGAATCATCATGCAAAGAGTGCGAAACAAAGTCAGTCCAGAAATTAGTGATGAAAAGTGTGGTTTTTTTTGCCGTTAAAGGAACGAACAATGCTATATACATCATAAGATCTTTAGTAGAAAGAGCCATAGAGGTGTAAACAGATCTATACCTATGTTTCATAAATTATACCAAAGCATTTGACAAAGTAAAGAACAAAGGAATAATCAAATTAGAAGGCATAAACATAGACAGCAAAAATCTAAGAATAATAAAGAACATGTACTGGCAACAAACAGCGGCCATAAGAACTGGAAATCAGTTGGGGATGTTCCAACAAGTAAAGCAGGGTGTTAGGCAAGGTTGTGTTCTGTCACCAGATTTATTTAATATGTATAATGCGATTATTTTAAGATCCACAAGGGGCGTGTCTGAAATAACAATAGGAGGTCATAATATAAATAATCTAAGGTATGTTGATGATACAATCTGAATTGTTAAGAATGAAAATAAGTTACAAGAAATATTAGACATTATAGGGAAGGAAATAAAAAATAAAGGATACATGCTTCATAGTAAAAAGACCGTAGTAATGGTAGCAACAAAGAAAAAGACTTCACCACAAATTCACAATAAAGAAGTCAAACAATATTAAAACAGGTAAATGAATTTAAATATCCGGGAAAAATGTTAACTTCAGGTGATAGATTGATGTACAAAAGAGGTGAGATGCAGGATAGCTCAGGCAAAAGTAGCTTTCCAAAAAATCAGCAAGATACTGTGCAATAAGAAAAGTAATGAAAATTTTCTGAAAGGGGTCAAACAAAAAGATAACTAATGAATTCCCAATAATAGGAAGAAATAATCATCATTTTTTGGCAATATAATTAGAAGTGAACAGCTGAAATATATTGTGATAACTGGAAAATTTGAGGGACAAGGAGGAAAAAAAAAAAGACAGCTTAAGAGAATGGCTTGGCAGAAGGTCAACGACAGAAATGATAAATAACTGTAGAGATCGGAACTTGTGGAGATACATGATCACCTACACCAGCAGGAAAGTTCTCTTGATGATGATAAAAATTCCTGCACTTCCATTTTCTGTTGGATTGGTTGCTGATCCAACTGTACAGGCATGTGTCCAGGAGGAGTTATGGCTAATGTTTCTCTATGTATCTTAGCGTTGCTCTTTTTCTCTATTCACCATTCTGGCTATTTTTATACAACCTGTGTTCTGATTGGTCTACCCATTTACTTGTGCTCTGACTGGTCTACCCATTTACTTGTGCTCTGACTGGTCTACCCATTTACTTGTGCTCTGACTGGTCTACCCATTTACTTGTACTCTGACTGGTCTACCCATTTACTTGTACTCTGACTGGTCTACCCATTTACTTGTACTCTGACTGGTCTACCCATTTACTTGTGCTCTGACTAGTCTACCCATTTACTTGTGCTCTGACTGGTCTACCCATTTACTTGTACTCTGGCTGGTCTACCCATTTACTTGTGCTCTGGCTGGTCTACCCATTTACTTGTACTCTGGCTGGTCTACCCATTTACTTGTGCTCTGACTGGTCTACCCATTTACTTGTGCTCTGGCTGGTCTACCCATTTACTTGTGCTCTGACTGGTCTACCCATTTACTTGTACTCTGGCTGGTCTACCCATTTACTTGTGCTCTGGCTGGTCTACCCATTTACTTGTACTCTGGCTGGTCTACCCATTTACTTGTGCTCTGACTGGTCTACCCATTTACTTGTACTTTGGCTGGTCTACCCATTTACTTGTACTCTGGCTGGTCTACCCATTTACTTGTACTCTGACTGGTCTACCCATTTACTTGTACTCTGACTGGTCTACCCATTTACTTGTACTCTGACTGGTCTACCCATTTACTTGTACTCTGGCTGGTCTACCCATTTACTTGTACTGTCTACCCATTTACTTGTACTCTGACTGGTCTACCCATTTACTTGTACTTTTGGTTGGTCTGTTTTCAAGATAGTGACTAATCCATTTCTACATTCTCCCACAAATATTAATTCTGCAGATCTTGACATCCAATCCAACTTTCCAGATTATATCAAATACCTTTTCTATTTCTTCCCAGACTGCTAGAGTGTTTTTTTTTTCTATCAGAAAGCATCTTTTATTTCCAGGACTATGTGGGTGATCTGCAGTAGATCTAGCATTTTTTCTAACAATACATTAGTCATCACTGATTGCATGTTGGTCTTATGTTTTATTGTTGTTTGTTTGTTACTGTCACCACCATTATTTAGGACTCAGGCTAGCTTCCATAATTTATTCTCCTCCCTGTCTAGGATCAGGTTTTTTTTCTCTTGTCCTGCTATCATTAAGTTGCATTCTGATTCATTGTATATTTGAATGATGCAGCAATAGCTTTAAGTGAAATGTTTGCTGCAGTTTGATGATGCGAAAGCCTGTGCCAGGATTAAAGCTGATCAAGAACCTACACCACCTCCAACTACTAGTTTGGTAACTATCTAGTCAAGTTATTATAGTCCAATTTGGAAGACTAACTGGTACCACAAGCATGTCTTGTCAGTCAAACAAGCTGGCCATATAGACAAAAATATTGCAGCTTGTTGTAGAAGACAACTATGTTTACTTTACATCCTTTTAAGGGCTTCTATTGATTGTCCTGTTTTCTTTCAAAATTTAACATTTATAAAACCCACACAACACATATAACATTTGTAAAGCTTTTTTCAGGTATTGATATGTTTGTATTTGTTAAGACATTTGATGAAAGCAAAATTTGCATTATACACTTAACACTTGCAAGGCTTTTCTCCTGCATGGATATCTTTGTGTACTTTAAGACTACTGTTGTAAGGAAAATTTGCATTGCATATTTCACATTTGTAGGGCTTCTCTCCTGTATGTGTTCTCTTGTGTTACACTGCCACTCTCAGCAAAACCTGCACCACACACATCACATTTGTAGGGCTTCTCTCCTGTATGTGTTCTCTTGTGTTACACTGCCACTCTCAGCAAAACCTGCACCACACACATCACATTTGTAGGGCTTCTCTCCTGTATGTGTTCTCTTGTGTTACACTGCCACTCTCAGCAAAACCTGCACCACACACATCACACTTGTAGGGCTTCTCTCCTGTATGTGTTCTCTTGTGTCACACTGCCACTCTCAGCAAAACTTACACCACACACATCACATTTGTAGGGCTTCTCTCCTGTATGTGTTCTCTTGTATTTTTATCACACTGCCACTCTCAGTAAAACCTGCACCACACACATCACACGTGTAAGGCTTTTCTCCCGTATGCATTCTCTTGTGATTTATCAATCTCCAACTCTGAACGAAACCAACACCACACATATCACATTTGTGAAGCTTTTCTCATGCATGTTTTTTTTTTCCTTTGTGTTTTTTAAGATAACTACTGTAAGCAAAATTGACATTACATAACTTCACAATTGTAAGTCTCCTCTCCTATATGTGCTGTCAGATGTTCTGTCAAATGTTTACTGTAAGGAAAGCTAGGACAACATATATCACATTTGCCAGGCTTTTCTCCTGTATATGTTTTGTTCTGTAATTTATTATCAGCACTCTGAACATTATCACAATGGATTCCACAATCTAAACACACAAACATATTCTCTCTTGCTGTTACTTGTCTAAACTTGTTTTCAATTCCCTGAACCTGAGGGCTAGATTTTGGACTTTAACCTTCACCTTGACTGACCTGAGAAGAAATTAAGTTAAAATTTGAATAAAGATATGACCTAATGAAACGCTGAGTGAGAGATAACTCTTGTCTGAAAATGTATTCGTTGAAATACTGGAAGCTTTCAGTCTTCTGAATATGTGTACAATCGTAACATTTATAAGAACAAGATGTTGAAAATACATCAGTCATGTACTGAGAATGAATGAAGAAAGACTTCCTTATCTGGCGTTCAAGTGGGAACTATCTGGTAAATGAAAATAAGGCAGACAAAGAGAATCACTATGTAGATCAATTACTAGAGCTGGCTCTATGTGCCATCTCAGACCAAGAGGATAAAGGAATGAATGTATGTATATAACAATGAAAGGGTTACCAACTGTATGACCAGTGTTACCACCTGCATGTAAAAATATTGGCATTTCATGGTTATATGATCATAAATAGTGCATGGTCATTTAAAATAAATAATTGTCTCAGTTTTCTTAACCATAGTTGTTTACCTCAGCATTATCAATGTATATAAGTGGCCCATGCACAGGACAGTTTCCTTCATATTTCAACTGACATTTCTCACAATCTAAATATAGATAAATATTTGATAAATTATCAATTTAGTGGGCATCTTTTTTCTTTATTTAATTACATAGCAAAGATGCCAGTGTAAAATGTGACACAATTTTGATGTTAATGAACAGAGAATACTGAAATATAACAACTATATAAATCACATTTATACAGAGAACAAGAATGTAAAAACAAAAATTAATTGTAATTAATTATAACAACAGAAAAACTTACAAAATGAATGACCTAATGAATGAGTGAAGACCTAACAACATGAAACATTACAGAAATACTAAACACCTAACAACAGCAGAAGGAGCTGCGATAGCTCAGTGGTTAGTGAACTGGACTACAAAGGACAAGAGGTAGGGTTCGATCCCAACCGACGGCTTCTGGGTTCACCCAGCCTTTAACGGGTACCAGATTTTTTTCTGGGAAAGTAAAGCAGACGGGCGTAATACCGACCACATTACCCCAAAAATCATGTGCAGAAGGTCTGTAAGATTTATGGTCACTAACACCATATTCCCTATACGCCACTTGGCGTGACAGGGGGTACTTTACTTTTTTTTTAACAACGGCAGAAATTTTTGATAAACATATAACAATAGAACAGCTTTAAGATAGCGTTAACATCTCTTATCTCTGTTATGAGCAGTATAAGCTCAATAGTTAGCGAACTGGACCACAAGGGACAAGAGGTCAAGTTTGATTCTGATCAATGGCTTCCAGGTTCACTCAGTCTTAAATGGGTAAAGGATTTCTCTGAGAAAGAAAGACAACCACCTCATAATAACAGCAACAACGCTTAAAATGAAATGTCAAAGGTCAATAAAAAATATGAGAATTAACACCATATTCCCTATATGCCGCCCATGTGGCTTGAGTGGGCTTTCTTCTCTGGAGGCCATACCTGCAAAACACCAAAAAAAGGAAGCCAAACAGAAAACTTGTGGCAATGAAAATGCTGACTGGCACCACATGGGGAGCCAACATAAACATCCTCATAAAATATAGCAGTGAACCATATGGCCCATGCTCAAAAACACCAATTTAGTCTGGGCCACAGCTTCCAAATCAAACAAAGCCCACAGAAGAAAGCACAAAACAGGACAAGGGCTGATAAGTAAAGGAATGAAAAGTGCACCATTTTAAGAAGTAGCAAAAAGTACCAAAATCCAATCTTGGTACAAACAATATAACACAGTAAGTGATAATATACATAATTAAGAATTACTATAATTCAATCCCTGAATAACAAAAGTGCACAGTAGGTGATGATACAGATAATTACCAAAACCCAATCTCTGAATATAGGCCACCACAGAAAAACAATAAAATGAACAATAAAATTAAAGATAACAAACAGCATGCATCAGCTCCCTTGCCAAGATTAGTAACTCACCCAGAACAGAGCCATGTGGCGAGATACAATACAGGTTCTGTGCAAGATCTGACAGCTGAAAGATCATCAGACACAAAAGTGTAGAATTTCTGCCCTATGTGCCGAGCTCAGCTTGAAAGGATTATAGACAGATAGAAACCCTGGACAAGAAATGGGTACATAAAGTGATGATACAAGAATTACCACAATCCAAACCCTGACAAAGGAATGTGTACATAAAGTGATGATACAAGAATTACCACAATCCAAACCCTGACAAAGGAATGTGTACATAAAGTGATGATACAAGAATTACCACAATCCAAACCCTGACAAAGGAATGTGTACATAAAGTGATGATACAAGAATTACCACAATCCAAACCCTGACAAAGGAATGTGTACATAAAGTGATGATACAAGAATTACCACAATCCAAACACTCACAAAGGAATGTGTACATAAAGTGATGATACAAGAATTACCACAATCCAAACCCTGACAAAGGAATGGGTACATAAAGTGATGATACAAGAATTGCCACAATCCATTCCATGGACAAGCAATGTGTTCATAAAGTGATGATACAAGAATTACCACAATCCAAACCCTGACAAAGGAATGTGTTCATAAAGTGATGATACAAGAATTACCACAATCCAAACCCTGACAAAGGAATGTGTACATAAAGTGATGATACAAGAATTACCACAATCCAAACCCTGACAAAGGAATGTGTACATAAAGTGATGATACAAGAATTACCACAATCCAAACCCTGACAAAGGAATGTGTACATAAAGTGATGATACAAGAATTACCACAATCCAAACCCTGACAAAGGAATGTGTACATAAAGTGATGATACAAGAATTACCACAATATAATCCCTGGACATGAAATGTGTACACAAAGTAATGATACACAATAAAAATAATTAATGTTCATCACATGCACAAGTGAGTAATAGAACCACAAACCTCTGTATAGAAAACATTTCTATCCATGTTGATGTATCTAGCATACAGGAAAACACACAACTTGAGGTTAAAATCCTGGCCCTTGAGACAATAGGCAACAACTACAGCACCATCTGAATGGATCTACATAAGAGACCAAATCACCATTTTTATACTGAGAATTGGCCATGTACCAGTGAACAACCACATCAATACAATATAATGAAACCAAACTATATATATATTTGTGCTCAGTGAGCACTCACATGAAACAGAAGAACATCCCCTGTTTGACTCTCCAAAGCTCACTGATATTAGAGCGACTCTACTTCCTCAAACACCCTGATAAATTAAAAACCTTGTATGGAACTACAAGGGAACTCAGTAATATCTGCAGATATTACATGGTACTGGGCCAAAGGGTGTCAGCCAACAGGCTGCTGGATCCAAAAAACAATAGACACATGTCTACACATACATGCGAACAGTAGCTGTCAAAAATGGAGGGGGGAAACAAGTACAGTGATAGAAGAAGGACCAAAAGGGTTCTTGCAAGAGGCAAAACATCCCCCCAACTACAGAATTGAATCAATTGCACTGTTTGAAACAAAATAAAACAAGGTACTCCCACACAAAATAAAACAAGTTACTCCCACACAAAATAAAACAAGTTACTTCCACACAAAAAATAAAACAAGTTACTCCCACACAAAATAAAACAAGTTACTCCCACACAAAATAAAACAAGTTACTTCCACACAAAAAATAAAACAAGTTACTCCCACACAAAATAAAACAAGTTACTCCCACACAAAATAAAACATGTTTCTCCCACACAAAAAAGTCTTTCACATTCTGCAATTCATATTTGGAATCTTCACAAAATAAACCACAAGCTACCAAACAGGACATCCTCTCAGATTAAAAGTCATCTGCCACTGTGGTCATGTAATGCATACCATCTCACTGCAGGATCACTGAAATTGAAGGAACTCTTTCCAAAACTGACAGCTGTGAAGCTCTACAGAAAGAGAAAGGCCAAGACCATAACACAAGACAAAAGGAGAACAAGTTGGAAGCAAAGGTCACAGATAAACAACAGGCAGGATCCCACACATTAGTGTGAGTACAGGTTCTGTTGATAACAGGTAGGATCCCATACATTAGTGTGAGTACAGGTTCTGTTGATAACAGGCAGGATCCCACACATTAGTGTGAGTAGAGGTTCTGTTGATAACAGGCAGGATCCCACACATATTAGTGTGAGTACAGGTTCTGTTGATAACAGGCAGGATCCCACACATTAGTGTGAGTACAGGTTCTGTTGATAACAGGCAGGATTCCATACATTAGTGTGAGTACAGGTTCTGTTGATAACAGGCAAATACTTACAAAGAAAACTGTCCTCGTTAGGGCTAGACAGAGACGGGGAACTGACACTTTCCTTCTTTATGACAGTGGTCTTATCACTTTCTCTCTCTCCACTTGTTTCCTTCTTTACTGTCTGACCCTGGAAACATTATTTTGTAATGCCACAGTGTGACCTTGAACTACCAGTACATAGATAACACAAAAAGATGGCAAATATAATCTCAATTCTGAAACTTGTTCAGCTCTGGAACTATTTGAAGACTTTACATTGTATTCATGTTGTGATTTTTCTTCAATAAAGGACATGCTACAAAGCTCATACACAGAAGGTCACAAACTGTGAAATGAGGTATTTGAGATGGATAACAAACAACACAATTACAACAAAAACAAAAATATGATTTTGTTGTTGTTGTTTCTAACATTTTCATGGCTTCTAATGGAATCCAGATGAAATCCTAGTTTTCTAAAGGTTATTTAAAAGACTACAACTTGAAATGTAACTACACTAAATTTGTATAAGAAATAGTACATTTACATTTTTATATTTCATTGTAATGTGATTGAGCAGTCTGTGCAATGATAAGGCCTGGATAGTTCACTGTACCCATAGGAAATGACATTTGTCTACATTGTTTTACTTCATACTGTGTCTACATCAAATGTGAATTCCATTATTATAATTGAACATTCTGAATGGGCTATTCAACCAGTAAAGAAATCAATGAATGTAGCTAATAAAACAATAACACAAGTAGCAAATGTACACATCATTATATTTGAAATTTATCTGGATTCATCATGTTATGAGTCATATTTTCAAATTTTTCAACTTTAATTTTCCTCTTCTTCAATTTCAAAATACTAAATGATTTCAAGTTATACAAATATTATTTTCATGTTGTGTAATTTTTATTCTTAAATTTGATATAAGATATGATAAGTTTTATTTAAGAACAAAATTTATACATAATTTTTACGTTAGTGACATCGGGTAGTTCACAAATCTAAGTCAGATAATGCAGCTCAAGCCAGCAAGATGATCAAGAAGGAAGAGTTAATGTGTGCCAAGAGCATGGAGGCCTCGTTTTTACTTGCCACTATCTGAGAGGCTAGATATTCAGACCTCACTATTCAGAGACTGAGGGAGGGTGGGCGGGAGGTTGTGGGGTTGGTTGATGTTTGAAGAAACCTTGAATTAGAAATGAAGAACACACACTGTCTGTGTTGGGATTCGAACCCAGAACCTATTTGTCCAGAGGACAACATCCTAATTCTGGACCACATTAGAGAATCTAAAATACTTTTTTTTTTATATTAATACCACATTTAAATTCTCAAATATAGTTTTTATAGATCCCCATATAGACCAATGAATGATTTGGAAGTTTGGAAGTCCAGTAATATTCAGTTTAAAGACAAAAACATGATGTAATTCTATAGCCATGCAATGTTCACTGTTGAAAACAGAGTTTTGTTACAAAAAAATAATAAATACACTCACATCATTATCAAATTCCATTTTGAACAAATCTAGAAAAAATGGAATTTTACTTTCTATTTTTACTTCAGGCTGCGGAGGGAAAAAAAGAAATTAAAAAAATGTCAATATTGATATTACTTCACAATTTGTTTATATACAAGTACACAACTATCTGAATATTTAAGACTTCAATATATTGTACAAGCTTTAATTGTATTAATTAGGTCATGGAGTAAGGTCAAGTTTATGGATTAATCCACAGTAAACTGAAGACGACAATATAACTTGTTAGAGTTTTGGAGAAAGCAGAGGAACAAGAAACAATGTATTCTATCTGAGAAATATATTTGGTTAATTCAGAGAAACTTAAATCTGTTCATTTGTTTTACTGACTACTCTAAAGTATTTGGTTGCATACAATAGATGTTGTGGAAAATAATGATAGATGTAGGGCTTTCATCTCATTTAGTGCATCCCCATCAAGGCCAGCTCCTTAAATCAGGATGCCACAAACTCACGCCAATGGGAAGTATGTCTATAACCGCAAATAGATATGGCACTCGCCCTGTGATGGACACTCAGGCAGGTGCAGCGCCGGGCCCTCAGCCTCGAAAGGGCTCAACCACTATTACTAGATACAAAAGACAGTAAAATTTATACAGGAAATGACATTGCACAGACAGACAGGCAGGCAGGCAGACAGACATTTAGTGCATAGCTTCTTTTACTTAACATTCACCTGCTAAATAGACATGTATTCATTGTGCTGCTACTTACATGTTCAGCAAACTCAAATAGGAACTACCAGCCCATACCACTGTACCCCGGATAACATGACAACAAAACATGTTCTACAGGATTGCCCCCAGTACATATACCTGAGAAGGACAATGTGGTCCACACTCACTTCCCTAGAAGATAAACTCTACGAGGCAACCGAACCACTTAGACAGCTGCCTTCATAAGAGAGTCCTAGTCTGAATGAGCCATGATCACAGAAGAAGAATTGTGTTGCTACTTTACAGCAGCAATATTTGCACGTTTTAATCCCCACACATCCATCTCTGGACTAGGGAAACTTGCCAAAACAATTTTTGAACGAATCAATTCAGAGGAAGAGGTATGTTTACAGCACTCGGAAAAATCTACAAATAATCAACAACAGAAAAAAATATGGACCAAAGCAGGATCGAACCCGTACTCAGTGGCACAGCGTCTTGCCACAAAAAGCCAAATGCTAGGGAACACTGCCACTCAGCTAACTAAAAAATTAGCTTCATAGGCAATGTCTTTCGAGCAGGTGTTCTCATGACTATAGCAATAGGTTGTGATCACAGCTCGGAAATACATAGTGTATCTGTATTTTTTCCTGTTAAGACAAGTATCTCCCGGAGACAAATAATAATAAATGAATATTATTATAGAGGGAAACTTCCGAGGCGATAATCAGTGAATCAATTCAGGGGAAGAGGTATGTTTACAGCACTCGGAAAAAATGACAAATAATCAACAACAGAAATAAATATGGACCAATGCAGGATCGAACCCGTACTCAGTGGCACAGCGCCTTGCCACGAAAAGCCAAATGCTAGGGAACACTGCCACTCAGCTAACTAAAAAATTAGCTTCGTAGGCAAGGTCCTTTCGCGAAGGCTTTCCTATGACTATAGCATAAGGCTCCCGGATAGGGTCGGGCTGAATACTTGCGTTGTAGACAAACATTTAGGACGAAACAGCACGAGTAGTAGTTTCCAGTGGTTTAGACTGGAGGCAAATAATAATAAAATCCCTCTATAATACTATTCATTTATTATTATTTGTCTCCATCCAAAACAATTTTTGCCCTGACTGTGGCCATTTTCCCCTACACTTATAGAGAAATTATGCTAGCATCAGTGCCATGAAAAATACTAAGCAAAATCATTCTGGAGAGACTAAAAGAGGCCATAGAGAAACATTAGAGATGAACAAGCAGGTTTTAGGAAGAACAGATCATGTGCTGATCAAATAACTATCCTACTTATAATAGTTGAACAAAGCTTAGAACTAAAGTCCTCGCTTTATATCAGATTCATAGATTATGAAAAGGTATTTGATAGTCTAGACAGAAGAATGCTTTGGAAGTTGCTGAGTCATTACGGAATCCCCATAAAGCTTATTAACCTGATAAAAACAATGTATGATGAAATAAAATGTAGTGTTGTGCATGAAGGGGCTGCTTACTGAAGCATTTGAAATAAGAACAGGAGTAAGACAGGAATGCCTTCTGTCTCCATTTCTCTTTCTACTGGCCATAGATTGGATTATGAAAATAATTCAGAATAGAAATGGAATTCAATGGTCACTAACCAAACAACTTGATGATTTAGACTTTGTTGATGACATAGCTCTCCTATCACACAATCATCTACAGATGCAAAATAAAATGAGCATACTTGATGAGAGATCAAAACAGCTGGGACTGAAAATAAATAGAGATAAGACCAAAAATATGAGAATTAATGCAGTTGGCAAATAACCAAATAATAATAATAGGAGAAATACCTCTACTATAGCTTGTTTCATAATTCGTGCCCAACTTTTAAAATCAATATCTTTCAAACCGCTGTTTGTAATTTTTTCAAAATTTGCATGTAAAGTTATAATGATTAGAACCCAACAGGGAATTAATTTCATTAAAAACAAACATTTGGTTATTATTATTGCTTATTTGATTTATATAAATTTATAACGACCCATTGATGTAGTCAAAACTTAGTGTTTACAGTATTTAAGTTAAAAATAGCGATTACAAATCCATACACACGTTTTTGCACGCTTTCCGCGTGAGTTTTCTGACACAATTAGACACTTGTAGTAAACACGGGACATTGTGTGTTCCATTTCCGTTAATTCAGCGGCGTAACGTGGAACAATAACATTTATCATGAGTCTTAAAATGAAATTCTGCAGTTTACAAAACATCGCAATAAAAATGTATGACTATTTTTGCAAAGAGGCTAAACGAGGAAGATTATTTCATTCTTTAGAAAACCCTGAGAATAGGACAAGACACATTTTGGATTTATCTAAACGGTCATTTAATCGCTGGATTCAAGCACGTGACCGTCAATGTTCCAAATATACAAAATCACAAGGAAGAGCAAAAATGTTGGATAATTTCGACAGTGAACTTATTAGAAGTGAAATTCGCAAAATGTTGGGTATGAATGAAACTGTTACAATAAGAAAATTAAAAGTATCGCTGAAAAAGAACAACAGTATTGAAATATCAAAGTCTACATTATGGAGGAATGTGAGAGCTGCAGGCTTTACATTCAGAAAGTATTCCAATGGACGAAACATCATCTGTGAGAAGCCACATGTAGTAGTCATGAGAAGCAAGTACTTACGTGAAGTAAAAGAGGTGCGCAAGCAAGGTTATGATATTGTGTACTTGGATGAAACATGGATCAATGCTCACCACACTAACCAAAGGGAATGGCAGTCATCAGATGGAAAGATTAAGAGATAATACCTAGCAGCAAAGGACAGCGCTTGATAATTGCTCATGCAGGTAGTCGACAACATGGACTAATACAGAATGCAGAGCTCATTTTTCTTTCAAAATCCATAGACAATCGGGATTATCACTCTGAGATGAATGGTCACATATTTAGACATTGGATTGAAAATTATGTTCTCCCATCACTAGATCGACCATCTTGCCTAATAATGGACAATGCAGCGTACCACAACATTGTTGCACTTGAAGATAAAGTCCCGACGTCATCCAGTACAAAAGATGCTATTAAGATATAGCTCACAAAGGAGCACATACAATTTAATAACATGTA
This sequence comes from Megaustenia siamemsis, assembly GCA_032433765.1. Classification (NCBI taxonomy): domain Eukaryota; kingdom Metazoa; phylum Mollusca; class Gastropoda; order Stylommatophora; family Ariophantidae; genus Megaustenia; species Megaustenia siamemsis. The sequence goes on from JAVIAB010000159.1 coordinate 8,031,974, forward strand.
CTTAAAACCTGAATTACTATCTCTAGTAAAGCAAAAACAGAGGACAAAGATTTTTCAAATAGATAAGATTATCCAAGAGCACGGTCATATAAGTTTGAGGCTGCCACCTTACCATGCTCATTTAAATCCAATAGAACTAATCTGGGCAAAATGAAAAGGACAAGTGGCAGATGAAAATACAACATTCAAAATATGCGATGTAAAGACTCCTGCTAATCTCGCTTTATTAAATATAGACAAAGATTATTGGGCTAAATGTGAAGACCACGTCTTAAAACAGGAAGAGGAATATTGGAAAAATGATGGTTTGTGGAATGTTCAACCCCAAACAGTTATTAATCTTTTAGACTCGTCTGATTCAGAATGAAAGTATATAGCCCCCACAATGTTGGCCCCTATATTACCTTAAATTATTTCAACAAACGGTTTTTTTCAGGACCACACAACTATGAAAATTGGACATACAGGTATACCTTGATATTATTATCGTCCGTCCTCGAACTGAGCAGACAATAATTCTCCTTGTGTTTTGTTTTATCCAGTTATTTCCCCATTACGGCCACGCCTTTACCTAGTGAAAATTAATCGTAGACCAGCAACTACGGTAATTTCTATTCTTTAGGGCTTCACAATTTACAATTTTGACAAACATCAAAGAAATATCGCCGCTTTAAGAAAACTGCAGCTGCAAGATATTTGTTAAATGTACATTTAAAGGGTCTTTTGCATTCTAATAACATTTGGAAAATTTCAAAAGTATTTAACAAACGGTTAGACAGTAATAGCGTTTTGAAATTGGGCATATGTTTTGAAACGAGCTATAGATGTACAAACTTACATATATCTGGCAAAAATATAGACAATGAAGGAGAAACAGGGAATGATATCAAAATAAGGATATAGAATGCAGGAGGAGCATTCATTGCACTGAGACACATATGAAAGAAATTAGGTTAAATACAAAAACTCCAATGTTAAGTCTGTCTTTTTATAGCAGCTAGTAGTGAGGGTGTGACATACACTTCTGCAAGGTATGGTGACAGCTTTACAAAAAAGGAACACAATAAAAAAATGATGTCTTAGTCTACATGCAGCCGTCTTCTGATAATGAGAACAATGACAATAAACAGTGAGGCACAGATACCTATTTCTACATACAACAATTTGTAAGAAGATAGTTCCCAAATGTCATGGAGAGAAAAACCAAATGGAAAATCAGTCTTACCAACGATTCGTTGCCCCTTTGGTCTTACCACGTGACTGATTTTCCATTTGGTTTTTTCTCCCCGACATTTGGGAGCTATCTTCCACCATGAGCAGAGCAACTGCCACCAGCTAAGCCTAATTTTTATTTTATAATTATTTGTCTATACTTATATTTGTATATCTTTACACTTATCCTCTAACATGTAAAACATCTCTTTCTCATCTCATCATCCTATCTCTTATCCCTCTGTCCACTTCTCCCTAACTTAATCATCCTACATGTAGTAATATGTATCTGTGCCTCACCATTTGTTGTCGTTGTCCTCATTATCTGAAGAAGGCCGCAATTAGGCCGAAACTTCAGTATATTATTGTGTTCCGTTTTTGCAAAGCTGTCACCGTACCTTGTAGGCGTGGACGTCACGCCCCATTACTGGCAACCAGCTTTACCGCAGCATTGCAATTATTTGTCTGTTCCCCATTCTTATTATATGACTGTGTAACATGGAGAACATGCTCACGCAGAATAAATTGATGGAAATGGCAGGACAAAATCACTAACATAGAATTATAGAACTATACCAGTCAAATACCAGTAGATAAAGGAGATACAGTGAAGGCGATGGCACTGCGATAGGACATACACAGTGGAGGATAACTGTCAGAATTACACAACAGGCCCTTTTGTGGAATGCTGAAGGAAAAAGACAAAGAGGGAGACCAAAGTATTTTTGGAGAAGACAGATGGAAGCAGAGATGAAGATGATGGGGAAGATACGGAATGATCTTAAAAGAAAGGGCGAGAAACGGCTTGGAAGGACATATGCTCATAGGGAGCTGAAAGGTATTTGGGTTGGTATTTTTTGTATTTTTAGACTTTTAACTGCTAAAATGTGTATGAGTACACACATGGGCCCTCTTGTTTATTCAACCTTCTTCAAGAGGGCTACACATCAAATCTTCATAACCCACAGACCAGGGGAGGTAATGCCACAAAGAAACCACTGACTCAAATTTTGAAAAATTCCCATTGCCTGTGTTGAGATTTGAAATTAAGATCCTCCTGTCCATCTTACCTCTAGACCATCCAGTTCCCTGATATTTTTCTTGACAGTGGGTAAGCCAATATTGTAGACAGTAACCAATGTTTTTTATGGTACCTTGTAGTGCAGCAACAAAATCCTTCTAAGCTTTTTTTATATCAAAATGTTACTACAGGACTTTAATGTCAACCATTTAACTCACATTATAACCAGGTTCTTGCTTTATATTTGCAACTGGTAACATGTTCTGAGTTTCCATATTTCTGGCAGTCTGAGAATGGAAAAGTATAATCTCATATCATGAAAGTTAGAAATAAAAAAAACAATTAAACAAATAAAAAGAGTAATTTTTTTTCTTTTCCTTCTGCTTTTGCCTATTCCTCTTCACTGCCTGCCTTTCTCTTTTCCTTGTTTATGTTCATCCATTAAATAGATGTGGATGCATTGTGTCACTAGTTTATGACAAGTCACAATGTTTGCATCTTTCAGCCCAACAGATCCATCTTTGGCTTGAGTAGATTTCTAATTCATCAATTTTTGCTATGGCAGTGGCCATTTTTATCTACTCATTAGATTTTTGACTGCCAAGAGTTCATTAACATACACAGAGTTCATTAACATACACAGAGTTCATTAACATACACAGAGTTCATTAACATACACAGAGTTCATTAACATACACAGAGTTCATTAACATACACAGAGTTCATTAACATACACAGAGTTCATTAACATACACAGAGTTCATTAACATACACAGAGTTCATTATCATACACAGAGTTCATTAACATACACAGAGTTCATTAACATACACAGAGTTCGTTAACATACACAGAGTTCGTTAACATACACAGAGTTCGTTAACATACACAGAGTTCGTTAACATACACAGAGTTCGTTAACATACACAGAGTTCGTTAACATACACAGAGTTCGTTAACATACACAGAGTTCGTTAACATACACAGAGTTCGTTAACATACACAGAGTTCGTTAACATACACAGAGTTCGTTAACATACACAGAGTTCGTTAACATACACAGAGTTCGTTAACATACACAGAGTTCGTTAACATACACAGAGTTCGTTAACATACACAGAGTTCGTTAACATACACAGAGTTCGTTAACATACACAGAGTTCGTTAACATACACAGAGTTCGTTAACATACACAGAGTTCGTTAACATACACAGAGTTCGTTAACATACACAGAGTTCGTTAACATACACAGAGTTCGTTAACATACACAGAGTTCGTTAACATACACAGAGTTCGTTAACATACACAGAGTTCGTTAACATACACAGAGTTCGTTAACATACACAGAGTTCGTTAACATACACAGAGTTCGTTAACATACACAGAGTTCGTTAACATACACAGAGTTCGTTAACATACACAGAGTTCGTTAACATACACAGAGTTCGTTAACATACACAGAGTTCGTTAACATACACAGAGTTCGTTAACATACACAGAGTTCGTTAACATACACAGAGTTCGTTAACATACACAGAGTTCGTTAACATACACAGAGTTCGTTAACATACACAGAGTTCGTTAACATACACAGAGTTCGTTAACATACACAGAGTTCGTTAACATACACAGAGTTCGTTAACATACACAGAGTTCATTAACATACACAGAGTTCATTAACATACACAGAGTTCATTAACATACACAGAGTTCATTAACATACACAGAGTTCATTAACATACACAGAGTTCATTAACATACACAGAGTTCATTAACATACACAGAGTTCATTAACATACACAGAGTTCATTAACATACACAGAGTTCATTAACATACACAGAGTTCATTAACATACACAGAGTTCATTAACATACACAGAGTTCATTAACATACACAGAGTTCATTAACATACACAGAGTTCATTAACATACACAGAGTTCATTAACATACACAGAGTTCATTAACATACACAGAGTTCATTATCATACACAGAGTTCATTAACATACACAGAGTTCATTAACATACACAGAGTTCATTAACATACACAGAGTTCATTAACATACACAGAGTTCATTAACATACACAGAGTTCATTAACATACACAGAGTTCATTAACATACACAGAGTTCATTAACATACACAGAGTTCATTAACATACACAGAGTTCATTAACATACACAGAGTTCATTAACATACACAGAGTTCATTAACATACACAGAGTTCATTAACATACACAGAGTTCATTAACATACACAGAGTTCATTAACATACACAGAGTTGATTAACATACACAGAGTTCATTAACATACACAGAGTTCATTAACATACACAGAGTTCATTAACATACACAGAGTTCATTAACATACACAGAGTTCATTAACATACACAGAGTTCATTAACATACACAGAGTTCATTAACATACACAGAGTTCATTAACATACACAGAGTTCATTAACATACACAGAGTTCATTAACATACACAGAGTTCATTAACATACACAGAGTTCATTAACATACACAGAGTTCATTAACATACACAGAGTTCATTAACATACACAGAGTTCATTAACATACACAGAGTTCATTAACATACACAGAGTTCATTAACATACACAGAGTTCATTAACATACACAGAGTTCATTAACATACACAGAGTTCATTAACATACACAGAGTTCATTAACATACACAGAGTTCATTAACATACACAGAGTTCATTAACATACACAGAGTTCATTAACATACACAGAGTTCATTAACATACACAGAGTTCATTAACATACACAGAGTTCATTAACATACACAGAGTTCATTAACATACACAGAGTTCATTAACATACACAGAGTTCAAACCAGACCTCCTGTTTCTCATCATTATCAGAGAAGGCCAGACATCGGGTCTGAGTACCCAGAGACTAGGAGATGATAGAGCCACTAAGTGGATTCAAAGAGAGAAATTCCCACCACCTGTGGTAGAACTTGAACTGAGGACCTTATTGTTCTTGTCCAGAGGCTAATATCTGACCTCTAGACCACCCAGTTTATGTTTGTCTGCTCTTAAGTAAACAATAAGTGGGTATGAAGGCATCTTGGTTTACAGCAAACTATGGCAACTGTATATTTCAATCTAACACATCTGATATTTGTAGGCATTGGATTACCTGTTCTCTTTGATACCTATTTGCTTGTCCAGATTACTTGGTCTATTTTTAGATGAACCATGGAGAGATGGAGTATGATCTTGATCAGCTGCTGATTCTAATGCAAGCAGTCAGCTATGAGTTGCTGACCACTTAGAGCCTAGTGTTGCTGATTATCTACCCCACCTAAAGAGGAATATAGTCAGCTTAGATAGCTAAATCTATTATGTACACATTTGTAACATTTAAAATTGAATTTTGAATTATAAAGCCTTTTTCTTCACTGATTAAGCAACCTTGTTCCTTTCATGCACTGCTATCATTTCTTGATTACAGGAAATGATGATGTTACCATTTCTTGGATTGCACAAAACTGTTTAAATAATGAAATACATTATAATAAAAAAACCTAATGTACTAGTTGTGCTCTATATGAACCCAAAACAATAGCAAATATGTGATAGGTAATGGATTAAATGGGAGCCGCGATAGCTCAGTGGTTAGTGAACTGGACTACAAAGGACAAGAGGTAGGGTTCGATCCCAACTGAAGGCTTCTGGTTCACCCAGCCTTTAACGGGTACCGGATTTTTTCCTGGGAAAGTAGAGCGGCACGGGCGTAATACTGATCACATTACCCCAAAAATCATGTGCTGATGGTCTAAAATTTATGGTCACTAACACCATATTCCCTATATGCCACTTGGTGTGATGGGGATACTTTACTTTTTTTTTAATGGATAAAATGCTCTTATATAAACCCTCAAATAGAAGCAAGTAAATGACAAATAAAGTGGACAATGACAAATGTCAGCTTAGCAGGAAGTGTGGCAACTGGGCTACAGAGCCACCATTGTCATAATATGGGATTCTATTAAAAAAATGTGTTAGCACCTCAGAACGCTGTCATCTACATGGATGGTTTTGTATCCTGTGGACAGCACAGCGGTTGGGAATTTGTGGTATACCACAATGCCAGAAAAGTTGCTAGGGAATCTGGCAAGTGTAGCATTACAGTGTCCAGCATGAGAATGGAGATAGAAGCAGTAGCAATGGTGATAATATGGCTGGTTGCACAGAACACGATTTAGTGACTGACTCACAAAGTATGCTTCAGAACCTTTGGTGGACAGTGTATGCAGCAGGTGTGAATGCAGCTCTTGGATATAACCTGGGTATACTGTCTAAGACACACTGGTGCACACAGCAATGAAATAGCAGATAAGCTCACTGGCTGCTCTAGCACTGAGTGTGGCCTCAGTCTGGACAAAGGGGACATGCCAAGTTTGTTCTTCACTCTTTAAGATAAGATGGGGATGGGTGAAACAATAAAGTATATATTGAGAGACTGAGGGATCTAAAGGCGGGAAAGGGATATGATTGATTCGGATTGCTTAGTGGGAAAAGTAGAGACGTACCTAAAATCAACATCTTACAGGAACAACTAGTCTGCCTACGCTTCATGAAATGCTGGGATAGTCAGTGGAGCAGATACAGGATGCCCCAACTGCAATGAAACTGATTGCATGATTAGAATAGAATAGAAAAAAATAGAACAGAGAGATAATGGATAACTGCCCTTATATGAATCTCAAATCAAAGCAAGTAGATGATAAATTCCCTTTATATGAATCCTAGAATAGATGCACGTAAGTAGTAGAAAATTAAAAATCTTTTAGAAACAATGGAAGAGGTAATACAAAAGTCAAACTTAGGTAATTATACAAGGCATCATGGAACTAAAATGAGAGGATTTTGTTGTGACTCTACTGCTTGTCACATGATAGATATATTGGCATTGACTGACTAGGACTTCTTAGTCTTTGAACAAGGTCAAGGTAACCGACAATATAACCCTTGTCCTATTTTACCGAGACAATCGCATTTGAGAATTTGTTATCAGAATTGTTGTCAGCCTGGGTCAATGAGAGAAAGTGAAATATTGAGACACAGAAAACAACAGAAGTTAATAAAACTCTATGGCTTGTGAAGTTCATTTAAATACATTATTATTATTTCTTTACAAATGAGTTTCATAACAAACCAATCAACTCACTTCATCATCTGGTTCCTGCTTTATATTCCAGCTGGGGATAAAATTCTTGGTTTCCATATTTCTGGCAGTCAGATAAAAAGAAAATAATAGAGAGTCAATAAAGAGAAAAGTTTAAATTTAGGTGCATGATGAATGATGATAGTACATTAAAACTGAAATAGAATTAGTGAGATATCGGCATGTCAGGTAAAAGTAAGAATAAAAAAAAAAAAATAAGTGGTATAAAATAATAAAACTACACTAAAAAAATAAATAATAGATTTCCTACAAATAGGTCACAAGGTGTACCTATACAAATAAATATGTGTGAGTTTTATAAAACATCTGATATGTACATTGAAATATGTGGTTATTTTGGTAATTTCCTAGTTTGATCAGATATATTATTTCAGTTTGGAAGAGTGATGTCCCCTAAAATATGTCTGCCAAAATACAGTGGTTCTACGCATTCTTGGCGTTGGGGTCATTACGCTGGCATGTGTCACTCACACTGGCGTTTGGGTCAGCGTGGCGTTCGGGTCAGCGTCTGCGTCCAAATCGAGATGTTAATTAATAATTGGCTGAACCCCTATCCTTTCTTATGCTTCTTCTTACTAATTATCCGCCTATATATATAGGCTAGTTTGTCTAATATTTAAAAACCAGCTAAGCAGTTCTGAGTTCACTTACTTGAATTTGGTACTACTGTAGTTGCAAAATGACCGGGCGACCTAGAGCCCCAACTGAAGTTGTGAATGTTGGGCAGATCATGACTTTTCATGACATCATTGCAGAGGATAGATGGAATTTACTAACTCTGATTCCCGAGATTGCCACTAATAAATTGTGTATTCAGTGGTTAGCTAAGCGTAGACTAATAATAAATACGTGTCTATGCAACATTTGTCATATGCCTGCGCGTTTAGTAGCCTACAGCAGAGGAGTAGATGGCTATCAGTGGTCATGTCAGGGGTGCAGTTTTGGAAAGTCCGTTCATGATGGATCATTTTTCACAAAGAGCCATCTATCACTAAAACAAATTTTAATTATGATCTACTGTTGGAGCAGCGATTTTCCACAGAGCTTGATCCAGCATGAGGCAGGCGTCAATAAAAATACTGTAGTGGATTGGTGTAATTTTTACGCGAGGAATGTGAGAAATACATGGTCAGACACTTCAGTCAAATTGGTGGTATGGACATTCTAGGCCAACCAATCGTTGTGGAAATTGACGAGTCCAAATATTTTCACCGAAAATATCACAGGGGACAATGGAATGAGGGTCACTGGGTGTTCGGTGGAATAGAAAGGATTTCAGGAAAATGCTTTCTAGTAGAAGTACCAGATCGCTCCGAGGCTACTTTAACAACAGAGATAGTTGCCCATATTTTACCTGGAAGCCACATTATTTCTGACGGCTGGTCTGCATATGCCAATATCAGTCGAATTGCAAATGGTATTTATACCCATTGTTCAGTCATCCATCAAGAGAATTTTGTCGACCCAGATGATCCCGAAATTCACACACAGAATATTGAAAATATGTGGATGCGGGCCAAAAGGAAATTGAAGAGACAGTTCGGCACAAGGCGTACATTGTTCCCATCGTTTCTACACGAGTTCGCCTTCAGAAATGAAATCAGACAAGGAAACGTCCTAGGGACGCTAATTACAGGAATTGCAGAGAGTTATCCTGTGTAAAATCATCACATCCCTGCAAACTACTGTCCTTTTCAGGACAACATAAGATTGCTCCAAACCTGCCCACTTCACAACTGTCCTTTTCAGGACAACCAAACATTCACAATTAACTATTTTAGATTGCCTAGAGTTTTCACTATGGTCCTTTTGAGGACTTTCATAACACTCGTTGTTATTCTCAAGCTCCGCACCAGATTGCTAATCGCTGACAGGTAATTTGAGGTTATACAGACGTTGCATTGTGTTTCGTAAAGCTATTTATAGATATTTTTTGTATTTATGTGTGTGTATGTGCATTTTAATTAATAGCCAAAGTTTGTTGACAATCTTACAACATTTGGCAGTAAATTACGGCGATTGGTAATCAACCGCACAATTCCCTTCGATCAGAAGATCATAATTAGGCCGAGTGGCGTCGTTTTTGTCACGCGTTATAATATATTTATAAATATTTAACACTAAAGCTAAACCTAACCCCTGGACCCAACGCCCAATCAACAGATACTCCGAAATGATTACATGCCAGCGTAATGACCCCAACGCCAAGAATGCGTAGAACCACTGTATTTTGGCAGACATATTTTAGGGGACATCACTCTTCCAAACTGAAATAATATATCTGATCAAACTAGGAAATTACCGTTATTTTTTTAAAAAAGTGTTCACTGTTTACTGTTTGAGTTTGTTTGTAGTACTCTGTACTGTACTGTACCGTACTGTACTTACTCAACTGAAGTTGAAGTACTCAACTGTACTTTACTACAGACTACTGGTACACTGACTAATTAGAAAGAGTTAAAAGGCAGGTTTGTAACTTACTTAACTACCAAGGAAGGCAAGGCCAAACCTATATAATTACTATATATTATACTAGCTAAAACTAAACTCTAAACAAACACAAAACTAATCTTCTGAATTAGCGCGAATTCGGATCAATTTGAGAGTCCCTGGATGTTGACACTTGTGACCAAAAATGACTTTAAAAAAGAAAATGAAGCCTGCCGGAAATGACGTAAATTGTTTTAATTATCCGGTTGCCAGGTGACAATCAGAAAATAAAACCAATCACATGGGAGCATCAGGCTTGTCTTGTATTTAACATCTTCCTTGATCTCGTGGTCGTCAGTAGAAATTTTTCCAAGAACCTCAGACAAACTTTAGTGGACGTTACCAAGTATATATGTTAGTCGTGGCTTGTATTTTGGTGGTTGTCTGTGCTAACCATGGTTCATATCTTTATGTGTGTTTGTGATAGCCGTGGTTCCTATCTTGGTGGGTGTCTGTGATAGTCATGGCTCAATTCTCAGTGTATATCCGTGCTAGTTGTAGCTCATATCTTAGTGGGAGACTGTGATAGCCATGGCTGATATCTTGGTGTGTGTCTGTGCTGGCCATGGTTCATATATCTTGGTGTGTATCTGTGCTGGCCATGGTTCATATCGTGGTGTATTTCCGTGCTAGCCATGGCTCATATCTTAATGTGTTTCAGTGCTAGTCATGGGACATATCTTGGTGTGTTTCCGTGAAGCCCTGGCACATATCTTAATGTGTTTCTGTACTAACCACGGCTCATATCTTGGTGTGTTACTATGCTAGCCATGGCTCATATCTTAGCTTTGTGTGTGTGTGTGTGTGTGTGTGTGTGTGTGTGTGTGTGTGTGTGTGTGTGTGTGTGTGTGCTAGACATGGCTCATATCTTGGTGTGTGTCATGTTAGTCATATCTCATATCTTGGTGTGTGTCCGTGTTTAGTCATATCTCATATCTTAGTGTGTGTCCGTGTTTAGTCATATCTCATATCTTGGTGTGTGTCCGTGTTTAGTCAAATCTCATATCTTGGTGTGTGTCCGTGTTTAGTCATATCTCATATCTTGGTGTGTGTCCGTTTTTAGTCATATCTCATATCTTGGTGTGTGTCCGTTTTTAGTCATATCTCATATCTTGGTGTGTGTCCGTGTTTAGTCATATCTCATATCTTAGTGTGTGTCCGTGTTTAGTCATATCTCATATCTGAGTGTATATCTGTGTTAGTCATGTGTCATATCTTTGTACGTGCATGTCTATGTTAGTCACATCTCATATCCTTGTGTGCATGTCTATGTTAGTCACATCTCATATCCTTGTGTGCATGTCTATGTTAGTCACATCTCATACCTTTGTGTGCATGTCTATGTTTGTCATGTCTCATATATCTGTGTGTATGTCCATGCTAGTCACATCTCATATCTTAGTGTATGTCTGTCTATGTTAGCCATGTCTCATATATCTGTGTGTTTGTGTTTAGTAATGTCTCATATCTTTGTATGTGCATGACTGTGTATAGTCACATCTTATATCTTTGTGTGTGCATGTCTGTGTTAGTCACCTCTAGTGACTCGGGCAGATGGTGCTCGTAAACCTGGGAGGGCCTACCATCTAAGGGCAGAATCCCCCTACAGAAAAGATCATCTGCTGCCTTGCAGGAAGTTTGGGGGCAATCAAAGGCTAAGGAAAGCAAACCTGAATAAAATGCTGGCTGAAATCGGATGCACTGGGCCACCGGCGCAGAACACAGTGCAACGTTATAACAAGTATTAAATCAGGGTGGATTTAATAGACTCTAATTATGATGTTCTGTCTGTGGGGTCGATCAATTCACTTAAACATACAGCTGACTTCATGTGAGAATATGGAATCCTACTCTGATTGAGTCTTGATCGCAGCTCGGATTAAATAGATGCGGTATTTAAAACGTTGGACAACACGTGACCTGAAAGTGGTCAACGACTTATAGCTGACTACTAGCGTTATTATCAGCAGTAATAATAAACCAGGATCCTACTTCGCCTCTCATTGGAGCTTCTAGAAACGGGTACAGCCATAATAACGTGAAGCCGCTTTAAAAGCTGACAATCCGGATTAAGAAAATTAAAGATTAAGAAGAGGATTATTAAAAGGGTGTGTTTCTTTATTTTTTTCTTTTTTTTTTTAATTTTCATCTTGTTTTCAGGAAAAACGTATCCAGTCTGGCCAAGCAAGTATGGGTGGGAGCGAAAGTAACCCAGCACCAAAAAAATGTTTATAAGAAGTCGGATGTGTTTCGTCGTAATGTTAAAAATATTGTTATTGAGTTATTTGTGGGTCATTATCATTGCACTGATGATAGAGATAAGTCGAACTCGATCGCATTTCTTCCTGGTGTGGGGTTTTCAGTTGCCTTGGTTAATCCTAATAAAGCATCAGTTTCATGGTTCTCCCTTAACAATCATATCGTTAATACGACCACACCGGTAGTACGAATGGGAGCTGATGAGGTGACCTGGGACAAGTTGATGACATACCTCGGAGTTAAGTTTGATCGCAGCCTGTGTTTTTGGGACCACGTCGACCATGTGATAACAAAATCCCGCAAAGGATTAGCCGCCTTGAAGGTCATGGCAGCTGCCAACATCGAGCAGAGACTACTTACTCTTCTGTTCCAGGGATTAGTCCTCGCACCAATCGAGTATGCCCTGGCAATTCTTACTGTCAGTACGACTCAAATTGATAGGCTGGAGAAAATACAAAATGAAGCCATGCGCATTATCCTGGGATGTACGAGGGACACTCCCTGTGTAGCAATGAGGTATCTTCTTGACTTTCCAACCATGGATGACAGAATCAAGATCTGGAGAGCACGAGCATACCTGAAGATTAGTACAGATACAGAGCATCCATTGCACCACGTGCTCAACACTGTGAAAGGTGCCAGGCAAAAAAGAGGCAAATCATGGGTGGGCCGAGCAGAAGATGTCATCAAACAGGTCTGTGGGCTTACCAATATCTGCGTTGGTGAGGAGTGGATACCGGTGCCTACGTCATTCAAGGGGACTTTCTCGTGTATTGTCACACTCAACAAGAAAAGTAGGGAACAGAACCCGGTCGTGGTTAATGCCGAGGTCAATGGTCTCATCTGCGATAACACCGATGAGAAAGATGCAGTCATCTATACAGACGGATCTGTAACACGAGACCAAAGAAGTGCATGGGCATTTACAGCACGCTCGGCAGGCAGAATAGTCAAAGAAGACAGTGGTGCATACGTCATGACCACGAGTAGCATGACAATGGAGGTGATGGCAGTGACCATGGGATTCAAATGGTTAGAGTCACAAGACTACACCCACGCATGTATACTGAGTGATTCGATGAGCATGATTAAAAAGTGGAGGCGGGCTCTGTACGCATGCAATGGGTAGAGTCGTTGCAGAAATCCAAAATACGTAAGGTCACCTTTGTCTATGTCCTTGGACATGCGGGAGTACGGGGAAATGAAAGGGCGGACAGGTTAGCTAGCTGCGCTGTCGTTGAGGACGGGAAACCAATGGATCGGGCGGACATCATCAATGCCCTCCGAGATGTGGGAAGAGCACAGGACTTCGACAAACACAGATTTACGTCACTTCTTCGGATGATGGAAATGGGAGTTAAGATGGGCACAGCCAGAAATGAGAAACTTAGTGGCCGTGTAAGAAGACTTATCAACCAACATAGAACTGGCGTCGTCAGTCGCTGGACACTGAGGGAATTGCTGAGGAGGGGATCTGAGCACCTATGGACATGTTCAGAGTGCAATGACGATGACCCGCAAATAACTCAATGTCATTGGACTACGAACATGTCCATAGGTGCTCAGATCCCCTCCTCAGCAAGTCCCGTCCAGCGACCGACCACCCCAGTTCTGTGTTGGTTGATAAGTCTTCCTATACGCCCACTAAGTTTCTCGTTTCTGGCTGTGCCCATCTTACCTCTCATCTTTCATCCGAACGAATGACGTGGACTCATGGTTGTCGAAGTCCTGTGCCCTTCCTACATCTAGAAGGCCATTGATGACGTCCGCCCGATCCATTGGTTAACCGTATTCAACGACAGCACAGTTAGCCAATCTGTCCGTTCTTTTATTTTCCGGTATGACCGCACGTTCAGGGACGTTGATAAAGGTGACTCTACGTGTTTTTGACTTCTGCAGTGATTCTACCCATTGTCTGCGTTCAGAGCGCCCCCGCCCCCTCTTAACTTTTTTTATCATGCTCATCGAATCACTTAGTACGCAGGCATGGGTGTAATCTTGTGACTCTAACCAGATCAATACCCTGGTCACTGCCATCACCTCCACCGTCATGCTACTCGTGGTCATAACGTATGCACCATTGTCTCCCTTGACTATTCTGCCTGCCGAGCGTGCTGTAAATGTTCTTGCACTCCTTTGGCGTCGTATTACGGATCCGTCTATATAGATGACTGCATCTTCCTCATCGGTGTTATCCCAGATGAGACTGTTGACCTTCGCAATGACCACGACTGAGTTCTACTTCCTACATTTCCTTTCGAGTTTGACAATAAACGAGAATGTGTCCCCTGAATGACGTAGGCACCGGTATTCACTCATTGTCAGTGTTAAATTAAAAAAAAAAAAAAACTATCTTTACGACACATAGTACCATTGCTGGTGTATGTCGGGGGCAACGATAGAACCAGAGAGCCGCTTGGTTAAGCAGTCGCCACGACGTGTGCGACTCAGGATTTTTATTGCACCCCCGATAGAAAAAATCCTTTCTGTCTACCGCGGGCGAACACCGTACGTCAGCTTTTCAGCCAGCGGAACAGTGGTTTTAGCCGCACGGTCACGCGCACCTCACTGTCAGTGTTGATATTTGTAAACCCACAGACCTGTTTGATGACATCTTCTGCTCAGTCCACCGATGATTTATCTCTTTTTAGCCTGTCACATTTCCCTCTGTTGAGCTCATGATGCAATTGATGCTCTGTATCTTATCTTCAAGTATGCTTTGTGCCCTACAGATTTTGATCCTGTCATTCATAATAGGAATGTCAAGAAGATATTGGAGACAAATAATAAATGAATATTATTATACTTATAGAGGGAAACTTCTGAGGCGATAATCATCAAATCATTTCAGAGGAAGAGGTATGTTTATAGCACTTGAGAAAAAATAACAAATAATGAACAACAGAAAAAAAAAAAAAGGAACAATATATGGCCCAAAGCGGATCGAAGCTGTAATCCTTGGCACAGCGCCTTGCCACGAGAAGCCAAAAGCTAGGGAACAGAAAGACTAAAGCATGTTGACTGCATTACGGTACATATGTAACGATACGGTTGTTACTATCACGGTTTCACATAAAATACACAAGAAACAATGTTTAACATATGCAACTACATCAAGTTGCGAAAGTAAAGGTATTCACTCCCATTTCTGCCCCGAAAGGATTTTGTTTTCCATCATCCGTAATAATGATGTTGACAGTAAAAATATGGGGAATGTTTTCAGGTAGAGTGAGTATGTGGAAAGTGAAAACCTCCTTGTACCACAGCAAGCAGACTTTAGACAGTGGTACTCTACTGAAGATAAGGGAACCTATCTTTCCTAGGAAATTGAGGATGCGTTCCTAAAAAAAAAAACCTGTACTATATTAGGATGGGTATACAGTAGTAGGTAGTATTGTATAGTTTATAGAGTCTTGAATTATAGATTTGAAATTATGGATATTTGAGGATTCCTCTGGACACCGATGAAAACGGACAGTCCTTAGATATCAGTGGGACACCTCAGACTCCTCCAAAGATCATGATGGACACATCAAGTTGAGATAGCCGTGAGAAAAAAGCTAATCGTGAAAATTAACAAGATGAAATAATCGTGAAAATTAAATGGGTATAGTAGTGATGTGATCCTATTAATGCCAACTACAATATTTTTCACATTTCCACGCAAACACATTCGAGTTTTTTTTTGTCCGCTGTTGGGTGACTTTCGCTCCCATCCCAACTTGATTGGCCACACTGCATATGTTGTTCCTAGAAGCAAGATGAAAATTAAAAAAAAAAAATAAATGAAAATGTAGCTTTTTAATTTTGTGTGTCTTATTTCTTATCGTCAGCTTTTAAAGCAATTTCTCATTCATCGTTATACCTTTACATCTTTCAAGAAACACCGCTGACAGATGAAGTCGGATCTTGGTTCATTATTACTGCTGATGATAACACCAGCAGTCAGTTATAAGTCGTTGACCACTTTCAGGTAAACAACTGTTGACGAACGTTTTGACAACGGCATCAATTTATTCTGAGGTCAAGATGTCAAATATAAGACAAGACTGATGCTCCCATGTGATTGGTTTTATTTTCTGACTGTCACCTGGCCAGCTGGCAGCCGTCATAATAAAACCAATTACGTCATTTCCGGTAAGCTTTAATTGCTTGCGTTCGCCCGATGACTAAAGTATTCTAGAGTATTCGTAGACTGTAGAATTCCTCTTCGTCACCCGCCCTTAAAAGGACGTTAAGTGGATGTGTCTGCGTTGTGGTTTGCAGTATAGCTGTTATATTTGCGCCTTTCGGCCCAACACATCCGACTTCAGCACGACATTTTTGAGTACCGGGTTGTCTATTGTCTTCTCTCTTCGATCCCTGCTCGCTTGGCCAGACCTGAGACTAGGACTAGTAGAAGTAGACAGAGGTAAGTCTGTTACTGGAGGCACCACGGAGAGGTGGAGCAGGGTCTGGATGGTTCTGGTTCACCGATCCTGGCGCAAGCCATCAGCTGTGGGTGACAACTTCCAGCTCTGGTGCTGGGAGGCGCGCCTTCGCCTCCAGATTTAATTAATCTTGATTTTGAATGAGTAACAAAACTTTTAGGATTTCTGTCTTCGTCTTCAGTGTATAAGATTGTACTGTAGAACTAAGATCGTAGGGATGCAGCGAGTTCTGGTGATTGTAAATATGTAACATTGTAATTCTCCGTTCCTTTTAAAGGCATTTTTGATCACAAGTGTAAGAATCCAGTGGCTCTCAAATTTATTTGAATTCAGATTAGATTTGTTTTGTTTTGAGTTTAGACAGTCTTGGCCTTGCCTTCATAGTTAAAGTTAAAGTAAGTTACAAGCCTGCATTTCAATTAGTCACTAATTACAAACAATGAACACTGATAAAAAAAAAAAAAAAGAATTACCACATATTCACACATTTTTAATGTAACAGATGTTTCATAAAACTCAGTGTGACAGTACATCACACCTTATTTAATTTTTAGGAAACCTATTATTTAAGTACTTTTGTACTACTTTTTAATTTAATTATTATTACCTGATATTTCATTAATAACTAATTCTGCTAATTTCAATTTTAATATACTTCATGTACCTAAACTTAAACTTTCCTTTTTACTCTCTGACAGACAGAAATATGGAGACCAGGAATTTTATCCCTGTTGGAATATAAAGCAGGAACTAGATGATGAAGTGAGTTGATTGGTTAGTTTGAAAGTCATTAGTAAAGAAATATGTACTTAATCCTAGATTATGATACAGTCATACAAATTATCGGATCAAAACATAAATTCTTCCAAATTGTAAAGTTTGCTGCAGTGTTCAAATTTTACCCCCCTCCATGTACCTTCCCAATTATTCCTTCTGGTGACTCCTGAGTGTTTAATTTGTTTATATTCATGTAGGATTTATTTCCCCTATTTTGTGAGATATGATTCTATAATACAAACAAAAATTCACAAAATTTTAGCAGATTGGTCATTTAAAATTTTTTTTTTTCAATTTGACCAGGGAAATTTTCGCAGTTATCAGTGACATCAAACAACTCTTTGTGACTCTGGAAACTCAGCGAATAACGCTTTGATGTAGCTGAACATACTGATAAATTTATGACGTTTGGCTGAACAGACAAAGTAGCACGTCCGAGCCAAGAGGTCAATTCTAAGTTATAAATCACTCTGAGACAGGTGATGACATCATGGGACGCACCAAGATGGAAGGTTGTCCGCGTCCAAGCCATGGTGTAAAGAAATTTGACTTTGAACATCATGCTGTCTGTTGTCGCAGCGAGTTGGCGGATTTTTGGAAGTGTGGCCATGGGTTTGATGATGAATGTTTGTGGACAGT
Organism: Megaustenia siamemsis; assembly: GCA_032433765.1. Classification (NCBI taxonomy): domain Eukaryota; kingdom Metazoa; phylum Mollusca; class Gastropoda; order Stylommatophora; family Ariophantidae; genus Megaustenia; species Megaustenia siamemsis. Next base: position 8,050,018 of record JAVIAB010000159.1, read on the forward strand.
TCGTTGGCCACTGATGTAGGTCTTTGTTCTGCTGGCTTCTTTGCGGCCTTGGAAGTTAATGACCTAACTTGTGCAGACGGTTGATTTGGGGTAAATTATGCGTTACAATGTCACTGCTATAATGACTCAGTTTGTGACAAAATTACAGGGACATGCCCAAACGGTGACAGTTGTCGGCATGAATATTTCAGACCCCAGTGTCAGTACTTGGATCTCGTTTATAAATAAGCCAAAAATCTGATCCTGCTTTCCTGTTTGATAACAATGACACCACATGTAATCTGGACACTGATTCTACATCAGTTGAGGCAACTCTCAATCAATCTTTGCCGTTCTCCTGGTTTAGGATTTGTGTGAATGACTTAACATATCCAGACAGTTTCACGGTAAAACTAAATGGTTCTGCCTCATATAACAATGAATCAAGGTTTATAGTTAGTTCGCACAAGATTGATGTCTTTTGCTCTGGGGCTGGTCTGATTAACAAGTTATGGATCGAAGGGGCGATAGTTGCAAATATCTGCTTCAACTACATTGGCGGGGGTCGGAATGTGGCTCTCAAACAGAACACAAACCAGACCGACACATTTAATGCTTGTTATACAGGAGACAGATGTGGACCAGAGGCCACGGTTAATGGCAAAACAAAGACCAATCTCTGTGACAATGACTGCACACACACACACACAATTGAGAAGTGGAACCAATTCTGTTTACTGGTATCTGAGCTTTGCCATGCCCCAGAAGACTCACACCATTCGAATTTATCATCAAGCTAGCACTATGATTCGGGTGAAGAATGCCACTCTAAAGGCTTTCTCTGACAGTGGCGGTGTAGTGTTCCAGTATAATGATATATCATACCCAAATATTTCTGTGAACACTATTGTAGTCACCACACAGGCGACAATGGCACACCATTTTCAGGCTGACATTGCACTGATGGTATGTGGGGTGCAAACATTTACAGACATCTATTGTCTGGACGTGCATTCTTGGTCGTTTTGTGCAGTGTGTAGTGGGTGTTGTAAAGGCTGCAACGTCATCATCGGTACGTGTCACGGCAACTGTTCACATGGGATATATGGACAAGACTGCTCCGGGTCTTGTCTTAGTGTCTGTCCTTTATGTGAGGAAAAATCCTGAAAATGCCTACAATGTAAACATCCTGGCTACACCTGTAATGACACTTGTCCCAATGGTAGTTTTGGGCTACAGTGCAAACAGACGTATTCTGAGGGCTGTGACATCAAATGTGACCGGAAAGTACATGTGCAAGGAAACGTACTATGGGTCAGACTGCACTCTCAAATGTCCGGATAACTGTTTCAGTGACATCTGTGAACAGTCAACCGGGAACTGTACATGCAAGGGAACGTTCTACGGGTCAGACTGCACTCTCAAATTTCCGGACAGCTGTTTGAACGAAACCTGTGAACAGTTAATCAGGGCCTGCACCTCGTGTGTCGATGATTCCCATGTTAAGAAGAGTCTGCCGACTACAACAAACCCAAGCACATGGATACCTTAATGTGTTTCTGTGCTGGACATGGTTCATTTCTTGGTGTTTTTCCGTGAAGCCATGGCTCATATCTTGATGTTTTTCCGTGAAGCCATGGCTCACATCTTGATGTGTTTCTGTGCTAGCCATGGCTCATATCTTGATGTGTTTCTGTGCTAGCCATGGCTCATATCTTAGCTTGTGTGTGTGTGTGTGCTAGCCATGGCTCATATCTTGGTGTGTGTCATGTTAGTCATATCTCATAACTTTGTGTGTCCGTGTTAATCATGTCTCATATCTTTATGTGTGTATGTTTGGGTTAGTGCTATCTCATATCTTTGTGTGCATGATTATGTTAGTGATATCTCATATCTTTGTGTGCATGTTTATGTTAGTCATATCTCATATCTTTGTGTGTGCATGTCTGTGTCTGTCACATCTCATATCCTTGTGTGTGCATGGTTATGTTAGTCACATCTCATATCTTGTGTGTGCATGTCTATGTCAGTCATATCTCATATCTTTATGTGCATGTTTATGTTAGTCATGTTTCATATATCTTGATGTGTGTCAGTGTTAATCATGCCTCGTATCACTGTGTGCATGTCTACGTTAGTCACATCTCATATCTTTGTGTGTGCATGTCTGTGTTAGTTACCTCTAGTGGCTCGGGCAGATGGTGCTCGTAAACCTGGGAGGGCCGACCATCTAAGGGCAGAATCCCCCTACAGAAAAGACAATCTGCTGCCTTGCAGGAAGATTGGGGACAATCAAAGGCTAGGGAAAGCAAACCTGAATAAAATGCTGGCTGAAATCGGATGCACTGGCGCAGAGCACAGTGCAATGTTTTAACGGGTGTTCAATCAGAGTGGATCTGGTGAACTCTACTTGTGATGTTCTGTCTGTGGGGGTGATCAACACACTTAGCCTGATAGCTGACTTCATGTGAGAGTCTGGAATCCTACTCTGATTGAGTCCTGATCGCAGAGAAAGAGAGAGAGAATCTGAGACAGGAAATCTGAGTTCCCTATGTGTGTAATTGGTAAAGACACATTTGTGTGTCAAAAGTTCAAAGAAAATGCCATTTTTAGTGCTCCTAATTTTGAGAATTTCCTTGTTGGTCTTTTTACTTGTCCAGGAAATTTTCAACATTCTCCTGAGAAATCCCATCTTTGTGGCCTCTAATCTTTTTTTTTCATTTGTTTGTTTGCGGTCCATGATTCACCTCCAATGGGCAGAATTGGATCTATAGAACATCAATTAACTCTTCTTTCTCACTTCTACTGACATAGATATGTTGCACAAGATGTTTTTCGTTTTCTGAAATGCTATTTTGGCCCTTTATTTTCTGTGGTGCATTCTCCTTGTGATATTATTGTGTTATAATTCTTGTGATATCTGATATATATAATCCAGGGTCAGACAGTAAAGAAGGAAGCAAGTGGAGAGAGAGAAAGTGATAAGACCACTGTCATAAAGAAGGAAAGTGTCAGTTCCCCATCTCTGTCTAGCCCTGACGAGGACAGTTTTCTCTGTAAGTATTTGCCTGTTATCAATAGAACCTGTACTCACACTAATGTATGGGATCCTGCCTGTTATTTATCAGTGACCTTTGCTTCCAACTTGTTATCCATCTGTCTTGTGTTATGATCTTGGCCTCTCTCCTTCTATTGAACTTCTCAGTTGTCAGTGTTGGAGAGGGTTCTCACAATTCCAGTGATCTGGCAGTGGGAGGGTGTATGTTACATGACCACAGAGGCAACTGATTTTAATCTGAGAGGATGTCCTATTTGGTAGCTTGTAGTTTATTTTGTGAAGATTTCAGAAATGAATTGCAGTCTATGAAATATACTATTTTGTGTGGGAGTAATTTTTTTAATTTTTTGTGGGAGTAAATTGTTTTATTTTTTGTGGGAGTAAATTGTTTTATTTTTTGTGGGAGTAAATAGTTTTATTTTGTGTGTGAGTAACTTGTTTTATTTTTGTGGGAGTAAATTGTTTTATTTTTTTGTGGGAGTAAATGTTTTATTTTTTGTGGGAGTAAATTGTTTTATTTTTTGTGGGAGTAAATAGTTTTATTTTTTGTGGGAGTAAATTGTTTTATTTTTTGTGGGAGTAAATTGTTTTATTTTGTGTGGAAGTAACTTGTTTTATTTTTTTGTGGGAGTAAATTGTTTTATTTTTTATGGGAGTAAATTGTTTTATTTTTTGTGGGAGTAAATTGTTTTATTTTTTGTGGGAGTAAATTGTTTTATTTTTTGTGGGAGTAAATTGTTTTATTTTGTGTGGAAGTAACTTGTTTTATTTTTTGTGGGAGTAAATTGTTTTATTTTTTGTGGGAGTAAATAGTTTTATTTTTTGTGGGAGTAAATTGTTTTATTTTTTGTGGGAGTAAATAGTTTTATTTTTGTGTGAGTAAATAGTTTTATTTTTTGTGGGAGTAAATTGTTTTATTTTTTGTGGGAGTAAATAGTTTTATTTTTTGTGGGAGTAAATTGTTTAATTTTTTGGGGGAGTAACTTGTTTTATTTTTGTGGGAGTAAATAGTTTTATTTTTTGTGGGAGTAACTTGTTTCATTTTTGTGGGAGTAAATTGTTTTATTTTTTGTGGGAGTAAATTGTTTTATTTTTTGTGGGAGTAAATAGTTTTATTTTTTGTGGGAGTAAATTGTTTTATTTTTTGTGGGAGTAACTTGTTTTATTTTTTGTGGGAGTAAATTGTTTTATTTTTTGTGGGAGTAAATTGTTTTATTTTTTGTGGGAGTAACTTGTTAAATTTTTTGTGGGAGTAAATTGTTTTATTTTTTGTGGGAGTAAATAGTTTTATTTTTTGTGGGAGTAACTTGTTTTATTTTTTGTGGGAGTAAATTGTTTTATTTTTTGTGGGAGTAAATTGTTTTATTTTTTGTGGGAGTAAATAGTTTTATTTTTTGTGGGAGTAAATTGTTTTATTTTTTGTGGGAGTAACTTGTTTTATTTTTTGTGGGACTAAATTGTTTTATTTTTTGTGTGAGTAAATAGTTTTATTTTTTGTGGGAGTAAATTGTTTTATTTTTTGTGGGAGTAACTTGTTTTATTTTTTGTGGGACTAAATTGTTTTATTTTTTGTGTGAGTAAATAGTTTTATTTTTTGTAGGAGTAACTTGTTTTATTTTGTGTGGGAATAAACTTGTTTTAATTTTTTTTGGGAGTAACTTGTTTTATTTTGTGTGGGAGTAACTTGTTTTATTTTGTTTGGAAGTAAATTGTTTTATTTTGTGTGGAAGTAACTTGTTTTATCATTTCTTTAGCTGGAGAGATATTTTGCCACTTGCAAGAACCCTTTTGGTCCTTCTTCTATCACTTGTTTCCCACCTCCATTTTTGATAGCTCCTACTGTTCAGATTTATGTATACACATCGGTTCATGGATGTTGGAGACAACTAATAGTAAATGAATATTATTATAGAGGGAAACATCAGAGGCGATAGATCAGCAAATTATTTCATGGGAAGAGGTATGTTTTACAACACTCAAAAAGAAAATCACAAATAAGCAACAACTTTGTTGCTAATTTATTTGTTTTCAGTGTTGTAAAGCATACCTCGTCTATTTTTATTATGGATCCAGCAGCCCGTGAGCTGTTACTCTTTGGCCAAGCACCATGTAATGATATCTGCAGGTATTACTGAGTTCCCTTGTAGCTCAATACAAGGTGTCTAATTTATCAGGTCTTTGAGGAAGTAGCGGCGCTCTGATGTCAGTGAGCTTTGGACACAGTTAAACAGGGGATGTTCTTCTGTTTCTTGTGAGTGTTTCTAGGTATGGAAATGGTGATTTGGTCTCTTATCTAGGTCCATTCAGATGGTGTTGTAACTGTTGTCCATTGTTTCTATGGCCATGGTTTTAATCACAAATTGACTCTATTTTTCCTGTATGCTTGATACATCTACTTGGATAGAAATGTTTTTCTATACAGAGGTTTGTGGTTCTATTACCATCATGTGCATGAGATGAACCTTGATTTTTTGGTAATGTTTCATCACTTACTGTGCACATTCCTTGTCCAGGGATTGGATTGTGGTAATTCTTGCCACTTCTCTAATTGGTGACATTTTCATCCATCTAGTTATCCACCCTGATCCTCTGTTTCATACTTTTCTAGGTGGGCTTTGTTTGATTTGGAGACCCTGATCCTCTGTTTCATATTTTTCTAGGTGGGCTTTGTTTGATTTGGAGACCCTGATCCTCTGTTTCATACTTTTCTAGGTGGGCTTTGTTTGATTTGGAGGCTATGGCCAAGGCTATCAGGCTGTTCTCTAGCATGGTTTGTATAGTGCACTGGTATGTTGTTTTGGGGATGTTAATGTTAGCCCTGTTTTCTGTTTGGCTTCTTTTTTGGTGTTTTGCGGGTGTGGCTTCCATAGAAGAAAGAACCTGCTCAGTCCACATGGTGGCATATAGGGAATATGGTGTTAATTCTCATGTTTTTTTTTTGTATTGACCCTTGACGTTTTATTTTATTGTGTTGTTGATATTATATGGTGGTTGTCTTTTTTTTCTTAGAGAAGTCCTTCTCCCATTTAAGGCTGAGTGAACCTGGAAACCATTGATCAGAATCAAACATGACCTTTTGTCCCTTTCTGGTCCAGTTAACTAACTTTTGAGTTTCTATGGCTCATGACAGGACAATATGTAAGGGATGTTAAACAATGTTATCTTAAAACTGTTCCACTGTTATATGTTTAACAAATTTCTGCTGTTGTTAGGTGTTTAGTATTTCTAAAACATTTCATGTTTTTAGATTTTCTCAAATTTGTAAGATTTTCTGTTTTATGTTTAAAAATTTTGTAAGATTTTATTGTTGTTATAATTTATTATATTTCATTTGTTGTTTTTATTCTCTTGTTCTCTATATGAATGTGATTATTTAGTTGTTAAATTTCAGTAATCACTATTCAGTAATACACAGATTGTGTCCCACAACACATTGACATCTTTGCTATGCAATTCAATGAAGAAAAAAAAGCCCACTAAATTGATAATTTATCAAATATGTATCTATATTTAGATTGTGAGAAATGTCAGTTGAAATATGAAGGAAGCTGTCCTGTGCATGGGCCACATATATACATTGATAATGTTGAGGTAAACAACTATAGTTAATAAAATTGAGACAATTATTTATTTTAAATGACCTTGCACTATTTATGATCATATAACTATGAGATACCAATATTTTTACATGCAGGTAGTAACTCTTTCATTGTTATATACATTCATTCAATTTTCCTCTTGGGCAGAGATGGCACATAGAGCAACATTTCTCCATGATTGATGAGTTGCTCCTAGTTCTTATTAATAGTCTTTGTTGTTTCTTAGTCCACGGTTGAACCAGCTCTAGTATTTGTTCTGCATAGCAATTCTCTTTGTGCACCATTTTCTTTCTATTATCAGATGGTTTCCACATGAATACTTGATGGAAAAGTATTTTACCTTTCATTCTGAGTACATGACTGATGTCCAACACCTTCTTCTTATACAGGGTGTTCGTAAAGTCTCACTACACTTTGTATATAGAACACATTTGATAACAAATAAGTAAATGACATCATTATGACATCATCAAAAATGTGCTGCACAGTCCATCATGAAGCAAAATACAGTGAATGGCTGTCATCTGCTGGGGTCATTCTTTGCACTTTTTTGATAACGTCATTTACTTAATTTTTTCAGATGTGTTCTATATACAAAGTGTAGTGAGACTTTACAAACACCCTGATTGTTATATACATATGTTTATTATAGTCTGACTACTTTAAGTTTTCAATATATCAACAAATACAATTTTGAAACAAGCACTATCTCTTGCTTCAGCATTTCGTCAGGTCATATCTTTATTAAATGATTTGCATTTGTTCTCAGGTCAGTCAAGGTGAAGGTTACACTACAGATTCTAGTCCTCATGTTCAGGGAAATGAAAGCAAGCCTAGAGAAGTGACAGCAAAGGGGAATATGTTTGTGTGTTTAGATTCTGGGAATCATTTTGATCATGTTCAGAGTGCATATAACAAATTACATAATAAAACACCTACAGGAGAGAAACCTGACAAATGTGATATATGTAGTGCTAGTTTTACTTGCAGTACACATGCAGGAGAGAAGCCTTACATATGTGATGTTTGTTGTCTGTGTTTTGCTGACAGTGGTTATTTAATACAACACAAGAGAACACATACAGGAGAGAAGCCCTACAAGTGTGATGTGTGTGGTGCAGGTTTTGCTGTGAGTGGCAGTCTTAAAAAACACAAGAGAACACATACAGGAGAGAAGCCTTACAAATGTGATGTGTGTGGTGCCGGTTTTGCTGAGAATGGCAATCTGATAAAACACAAGAGAACACATACAGGAGAGAAGCCCTACAAGTGTGATGTGTGTGGTGTAAGTTTTGCTGAGAGTGGTAGTCTGATAAAACACAAGAGAACACATACAGGAGAGAAGCCTTACAAATGTGATGTGTGTGGTGCAGGTTTTGCTGAGATTGGCAATCTGATAAAACACAAGAGAACACATACAGGAGAGAAGCCTTACAAGTGTAATGTGTGTGGTGTAAGTTTTACTGAGAATGGCAGTCTGATAAAACACAAGAGAACACATACAGGAGAGAAGCCTTACAAATGTAATGTGTGTGGTTTAAGTTTTGCTGCGAGTGACAGTCTTAAAAAACACAAGAGAGTACATACAGGAGATAAGCCTTACAAATGTGATTTGTGTGGTGTAACTGTTACTAGCAGTGGCAATCTAATACAGCACAAGAGAACACATACAGGAGAAAAGCCTTACAAATGTGATACGTGTAGTGTAACTTTTGCTAGCAATGGCAGGCTTATACAACACAAGAGAACACATACAGGAGAAAAGCCTTACAAATGTGATATGTGTGGAGCAGGTTTTGTTAGCAGTGGAAATCTAATACAACACAAGAGAACACATACAGGAGAGAAGCCTCACAAATGTGATGTTTGTGGTGTAAGTTATGCTCAGAATTTCAGTCTGATAAAACACAAGAGAACACATACAGGAGAGAAACCTCACAAATATGATAAGTGTGGTGTAGGTTTTACTCAGAGTAGCACTCTTAAAAAACATAAGTGAACACATACAGGAGAGAAGCCCTACAAGTGTGATGTGTGTGGTGTAAGTTTTACTGAGAGTGGCAATCTGATTAAACACAAGAGAACACATACAGGAGAAAAGCCTTACAAATGTAGTATATGTTATCTATGTTTTGCTGAGAGTGGCAATTTAATGCAACACAAGAGAACACATACAGGTGAGAAGCCTTACAAATTTGATGTATGTGATGCAAATTTTGTTTACAATAGTAGTCTTAAGGTATACAGGAAATTCCATACAGGAGAAAAGCCTTGCAAGTGTTAAGTGTATAATGCAAATTCTGATTTCATTAAATGTCTTAATAAATACAAACATATCAATACAGTAGAAAAGCTTTACAAATGTTTTATGTGTTGTGTGGATTTTGCAAAAAGTTGAATTCTTAAACAAACAGGTGAATCAATACAAGCCCTTAAAGGATGTTTTTGATACTCGGAAGTCTTCCATATTGGACCTAATGACTAGACTGTTTACCAAACCACTAGATGAAGGTGGATTAATTTCTGGACTAGACTGGTTACCAATTCACTAGCGGAAGGTGGAGCAGGTTCTTGACTAGACTGTTTACCAAACCACTAGATGAAGGTGGATTAATTTCTGGACTAGACTGGTTACCAATTCACTAGCGGAAGGTGGAGCAGGTTCTTGACTAGACTGTTTACCAAACCACTAGATGAAGGTGGATTAATTTCTGGACTAGACTGGTTACCAATTCACTAGCGGAAGGTGGAGCAGGTTCTTGACTAGACTGGTTACCAAACCACTAGATGAAGGTGGATTAATTTCTGGACTAGACTGGTTACCAATTCACTAGCGGAAGGTGGAGCAGGTTCTTGACTAGACTGGTTACCAAACCACTAGAAGGCGGTGTTTGTTCTTAATCAGCTGTAATCATGGCTCAGGTTGTCAAATATCTAGGCCACAGCCAATACAAATGTAATTTATGTGGTGCATGTCTTGCTCACATTGATGATTTATCAAAGGACTTTCTTAAAAGACAATTGACAGGGACAATCTGGCAGTTCTGTCTGACCAGTACTATGAAGTCACCTATATGAGCAGAGAGAGAGAAAAAAGAAAATTGACAGGGACAATCTGGCAGTTCTGTCTGACCAGTACTAGGAAGTCACCTATATGAGCAGCAACAAATTTAAGCCAATGATTGAAAGCCTGAACAAAGTAATATTGCATGCAGGCATTAAGTCAATTCTCATGGGTGCTAGGAAAAATTACAAACCATTCTGATCAGAAGAACTTGAGAACAAAATGTGTAAAGCCAGGGATCTAGCAGAAAGGGAACAAACCATTATAGCAAACATTTCACTTAAAGCAACAGCTGCAAAACATAAATATACAATGAATGGGGACACAAAGTAATGCTGGCAAGAAAAGGCACCTGGAAGAAAAACAACTAATACCACAGCAAGCTGGCTTCTGACAACATTGATCTGTTGAAGACAAGATAACCCACATAGTCCAGGAAATAGAAAATGCTTTCAAAGAGAACAATCTTACTTTAGCAATCTGGGTGGACATGGTGAAGGCATCTGGTAAAGAGGGATTGAAAGTCAAGATGTGCAGAAATAATACTTGTGGGAGAATGTAGAAATGGATTAGTTACTACCTTGAAAATAGACCAGCCAGAGTACAAGTAAATGGGTAGACCAGTCAGAGTACAAGTAAATGGGTAGACCAGTCAGAGTACAAGTAAATGGGTAGACCAGTCAGAGTACAAGTAAATGGGTAGACCAGCCAGAGTACAAGTAAATGGGTAGACCAGCCAGAGTACAAGTAAATGGGTAGACCAGTCAGAGTACAAGTAAATGGGTAGACCAGCCAGAGTACAAGTAAATGGGTAGACCAGTCAGAGTACAAGTAAATGGGTAGACCAGCCAGAGTACAAGTAAATGGGTAGACCAGCCAGACTATAAGTAAATGGGTAGACCAGCCAGACTATAAGTAAATGGGTAGACCAGCCAGAGCACAAGTAAATGGGTAGACCAGTCAGACTATAAGTAAATGGGTAGACCAGCCAGAGCACAAGTAAATGGGTAGACCACTCAGAGTACAAGTAAATGGGTAGACCAGCCAGAGCACAAGTAAATGGGTAGACCACTCAGAGTACAAGTAAATGGGTAGACCAGCCAGAGTACAAGTAAATGGGTAGACCAGTCAGAGTACAAGTAAATGGGCAGACCACTCAGAGTATAAGTAAATGGGTAGACTAGTCAGAGTACAAGGAAATGGACTAACCAGCTTGAGTACAAGTAAATAGACAGACCAGTCAGAGTACAAGTAAATAGACCATTCAGAATACAAGTAAATACTCGTAGACAGACCAGCTTGAGTACAAGTAAATAGACAGACCAGCTTGAGTACAAGTAAATAGACAGACCAGTCAGAGTACAAGTAAATAGACCATTCAGAGTACAAGTAAATAGACAGACCAGCCAGAGTACAAGTAAACAGACAGACCAGTCAGAGTACAAGTAAATAGACAGACCAGCTTGAGTGCAAGTAAATAGACAGACCAGTCAGAGTACAAGTAAATGGACAGACCAGCTTCAGTACAAGTAAATGACCTAGCATGAAACGAACTTTGGAGCTAGTCATTCCGAAAGGAGGAGTTTTGTCACCAACATTATTTCTTTAGTACATAAATGACATTACAGAGAGCATCATCACAAAAAGAGTTCATAATTTGATCCTTGTCTATGGCTTAGCTCTGTGGACATCTGAAGAACATATTGTGTCAGTAAGTACACGAATGCAGCAGGTCTGAATTCATTGGAAAAGTGGGCATTTGAATGGATAGTTAAAATAAATGAAGAAAAAAACAGTACACAGTATTTTCCCTCTCAAACATACCAAACTAAATGTCAGTGGGACAAATCTACATCTAGTTGAAAACACAAAATATCTGAGCATAATGTTTGACATAGATACCTCTAATTGAAAGAACTAGGCAAAGAGCAAGGGAAAGGATGGTAATCATGAAAAAACATTACTGTGGAAAGGAAAAAGTACTCTTTTGGACGAAAGAGATGGGAGTTAAGATGGGCGCAGTCAGAAACGAGAAACTTAGTGGGTGTGTAAGAAGACTAATCAACCAACACAGAACTGGAGTCGTCAGTCGCTGGAGACTGTGTGACTTGCTGAGGAGGGGATCTGAGTAGCTATGGACATATTCAGCGTGCAATGATGATGACCCACAAATTGCTCAATCATGAAAAAAATTATCTGGTACAGCTTGGAAGCAGATGGAAGTGTGCTAAATAAGCTTTATGTAGAAAAACAGACAGAATCAACTGTATGACAGCAACTAAACCATTTACTAATACAAACATCCACGTTGGAGAAAACAGCATCTGTCTGAACCAATACATTCCCAACATATTGTATAAACAGCTAGAGTGGGGAACAGAGAAAAAGAATAAGATACACAGAGAAACACGAGCCAAATTCTTCCTGAAGACATGCCTACACAGATGGATCAGCAACCAGTGTGTAACGGGACTGTTGCCCATCTTTCGTGCACCATTTATGGCGGGCTAAACAACCTCCCTCGTGGACCTGAATCTGGAGGTCGGTATAGCAGAAAGACTCGCCAATAACCGAGCCTCCACTATAATTGAATGGGAACTGTGTTAGGCAGCACTCTCGTTCAGATCTGTCTTTCCGTTGTCGTGACAAGAATTTCTGGAGATAGCCCACTTGCCTGTTACCTCAGGTTACTGCCCCCGGATAGGAGCTGCCCTGGTTCACTGCTCACAGATTCCACCTGTGGCCTTTGATCGGTTCCTCGCCGACTCCGCGTTGTGACTTCCGTTGTTCATGACACCCAGTGTCCGTTCATCGCTAGGATAACAACACAGCTACAAGAATAAACATGAATTAACACCATTGAGAATTCACACGAATTGTTTTATTCATGTAATGACCACCGCTGATAGCCAGTCAACACCATTTCAAGTCCATTCATCCACCACTCAAGATTCTTGCTTCCTGACTTACTCGAGTCTATTACTTGTGGACAACCACCTTCTACTAAGTCTCTTCACTAACTGCACTTCTACTTTCATAACAATGTCACTTTGCTTGGCTTACTATTAGCCTATAGATGGTGGCACAACCACGTTATCAAAGTCTCTTCACAAGAATGCACTACTAAACTCATAACAATGTCACTTCTCTTGGCTTACTCTAAGCCTATAGATGGTGGTACAACCACATTATCAAAGTCTCTTCACAAGTACTGCACAACTATATTCATAATTATATTAGTTTCTTGGCTTACACTAAGCCTATAAACTGTGGCACAGCCACGTTATCAGTCTCTTCAAAAGAATTGCACTGCTAAATTCATAATTATATTACTTGCTTGGCTTACACTAAGCCTATAGACTGTGACACAGCCACGTTATCAGTCTCTTCAAAGAATTGCACTGCTAAATTCAGACTAATGTCACTTCTCTTGGCTTACTCTAAGCCTATAGACTGTGGCACAACCACGTTATCAGTCTCTTCAAAAGAATTGCACTGCTAAATTCAGACTAATGTCACTTCTCTTGGCTTACACTTAGCCTATAGACTGTGGCACAACCACGTTATCAGTCTCTTCAAAAGAATTGCACTGCTAAATTCAGACTAATGTCACTTCTCTTGGCTTACACTTAGCCTATGAATTGTGGCACAACCACATTATCAAAGTCTCTTCAAAAGAACTGCACTGCTAAATTCATAATTATATTACTTGCTTGGCTTACACTCAGCCGATTGCCGTTGGAACACTCCCATTAATGCAAGGTCTTTTCAGAAACACTGCACTACGAATTTCATCTTAATAATCCCTTAGCTATTGTTGCTAACTGTCCTAACACATCTGCCTAGCTAGACTGCTACCTATCCACTAACCTGCTATCACCAAGTCCTTATCAAGTTTCTGGTTCCCAGTGTCGGCTGTAACATCACCTACAGTCGTCTGGATCAAACCCTCGCGAAGATGAGTATAAGAGATTAAATAAAGAAATTGTAATAAAATGCAATGAAGCAAAAGAAGCATGGCTAAAAGAGAGATGCAAAGAGATTGAAATGCAACAAAAAGGAAATGCTAAAGCTATATGCAAACAAATTGAGAAATTAACAGGAAGAAAAACGCAATCAAAAACTGGATGTCTAAGATCAAAGGAAAGAGAACTGTTGATTGATCAAGAAAACATAAGGGAACGATGGACAGAGTACATTAAAAATCTTTATAATGATGAACGAACGGAAGTAAATATTAAGGATAATGGAGAAGGACAAGAAATACTCAGAGAAGTGGAAGACGCCTTGCGCAATATGAAAGCAGGCAAAGCTCCTGGACCAGAAAATATAAATAAAGAAGAGATTGAAGCCATGGGCGATTTTGGAATAGAAATAATAACAAAAATATTGAATGATATCTACAACAGTGGATATATACCAGACGACCTGCTCAAATCAATATTCATAGCCCTACCAAAGAAATCTGGTGCGATTGAATGCGATGATATCGCACAATAAGCCTTATGAGTCATATGACTAAGATATTACTAAGATTCATCATGCGAAGAGGGCGAAACAAAATCAGTCCAGAAATTAGCGATGAACAGTGTGGTGTTGTTAGAGATAAAGGAACAAGCAATGCCGTTTATATCATAAGATCTTTAGTAGAAAGAGCCATAGAGGTGAAAACAAATCTACACCTATGTTTCATAGATTACACCAAGGCATTTGACAAAGTAAAGCACCAAGAAATAATCAAAATTTTAGAAAGCATAAACGTTGACAGCAAAGACCTAAGAATAATAAAGAACATATACTGGCAACAAACAGCGGCCATAAGAACTGGAAACCAATTGGGAATGTTTCAACAAATAAAATAGGGTGCTAGACAAGGTTGTGTGCTGTCACTAGATTTATTTAATATTTATAGTGAGATTATTTTAAGATCCATAAGGGACATGCCTGGAATAACAATTGGAGGTCATAATATAAATAATCTAAGGTATGCTGATGATACAGTCATAATCGCTAAAAGTGAAAATGAGTTACAAGAAATGTTGGACATTATAGTGAAAGAAAGCAAAAATAAAGGACTCAGCCTTAATAGCAAAAAGACAGAGGTAATGGTAACAACAAAGAAAAAGACATCACCTCAGTGCAAAATAAAGACAAGTGGAACAATATTAAAACAGGTAAATGAATTTGAATATTTGGGAACTTTGTTAACCTCAGACGGAAGATGTACAAAAGAGCAGTGGTTCAGGCATGCAGAATAGGATTCAGGCAAAAGTAAGCTTTCCAAAAAATGAGGAAGATTAGTAGGCAAAGTAGCTTTGAGGAAGATAGTATGCAATTCATTTTTTGACAATAGAAACTAGAAAAAGAGTTCTTAAATGTTACGTAGAGCCAGTCTTAATTAACATATGGATGCGAATCATGGACAATAGGACAACAGACAAGAAAATCACTGGAGTCTGTAGAAATGTGGTTTTACAGAAGAATGTTGAGAATACCATGGACAGCTAAGAAGAGTATTGAAAATTTTCTGAAAGAGGCCAAGGCAAAAAGAGAGCTAATTTCCAAAATTAGGAAGAAATAGTCATTATATTTTTGGCCATGTAATGAGAAGAGAACAACTGGAATATATTATAACAACTAGAAAAATTGAGGGACGAAGAGATAGAGGGAAGCAAAGAGAAAAAAAATACCAGATAGCTTAAGAAAATGGCTTGGCAGAAGGTCAAAAACAGAAATGATAAATGACTGTCGAGATCGAAAGTTGTGGAGAGACATGATCACCTATGCCAGTACGCCCGGTACTTGATGATGATGAATTTACCTTTAAATGTCCATATGTCACCCAATAGGTGCTCAGATCCCCTCCCCAGCAAGTCCCGCAGTGTCCAGCGACCGACGACCCCAGTTCTGTGTTGGTTGATGTTGAGTTTCTCGTTTCTGGCTCTACCCATCTTAACTCTCATCTATTTCATTCGAAAGAAAGGGTATTCTTGGTCGTTTTGTGCAGTGTGTAGTGGGTGTAGTAAAAGCTGCGACTTCATCATCGGTACGTGTCACGGCAAATGTGAGGTCTTGTCTCAGTGTCTGTCCTTTAAGTGGAAAAATCCGGAAAATGCCTACAGTGTAAACATCCTGGCTGTACCTGTAATGACACTTGTCCCGATGGTAATTTTGGGCTACAGTGCGGACAGACGTGTTCTGATGGCTGTGACATCATATATGACCCGGAAAGTGCTGGACTGCACGTGCAAGGAAACGTACCACGGGTCAGACTGCACTCTCAAATGTCCAGACAACTGTTTCAATGACACCTGTGAACAATCAACCGGGAACAGTGCATGCAAGGGAAAATTCTACGGGTCAGACTGCATTCTCAAATCTCTGGACAACTGTTTGAACGAAACCTGTGGACAGTTATTCGAAGCCTGCGTCTCGTATGTCGATGATTCACACGTTAAGAAGAGTCTGCAGACTAACCCAAGCATATGGATACCTCAATGTGTTTATGTGCTTGACTTGGATCATTTCTTGGTGTTTTTCCGTGAAGACATGACTCCTATCTTAATGTTTTTCTGTGCTAGTCATGTCTCATATCTAAGTGTGTTTCTGTGCTAGCCATGGCTCAAATCTTAGCTTGAGTGTGTGTATGTGTGTGTGTGTGCTAGCCATGGCTCATATCTAGGTGTGTGTCATGTTTGTCATATCTCATATCTTGGTGTATCCATGTTAATCATGTCTCTTATCTTTATGTGCGTCAGAGTTTAGTAATATCTCCTAACTTAGTGTGTATCTGTGTTAGTCATGTGTCATATCTTTGTGTGTGCATGTTCGGAGTTAGGGATATCTCATAACTTTGCGTGCATGTTTATGTTAGTCAAATCTCATATCTTTGTGCGTGCATGTCTGTGTTTGTCACATCTCATATTCTTGTGTGTGCATGGCTATGTAAGTCACATCTCATATATTTGTATGTGCATGCCTATGTTAGTCATATCTTATATCTTTGTGTGTATGTCTATGTTAGGTATGTGTCATATCTTTGTGTGTGCATGTCTAAGTCAGTCATATCTCATATCTTTATGTGCATGTCTATGTTAGTCATGTGTCATATATCTTGATGTGTGTCAGTGTTAGTCATGTCTCGTATCGCTGTGTACATGTCTGTGTTATTCACATCTCACATCTTTGTGTGTGCATGTCTGTGTTAGTCACCTCTAGTGACTCGGGCAGATGGTGCTCGTAAACCTGGGAGGGCAGACCATCTAAGGGCAGAATCCCCCTACAGAAAAGACAATCTGCTGCCTTGCAGGAAGATTGGGGACAATCAAAGGCTAAGGAAAGCAAACCTGAAAAAAATGCTGGCTGAAATCGGATGCACTGGGCCACTGGCGCAGAACACAGTGCAACGTATTAACGGGTGTTCAGTTAGAGTGGATCTGGCAGACTCTAAATGTGACGTTCTGTCTGTGGGGGCGATCAACGCACTTAACCTGACAGCTGACTTCATGTGGGAGTCTGGAATCCTACTCTGACTGAGTCCTGATCACAGAGAGAGAGAGAGAGAGAGAGAGAGAGAGAGAGAGAGAGAGAGATTCGAAAGAGTGATGAAGATGATATGATAAATACAAGACAAGCCTGATGCTGCCATGTCATTGGTTTTATTTTTTGACTGTTACCTGGCAACCGTGATAAATAACACAAATTACGTTATTTCCGATAAAGCTTAAATCTTGTTTTTGAACCAGGAACTAAACTTGTAGGATTTCTTCAGTAGAAGATAGTGATGTACTGTAGATTTTAGATTACATGTGCAGAGTTCTGGTGATTGTTAACATGTAACACTCTAATTCTCCGTTCCTGTTGAAAAAAACATTTTTGTTCACAAGTATAAAAATCCAGGGACTCTCAAATGTATACGAATTCGTCAATTCTGAATATTATGATTATTGTTTATTATGTTTGTTTGAGTTTGGACTAGAGTTTAAGTTTAGTTTGGTAATGGGCTTGGCATTGCCTTCCTTAGTAAACTTAGTTTAGTTGTTAAGTAAGTTACAATACAAGCCTGCCTTTCGCCTTTTAATCAGTCAGTAACTACAAACAGTGAACAATGATTAAAAAAAAAAGAATTACCACATCTTTACACATTCTTAATGTAACATCATTTAACATGTTTCATAAAACACACAGTATGATGAGTACCGGAGTAACTAAAGTAATTGTACCGTACACCTAATTTATATATCATTTATTTTTTTAGGAAATCTATTACTTTTCATTTTAGTATTGAATTACTTTTTTAAAAATACATTTAACTGACCTCATAGATACGATATCTCACTAATAACTAATTCTGCTAATTTAAGTTTCTAAGACACGATATCTCACTAATAACTAATTCTCAAGTTTCTAAGACAGGATATCTCACTAATAACTAATTCTGCTAATTTAAGTTTCAATGTACTTCATGTACCTAAAAACTAATCTTTTTTCTTTATTCTCTGACTGCCAGAAATATGGAGACCAAGAATATTATCCCCTGTTGGATTATAAAGCAGGAACCAGATGATGAAGTGAGTTATGAAAGTCATTAGTAAAGAAATATGTATTTAAATGAACTGACACACAAGACATAGAGTTTTATTAACTTCCGTTATTACTTGTTTTCTGTGTCTCAATATTTCTCTTACTCTCATTGTCCTAGGCTGACAACAATCTGATAATAAATACTCAAATGTGGTTGTCTCAATGAAATAGGACAAGGCTTATATTGTCAGTTACCTTAGCCTTGTTCAAAGACTAACAAATCATTCAGTGCCTATATATCATGTGGCAAGCAGTAGAGGCACAATTCGATCTTTTCATTTTAGTTCCATCCTTTTTATGATGAACTAAGTTTGACTTTTATCATGCATACCTCTTCAATTATTTCTAAAAGATTACCACTTATCTACTACATACAAAGACCAATGAGGAAGTTCTCAAAGAGGCCAACACAAAAAGGCAGCTTCTAAAACACATCAGAAAGAAACAATTAACATTTTTTGGGCACATTATGAGAATAGGAAAGTTGGAATACTTGGTTACAACTGGCAAAATAAATGGAAGGAGTGATAGATTGCGGATGACAAAGAGAGAAAATACTGGATGGCTTGGTGTCATGGCATGGAAAACAGTCAACAACAGAACTGATACGATGCACTGTAGATAGAAGATTGTGGATGGACATGATCGCCTACGCTAACCGGTATGGCACATGATGATGACTACTTACATTTATTTTGGGTTTCATATAAGGACATTTTATCCATCATTTGTCATCTACTTGCTTTGGTTTGTGATTCATATAAGGACATTTTATCCATCATTTGTCATCTACTTGCTTTGGTTTGTGATTCATATAAGGGCAGTTATCCATTATCTGTCTGTTCTAATTTTGTCTATTCTGTTCTATTCATGAAATCAGTTTCATTGCAGTTGGGGCATCCTGTATCTGCTCCACTGACTATCGCAGCATTTCTTGAAGCGTAGGCAGACTGATTGTTCCTGTAAGATGTTGATTTTAGACAGATCTACTTTTTTTTAGATAATCTACTTTTCCCACTAAGCATTCTCAATCGAGAAGATTCCTTTTCCACCTTTGGACCCCTCAATTTCTCAATATATACTTTATTGTTTCACCCATCCCCATCATCTTATCTTAAGCTCTGAAGAACAAATTTGGCATGTCCCCTTTGTTCAGACTGAGGCCACACTCAGTGCTTAAGCTGCCAGTGAGATTATCTGCTATTTCATTGCTGTGTGCACTATAATGCCCTGGACAGTACAGTCAGGTTATATCCAAGAGCTGCATACACTGTCCACCCAAGGTTCTGTAGCATACTTTGTCAGTCAGTCACTAAATCATGTTCTATGCAACCAGCTTTGTTATCACCTTTTTTGCTGCTTCTATCTCCATTCTCATGCTTGACACTGTAATGCTACACTTGCCAAATTCCCTAGCCACTTCTCTACCATGTTTGTATACCACAAAACCCCAACTGATGTACTGTCCATGTGATACAGAACCATCCATGTAGATGTGACAGCGTCTTGAGGTGATGACACATTTTTGATGGATTCTTGTATTACAACAATGGTGGTTCTGCAAGCCCAGTTGCCACACTCCCTGCCAAGCTGACATTATTTGTCATTATCCACTTGATTTGTCATTTACTTGCTTCAATTTGAGGGCTGATATAAGAGCATTTTATCCATTACTCTCACTTACTTGTTAACGTTTTGGGTTTATATAAGAGTACAACTTGTATAATAGGTTTTTTATTATCTATCTAATCTATTGGCCATTCGAGGCTTGCCGGCCCATAGGGCATAGACCCAGATACTCTTTCTCTTATCTAAATTTTTATTCTAGCAGTTTTCAATCCTTCTAAAGATATTTTATCAAATCTCGCCATTTGTCTCTGTTCTGTGCAAGCAACTCTATCTCACTGATGGAGCAGATTCCTGCTGCTTTTGCCTCTCTCATCAATGTTCTTCTCAGTGTCTCTCTGGGTCTTCCTCTTTTCCTCATACCTATTGTTTCTCACTTGAGTGCTTACTTTGTTTTTCGGTTGTTATCTCTCCTCATCATATGCCCAACATATGACCATCGTCTTTTCTTTATTACTGAAGATATTAGTGGTTGATTGGTGATTTCTCTCTTTTCTTTGTTTGTTTTGAATTCATTCCACGCTATACCAAGTATTTTCCTTAGACATTTATTTTCGAATGCGCAAACAAACATGAACTGGGTGGTCTAGAGGTCAGATATTAGCCTCTGGGTAAGAACAAGAAGGTCATGAGTTCAAGTTCTACCACAGGTGGTGGGAATTTCTCTCTTTGAATCCACTTAGTTGCTCTATCATCTCCTAGTCTCTGGGTAGTCAGTCCCAATGTCTGGCCTTCTCTGATAATGATGAGAAACAGGAAGTCTTGTTTGAACTCGTGTATATTAAAGAAATATTAGCAGTGACAAATCTAAAGAGTAGATCAAAATGGCCACTGCCATGACAAAAATTGATGAATTAGAAATCTACTCAAGCCAAAGATGGATCTGTTGGGCTGAAAGATGCAAACATTGTGACTTGTCATAAACTAGTGACACAATGCATCCACATCTATTTAATGGGTGAACACAAAGAAGGAAAAGAGAAAGGCAGGCAGTGAAGAGGAACAGTCATTAGGCAGAAGGAAAAGAAAACATCACTCTATTGTTTCATTGTTTTTGTATTTCTAACTTTAATAACATGGGGTTTTACTTTTCCATTCTCAGACTGCCAGAAATATGGAAACTCAGAGCCTGTTACCAGTTGGAAACATAAAACAAGAAGCTGTTTATAATGTGAGTTAAATGGTTGACATTAAAGTCCTGTAGTAACATTTTCTTATAAAAAAAGTGTAGAAGGATTTTGTTGCTGGTAAGCTACCATAAAATGCATTGGTTACTGTCTACAATATTGGCTTACCCACTGTCAAGAAAAATATCAGGAACTGGGTGGTCTAGAGGTAAGATGGACAGGAGGATCCCAGGTTCAAATCTCAACACAGGCAATGGGAATTTGTCAAAATGGAATCCCTGGTTACTTTGTGGCATTACCTCCCCTGGTCTCTGGGTTTTAAGATTTGATTTTAGCCCTTTTAAAGAAGATTGAATAAAGAAGAGGGCCAGTGTGTACTCACAAACACTGTAGAAATTAAAAAGTCCAAAAATGGCCACTGCCTGTGCAAAAATAGTTTTTGGCAAATTTCCCCATGCCAGAGATGGATGTGTGGGGCCTAAACATGCAGATATTGCTGCTGTAAAGTAGCAACATAATTACATCCACACCTATTTAGCAGATGAATGCTAAGAAAAAGAAGATATGCAACAAAATGAGATGAAAGCCCTACATCTATCATTATTTTCCACAACATCTATTGTATGCAACCAAATGCTTTAGAGTAGTCAGTAAAACATATGAGCAGATTTATGTTGTTTTCTCTGAATTAACAAAATATATTTCTCAGATAGAATACATTGTTTCTTGTTCCTCTGCTTTCTCCAAAAATCAAATGAGGTATATTGTCTTCAGTTTATTGTGGATTCTTCCACAAGCATCATCTTGCTCACGCCATAATATAATTAATACAATTAAAGCTTGTACAATATTTTGAAGTCTTACATATTCAGATAGTTGTGTACTTGTCTATACGCAAATTGTGAAGTAATATCAATATTGACATTTAAACAAAATATTTTTGTTCCTTGGCAGCCAACAGTAAAAATATAAAGTAAAATTCCATTTTTTCAACATTTATTCAAACTGGAACTTGATAATGATATGAGTGTATTTATTTCATTTGTAGCAAAACTCTTGTCTTCTATAGTGAACATTGCACTGCTATAGAATTACATTATGTTTGTTTTTTTTTTAAAACTGAACATTGCTGCACTTCAGATGCTGAAGTTTCTTCTGATTCTACCTCCTAATTATGATCTATCTTCTTTTTTTTTTTCCTTTCATCTCCCTGTGGAGCGAAGGTCTTCAACAAACGCTCTAGAAAGCAATTCTTTTCCTTGCCATTATTTAAAGATTATTCCATGTTGTTCCAATCATCCTCATTTCTGTCTCTCTTCTTAAAGAATATTTTGGTCTTCTGCCTTGTCTCTTCCCCTGGAGATTACAAAAAATGGTGCCTTTCAGGTGACTTCTGAAGTGTGTGTCTAATCCAGAGCAATCATTTTCATTGTATATTTGTCCACTGGCATTTGACCAGTACTTTCCCATAGGTATAAGTTAGCGATTTAGCCATGGTTTTTTTCTGTGCAAGTATCCATTAATGCAAGTTTGTGGAACTGCCATCAGCAAAGGCTAAGTCATCAAATTGCTTGGTCAATGTCCACTGGACTCCATTTCTGTTCTGCCTTATTCTTTAATCTATGGCCAGCATAAAGAGAAATGGAGAAAGAAAGCATCCCTGCTTCCTGTTCTTATTTCAAATGCTTCTGTAAGCTTCCTTTCTTGCACAACACTACATTTAATTTATTCAAACATTGATTTTATCAAATAAAAAACGTTATGAGTATTCTGTATTGACTCAACAACTTCCAAAGCATTCCTCTGTCATAATTGTGATCTATAAAAGCTATATATTTGAGAATTTCAATATGAAATGATCTTAAGAAAAAGTATTTTGGCTTCTTTGAGGTGGTCTAGAATTAGGTTGCTGTCCTCTTGGAAAAAAAAATCCTGGGCTCAAAAGCCACCACAGGTAGTGTGAATTCTTCACTTCTAATTCACAGTTTCTTCATAGCTTCATCCCTTACCCCCTCGGTCTCTAGGTAGTGAGATTTATTATCTACCCTCTCAGATAGCAGCACCAACAAAAAAATGAGGCCTGCATGTTCTCAGCACACATTAATTATTTTCCTTCCTGATCATCCTTCTGGCTTGAGCTGAATTATCTGAATTAGATTTGTGAACTACCCAATGTTACCAACGTAAAAATACTGTATACATTTTGTCCTTAAATAAAACATGTCATATCATATATAAAATTAAAGAAGAAACATTACACAACATGAAAATAGCATATGTATGACTTGATATCATTTAGTAAGTATCTTGTAAGTGAAGGAGTGGAAAATGAAGGTTGAAAATTTGAAAATATGATTCACCAAATTATGAATCCTGATCAATTCCCAATATAATGAGGTGCAAATTTGATTCCATGTGTTATTTTTTTATTTTTATTAATTATATTAATTGATTTCTTTGCTGGTTGAATAGGCATTCAAAATGTTCAATATTATAAAGGAATTAACATTTGATGTAGACACAGTATGAAGTAAAACAATGTAGACAAATTTCATATCTTAAGATTACTATGACCTATCCTTATCATTGCACAGACTGCTCAATCACATTACAATGAAATATAAAAATGTCAATGTACTATTTCTTATGCAAATTTAGTGTAGTTACATTTCAAGTTGCAGTCTTTTTTATAACCTTCAGAGAACTAGGATTTCATTCTGATTCCATCAGAAGCCATGAAAATGTAAGAAATAGCAAACAACCAAAGCAAAAATCAGATGTTTGTGTTGTTTGTTATCTTTATCAAGCACCTAATTTCAGATTGTGATCATCTGTGTATGAGCTTTGTAGCATGTCCTTTATTGAAGCAAAATCACAACATGAATACAATGTAAAGTCTTCAAATAGTTCCAGGGCTGAACAAGTTTCAGAATTAAGATTATATTTGCCATCATTGTGTATTATCTATGTACTGGTAGTTCAAGGTCACACTGTGGCATTACAAAATAATGTTTCCAGGGTCAGACAGTAAAGAAGGAAGCAAGTGGAGAGAGAGAAAGTGATAAGACCACTGTCATAAAGAAGGAAAGTGTCAGTTCCCCGTCTCTGTCTAGCCCTAACGAGGACAGTTTTCTCTGTAAGTATTTGCCTGTTATCAATAGAACCTGTACTCACACTAATGTGTGGGATCCTGCCTGTTATCAACAGAACCTGTACTCACACTAATGTGTGGGATCCTGCCTGTTATCAATAGAACCTGTACTCACACTAATGTGTGGGATCCTGCCTGTTATCAATAGAACCTGTACTCACACTAATGTGTGGGATCCTGCCTGTTATCAATAGAACCTGTACTCACACTAATGTGTGGGATCCTGCCTGTTATCAATAGAACCTGTACTCACACTAATGTGTGGGATCCTGCCTGTTATCAATAGAACCTGTACTCACACTAATGTGTGGGATCCTGCCTGTTATCAATAGAACCTGTACTCACACTAATGTGTGGGATCCTGCCTGTTATCAACAGAACCTGTACTCACACTAATGTGTGGGATCCTGCCTGTTATCAACAGAACCTGTACTCACACTAATGTGTGGGATCCTGCCTGTTATCAATAGAACCTGTACTCACACTAATGTGTGGGATCCTGCCTGTTATCAATAGAACCTGTACTCACACTAATGTGTGGGATCCTGCCTGTTATCAATAGAACCTGTACTCACACTAATGTGTGGGATCCTGCCTGTTGTTTATCTGTGACCTTTGCTTCCAACTTATTCTCCATTTCTCTTGTGTTATGATCTTGACCTCTCTCCTTCTATTGAACTTCTCAGTTGTCAGTGTTGGAGAGGGTTCTCATAATTCCAGTGATCCAGTATTGGGAGGGTGTCCATTACATGACCACAGTGGCAGCTGATTTTGAATTGCAGTCTGTGGAATAGACTATTTTTTGTGGGATAAACTTGTTTTATTTTGTTTTAAGCAGTGCAGTTGATTCAATTCTGTAGTTGGGGGGATATTTTGCCTCTTGCAAGAACCATTGTTGTCCTTCTTCTATCACTGCACTTGTTTCCCTCTCCACCTTCGACAGCTCCTTTTGTTCACATGTATGTATAGACATGGGTCCATTGTTATGGATCTAGCAGCCTGTGAGCTGACACCCTTTGAGCCAGTACCATGTAATAATATCTGCAGGTATTATTGAGTTCCCTTTTAGTTCTATACATGGCATTTCATTTATCAGATCTTAGAGAGAGAAGAGTCACTCTGATGTCAGTGAGCTTTGGACAGTCAAAAGGAATGTTCTACTGTTTCATGTGAATGTTCACAGAGCAGTCATATTGGATTTTTGGTTACATTGTATTTTTTCAATGTCGTTGTGGTTGTCAAGTGGCGCATAGAATCTCAGTATGAAAGTAGTGATTTCGTCTCTTATGTAGGTCCATTCAGATCTTGCCCAGGACTTGATTTCACCACATGGCTCTGTTCTGGGTGAGTTGTTCAATCTCGGCAAGGGAGCTGAGCCTTCTGTTGTTATCTCTCATTTTAGTGTTTCTATATGTTGGCCTATATTCAAAGTTTGAGTATTGGTAATTATTGATATCACCACTTTCTGTGCACTTTTGTTGTCCAGGGATTGGATCATAGTAATTATTAATTGTGTATACCATCACTTACTGTGCAAATTTTTTTGTATCAAGATTGGATTTTGGTACTTTTTGCCACTTCTTAAAATGGTGCACTTTTCATCCCTCTAGTTATCAGCCTTGACCCTGTTTTGTGCTTTCTTCAGTGGCCTGTTTTAGATTGAGAGGCTGTGGCTCAGGCTATCGTGCTGTTTTTGAGCATGGGTCATATGGTTCACCGGTATATTTTATGAGGATGTTTATGTTGCCCCCCCATGTGGTGTCAATCAGCATTTTCATTGCCAAAAGTTTTCTGTTTGGCTTTTTTGTGTGTGTGTTTTGCAGGTATGGCCTCCAGAGGAGAGAGAGCCTGCTCTAGCCACAAAGTGGCATGTAGGGAATATGGTGTTAATTCTCTCATTTTTTATTGAATTTAACATTTCATTTTAAGTATTGTTGTTGATATTATGAGATGGTTGTCTTTATTTCTCAGAGAAATCCTTTACCCATTTAAGACTGCATGAGCCTGGTAGCCATTGCTCAGAATTGGTCCCAATCTTTTGCCCCTTGTAGTCCAGTTCACTAACTATTGAGCTTCTATGGCTTATGACAGGACAATATAAGAGATGTTAATCAATGTTATCTTAAAGCTGTTCTATTGTTATATGTTTACAAATATCTGCTTTTGTTAGGTGTTTAGTATTTCTTTTATATTTCATGTTGTTAGGTCTTCACTCATTTTTAAGATTTTCTGTTTTATGTTTAACAATTTTGTAAGATTGTCTGTTGTTATAATTGATTACATTTCATTTGTTGTTTTTACATTATTTTTCTCTGTATGAATGTGATAATTTAATTGTAAAATTTTCGTAACCTCTGTTCAGTAATACACTAATTGTGTTGCATTTTACAGTGTCATCTTTGCTATGCAATTAAATTAATTTTAAAAAGCCCACTAAATTGATATTTTATCAAATATCTATCTATATTTAGATTGTGAGAAATGTCAGTTGAAATATGAAGGAAACTGTCCTGTGCATGGGCCACTTATATACATTGATAATGCTGAGGTAAACAATTATAGTTAATAAAACTGAGACAATCATTTATTTTAAAAGACCTTGCACTATTTATGATCATATAATTTGAGACACCAATATTTTTAGATACAGGTGGTAACTCTGGTCATACAGCTGGTAATTGTTTCATTGTAATATACATTCATTCATTCCTTTTTCCTCTAGGGTAGAGATGGCACATATAGCCATCTCTAGTAATTGTGCTACTTATTGATTCTCTTTGTCTGTCTTATTTTCTTTTACCAGATGGTTCCCATGTGAATGCCTGAGGGGAAGTCTTTCTTCAATCATTCTCAGTACATGACTGATGTATTTTCAACATGTTTTTATAAATATTATGAACGTACACATATTCAGAAGACTGAAAGCTTCCAGTATTTCAACAAATAAAATTTTGAAACAAGAGTTATCTCTTACTCCGGCAATTTATCAGGTCATATCTTTATTCAAATTTTAACTTCATTTGTTCTCAGGTCGGTCAAGGTGAAGGCTACAGTCCAGAATCTAGCCTCCAGGTTCAGGGAACTGAAAGCAAGTCTAGAGAAGTGAAAGCAAGGGAGAATATGTTTGTGTCCTTAGATTGTGGGATTTATTATGATGATGTTCAGAATGCAGATAACAAAATACATAAAAAGACAAATACAGGAGAAAAGAAAAACAAATGTAATGTTTGTGGTGCAAATTTTGCTTACAATAGTAATCTTAAAGAACATGAAAAAATCCATACAGGAGAGAAGCCTCACAAATGTAATGTATGTGGTACTGGCTTTACTCGCAGTATACATTTGACAGAACATATGAGAACACATACAGGAGAGAAGCCTTACAAATGTGATGTGTGTTGTGTAGGTTTTGCCAGGAGTAGCAGTCTAATACGACACAAAAAAACACATACAGGAGAGAAGCCTTACAAATGTAGTGTATGCTGTACTAGTTTTACTCGCAGTATACATTTGACAGAACATATGAGAACACATACAGGAGAGAAGCCTTACAAATGTGATGTATGTGGTGTAGGATTTGCTGTGAGCAGCAGTCTAATACTACACAAGAGAACACATACAGGAGAGAAACCTTTCAAATGTGATGTATGTGGTACTAGCTTTACTTGCAGTATACATTTGACAAGACATATTAGAACACATACAGGAGAGAAGCCTTACAAATGTGATATATGTGGTGTAGGTTTTGCAGTGAGTAGCAGTTTAATACAACACAAGAGAACACATACAGGAGAGAAACCTTACAAATGTGATGTATGTGGTACTAGCTTTACTTGCAGTATACATTTGACAGAACACATGAGAACTCATACAGGAGCGAAACCTTTCAAATGTGATGTGTGTGGTATAGGTTTTGCTCAAATTGGCACTCTAATACAACACATGAGAACACATACAGGAGAGAAGCCTTACATATGTGATGTATGCGGTGTAGGTTTTGCTGTAATGAGTAGTCTTATACCACACAAAAGAATACATACAGGAGAGAAGCCGTACAAATGTGATGATTGTGGTGTAAGTTTTGCTAGGAGTTGCATTCTATTACAACACAAGAGCACACATACGACAGAGAAGCCCTACACATGTGAAGTATGTTATAAAAGTTTTACTTGCAGTAGATATCTGAAAGAACACCAAAAAATCCATACAGGAAAGAAGCCATACATATGTGATGTGTGTGGTGCAGATTTTGCTCATAATTACAGTCTACTTAAGCACAAAAGAACACATACAGGAGAGAAGCCTTACAAATGTGATTTATGTGATGTGAAGTTTGCTTACATCACCAGTCTGAAAAAACACAAGGAAATCCATGCATGAGAAAAGCCTTACAAGTGTTAAGTTTTTTAGTCACAGTGTAATTTTCACTATATAACATGCATAGCTTCTACTATTGACCTTTCGAGCCGTAGCCGGCCCATAGGGCGTAGACCAAGATACACCTTCTCCTATCTGAATTTTTGTTCTAGCAGTTTTCTTTTAAAGATATTTTATCAAATCTCGCCATCTGTCTCTGTTCTGTGCAAGCAGTTCTATCTCATTGAGGGAGACGATTCCTGCTGCTCTTGCCTCGCTCATCAATGTTCTTCTCAGTGTCTCCCTGGGTCTTCCTCTTTTTCTCTTACCTGGTGTTTCCCATATGAGGGCTTGCTTTGCTATTCGGTTATTATCTCTTCTCATCACATGTCCAACATATGACCATCGTCTTTTCTTTATTACTGAAGATATTAGTGGTTGATTGGCGATTTCTCTAATTTCCTCATTTGTTTTGAATTCGTTCCACGCTATACCAAGTATTTTCCTTAGACATTTATTTTCGAATGCGTTCAACTTTGTTTCTATATCTCTTGTTGTTTTCCAGCTTTCACACGCATACGTAAGGGTTGATAGTACATTTGATTTGAATAGCCTAAGTTTTGTGTTTGTGCTGATTAGTTTTGATTTCCACAACTTTTCAAGGCTTCTGAAAGACATTGCTGCTTTAGCCATTCTGATTCTACTTTCTTTACTTGTATCCCCTTCTCGATCAATGTGACTAGTTTTCATAAAATTTTAAAAAATCAGAAATACTTAACTACATATAAATTAATGCATTACTCCCTGACAGAACCTCTTTTAAAAATCACTGAAAATAACATAACGAATGTTAATTTAAAAAATACATTTATGGATTTGTGCAAAGAGATCTTAAGGTATGAACAGTCTCTTTAATTTGTCAATGGTCTGTCAAAATTGTACACTTTTCCTATTTTAATTTGCCTCTTAGTACCTTCTCTTTGGATTTATGGGCTGTCCACAACTTTATCATTATAAATAAAAAAATAGATTTCAACTGATTCTATCCAGCATAAGTATCTTGTTGCTGCTTCCATGATTTGCAACCATAAGAAAACATTGGTTCAATATAGATAGCATTGTAAAAGTATAACTTGCAATGATAATGACTTTTAAATGACATATTTCTCATTTTAATATTGTTAATTGCTAGATCATCGCTGCACATCGAACAATTTCTTCATAAATAAGTGCATAGATCTCCTCTTTCAGAAAATCCTGCAGCTTGAAATGGCTAGGAATATATTTGAATAAATTATACTTTTTATGAGATAGGTCAGATACCAAATAGGACACACATCGGAAGTAAGAGGAATCTGCTGCACATCTTATCAGCAAAACATCTTATAAATCAGTGCTCTATTATAAGTGTACAGCAAACAGGGCAGGATGTTTGATCTGTGCTCGACTGCAGATTTGCCACTAACTGGACTGTGTTTGGATCGAGTGTTTCACCAAAGTGGAGGCCTGACTTCATTTGTTGGAACAGCGATTCTTGGAGCACACTCACTGTTCATGAAGTCTATAAATGGATAAGGAGCATGGAGATAAGCTGCCCATGATGGCTTTACGGTAACTAAGAAGTGTGCAGTAGTAGCTGCACTCCAGATATACAGAGTGATGCACGTTCAATAGAAAAATTTCAATAATCAGGATGATTATTGATGAAGGGGGCCTCGGTAGCCTAGTTGGGAAAACTACCCGACTGGACTACCGACGTTCGGACAACCCGTGTTCGATTCTCGCTGGGAGCAGTGTGGATTGTACTTGTGGTTGGAAAAAAAAAACCCCCCATGGTCGACCCACCTGTTGGCAGAAATGGGTACCAGGGTTTTACCCTGGGAAAGTGAGGAATGTTGCCTCGCATCGTGAGTTTTGATACTTGAAGCGACACTATCTAGAAATCTCCGAACATTTCTGGATAGGCGGCCGAGCACATATGAGTGGCAACTCACGTGCTAAGACGCCGGTTCAAGTTTCGTACTTTACCTTACCTTTTAATCAGGATGAGCATTTTCTTGGTTGATGGAATGGGGACAGAGCGGATGTGGGAATGCCCCACCTGCAGTGAAGCCATTCTATTCTCAAGTCTAAAAGTTCAAATAGTAATGCAACACATTATTTTCTCTGTGAGCTTGGGATGGGAGAGGTATTTGATGTGCAGCATCTGATCTTTGAACTTCCAGAGCTTAACGCAGCCAGCGAATCATAGCTGATGGTTTGTGCCAGGATCAGTGAACTAGAACTATCCAGATCCTCCTTCACCTCTTTGCAGTGCCCCTAGTAACAGACTAACAAGTCTAGTCTGGCCAAGTGAGTAGGGATCAAGAGGAAATGCAACCTGGTACTAAAAAAATGCCGTCACGGTTGTGTTGGACTGGAAAATGCAAATATCACAGTTTTATATCAAACAGCAAGACAACCCATTAATGACCGTGTAAGGTTCTTTTAGGGACACGTGACAAAGAGGTATAACTATTTCTTTAGTTATTGGGTGAACACAAAGAAGAACATTCCTGTGCAACCTCATGCTATTTCATCATTTTCCTGTTGATGGTAGAGATACAATTATGTTATATTTATATACAATTCTATTATTATCTAAGTAGAGTCTGTGAATGATTCGTTACAAACAAAGATCAGACTTTGAATTTGTTTTTCTAGAAAATTGTAAAAAAATGAGTCACAAACATTCACAGACACCTAAAGAATGTGTACAGAATGATGACATTAGGTAACAATTTTGTCAGTCACTGCACAAACAGTTCTTTAGTGACAGAAGAAGCCTGAATCATAGTCTGCCTGACCAGCCACACTTTGGGAGACAACATATTGCAATAGCACATGCAATGCTGCAACTGTTCTAGGCTCTCTTCTTATCACCAGTACCAAGTATCAACATGTACCACTTATCAATGTTGTTCACTTCGTGTTGTATTTTTCTGTCTGCTGTGATATAAGGCTGGATCTCTCCAGACAGAACACCTCACCCTGACTTCTAATTTAGACATTACGGACTTGGATAAACAGTCATAGACAGCAATGTACATCCATGGACAGCAACACCAATGACAACATGCGATATTTCTAAACTGGCTCCACTGCTCCAACAGCTTTAATGGCATGTAACATCATAGGCCAACAATTACAAAGACAGACCAGCAATCACAAATCACACTCCGTAGTGAAATATACAAATAAACAACTGCTACTCATTTCTATCTATGCCTATCTCTAACGGATTTCCATAGTGAAATATACAAATAAACAACTGCTACTCATTTCTATCTATGCCTATCTCTAACGGATTTCCATAGTGAAATATACAAATAAACAACTGCTACTCATTTCTATCTATGCCTATCTCTAACGGAAGTTCTATGTCCTTTAAAACTGTCCAGGATGAAAGCTAATAAATTATCTTACATCTAACTAAACTTCATGTTTCTAACTTGTTGGCTGATTTTCTACTTCAATTCTATCTTCACTATCCTGGTGTCAGATATTCTCTGTGATATTTGTCTCCCCAGTGTAATGTAACCCTATGTATTGTCTGTCCGAAGTACCAGTGAGAACTAACTAGTGCAGCTCTCGAGTTTGGCTCATTGACTTGGTCACATGACTGTAGCATAATCATGCAATTCCAAGATGTCCTTAAAACTGGCCAATGTTCTGCATGGCTGAATAACTTAACATATCTCGGCAACTCCCCTGTTAACTCTATTAACTCCCACTCTCTTAGTACATTACTTAACCCTCTCAAACCCAAGATCATCTACACAAGATGTGATGATCCCAACAATGCAGATCACAACAAAACAAGATGCAACAAAACTTGATATCACTATGGGTGTTATATTCCAAATTTTAATAAAATATGTTACAATACTATGATTACTTATTGAAAGCTCGTAATGTTTTTATTTGCTTGTGTGAGCCACCTTTTATTTCTTGGAAAGTCCTGAATTTTGTGCGAATATCACTTTTTCCCAGCAACGGCAGTGAGCTCAGGTATCCCCTGCAGGAAGATATTCTCATAATAACTGAAGATAACTTCAGTAGTAGGCCTACTCTCTATTTATTGTCAAGAGTTTTGGGATCATGTTTTTCTCTACCAATTTTGATGGCAATGGCTATATTTGGCCCACTCTTTTTGACTTCCAACCACCAACATGAGCAGAATGCATACTGGACTTTCTTTTATTCACCGTTATCTGAGAGGACGAAATATTGGATCTCCCTACACAGTGACTAGGGTAAAGTCCTGAAGCAACCACGGGTTTGATTTATGGAAACATTCCCACCATCTGTGCTTCCCATAATTAAATAGAGCAAATGCTCATTGTGGTTTGTGAAGTAGAACAGTGTTGCACATAAACAGAGATATGAGAGCACCAGTTTTCTTGTAACTGAGACATCTCGTACTGGCACAGTTGCTCTGGATGTGATGGTTCCATTGCTTCAAATTATTACATGACTAGCATAACGAGGCCAACACAAAAAAGGAGCTCTTAAAAAACATCAGACAGAAGCAATCAACATTTTTTGGGCACATCATGAGAAGAGGAAAGTTGGAATACTTGGTTACAATTGGCAAAATAAAAGGAAAGAGAGATCGCGGACGACAAAGAGAGAAAATACTGGATAGCTTGGTGTCATGGCATGGAAAACGGTCAACAACAGAACTGATACGATGCACTGTAGATAGAAGATTGTGGAGGGACATGATCGCCTACGCCAACCGGCAGGGTATATGATGATGATGATGAGCATAATCAAGTAGCTCCACATAGAGGCAATGAGTGACAGGGTAAGAGCACATTGAACTCTACTCTGGTTGTAATATTTTATAGCAAATAATAGATTCCCACATTTGTTCCAGGTTGATGGACACTTTGTTTTCTAGCTCTTAACTTGAGTAGGCAGAAATCCCAGATTCTGCAGTATAGAAATATCAAAGGGCATGTGCCCATAAGCTGATGAATCAATAGCCAAACACCCAACCATACCTGCTAAATTTACAGCAGCCCAGATAGTAGCATATGGTATCAACTAGCCTCCTTTCAATCCATTTCTGTTGAGAACTTTCCGTGGACAGCTACATTTGTAAGGATCATCAATTCTAGTCTCATCCTGTTTTTAAAACCATCATCTAGAGCATAGAACATCAGCAAGAGCCCTTGTATCATTGATATCCTTTGTTGTCTCTTCTAGACTTGGAAATTGTGGACTTAAAAATAATCATTACAGATATGGGCACAAAAAAGATACTTTAAAATGTTGATATCTTTATTTCTGACTGGGGGTCACCCAATGACTATTAAAGAAATGGATAGTCCTTTTTGTCATTCATCCTTAATAAGATGTTAAGTGGACATAGATGCGCTGTGGTATATTTGTGTCTTTCTGCCCAACACATCCGACTTCAGCATGTTATTTTTGAGTAATGGGTTGCCTTCCCTCTTTGATCCCTACTCACTTGGCTAGACTAGACTGGTTGGTCTGTTACTAGAGGTACAGTGAAGAGATACAGTAGGGTCAGGATGGTTCTGGTTCACAGACCCTGGCACAAGCCATCAGCTATGAGTTGTTGGCAGCTTCCAGCTCTGTTTCTGTCCGGCACCTTCCCTCAGAAAAATTGGTATAATTGAATAGACAGAAACATAAATGATGGCCTACATAAACAAAGATCCATAAATAGAAATATAGAAACGCAGACAGTAATAGAATTAGAGGGTATAGTGATGATGCAAAATTAAAAAAATAAACAATTATTACTGTAATCAAACAATTCATTTTATTTATGTGCTGTACATCCATTTTAACTGTTGAAGTGTTAAATATAACAATTGTAGTAAACAATAATTCACAATGAATGCATATAGCAAAACATTCAGAGATAAGTAGAAATATCAAACATTGCATGGGGCAGCCACCAGTAAAGATGTAAATAAGCATACACAGATGAACATACAATGGTATCAAGCAGCTGAGAATATAGATATTTTACACTAGGAAAACATATTTCCATTGTGTCCATTTATATCCATAGAACTCATAAATGAAGACCAATCACGCTGTAGCCTCTCACTGACTGAATATAAATGATTATCAACAAATAACTGTTTGTTTAATGCAAAGTAAACAAAAACAAAAAGAAAGAATAATCAAACACCAATGACTGCCTCAAACAAATATCGAGACCTCAAATCTTATCTCCAATTAGGAAAAGAATATAGACACAAACATGTGTCTAGAAGTGACAACAAGAGAATTTCACAACAGGCTCTAATATGGGGAACATCAAGATACAGAAAAAGAGGAAGACCTAGAGAGATATTAAAAATAACACGGATAAGAGAATCAAAGTTGACAGGCATAGACTTTTTGGTAAGATCAAACATATTGTCAAGAATAAAGATAGATAGCGATAGACAAGTCCTGTGTGATGTCTAGAAGCACTGGAAGGATAAAGATAGATAGCGATAGATAAGTCCTGTGTGATGTCTAGAAGCACTGGAAGGATAAAGATAGATAGCGATAGATAAGTCCTGTGTGATGTCTAGAAGCACTGGAAGGATAAAGATAGATAGCGATAGATAAGTCCTGTGTGATGTCTAGAAGCACTGGAAGGATAAAGATAGATAGCGAAAAACACTACAAGTCCTGTGTGATGTCTAGAAGCACTGGAAGAATAAAGATAGATAGCGAAAAACACTACAAGTCCTGTGTGATGTCTAGAAGCACTGGAAGGATAAAGATAGATAGCGATAGATAAGTCCTGTGTGATGTCTAGAAGCACTGGAAGGATAAAGATAGATAGCGATAGATAAGTCCTGTGTGATGTCTAGAAGCACTGGAAGGATAAAGATAGATAGCGATAGATAGCGATAGATAAGTCCTGTGTGATGTCTAGAAGCACTGGAAGGATAAAGATAGATAGCGAAAAACACTACAAGTCCTGTGTGATGTCTAGAAGCACTGGAAGGATAAAGATAGATAGCGAAAAACACTACAAGTCCTGTGTGATGTCTAGAAGCACTGGAAGGATAAAGATAGATAGCGAAAAACACTACAAGTCCTGTGTGATGTCTAGAAGCACTGGAAGGATAAAGATAGATAGCGAAAAACACTACAAGTCCTGTGTGATGTCTAGAAGCACTGGAAGAATAAAGATAGATAGCAAAAAACACTACAAGTCCTGTGTGATGTCTAGAAGCACTGGAAGGATAAAGATAGATAGCGATAGATTAGTCCTGTGTGATGTCTAGAAGCACTGGAAGGATAAAGATCTAGTTTACTGTCAGCTCAAATTCCAAAAATTAACAGCAAAAACATGGCCAAGGAGTGCATCCTGGCAATTGAAAAACCTCAAGGGAAAACTGTTCCTGAAGGAACATTTCATCTCAGCTTAGAAAGTCTTGTTGTAAGGCTCATCATCACTGCACACCAGGTTAATCCATAGGTGCTCTGATATCCTCGAGAAAATCCAAGGAGAATGTAAGCCAATGTACAAGAATTCCATAGCATGGCTGAGGATCCACTAGTGTGTCTCCTATACTAGGTTCTAGTGACCCTTATAGTAGGTTTCTCTAGTGTGTCTCCTATAGTAGGTTTCTCTAGAGTCTCCTATAGTAGGTTCTAGTGACTCTTATAGTAGGTTTCTCTAGTGTCTCCTATACTAGGTTCTAGTGACTCTTATAGTAGGTTTCTCTAGTGTCTCCTATACTAGGTTCTAGTGTCTCCTATAGTAGGTTCTAGTGACTCTTATAGTAGGTTTCTCTAGTGTATCCTATAGTAGGTTCTAGTGACTCTTATAGTAGGTTTCTCTAGTGTCTCCTATAGTAGGTTCTAGTGACTCTTATAGTAGGTTTCTCTAGTGTCTCCTATAGTAGGTTCTAGTGACTCTTATAGTAGGTTTCTCTAGTGTCTCCTATACTAGGTTCTAGTGACTCTTATAGTAGGTTTCTCTAGTGTCTCCTATACTAGGTTCTAGTGACTCTTATAGTAGGTTTCTCTAGTGTCTCCTATACTAGGTTCTAGTGACTCTTATAGCAAGTTCCTCTTGTGTGTCTCCTACAGTATGTTTCTCTATTGTGTCACCTACAGTATGTTTCTTTAGTGTGTCACCTATAGTATGTTTGTGTGTCACTTACAGTATGTTTCTCTAGTGTGCCACCTACAGTATGTTTCTTTCATGTGCCACCTTCAGTATGTTTTTCTAGTGTGCCACCTACAGTATGTTTTTCTAGTGTGCCACCTACAGTTGGTCTCTCTAGTGTGACACCTATAGTATGTTTCTCTAGTATCTCCTATAGTAGGTCTCTCTAGTGTGTTACCTGTAGTATATTTCTCTAGTATCTCCTAAAGTAGGTCTTTCTAGTGTGTTACCTGTAGTATGTTTCTCTAGTATCTCCTATACAAGGTCTCTCTAGTGTGTTACCTGTTGTATGTTTCTCTATTATCTCCTATACTATGTTTCTCTAGTGTGTTACCTGTAGTATATTTCTCTAGTATCTCCTATAGTAGGTCTCTCTAGTGTGTTACCTGTAGTATGTTTCTCTAGTATCTCCTATACAAGGTCTCTCTAGTGTGTTACCTGTTGTATGTTTCTCTAGTGTGTTACCTGTAGTATGTTTCTCTAGTATCTCCTATAGTAGGTCTCTCTAGTATGTTACCTGTAATATGTTTCTCTAGTGTGTTACCTGTAGTATATTTCTCTAGTATCTCCTATAGTAGGTCTCTCTAGTGTGTTACCTGTAGTATGTTTCTCTAGTATCTCCTATACAAGGTCTCTCTAGTGTGTTACCTGTTGTATGTTTCTCTAGTGTGTTACCTGTAGTATGTTTCTCTAGTATCTCCTATAGTAGGTCTCTCTAGTATGTTACCTGTAATATGTTTCTCTAGTGTGTTACCTGTAGTATGTTTCTCTAGTATCTCCTATAGTAGGTCTCTTTAGTGTGACACCTATAGTAGTAAGGTGACCATTCGTCCCGGATTGTCCGGGACAGTCCCGGAATTTGACATTTTTTTAACCTTTGTCCTGGATTAGCTGCCGTACCGGTTTTGTCCCGATTTTGGCATATTTTTTAGCTTTTGTCCCGGATTTGATAAAAAATAATTTGGGACACAAACGTTTACCAATTTTGCCATTTTGGTATACGGCATACATTTCTTCAATTAAAAAAAATATTATTCCGTTGCTGTGTAGACAATTTTGTTTAATATCAAAACAGTAGAATGCGCTCCTAGTTTTAAATCTCGTATATATTCGTTGTGTTACTAACTTTCACTTTCGCAAAAAATGGCACCGAAGCGTAATTGTAGTTTTAATCAAGATTTACAAAAGGAATACCCTTTTATAAAAAAGTCTACATCGTCATCAGACTTCACTGTAAGATGTAATATATGTTCATCCGGGTTTACTATTAACCATAGTGGACGTGGTGATATTAAGAGCCACATAAATAGCGATAAACATAAGAGAGCCGTCGCTACTGCTGCATCAAGCTCGTTGTTGACAAATTTTTTTTCGAGCTGAACAGGTTGGTGACAAAGAAGAACAGTTAGTTGTTACAGAAGGTGCCTTTGCATATCATACAGTGATGCACAATCACATGTTTAGATCTATGGACTGCACATCAAAATTGCTTCAGGTAACTTTAGAACCAAAATTTGCTTGTGCACGTACGAAAACAGAAGCTATTATTCGGAATGTGTTCACACCCCATGCTCTAAACGAGTTGAGATGTGACCTAGAAAACGTAACATTTATCTCCATACTGACAGATGCCTCCAACCACAAAGAAATCAAGATTTTTCCTTTGCTTGTCAGATACTTTGATCGCAATAAGGGACTGAAAGTTAAAATATTAGAGTTGAAGTCATTGCCGGGTGAAACATCTGATATAGTAAGTAGTTTTCTTATTGACTGTCTAACTGAAAATGGTTTAGAACTGAAAGTAGTTGGATTATGTGCAGACAACACAAATTCTAATTTTGGGGGCGCTGAAAGAAAAGGACAGAACAATGTTTTCACAAAACTGAAAGAAAACCTTGGACATAGTTTGATAGGTGTTGGGTGTGCTTGCCATACTTTCCACAACACTGTTCGAGCAGCTGCAGATGTATTGCCTGTTGATGTTGAAATGACTATTGCAAAAATGTATCTGTACTTCAAATCATACACAGTTAGAGTTGAAAGTCTCAAGGAGTTTTGTCAGTTTGTCGACACAGACTTCCAGATGATTTTAGGTTATGCACAAACTAGGCGGCTTGCGCTCTTGCCTGCTGTTGAAAGGGTTCTTTACATGTTCCTGCCTCTAAAATCATATTTTCAATCTCAAGACAGATGCCCAGTTTTTATACAGGAATTCTTTGAAAACCCACTGTCTGAGGCATGGCTTATTTTGGTTCACAGTCAGGCATCCTCTTTCCACGAAGCAGTGCAGAAAGTAGAGGGACAGATGGTCACTGTATTTGAAGTCATTGACAACATCAATAGGTTGAAAGCTATCTTGGAGTCCAAGCTGGAAGACGGCTTCTTGCCATCAAGAGTTCAGATAATCCTTAAAAAGCTGGAAATGGAAGGATTTCCACGTGATGATGTGAAAAAGTTTAACGCCAGTGTTTCTTCATTTTATGAAACAGCTTTAAGTTATTTGAAGAAATGGGCTGCAAATAATTTTCAAAACCTAGAGTCTTACAGCTGGGTAATGCTGAACAGAACACCAAATTGGGAAGATATTGAGAAGTCTTCATCATTAGTGAGTCAAACAGTGCCTTCAGTCGACTTTCCAGAAAATGAAATGTATGACGAATATGTCTACATGAAACAGTTCGTTACTTCACAAAAAATTAGTGAGTGGAGTCTTAATAAAACATTACCAGGCAGCGTTGGGTTGAACTAGCTTCCCACTTCAGAAACAATCATGTGCCCGTTTCACATATTCTGAAGTTGACAGAGTTCTTTTTGTGTCTACCTGGAACAAATGCTGCAACAGAACGAGTGT
Source organism: Megaustenia siamemsis (assembly GCA_032433765.1). Taxonomy (NCBI): domain Eukaryota; kingdom Metazoa; phylum Mollusca; class Gastropoda; order Stylommatophora; family Ariophantidae; genus Megaustenia; species Megaustenia siamemsis. The sequence goes on from JAVIAB010000159.1 coordinate 8,089,612, forward strand.
TTTCTCTGATGAACAGTTTGTGGACAAATGATAAAACACAACTAGGTGTTGAAACTTTAAAAGCCATGTTGATCACCAAAGTGAACTATGAGGGAACATGTGTCGAATTTTATAAGATGCTGCATACAAAGAAGGACATTTTACAGAAAATTCACTCATCTGAAAAGTACAGCATCTCTGTTTCACCTTCAATTTAAGTGAGTATCACTGTTTTTTTTTTATCTCCTGATTATCCTGATAGCGTATTGTAGGTCTATATTATTAGATGTTTTAAAATGTATGTATTATTCACTTGAAAATGACAGCAAGAAGAAATGTAATTTTATTGGTGGAAAATTGAAGTAAAATTATTCCGTCCCGGAATGGGATTTCAAAAATATGGTCACCTTAATAGTAGGTCTCTCTAGTGTGTTACCTGTAGTATGTTTCTCTAGTATCTCCTATAGTAGGTCTCTCTAGTGTGTTACCTGTAGTATGTTTCTCTAGTATCTCCTATAGTAGGTCTCTCTAGTGTGTTACCTGTAGTATGTTTCTCTAGTATCTCCTATAGTAGGTCTCTCTAGTGTGTTACCTGTAGTAAGTTTCTCTAGTATCTCCTATACAAGGTCTCTCTAGTGTGTTACCTGTTGTATGTTTCTCTAGTATCTCCTATACTAAGTTCCTCTAGTATGTTACATGTAATATGTTTCTCTAGTGTGTTACCTGTAGTATGTTTCTCTAGTATCAACTATAGTAGGTCTCTCTAGTATGTTACCTGTAATATGTTTCTCTAGTGTGTTACCTGTAGTATATTTCTCTAGTATCTCCTATATATAGGTCTCTCGTCTCTCTAGTGTGTTACCTGTAGTATATTTCTCTAGTATCTCCTATACTAGGTTCCTCTAGTGTGTTACCTGTAGTATGTTTCTCTAGTATCTCCTATACTAGGTTCCTCTAGTGTGTTACCTGTAGTATGTTTCTCTAGTATCTCCTATACTAGGTTCCTCTAGTGTGTTACCTGTAGTATGTTTCTCTAGTATCTCCTATAGCACATCTCTCTAGTGTGTTACATGTAGTATGTTTCTCTAGTATCTCATATACTAGGTTCCTCTAGTGTGTTACCTGTAGTATGTTTCTCTAGTATCTCCTATAGCACATCTCTCTAGTGTGTTACCTGTAGTATGTTTCTCTAGTATCTCATATACTAGGTTCCTCTAGTGTGTTACCTGTAGTATGTTTCTCTAGTATCTCCTATACTAGGTTCTTCTAGTGTGTCTCTTCAAGTAGCCTACTCTGGTGTGTATCATGTTGTAGGCTACTCTTATAGTATGTTTCTCTAGTATGCCTCGTATAGTAAGTCACAGAGACGTTACAATAAGAAAAAAATTCACCACGTATATCACAAAGGTAAATTTGTCCAGTGTAAATTTTTATAATTTTTTAAGTATTCTCTCAAATGTGGAGTTTCTTGTGATTTTTTAGATTTTGATTCTGAGCAAAACTTGCACCACAAACATCACATTTGTATGGCTTCACACCTGTATGTGCTCTCCTGTGCCTTTTTAGATTTCGATTTTGAGCAAATCCTGCACCACATAAATCACATTTATAAGGTTTCTCTCCTATATGTGTTCTCTTGCATTCTGTAAGATCATAATTTACAGCAAAACCTGTACCACATACATCAAATTTGTAAGTCCTCTCTCCTGTATGTGCTTTCTTGTGTCTCACCATGGACCGATTCTCAACAAAACTCTTACCACACACATCACATTTGTAAGGTTTCTCTCCTGTATGTGTTCTCTTGTGTTTTAATAGAGTGCCATTTTCAGCAAAACTTCCACCACATACATAACATTTGTAAGGTTTCTCTCCTGTATGGGTTCTCTTATGGTTTTTAAGGGCTCCACTCTGAGCAAAGCCTGCACAGCACACATCACACTTGTATGGTTTCTCTCCTGTATGGGTTCTCATATGGTTTTTAAGGGCTCCACTCTGAGCAAAGCCAGCACAACACACATCACACTTGTAAGGTTTCTCTCCTGTATGTCTTCGTTTATGTTTTATAAGATTGCAATTCTCAGCAAAACCTGCACCACATACATCACATTTGTAAGGCTTCTCTCCTGTATGTGCTCTTGTGTGTGCTTTTAATGTGGTAATCACAGCAAAACCTGCACCACATATATCACATTTGTAAGGCTTCTCTCCTGTATGTGTTCTGATGTGCTTTATTAGACTACTACTACTAGTCCAACCTGCACCACATACGTCACATTTGTAGGGCTTTTCTCCTGTGTGAATTCTCTTGTGTTCTTTTAGATATCCACTCTGTGTAAAACCCATACCACAAACATCACATTTGTAAGGCTTCTCTCCTGTATGTGTCCTGTTGTGTTTTACTAGACTGCCACTCTGAGCAAAACCAGCACCACACAAATCACATTTGTAGGGCTTCTCTCTTGTACATGTTTCCTTAACTAATCCTTGATCTGCACTCTCAACATCATCACTATGAGTAACTGTCACCAAAGACTGAAACACTGTTTTCTGTTCTGTCACTTGTCTTGACTCGCTGTTGGTTACCAAGCACTGGGGACTAGAATCTTGAACACAGCCTTCACCTTGACCTACCTGAGTACAGATAGAAAGTCAAATCAGATTAGGGCCAAATAAAATGTTGAAATAGGATATAACTTGTAGTAAACAGTAAACAGCATATTCTTTACAGAACGTTGCTATTACCCCAGCATTTTTTGGCTGTGTAATCGTCTAGGCTTTATACATCAGTGGCTTGTCATTGCTTCCTGATGGTAGACATGGTCTAGAAGATGGTAATACCAAGATGTTGATTTCTTTAAAAAAAACCAAGCTCAGCAGGATTCATTCCCCAGACATCGAGGTTGTGAAACTGAGTTCACTACCTTTAAGTCATGAATGACTACATAATTTGTAGGGACATCAACAGTTGTTGCTCTTGAGTTTTTGTTTGATTTCACTTTGTGTATATGTAACATTTGTATGTGCTAAGTGAAAAAGGTAACTGTCCCACTTATTTACATATAACTAACATCTGAATACTACAATTATATGTATGCTCTGTATGTATATGTTAAGTGAAAAAGGTAACTGTCACACTTATTTGCTTATAACTAACATCTGGAAATAGAGGCTATTACAAAGCAAGAAAGTGGTGCTTGTGTGTCAGATCAGTAAGATAGAAAGTAAACCAGAACTTTCTCAATTACAAGTGCTGAGAAGTTGGGAGGGAGGGAGGGAGGGAGGGAGAGAGAGAGAGAGAGAGAGAGAGAGAGAGAGAGAGAGAGAACACCAGAAATTACAGCCATTTGGTGAGTTTGTGCAAAGAGGACCTTTCTCTGCTATCAACGTATGGAACATCACTGATCTTCACTAAGTTGGACAATATTCAGTTTTGATATTATTATATAGTAGTTGCATTTGTTATTGTTTCCATGCTTTCATTTATTATTTAGAACATTTAATTTGTTATTTAGAACATTTAATTTATTATTTAGAACATTTAATTTATTATTTAGAACATTTAATTTTTTATTGTTACTTTAGATTATGTGTATTTACTAAAAAGATAAAGGAATCAGAATCTTAACACATGGGTTTTTATGCATACGTACTCAGACACCTAACATCAAAACAAATAACACCAGAGCTAAAACTAAGAATAGCAAAATGTTACTACATCTCAATATTCCTATATGGTGCTGAAACATGGACATTAGACAAGAAAACAGAACAGAGAATTGAAGCCTTTGAAATGTGGATATATAGAAGAATAGGTAGAATTGGATGGAAGGAAAAGAAAACAAATGACAAAGTCTTAAAACAACTAAAAATGAAAAGAGAACTTCTGAACACAATTAGAACAAGACAAATGCGATTCTTAGGCCATGTTAAAAGACACAACAGCCTACTGAAAGTGATCCTGGAGGGGAAAATACAAGGTAAAAGAGGCAGAGGCAGACCAAGATTAACATGGACGAGTAACATCAAAAGATGGACAAATCAACCGATGACAACCTGCACCATCAAAGCAAGAGATAGAGCAAAATGGCGCTCCATGGTAGCCAACTTTCGTTGCGGAGACGGCACTCAATGATGATGACTCAGACACCTAACCTGAAGTGTTTGGACACTTGTCGTCACCTCAAGTACAGTAATTCACAAGCAAGCCACATTTTTCTGACACATTCTCTCCTTCATGTCTTCTTTTTCAGTGTTCATCCAACAACTACTCTTCATCATCCACCTTAAAATGATATTAAGCTGATGTGTTTGCGCTGTGGACTTCCGTTTCAAAATGGTGCAACGTTTCACATTCTCTCGATCGTTGCAGCAAAATGTATCTGTTGTTTGATTAATTTAGGCTCTCTGACGTATGTTTCTGTGTTGAAATCAAAATGATGTTCTACTTAGCAAATCTGTGCTGCCGAGTACACACAGCAATGTTCCATTTTGACAAGTCAAGTATTGTTTGTAAAAGCGACCTTCACCATCTAGTGTTGACATGCGATTTACGTCACATTGAGTGCTGTTCAATGGCCGACGTTGGTATTATTTGACGCAAGTTATTTACATGCTGAAACGCATTTAATGTGGACTGCTCCATCAAGTCGACCGATGATTTTCCTCTTTGGGGAATTTGCACCCTGTTTCGTTCATAGTACGCTAACCATATGGTCTGTTGTTTGATGTGAGACGGGGATAATTCGACAACTAACTGTGTGTTTATATGTTCGGTTGCAGTCAAGAACGATATCCTAACATCATCAATCGCTATACATCTTTTATTCTCAATATGATGATCATCATTTTCGGGAGGATGTAAAATTCCAGTATATGGTGGATAGGCGGCAGGAACCATTGAAGGCTATGTCTGAAAAGTGTTCCTTGTTGCAGTTTCCTCATATTCCAAGCTCGGCTTGTTGCAGGAACTACTAAGTTAAGTGCTCTGTGCACACCGTGAGCTGTGTGTCTCATCTGTTTTGATCATGTTTCGACATTCCAATTGTTTACAATGAATGATGATATCGTATGACAGGGAACAGTTGGCTGTGTTCACTTTGTGCGCGGTTTTGCCGTATGTCTTTTGGCGTGTGTTGAGACTGCTACGATGGGGACTACAGTTACCTTTCTTTGTTTGGGAGGTGTGTTAATAATTTGGATGATTCCACTGGCACGGGCAGTTGAGCAATTATGGATTTTAATTTGTTTGCAGTGATACCGAGGCTTTCCATAACCAATAACCAGTATACGCTGTATTGTTAGTTATGGCAAGCACCATTATCTGCACCTTTTCGGCAGATACAACCATCTTCAGAATGACTTTTTTGGGTAACAGATTGCCTTTCCTGTACAATCAGTGATCACTTAACCAGATTGGATTGTATATTTGTAGGGTCATTGCTGGGATGTGGAGTTCTAAATCAGCTATGTTGTTCTTTGATCCTGACACAGGTGGTCAGTTGTGTGTCACTAATCTTTGTTCAGTCCAGATGAAGATTGGTGTCTTGGCTTCCTCTTAGACATCTCAAGACTTCAAAACAGAAAGCAAAATTAACTGTTTCACCCAAGGGAACAAATTCTTCACTAATAATTCCCTTTAGAAAAAAAAAATTAACATAGACTTCATGTTTCTTAACTTAATCGCAGATCCATGTTTCATCACCATAATGACATTAAAGAACAAAATTCTGGAGTCACTGGCAGCATTTTCCTTCAGGTCTGAGCAAACATCCAGTTGTAGCTAATTCTGAAGCATGGACACATATTTTGAGGCAACTTGCAGACTTTAAAACTCTCTGACAACTTTCAAGCTTGGTTTCTCACTGGTGTCCTGACTTCATCGGTGATCCAATGGTTGTCTTCACACAAAATGTGACACACTTGCTAAACATTTTGGCTGTTGAACTGGACACTGGATGACCTAGGTGTTCTATTTATATTCTATTCTATACATGGAACCAGTTTCATTGCAGTCAGGAATTCACCATATCTGCTCCACCATTTCTCACTGCATTTCCAAAATGCATTGATAACTTCTGTTGACAAGGTTGCTCTGTGCACGTACTATGTAACTGTACAGGTGATGATTCCAAACCTCCTTAGTCACTTCTTACAACATGAGCGGCAAGTAACAGTGGCTCTATTCTTCTCTCCCTTCACAGCATGGGCCCCATTTGCCACTCGATGTGACTTAGATGTTCACCATCATCATCCACTGATTTTCTACCCCTCTTTAACCAAGAAAACCACTCACATTTCTTAGAATGGCTAAGAGTCTGTTCTTCAAAATGTGTCTTCAATATTTCCTAGCAATTCATTAGTAGTTTCTTTAAGGACTTGAAACTGAACAAACACGATGCTTATGATGAAAATCCATTATGTAACAAACTGCAGTGAGTACCTAACATATGTTTAACAAAATATGTGCTTCAGTGAATCCCATAGCTCAAAGAATGCTCAGTTTAATCAAACTGCTCACCCATACAATAGAGGTCATGATACTAGCTTCCTGTATCAATATTCTCTGTATGAGCTGAATTTCGATTTTTTTCTCTCAATATTTATATATATATATATACATAAATATGACTGCTTTATATTTGTTAACTAGAACTGTCTACTTTACCTCTTCAGAATGAATACAGATGACAGATTCATGCTCAGGGCAGCCTCCTTCATACTTTAGCTGTTGTTTCTCACAATCTAAAAACACAGATGATTAATATTACTGTCTGACATAGATGGCAGTGTGAGATGGGACAGATTAGTTAATGTTACTGTCTGACATAGATGGCAGTGTGAGATGGGACAGATTAGTTAATGTTACTGTCCGACATAGATGGCAGTGTGAGATAGGACAGATTAGTTAATGTTACTGTCTGACATAGATGGCAGTGTGAGATGGGACAGGTTAGTTAATGTTACTGTCTGACATAGATGGCAGTGTGAGATGGGACAGATTAGTTAATATTACTGTCTGACATAGATGGCAGTGTGAGATAGGACAGATTAGTTAATGTTACTGTCTGACATAGATGGCAGTGTGAGATAGGACAGATTAGTTAATGTTACTGTCTGATATAGATGGCAGTGTGAGATGGGACAGGTTAGTTAATGTTACTGTCTGACATAGATGGCAGTGTGAGATGGGACAGATTAGTTAATGTTACTGTCTGACAAAGATGGCAGTGTGAGATGGGACAGATTAGTTAATGTTACTGTCTGACATAGATGGCAGTGTGAGATGGGACAGATTAGTTAATGTTACTGTCTGACAAAGATGGCAGTGTGAGATGGGACAGATTAGTTAATGTTACTGTCTGACATAGATGGCAGTGTGAGATGAGACAGGTTAGTTAATGTTACTGTCTGACATAGATGGCAGTGTGAGATGGGACAGATTAGTTAATGTTTATTCTGACATAGATGACAGTGTGAGATGGGACAGGTTAGTTAATGTTACTGTCTGACATAGATGGCAGTGTGAGATGGGACAGATTAGTTAATGTTACTGTCTGACATAGATGGCAGTGTGAGATGGGACAGATTAGTTAATGTTACTGTCTGACATAGATGGCAGTGTGAGATGAGACAGATTAGTTAATGTTACTGTCTGACATAGATGGCAGTGTGAGATGGGACAGATTAGTTAATGTTTATTCTGACATAGATGACAGTATGAGATGAGACAGATTAGTTAATGTTACTGTCTGACATAGATGGCAGTGTGAGATGGGACAGGTTAGTTAATGTTACTGTCTGACATAGATGGCAGTGTGAGATGAGACAGATTAGTTAATGTTACTGTCTGACATAGATGGCAGTGTGAGATGAGACAGATTAGTTAATGTTACTGTCTGACATAGATGACAGTGTGAGATGGGACAGATTAGTTAATGTTACTGTCTGACATAGATGGCAGTGTGAGATGGGACAGATTAGTTAATGTTACTGTCTGACATAGATGGCAGTGTGAGATGAGACAGATGGGTTAATATTACTGTCTGACATAGATGGCAGTGTGAGATGGGACAGATTAGTTAATGTTACTGTCTGACATAGATGGCAGTGTGAGATGGGACAGATTAGTTAATGTTACTGTCTGACATAGATGGCAGTGTGAGATGGGACAGGTTAGTTAATGTTACTGTCTGACATAGATGGCAGTGTGAGATGGGACAGATTAGTTAATGTTACTGTCTGACATAGATGGCAGTGTGAGATGAGACAGATTAGTTAATGTTACTGTCTGATATAGATGGCAGTGTGAGATGGGACAGGTTAGTTAATGTTACTGTCTGACATAGATGGCAGTGTGAGATGGGACAGATTAGTTAATGTTACTGTCTGACATAGATGACAGTGTGAGATGGGACAGGTTAGTTAATGTTACTGTCTGACATAGATGGCAGTGTGAGATTGAATGAAAATATAAAATAATAGCTACAATACACTGATCAAGTAAAAACATACAAACAGGTCAGCTAAATTTAACCAAATGTGAATACAGATTCTAATGATAACAATCAAAAACTTACACAAAAACGTGTCCTTGACAGAACAAGTAAGACATGAGGAACCAGTATTTTCTCTGTTTATAGTGGTAGACAACTCACTTTCTTCCTTTTCCATTGTCTCAGCCTGAAAATATAATTGTGAACATTTAAAACAGGTCAGTGTGTGTTTGGGAGAGCGGGTGGCTGAACTGATAACTCATTGGACCCCAAACCAGGAGAATGTGGGTTTGAATCCCAGTAGGGTCAAAAGTTTTTTCTATCAGGGGTGAAATAAAAACTCAGACCCGAACACCTCATGGCAACTGCACTGGACAATCAGCCTTTATTCTCCTGTCCTAAAATTCCCACAGGCAGACCCTAGTGACCATATAAATATATGTATGTATATATAAAATGGCGAGATTTTATACAAGATCTGTGCAAGGAATGAAAATGCAAGAAAGGACATTTTGAAACAGAGAAAGAGTATCTGAGTCTATGTCCTATTGGGCCGAATACAGCTTGAAAGGTCGATAGAAATAGAATATGAAATAGAATGGGAAAATGCTATAAAGTGAGATTTTGTAATTTTTCTGCAAAGATAGCAATAGTTAAGGCGAGTATCATTCAAATGGTGAAACTTGTTCCGTTGTTGTTCTATTTTTAGATAATGTTGTTTGGAAGTTGAAGTGTGGTTTTGAACAGCTGTAGATTCAGGGCAATCAACCCATCCCACCGTTGATAAATGGTGAAGTTCTTTCTGGCGCTCGCCCGATGACTACAAAATTATGAGGGGTCCACTTCACTATCCACCCTTGGAAAGTCTTTAATCTGGCATAGATGTGCTGCATTATTATGGTTTAATGACATCTTTCAGCCCAATACATCTGACTGCAGCATGGTATTTCTTTAGTACCAGGTTGTCTTCTCTCTTTGGTCACTACTAACTTGGCCACGCTGGATAATCTATTTCCAGGAGCACCACTGGGAGGTGGAGCAGGATCTTGGCCCCCAAATACTGGAGTGATCTTTAAACTCCAGTTTTAACTGGAGGCCAGTTGTGAATAGTCAATAAGCAGTTGTAGACCTACAGATAATATATGCTCATAATCTGACATACTAACATGTACTGATAATATATGCTCATAATGTGACATACTAACATGTACTGATAATATATGCTCATAATGTGATATACCAACATGTACTGATAATATATGCTCATAATGTGACATACTAACATGTACTGATAATACATGCTCATAATGTGACATACTAATATGTACTGACAATATATGTTCATAATGTGATGTACTAATATGTACTGATAATATAGGATCATAATGTGACATTTGGAATTGAAGTCAATGGTCACAACATAAATAATTTGCTATATGCAGATGATGCAGTCTTCATAGCAGAGACAGACAACTACAAGAAATTATAGACATAATAGTAAAAGAAAGCAATAAAAATGTCTCAGTCTGAATAGCAAGAAAACAGAAGTAATGGTCATATCAAAGAAACAATCATCATCATCATGCAGCATAAGAATGAACAGGACAAATCTTCAAATACCTGGACACAATAATAACATCAGATGGAAGATGCACAGCTGAAATAAAAAGCAGAATAGCTCAAGTCAAAATAGCATTTCAGAAAAAAAATATCTTATGCAACAAATCTATGTCAATAGAAAAGAGAAAGAGAGCTCATCAGTGCTATATAGAACCAATTCTGACATATGAAAGTGAATCATGGACAGTAAACAAACAAATGAAAAGATGATTAGAAGCCATGGAGATGGGATTTATCAGATGAATGTTGAAAGTTTCCTGGACAGTTAAAAAGACCAATGAGGAAATTCTCAAAGAGGCCAACACAAAAAGGGAGCTCCTAAAAAACAGAAAGAAACAATCAACATTTTTTGAGTACATCATGAGAAGAAGAAAGTTGGAATACTTGGTTACAGCTGGCAAAATAAAAGGAAGGAGAGGTCACGGACAACAAAGAGAGTAAATACTGTATGGCTTGGTGTCATGGTATGGAAAACAGTCAACAACAGAACTGATACTATGATGCACTGTGGATAGAAGAATGTGGAAGTAAATGATCGCCTATGCCAACCGGTATGGCACATGATGATGATTATGAATGTGACATACTAACATCTACTGATAATATAAGCTTATAATGTGATGTACTAACATGTACTGATAATATATCCTCATAATGTGACATACTAACATCTGCTGATAATATATGCTTATAATGTGATGTACTAACATGTACTGATAATATATCCTCATAATGTGACATACTAACATCTGCTGATAATATATGCTTATAATGTGATGTACTAACATGTACTGATAATATATCCTCATAATGTGACATACTAATATGCACTGATAATATATGCTCAGTCATAATGTGACATACTAACATGCACCAAAATAGAGTTGGACACAAAGGATGTTAGTTATTATAGTGCTCTGTTCCTGGAGTCCACAAAAAAGAAGATTATTAATCATTAATGTTGCTTGCATCCAAGTAACCAGCCTGAACCTTCGACAAATTCAGTCATGGACTACCAGACATACAGAGAAGATGGCGAGGGAGGAATCTTCATCTTCGTACAAAATCCAATTCTAGAAAAAACAGATGGAAGTAGCTGCATATAACTATAAAAAAGCAAAAATTATTGGTACAGACACTTCATTCAATATCACCATCTTTTAGATGATCCCTTTTGAAACTTGGCTGTCATAATAGCAGCTGCTCTGACTGCTACTAATTGAGTGACAATCCTTTCTTCTTTTACTTTTTGCTTTCTTCTTATATACAGTCGAACCTGTCTAAGGCGACCATTCACGGGACTTTCAAAAACTGGTCCCATAGGACAGGTGGTCCTGCCTCACAGGTTTCACATAATAAATAGAGCGATAAAAAAAATTTTATCCTAAGCACTATGAAAACTAACCTGCAAATCAGCGTAATCCATGAGTAGAACATAGTGCACATGTCGGTCTACAATAGCCACTGGTTGGACACTTTTCATAAAACACGATAGTTAAACACACAAAAATAAAACACACATACACAGATTCCACTTATACTGTACATGTATCACTTTTGACTTGAAAAAAAATCCAATATGGTAGTCTGTTGTTTGACAGATGAAATAAACGATAAGTTCAATTTTTCTCTCAAGTCCATGATAACGTCTAGTATGTCAGATCTCCCGTTTGTTATTGAATAGGTGCGCAGAAGCTCCAAAGCATTATGTGCATCTGCGATAGTGTATGTTTTCTCAATGTCAGTAGAATCTTGTTCGTTGTCTGATTCACTATTCACATCCTCAGCAGCTAAAATTGCAGTGGCAGGAAGATCCCAGTTTGTTTCTATTGTGTTGCAAGTTTGGAGCCCTGAATCAATCATGGAGATGTCTGTCAATTGGTATCCAAACAATTCTTTTGAAAGGTTATCCAAAGCAGTAGAAATTGCAGTAGAAACAATTTGCACGTCGGTCTTTGATGCAGATTCCATGTGCGTCAGAGAATATGCGTGTGTTTCAGCAGGACAATGAAAACCTGCTTTACAGAAACACTTAAGGATGGTTGAGTTGTCCACTTCTTTCCATGCTGCAGCAATCCAGTAGACTACATCCAGTAAATTGACCTGTTTCATGAGTTCGGTTCCGGAAGCATCCTTGTTTGATTCCATGACTGTGATAAGATGTAGAAGCTGTTTTTGTCTAAACTTTAATTTAAATGTCTGAATGACACCCTGGTCTAGGGTTGAACTAATGCAGTTGTGTTGGGTGGCAGAAACTGCAGCTTAACATTCTGTAGTTCGATCTTGGATGACAGGTAGCGTTGTCAACAAATAAAATAATGTGGCGCTTTTTTTTCTGCATCTTACGGTCAAAACTTTTCAGCCAATCTTCAAATATAGCTGCAGTCATCCATGCCTTTTTGTTGTTTCTGTAAATCACTGGCAGTGTGTTTATGTTGATGTTTTTAAAAACCCTAGGGTTAGCTGCTTTCCCAATCACTAAAGCCGGTTCTCGTTCCCCCAACATGTTAGTGCATAGCATCACTGTTATTCGCTCTTTGCTTTTTTTACCCCCAGCGCATTTTTCTCCTTTGACAAAAAATGTTTTGTCCGTTGTCGCTTTGAAAAATAACCCGGTTTCATCTAAATTAAAAATGTCTTGAGCAGCGTAACCATAGCATATCTCGGATAATTTAGAAGTCCAGTCAGCCGCAGCACTCATATCTGAATCACCGACTTCGCCACATTGCTTACCAAACACAAGATTGTGTCTTTTAATGAAGGCCTCTAACCAGCCGTTCGATGCTTTAAAGACTGAGTTTTCCAATTCTTTTGCAAACTGTAAAGCTCGTTCTTTGATCATCGGCCCAGATAACGGAATTTTTCGTGCAAGTGCTGATTGACACCATTTCCAACAAAGTGTATTTATGTCTTCATTTCCCGTTTTCCTGCTATTCCTTCTTTTCATACTTGGTGCATTATTTTCAAAGTCATTCATATACTCGGCTTTTCTCTTTAACGTACGTAAAATCTGTGTCTTTCCCACTCCAAACTGTTCTGCCAATAATCGCGAACTTTTACCTTGCTGATTTTGTCGAATCACTGATATTCGTTCTTCCAGCGTTAATGCTTTTGGTTTTACACTTTTGACACTGGCCATTTCCTATATTGTGTGTAACACTTTTAAAATCCACAAAAATAATTCACTGAGATACTGTACATGTACATGACGCATGAATACACTCTAAGCGGGCAATGACTAATTCTTTAGTTAATTCCTGTAATTTATACGGGCCACGCAATGGTCTACTCTGGTCTAGACGGAACCGCGAAGTGATGTCACTTCACGAATCATAGATCTGTGTCTGCACCAGTATTGACTGATAAACGTAACACGTCCCACTGTAATCTGGGACTCACTAAATACGGGAAAACATCAACACCTGTAGACACCTGTGTCGATCGTTTATGGCTCCTAGCGAGACGAAGGACTGGCTGGTCGTCGTAAACGGGATAAATAACATTGGCGGCGGTTAATTAGCCTGGTCTCTGGTCGCGTCATACGGTGAGCGCCGTAATCAGTGTTAGCATATAGTAAAAAACTCGGGGAAATTGTAGACCCGGTCCTATAACCAGGGAAACGCTTTAAACAGGTGGTCCTAAGACCAGGTTCGACTGTATAACTAAATAAGAGACGGTCTCTGACTGATTGTCTGGAATGAGACACAGTGAGTGTTATTATAATAGTTAGTAATCTAACCTATGAAGACAATTTTAAATTTAAACGAATAAATAGGAAAAAGGAGAGAACACAATATATAATTATATATATTTATTATATGACTTATTATAACAGAATTATTTCATGATGAAAGGGACAATAAGCCAGACATAAAATGTACATACAACTATAAGATCCTGAAATCTGAAGTAGAAAAAGCTATAAAAACAATGAAAAGGGAAAGGCAGCAGGACCTGACAATATACAGATAGAGATGATACAGACTCTAGAAGTGTTTGGCGTCGAAGTGATCACAGACATATGCAATGACATATACCATACAGGATACATACCAAACGATCTAAAAACATCAACTTTCATTGCATTGCTTAAAAGAATGGTGCAGTTGAATGCAGTGATTTTAGAACAATAAGCCTAATGAGCCAGGTAACAAAAATTTTACTAAAAGTTATACAAGGAAGGATTCAGAATAAAATCAATACTGAATTAGATGAGCAACAATTTGGATTCAGGAAAAACAGTGGGACAAAGAAGCCATATTTAGCATGAGAACATAGATTGAAAAGTACACAGAAGTAAACAAACCAATATATGTCTGCTTTACACTAAAACTACACCAAAGCTTTCAATAGAATACACCATAACCAACTTATAGACTGCCTAAAGGATATAAATCTAGACGACACAGACATATGACTAATATGTAATTTGTACTGGGAGCAAACAGCAATAATAAGATATAATATCATATAATAAGGAAAACTCTACACCCATAGACATAAAAAGAGGAGTAAGACAAGGATGCATCCTATCACCAAGCTTGTTCAATCTATACACTGAGCAAATCTTTAAAAACATCTCAGATATGCCAGGCCTAAACATTAATGGAAAGATAATCAATAACCTAAGATATGTTGATGATACTGTTCTACGAGCAGAAAATCCTAAAGACCTACAACAATTGCTTAATGTGATAAACATAACAAGCAAAAAATATGGACTAGAAATGAATATCAAAAAGACTAAAACTATGATCATAAACAAAGAAAATTCTCAAGACCTACAATTAAATATCACAGTTGAGGGAATACATCTGGAGACAGTCCAGAGCTACAACTACCTTGGACATACTATAACCAATGATGGAAAATGCATAATTGAAATAAACAAAAGAATAGGTATGGCAAAAAGTAATTTTAATGCCATGAAAAATATACTTACAACAAAACAAATATCAGCAGGGCTGAAACTAAGAATGGCAAAATGTTACATCTTCTCAATATTCCTGTATGGTGCAGAAACAGGGACATTAGACAAGAAAACAGAACAGAAAATTGAAGCCTTTGAAATGTGGATTTATAGAAGAATAATAGGTAGAATTGGATGGAAGGAAAAGATAACAAACGATGAAGTTTTAAAACAACTGAAAATAAAAAGAGAACTACTAAGTCTAAATACACTTAAGACAAGACAAATGAAATTTTTGGGGCATGTTAAAAGACACAACAGCCTACTAAAAGTAATATTGGAAGGGAAAATACAAGGTAAAAGAGGCAGACCAAGACTAACATGGACGAGTAACATCAAGTTCAAAAGATGGACATGACAAGTGAGGACAGGAAGTCAATCTATCTATCATTCTATGACAACTTGCGCACCATCAACAAAGCAAGAAACAGAGAGAGTAGAATAAGAATGGCGATCCATGGTAGCCAACCTTTGTTGCGGAGAAGGCACTCAATGATGATGAATTATATGACTAGAACGTATAATTACAAAACACTGCTATATTAATTATACCTATCTACTATCTGCTGAGACGACTGTCAGAATCTGCTTGTTCAGGGAGACAAGACGAAGGATTACGGGCCTTTCATGATGTGACGTTATTATTGTTATTATCGGCCATGTTACCAACTTGGCTTTTTAAAAGCCAAATTCCGAATGTGGCTCTTTTCTCAGGTTTTTTGTTTTATTATTTTTTTTAATTTTTTTTTTTTGGGGGGGGGGGGGGGAAACCCGAGGAAACTAAAACCCGACCGATTACGAATGTTCCAACTTCAAACATTTCAGACCGCATTGCATGTTCGTCCCTCCACACTGATAGTGAAACTAATTCCGCTTACCAGGACATTTGCTTAACTGAAAACAGCGAGACGTGTCGACTTATTGCTATCGTTTGGTGATAAAATATCTCACTTGAAGCTATTAGCATTTGAATTGTCGGCGAGGGTGTCAAGTAGCACTGCTATTGTTTACATGTTCTCAACTTACATATATTATCCTTATCAATACATGCTCTGCCACTTTATATTCCAGTTCCACCTTAATCTTCCCACCCCCTTGTTCACCCCATATAGATGCTTCACTACCCCTGTCTAACACTCCACCAGTATTTGCCTATGATGTCTTCGAAGGCTTCCACAGACGAGAGGAGACATTTGCTGCTGCTATAGATCTGGAGGATGCATACAACAGGGTACCATTTGAATATCTCATGCATATGCTTCTCAAACTGGCGGTGAACCCCTTCCTCATTAGATGGATCGCCGCGGCACTGTTTCAGAGGAAGGTGATACTCAGATGTGGAAGTTGGTCTTCCGAGCCAACATCCATTTGTCCTGGGCTGCCACAAGGCTCACCATTGTCACCAGTTCTATTTAACGTGTACACAATAACGATCACGGCCCAACAGCTGGATGGGAGGGGAAGAACTATGACTTTTGCTGATGATATTCTGGTATATCGACAGGGAAGAGACAGACGGGGAATCGCCTCCACAATGCAAGACGAACTCGATCGCATTTCTTCGTTCTGTTCCCTACTTTTCCTGTCGAGTGTGACAATACATGAGAAAGTTCCCTTGAATGACGTAGACACCGGTATCCACTCCTCACCAACGCTGATATTGGTAAACCCACAGACCTGTTTGATGACATCTTCTGCCCGGCCCACCCATGATTTGCCTCTTTTTAGCCTGGTACCTTTCTCTGTGTTGAGCACGTGGTGCAATGGATGCTCTGTATCTGTACTAATCTTCAGGTATGCTCGTGCTCTCCAGATCTTAATTCTGTCATCCATGGTTGGAAAATGGAGGTGATGGCAGTGACCAAGGCATTCAAATGGTTAGAGTCACAAGACTACATCCACGCATGTATACTGAGTGATTCGATGAGCATGATAAAAAAAGTGGAGGCGGGTTATGTACGCATGAGGAAAAATTAAAAAATAAAAAAAGTATGTAAGAAGCTTTACGTGACAAGTGGACGACACAGACTAAACAACGTTTCGGCTCAATAGGCCTTCATCAGGAACAAACAATAAAAACACACACACACAAATTAATAACGAAACAACCAAAACAAAAACAATCGAAATGTGTTAAAGAAAACAACAACAAAAAGTAAAACTATCCTGTCAAATCCAAAATAAAATCGTAACCAAGTGCGGCTGTCGTGAACGTCGAAAATCGTGCGAAAAAGTGCGTAAATGTAAACAGAACCAGATGAGTAAACACAGGGGTCAGTGTGCAAACACAAAGGAGAAAGAATCGAATAGTAGTCTGACAGGTGTAAAAAGACGCTAAGAGTGAGATGTCTGAGAGTGGGGTACAGTAAAAATAAATGAGGGGTAAGAAGCACAGAAAAAAAATTTTTTTATAGAGGAGAAAACCGAAGTGTCTCATAAGGGACTAGAGGAGAAGAACTATAAAAAGTATGGCATAGTAAGTAGACCAAAGAACCCAAATATGTGTAGTAGAGAAGGCTATGCAAAAGGGAAGGAGCAAGCAAAAAGAAACTATGCTGTATGCTTTTTATGAATGTATCACACTCATACGCATAGTTTCTTCTTTCTTTTTGCTTGCTCCTTCCCTTTTGCATAGCCTTCTCTACTACACATATTTGGGTTCTTTGGTCTACTTACTATGCCATACTTTTTATAGTTCTTCTCCTCTAGTCCCTTATGAGACACTTCGGTTTTCTCCTCTATAAAAATTTTTTTTTTCTGTGCTTCTTACCCCTCATTTATTTTTACTGTACCCCACTCTCAGACATCTCACTCTTAGCGTCTTTTTACACCTGTCAGACTACTATTCGATTCTTTCTCCTTTGTGTTTGCACACTGACCCCTGTGTTTACTCATCTGGTTCTGTTTACATTTACGCACTTTTTCGCACGATTTTCGACGTTCACGACAGCCGCACTTGGTTACGATTTTATTTTGGATTTGACAGGATAGTTTTACTTTTTGTTGTTGTTTTCTTTAACACATTTCGATTGTTTTTGTTTTGGTTGTTTCGTTATTAATTTGTGTGTGTGTGTGTTTTTATTGTTTGTTCCTGATGAAGGCCTATTGAGCCGAAACGTTGTTTAGTCTGTGTCGTCCACTTGTCACGTACAGCTTCTTACATACCTTTTTTTATTTTTTAATTTTTCCTCATATTCAGCTTTACTGCAGCTTCGCATTTTTATGCCTTAACCCTTTATGTACGCATGCAATGGGTAGAGTCGTTGCAGAAATCCAAAATACGTAAGGTCACCTTTGTCTATGTCCCTGGACATGCGGGAGTACGGGGAAATGAGAGAGCGGACAGGTTGGCTAGCTGCGCTGTCGTTGAGGACGGGCAACCGATGGATCGGGCAGACATCATCAATGCCCTTCGAGATGTTGGAAGAGCACAGGACTTCGACAAACACAGATCGACGTCACTTCTTCGGATGATGGAAATGGGAGTTAAGATGGGCACAGCCAGAAATGAGAAACTTGGTGGCCGTGTAAGAAGACTTATCAACCAACATAGAACTGGAGTCGTCAGTCGCTGGACACTGAGGGAATTGCTGAGGAGGGTATCTGAGCACCTATGGACATGTTCGGAGTGCAATGATGATGACCCGCAAATAACTCAATAACACTCCACCATCCTCTAAGTATAATACCCCTATTACGCCTCATTTATCTCTATGTGTCTTGAGTCACATCTGGCTTTGTTTGCTCGTTTTCACTCCATAGAACACACTTCTCTATCTCCAGTTATTGTCTGTGTCACTCTTGACTGCCACTCATATTTTATACCTTCTAATCTCGTTCGACTTCTCGTCTAATCACGTGACTGATTTTTCCCCGACCCCTTCTCTTCCTCGCGTCTCATCCCATTTGACTCAGTCGCTGGGAACTTTTGAATTCTGCCTCAGTTAAGTCTCGCTTTAATTTGATATATATATATATATATATATATATATATATATATATATATATATATATATATTAGCTTATCACATCAAGAGGAAAGTTGGAATACTTGGTTACAACTGGCAAAATAAAAGGAAAGAGAGATCGCGGACGACAAAGAGAGAAAATACTGGATAGCTTGGTGTCATGGCATGGAAAACAGTCAACAACAGAACTGATACGATGCACTGTAGATAGAAGATTGTGGAGGGACATGATCGCCTACGTCAACCGGCAGGGTACATGATGATGATGATGATATATTGGCTTACTTATTTTCATATATTGTTTATTTTTATCATCCAATATGTATCACATCTCTCTTTCGTTTCATAATTCATCTCTCATCCCTCTTTTCATTTCTCCTTTATTTATCTGAACCGCTCATTCTAGATGTAGTAGAGTTTATCTTAATTTCGCTGTCCGTGTTCTTGTTTCTGTACAAGGTTGCATGTAGGCCAAAACGTCGCTATTTTACTGACCCCCCCCCCCCCCTTTTTGTTTGTTTTTGTAACTCTTTCACCATACCTTGCAGGAGTATACGATACACCCCTCTACCTGCTCCTGAAACCAGCTTTTGTAATGGCGCCTTATGAAACGGGATCTTTTCTTCATGCCGTCAATTGCTAACTCATGAGCAGACACTGGTTAGAACCATTGATAGTAACTTGATATGTTTGATGATGATGACTTCGATTGCTCACTTAAACGGGCACTCGACAGTTTGGGATCTGATGATGAGCTGGACTTATCACTTGTTCACCTTGGTTATTATCTGATCACGAGCTACTTGATTAACAGCCTGCAATGCTGTTCTGCCTGAACTTCACTGCGCCCATGGTGAACTTATCGTAGAGCTACTCAAGAACAATCATTGATCATTGAGTGCCTTCCCCGCAACGAAGGTTGGCTACCATGGAGCACCATTCTGATCTGTCTCTTGCTTTGATGGTGCAGGTTGTCATAGGCTGATTTGTCTATCTTTTGATGTTACTCGTCCAGATCTTGATCTACCTCTGCCTCTTTTACCTTGTATTTTCCTCCAAGATTACTTTTAGTAGGCTGTTGTGTCTTTTAACATGGCCCAAAAATCGCATTTGTTTTGTTTGAATTGTGTTCGGTAGTTCTCTTTTCATTTTTAGTTGTTTTAAGACTTCGTCGTTTCTTTTTTTTTTCCCATCCCTCTCTCTCTCTCTCTCTCTCTCTCTCTCTCTCTCTGCGATCAGGACTCAATAAGAGTAGGATTCCAGACTCTCACATGAAGTCAGCTGTCAGGCTAAGTGTGTTGATCGCCCCCACAGTCAGAACATCACAAGTAGAGTTCGCCAGATCCACTCTGATTGAACACCCGTTATACGTTGCACTGTGTTCTGCGCCAGTGGCCCAGTGCATCCGATTTCAGCCAGCAATTTATTCGGATTTGCTTTCCCTAGCCTCTGATTGTCCCCAATCTTCCTGCAAGGCAGCAGGTTGTCTTTTCTGTAGGGGGATTCTCATCCAATTCTAACTATTCTTCTATATAAACAATTTGCAAGTGCCCTACGTCATTTCCGGTAAGCTTCAATCTTGTTCTTGATTGAGCAACAAAACGTGTAGGATTTCTTTAGCTGATGGTATGTCGATCTAGGTTTTGTAGCTGCAGCGATTTCTGGTCAGTGTAAACATGTTGTATTTCAATTCTCCGTTCTTTATGAAAAGCATTTTTGATCACAAGTGGGACTCTCAAATTTATACGAATTGGGATCAAAACTAATCCGAATTCGTATAAATTTGAGCCCATATTTTGTGTTTGTTTAGAGTAAAGTTTTAAGTTTAAATATTTTAATTAGGAATTAGATAGGCTTGGCCTCGCCTTCCTTCATCAGCATCATCATCAAGTACCGTTCCTGCTGGCGTAGGTGATCATGTCTCTCCATAACCACAACTTTCGATCTCGACAGTTATTTATTATTTCTGTTGTTGACCTTCTGCCAAGCCATTCTCTTATAAAAAATTGTCTGGTATTTTTTTCTCTTTGCTTCCTGATTCTGTATCGTCCCTGCCTCAATTTTTTCAGTTGTTACAATAATTAAGATATTCCAGCTGTTCCCTTCTCATTACAGTTACAGTACAGGGCCAAAAAATGATGATTGTTTCTTCCTAATATTGAATTTGATATTATCTCTCTTATTGATTATTGCTTTAGCTGGCCTTCCTTAGTTAAAGTTAGTAAGATACAAGCCTGCCTTTCGCCTGCCTATTAGTCAGTAATTACAAACAATGAACAATGTTTTTTAAAAAAAAATAGAATTACTACATATTCACACATTTTTAATATAACAGATGTTTCATAAAACACACAGTACCGCACACCTACTTTATTTTTTAGTAAACCAACAAGTACTATTATTACTAGTCTAGTACTATTGTACTATCTATCTATCTATCTATTGACCTTTCGAGCCGTAACCGGCCCATAGGGCGTAGACCAAGATACACCTTCTCCTATATGAATTTTTGTTCTAGCAGTTTTCTTTTAAAGATATTTTATCAAATCTCGCCATCTGTCTCTGTTCTGTGCAAGCAGTTCTATCTCATTGAGGGAGCCGATTCCTGCTGCTCTTGCCTCTCTCATCAATGTTCTTCTCAGTGTCTCCCTGGGTCTTCCTCTTTTTCTTTTACCTGTTGTTTCCCATATGAGGGCTTGCTTTGCTATTCGATTATTATCTCTTCTCATCACATGTCCAACGTATGACCATCGTCTTTTCTTTATTACTGAAGATATTAGTGGTTGATTGGCGATTTCTCTAATTTCCTCGTTTGTTTTGAATTCGTTCCATTCTATACCAAGTATTTTCCTTAGACATTTATTTTCGAATGCGTTCAACTTTGTTTCTATATCTCTTGTTGTTTTCCAGCTTTCACACGCATACGTAAGGGTTGATAGTACATTTGATTTGAATAGCCTAAGTTTTGTGTTTGTGCTAATGAGTTTTGATTTCCACAACTTTTCAAGGCTTCTGAAAGACATTGCTGCTTTAGCCAGTCTGATTCTAATTTCTTTGCTCGTATCCCCTTCTCGATCAATGTGACTTCCAAGATAGATGAAGTGATCGATCTCTTCTACTGGTTTGTTTTCCATGTATATTTTGTCACTTGTTGGAATTAAACTTTTCATGACTTTAGTCTTTTCATGATTGACCTCAAGCCCAATTTTGCTGGCTATTGATGATAGTTCATTTGTGTTTTCCTGCATCGTTTTTATCTGATTGCTGATGAGAACTATGTCATCAGCAAAGTCCAGGTCCTCCAAATGGTCTCCTTGTATCCATTCGATGCCTTTATTACCAGTGCAGCATTTCTTCATTATCATACATGTCTTTGATAATATTTATGATTTTTGATGGTAAGCCATATTGCTTCAGAATTTTCCACAAAGAATCTCTATGAATACTATCAAATGCTTTTTTGAAGTCGATGAAGTTAAGTACAAAAGGTTTTTATTGAAGTGTTCCGCCCAACGGGCTTTTATGTCTGCGCTTGTTGTTAGCATTAATCCAGATTTGTCTAGAATTGGTGTTCCACTGGATGTATAGGTGTTTGTCAGCATCTTTTGTACAGTATAAAGAGTTCTGCTGTCTCCTGTAATTGCAGCTGTCTCTGCTTTCTCTGCCAAGTTGTCTATATAAGCTCTTGTATCTCTTCTTGCCGAACTTTTCACTTTGTTGTCTAATTCTTTGTATGTTGCTTTTGCCAGAACCTTTCCAAGATCTGTCTTTACATTAGTCATGGCTCTCTTCGCTTCTCTTCTTTCTTTGATGTATTTCCATGTGGTGTCTGAGATCCAAGCTCGTTTTTCCATTTTCTTCAGTCCAGCACTTGCTTCTGCTGCTGTCATTAGTATTTTGCTCTGTGAGTCCCACATTTCATTGATATCTAAGTCTATTTCACCAAGTGCTGAATAACAATTACTTAGCTCTATGTTAAACTTTTCCTTTATTGCTTCATCTTTCAGTTTATGACTATCAATTTTATGTGTAATTGACCTCTTCTGTTGGTTTCTAAATTTTAATCTTATTTTCCCAATGCACAGGTTGTGGTCACTATTAACATCAGCACCTCTGTATGCTCTTACATCTATTAATGATGATCTGAATTGTTGTTTAATACATAGGTGGTCAATTTGATTTGATGTTCTATCATCAGGAGATATCCATGTTGTTTTGTGGATATTTTTATGTGGAAATAATGTCCCACCTATAACTAAATTTTCTATTAAACATAATTCTATTAATCTTTCTCCATTCTGACTTGTTGTATTACAGCCTTCTCTCCCCATCACATGTTCCACTCCTGCGTTATCTTGTCCTACTTTGGCGTTGAAGTCTCCCATTACAATTAAAAGATCGTGTTTTGGTATTTTGTTTATAAGTTGTTGCAGTTGGTTATAAAAATCATCCTTAACTTCATCATCAGCTTCGTTAGTAGGCGCATAACATTGAATAATTGAAAGTCTTCCATGTTTTGTTTTGTAGCGTGTTCGTATCAGACGGCTATTTACCGGTTCCCATTCTAATAAACTTCTTGCAGCTTTGTCTGTCATCATTATGCCTACTCCTTCACGGTGTTTTCCATCTTCCCTTCCAGAAAAAACTACTATTTTATTATCAATAGATCTCCTACCTGTTCCAGGCCAGCGCATTTCGCTTAATCCTAAAATATCTAGATCGTATCTGTCCATCTCGCTCGCGACCTGTGCATGTTTCGTCGGAGCGGCCATTGTTCGCACATTCCAGAATCCTATTTTTGTTGTTGTTTTAGGGCCGAAAAAACTATCATTATTATCTACTGCTAATTTACACATTCTGTATCAGGTCTACGTTTCATTAACAACATCGTTTTTACGATAGCGGCTTGTTAAACCTCTGATCAACGGTTCTATACCAAGCCGGAGAAAAATAATTCCTCCATTTTGGAAACAACTATTGTACTACTTTCTTGTTTAATTATTATTACATATTTCACTAATAACTAATTCTGCTAATTTGAATTTTAATATACTTCATGTACCTAAATTTAAACTTTTCTCTGAACTCTCTACTCTCTGACAGACAGATACATGAAAACCAAGAATATTATTCCCAATTCAAATATAAAGCAGGAACCATATGATGAAGTGAGTTGATTGCTTAGATATGAAAGTCATTAGTAAATAAATATTGACTTAAATGAATTGACACACAAGATATTGAGTTTTATTAACTTTTTTGTTTGCTTTAGATTCACGTAAGGGCACAAGTTGTATAACCAGGTTTTTATTATAATGGATTAAGATTTTTAAACAGTTTTGCACAATCCAACAAAGTGGTAACATCATTTCCTTTAATCAAGAAATAATAGCAATGCATTAATGAAACAAGGTTGCTTAATCAATGAAGAAAAAGGCTTTATACGTTCAAATGTGCACATAATAGTTGTAGCTATCTATGTTCAATGTATACTCTGAGAGGGTGAAGGGGGTGGGTGGGGGGGTGTAGATAGTGTTCAGCACTAGGGCAAAAGTGGACAAGCTGACTGCTTGCATTAGGACCAGCAGCTGATCAAGATCATGCTCCACCTCTCCACGGTTCATCTAAAATCAGACCAAGCAGTCTGGGCAAGTAGTAGGCATCAGAGAGAACAGGTAATCCAATGCCTACAAATGTTGTCTGATGTGTTGGACTTAAATAAGCAGATGACAGTTTACTGTAAACCAAGATGCCTTCATACCCACTTATTGTTTTTTTTTTTAAAGGCAAACAAACATGAACTGGGTGGTCTAGAGGTCAGATATTAGCCTCTGGGTAAGAACAAGAAGGTCATGAGTTCAAATTCATCCACAGGTGGTGGGAATTTCTCTCTTTGAATCCACTTAGTTGCTCTATCATCTCCTAGTCTCTGGGTAGTCAGTCCCAATGTCTGGCCTTCTCTGATAATGATGAGAAACAGGAAGTCTTGTTTGAACTCGTGTATATTAAAGAAATATTAGCAGTGACAAATCTAAAGAGTAGATCAAAATGGCCACTGCCATGACAAAAATTGATGAATTAGAAATCTACTCAAGCCAAAGATGGATCTGTTGGGCTGAAAGATGCAAACATTGTGGCTTGTCATAAACTAGTGACACAATGCATCCACATCTATTTAATGGATGAACATAAAGAAGGAAAAGAGAAAGGCAGGCAATGAAGAGGAATAGTGATTGGGCAAATGCAGAAGGTAAAGAAAATACTGCTCTTTGGTTTCATTGTTTTTGTATTTCCAACTTTCATGACATGAGATTCTACTTTTCCATTCTCAGACTACCAGAAATATGGAAACTCAGAGCATGTTACCAGTTGCAAATATAAAGCAAGAACCTGGTTATAATGTGAGTTAAATGGTTGACATTAAAGTCCTGTAGTAACATTTTCTTATAAAAAAAGTGTAGAAGGATTTTGTTGTTGGTAAGCTACCATAAAATGCATTGGTTACTGTCTACAATATTGGCTTACCTACTGTCAAGAAAAATATCAGAAACTGGGTGGTCTAGAGGTAAGATGGACAGGAGGATCCCAGGTTCAAATCTCAACACAGGCAATGGGCATTTGTCAAAATGGAATCCCTGGTTACTTTGTGGCATTACCTCCCCTGGTCTCTGGGTTATAAGATCTGATGTATAGCCCTCTTGAAGAAGGTTGAATACACAGGCCAAAAATGGCCACTGCCTGCGCAAAAATAGTTTTGACAAATTTCCCCATGCCAGAGATAGATGTGTGGGGCCTAAACACACAGATATTGCTGCTGTAAAGTAGCAACATAATTACATCCATGCCTATTTAGCAGGAGATTGCTAAGAAAAAGAAGATATGCACTAAATGAGATGAAAGCCCTACATCTATCATTATTTTCCACAACGTCTATTGTATGCAACCAAATGCTTTAGAGTAGTCAGTAAAACATATGAGCAGATTTATGTTGTTTTCTCTGAATTAACAAAATATATTTCTCAGATAGAATACATTGTTTCTTGTTCCTCTGCTTTCTCCAAATCTCAAACAAGTTATATTGTCGTCTTCAGTTTACTATGGATTAATCCTTGACACACTTGAATTAAAACTTGACCTTACTCCATGACCTAATTAACACAATTAAAGCTTGTACAATATATTGAAGTCTTAAATATTCAGATAGTTGTGTACTTGTATATAAACAAATTGTGAAGTAATATCAATATTGACATTTGTAAACTTTTATTTTCTTTTTCTCGGCAGCCTGAAGTAAAAATAGAAAGTAAAATTCCATTTTTGGGGGATTTATTCAAACTGGAACTAGATAATGGCGTGAGTGTATTTATGTTGTTTGTAACAAAACTCTTCATATTTTGGACTCAAACCTCTGCATGTTTTGTTTCTCCCTCCTAATGGGAATCTATACAAACTGCAAAATTAAGAATTAAAATATTTGATTAAAAAAATTAGAAATGAATTTTACCTTCTCAGATGGGAGCTGGGTGGTCAGAAATTTGTTAACGTTGGCCTCTGGACAGGAAGGTCATGGGTTCAAAACCCATGCAGGTTTTATGAGTTTTTCATTTCAGTTTCATAGTTTCTTCTTAGCTTTACTCTCCTTCCAGTCTCTCGGTAGTGAGATTTATCTACCTGTCGTCTGCCTTTGGTGTGAGTGTGTGGCATCCTGATTATTGTGGTGCACCTTTTGGCTGGTGCCCCAGTCTTCAGCACTTAAACTTGTTAGAGCAGACCGTGGTCTTGCTTGGCTTTAGGAAGGCCTGGCCAGTCTTGGTTTTCAGTCCCTAGTGATTGTTAAACCCCATCCCACAAGAAGCTGGCCTTGATGAGGTTAGTGAGATCTGATATCAAGCTCTCTCGGATAAGGGTGAAAAAAAAAAGCCAAAAGAAAAATCTGATGTTTGTTTGGTTTATTATCTCATTTAACGTTTTTACTCTTCTCTGTATGGACTTTGTTGAAACAATAATCTTTTCATTGGGAGCCACCTCCACATTAAAGTTTACCTACCATGGGCATCATTTAACTCTATCTCTTGTCTTGATGGTGCATGATGTCATAGGTTTGCCTGTCCACCTTTTTTGTGTTATCAGACCACCTCAGTCTTGGCCTGCCTCTGTCTCATCTACCTTGTACCTTTTCTTTGAAGATAACTCTTAAAATGGTATAATGTCTCTTCACATTTTCAAAAAATTTCAGTTGTCTTTTTTCAAATTGTGTTAAGTAATTGTGTTTTCATCTTCAGCTGATTCAGAACTTCCTAGTTTGTCTTCTTTTCTTTCCACCAAATTCTTCAAATATTCCTATAGATCCAAGTTTCAGAGGCTTCAATTTTCTGCTCAGTTGTCTTTGTTAATGTTCTTGTTTCTGCATCATACAGGAATGTTGAGTAAATACAGTGTTTTGCTATTTGTAGTTTTAATTCTGATGTCATTTGCTTTTGATGTGAATATATTTTTCTTGTTGTTAAAATTGTTTTTTGCCATTCCTTTTATTTTATTTATTTCTGCCTTACATTTTCTATCATTTATATGTCCAAGATAGCTATATTCTTGAACTATTTCTTGGTTCTTTCCATCTACTTCAATATCTCCTTGTATATTGTGTGTCTTTTTTCTGCTAATAGTTATAGTTTTAGTCTTTTTAATATTTATTTCCAATCCATATTATTTGCTTGTTTTGTTTATTTTTCACTAGTTGTTGGTTTTCTGGATTTTGTGCGATAAATCTGGTATCATTAGCATTGAGTTATTAGCGGGTCATCATCATTGCACTCCGAACATGTCCATAGGTGCTCAGATCCCCTCCTCAGCAAGTCTCTAAGTGTCCAGCGACTGACGACTCCAGTTCTGTGTTGGTTGATTAGTCTTCCTACTCGCCCATTAAGTTTCTTGTTTCTGGCTGGGCCCATCTTAACTCCCATCTCTTTCATCCGAAGCAGTGATGTGGACTCATGTTTATCGAAGTCCGGTGTCCTTCCAACTTCCCGGAGGGCATTGATGATGTCCGCCCGATCCATTGGTTGACCGTCCTCAACAATAGCGCAGCTAGCCAACCTGTCCGCTCTTTCATTTCCTCGTACTCCAGCATGTCCTGGGATGTAGACAAAGGTGACCATATGTATTTTTTACTTCTGCAATGACTCTACCCATTGCCTACGTACAGATCCCGCCTCCACTTTTTGTATCATGCTCACCGAATCACTCAGTATACAGGTGTGGGTGTAGTCTTGTGACTCTAGCCAGATGAATGCCTTGGTCACTGCCATCACCTCCATCGTCATGCTACTCTTGGTCATAACGTATGCACCACTGTCTTCCTTGACTGTTCTGCCTGCCGAGCGTGCTGTAAATGCTCATGCACTTTGTTGGTGTCGTATTACAGATCCGTCTGTATAGATGACTTTATCTTTCTCATTGGTGTTATCCCATATGATACCGTTGACCTCCGCATTTACCATGACTGAGTTATGTTACCTACATTTCCTGTCGAGTGTGACAATACACGAGAATGTCCCCTTGAATAACATAGGCACCGGTATTACACTCCTCACCAACGATGACATCTTCTGCTCGGCCCACCCATGATTTGCCTGTTTTTAGCCTGACACCCTTCCCTGTTTCGAGCACATGATGGAACGGATGCTCTTTATGTGCACTAATCTTCAGGTATGCTTGTGCCCTCCAGATCTTGATCCTGTCATCCATGGTTGGAAAGTCCAGAAGATACCTCATTGCTACAGAGGGAGTGTCCCTCGTACACCTCATGATAATGCGCATAGCTGCATTCTGTATTCTCTCCAGCTTGTCAATTTGCGTCTTACTGACTGTAAGAACTGGCAGAGCATTGTCGATTGGTGCAAGGACTATTCCCTGGAACAGAAGGGTAAATAGCCTCTGCTCGATGTTGGCAGCTGCCATGACCTTCAAGACTGCTAATCCTTTGCAGATTTTGTTATCACATGGTCAACATGGTCTCAAAACACAGACTGCAATCAAAATCTTAACTCCAAGGTACATCATCACCCTGTCCCTGGTCACCTCATCAGCTCCCATTCGTACCACCAGTGTTTCCATGTTAACGATATGATTGTTAAGTGAGAACCATGCAACTGATGCTTTATTAGGATTAACCAATGCACCTGATACTCCACACCACAAAGAGATGCGATCGAGTTCGTCTTGCTTTGTGGAGGCGATATGACTTCTGTCTCTGCCCTGTCAATATACCAGAATATTATCAGCAAAAGTCATAGTTCTTCCTCTACCATCCAGCTGTTGTTCCGTGATCGTTATTATGTACACGTTAAATAGAACTGGTGATAATGGTGAGCCTTGTGGCAGCCCTGGACAAATGGATATTGGCTCGGATGACCAACTTCCACATCTGAGTATCACCTTCCTTTGAAACAGTGCTGAGCGATCCATCAAATGAGGATGGGGGGCACCACCAGTTTGAGGATCCTTAGCATCCTTAGCCTGCATAGCGCATAGTTTAAAGTGCATCATTTTTTGGTCGACCTCAATCATCAGCATATCTTAGGTTATTGATTATATATCCATTGATGTTTAGTCCTGGCATCTCCATGGTGTCTTTGAAGATCTGCTCAGTGTATAAGTTAAAAAGGCATGGTGGTAGAATGCAGTTCTATCCTGCTCCTCTTTTTATATCAATAGATGCAGAGTCTGAGAGATAAGATCAGAAATGTAGAACTGAGAAAAAAGCTAGGAATAGCCCCAGCCATAGAATATATAAGGAAACAACAGATAAAATGGTTCGGCCACGTGACAAGGCAGAAAGAACAAAACACAACACAACGAGCCTTCAACAAACGTTGTGAGAACAACAGACCCAAGGGTCGACCACGAAAAAGATGGATCGATGGAATATTCGAAGCACTAGGAAACATAACAGCAGCAGAGGCGAACAGAAGAGCAAAAGACCGCAAATTATATCTCCCCTCGACGCTGAAAGGCAGATGAGGAAGGAAAGAAGAAGAAGAAGATGCAGAGTTCTCATTGTAGTATTTTATCATAGCTGTTTGTTCTCAGTATAAATTACATATCAGTTTTATGCCAGCATCATCCAGGGGTATATCTTTCATGTATTATTAGTTATTTATGGTTTATTCTATCAAAAACCTTGCTATAGTCTATGAATCATGCATAAATTGGTTTGTTTACTTCTATATATTTTTTTGGTTAACATTCCCATGCAGATGATGACGTGTCTTGTCCAACTGTTCTTTCCAAGTCCAAACTATTGATCTGTTGATTCCATATAGATTTTGTTTTGGAGTCTTCCCTGTATAACTTTAAGCAAAATCTGTTATATCGCTCATCAAACTTATTATTCTCATTGTGCCGGTCTGTGATAATTTCTATGCCAAAAATATATTGGAATTTTATCATCTCAATCTGAGTGTTGTCTGGCCCTACAGCTTTTTCAGCAATATTACAACCTGAATACCATGTCTTAGAATAGTTCTAGATTTGAACAAGTTTCAGAATTGAGATTATATTTGCAATCATTTTGTATTATCTATGTACTTGTAGTTCAAGGTCACACTGTGGCATTACAAAATAATGTTTCCAGGGTCAGACAGTAAAGAAGGAAGCAAGTGGAGAGAGAGAAAGTGATAAGACCACTGTCATAAAGAAGGAAAGTGACAGTTCCCCGTCTCTGTCTAGCCCTAACGAGGACAGTTTTCTCTGTAAGTATTTGCCTGTTATCAACAGAACCTGTACTCACACTAATGTGTGGGATCCTGCCTGTTATCAACAGAACCTGTACTCACACCAATGTGTGGGATCCTGCCTGTTATCAATAGAACCTGTACTCACACTAATGTGTGGGATCCTGCCTGTTATCAATAGAACCTGTACTCACACTAATGTGTGGGATCCTGCCTGTTATCAATAGAACCTGTACTCACACTAATGTGTGGGATCCTGCCTGTTATCAACAGAACCTGTACTCACACTAATGTGTGGGATCCTGCCTGTTATCAATAGAACCTGTACTCACACTAATGTGTGGGATCCTGCCTGTTATCAATAGAACCTGTACTCACACTAATGTGTGGGATCCTGCCTGTTGTTTATCTGTGACCTTTGCTTCCAACTTATTCTCCATTTCTCTTGTGTTATGATCTTGGCCACTCTCTTTCTATTGAACTTCTCAGTTGTCAGAGTTGGAGAGGGTTCTCATAATTCCAGTGATTTGACAGTGGGAGGGTGTCCATAACATGACCACAGTGGCAACTGATTTTAATCTGAAAGGATGTCCAGTTTGGTAGCTTGTGGGTTTATTTTGTGAAGATTTCAGAAATGAATTGCAGTCTATGAAATAAACTATTTTGTGTGTGATTAACTTGTTTTATTTTGTTTCAAGTAGTGCTATTGATTCAATTCTGTAGTTGAGGAGAGTCTTGCCTGTCGCAAGAACCCTTTTGGTTCTTCTTCTATCACTGTACGTGTTTCCTGACTGAATATTATTATAGAGGGAAACGTCTGAGGCAATAGATCAGCGAACCATTTCAGAGAAAGAGGTATGTTTTACAACAATCTGAAAAAATATCACAAATAATTAACAAAGCTGTTGATTATTTGTAATTTTTTTTTCTGAGTGCTATAAAACGTAACCATCCATTGTTTGTATTAATCCAGCAGCCTGTGAGCTGACGCCCTTTGTCCCAGCACCATGTAATGATATATGCTGGTATTACTGAGTTCCTTGT
Organism: Megaustenia siamemsis; assembly: GCA_032433765.1. Taxonomy (NCBI): domain Eukaryota; kingdom Metazoa; phylum Mollusca; class Gastropoda; order Stylommatophora; family Ariophantidae; genus Megaustenia; species Megaustenia siamemsis. Next base: position 8,121,419 of record JAVIAB010000159.1, read on the forward strand.
AGATCTATACAAGGTTTAGTTTTGTGTGCACTGATCAAGTTTTTCAAGTATGGAGCGTGAAAGAGAATATAATGTCATTAATATATTGGCAGACACAGGGCTGCTGACACGTAACAGTTTTTGTATGCACTGATAAAGTTTTTTCAAGTATGGAGCGTGAAAGAGACCATCATGTCATTAATAAGTTGGCAGACACAGGGCTGCTGACACGTAACCATTTTTGTGTTTACTGATCAAGTTTTTCAAGTATGGAGCGTGAAAGAGAGCATCTTGTCATTAATATATTGGCAGACACAGGGCTGCTGACACGTAACCATTTTTGTGTTTACTGATCAAGTTTTTCAAGTATGGAGCGTGAAAGAGAGCATCTTGTCATTAATATATTGGCAGACACAGGACTGCTGACACGTAACCATTTTTGTGTTTACTGATAAGTTTTTCAAGTATGGAGCGTGAAAGAGACCATCATGTCATTAATAAGTTGGCAGACACAGGGCTGCTGACACGTAACCATTTTTGTGTTTACTGATAAGTTTTTCAAGTATGGAGCGTGAAAGAGAGCATCTTGTCATTAATAAGTTGGCAGACACAGGGCTGCTGACATGTAACAGTTTTTGTATGCACTGATCAAGTTTTTTCAAGTATGGAGCGTGAAAGAGAATATAATGTCATTAATAAGTTGGCAGACACAGAGCTGCTGACATGTAACAGTTTTTGTATGCACTGATCAAGTTTTTTCAAGTATGGAGCATGAAAGAGAATATAATGTCATTAATAAGTTGGCAAACACAGGGCTGCTGACACATAACCATTTTTGTGTTTACTGATCAAGTTTTTCAAGTATGGAGCATGAAAGAGAATATAATGTCATTAATAAGTTGGCAAACACAGAGCTGCTGACACATAACCATTTTTGTGTTTACTGATCAAGTTTTTCAAGTATGGAGCATGAAAGAGAATATAATGTCATTAATAAGTTGGCAGACACAGAGCTGCTGACACATAACCATTTTTGTGTTTACTGATCAAGTTTTTCAAGTATGGAGCATGAAAGAGAATATAATGTCATTAATAAGTTGGCAAACACAGGGCTGCTGACACATAACCATTTTTGTGTTTACTGATCAAGTTTTTCAAGTATGGAGCATGAAAGAGAATATAATGTCATTAATAAGTTGGCAAACACAGGGCTGCTGACACATAACCATTTTTGTGTTTACTGATCAAGTTTTTCAAGTATGGAGCGTGAAAGAGAATATAATGTCATTAATAAGTTGGCAGACACAGAGCTGCTGACACATAACCATTTTTGTGTTTACTGATCAAGTTTTTCAAGTATGGAGCATGAAAGAGAATATAATGTCATTAATAAGTTGGCAGACACAGAGCTGCTGACACATAACCATTTTTGTGTTTACTGATCAAGTTTTTCAAGTATGGAGCATGAAAGAGAATATAATGTCATTAATAAGTTGGCAGACACAGGGCTGCTGACACATAACCATTTTTGTGTTTACTGATCAAGTTTTTCAAGTATGGAGCATGAAAGAGAATATAATGTCATTAATAAGTTGGCAGACACAGAGCTGCTGACATGTAACAGTTTTTGTATGCACTGATCAAGTTTTTTCAAGTATGGAGCATGAAAGAGAATATAATGTCATTAATAAGTTGGCAAACACAGGGCTGCTGACACATAACCATTTTTGTGTTTACTGATCAAGTTTTTCAAGTATGGAGCATGAAAGAGAATATAATGTCATTAATAAGTTGGCAGACACAGAGCTGCTAATGAGTGATGAAGAGTGTGTTCATGTATTAGGTTCTTCCATGCTTGAAGAAGGGACTAGAGAGAAGAAGTCATTGAAACACAAGCAGACAACAGCTGCTGGTGTGGGGAAGGTGTAACTTTGTGATGTACAGTTTTATCCATGATATGAGTATAATTGAACATTTTATGATTTTGTCGAGGTGAGACAATTGGTGCTGGATCACGTGAGTGATCGATTTGAGGACGTGCATCAATCACACTATTTTACATAATATTGATCTTGTTATGTGTTGACAGCGAGGTAATTGCTACAGAGTTTGCAATGAACGAACAAGGGTTGTACGCATAATTCACAGCACGAAGTACGATTACGACACAAGGCAGACAGTGAGGCTAACTGTGATAGTGTCACGGTGGCTGATCACGGGCGGGTCGGCCTGTCATTCACAACAGACCTCTTGCCACGGGGGAGGTAAAGCTTGTGGGCTGGGAAGAGTAACCCAGGCCGCCGTGGTGACAGAATAAAGTGAGACGGCCATTCATTCAGTTATTCATTCATTCATTCAAGAATGACACAACAGCAAGAAAGATGAAACGAAAGTGGTTACACATGCATTGGATTGTGGTAATTCTTGTATCATTACTTAATGTGCACATTCCTTGTCCAGGGATTGGATTGTGGTAATTCTTGTATCATTACTTAATGTGCACATTCCTTGTCCAGGGATTGGATTGTGGTAATTCTTGTATCATCACTTAATGTGCACATTCCTTGTCCAGGGATTGGATTGTGGTAATTCTTGTATCATTACTTTCTGTGCACATTTTTTGTACAAAGATTTGATTTTGTTCTTGCCACTACTTAAAATGGTGCACTTCTCATCCCTCTAGTTATCAGCCTAGTTCTGTGTTTCATACTTTTCTAAGTGGGCATTTATTTGATTTGGAGGCTATGGCCAAGGCTGTCATGCTGTTCTCAAGCATCATTCGTATGGTGCACTGGTATGTTGTTTTGGAGGTGTTTATTTTGGCTCCTGATATGGAATCCATCAACATTTTCATTGTCATAAGTTTTCTGTTTGGCTTCTTTTTTGGTGTTCCACTGGAAGTGGCTTCCATAGAAGATCGAGGCCGCTGAAGCCACGTAGTGGCTTATAGGGAATATGGTGTTAATTCTCATCCTTTTGTTTTGACATTTTATTTCATTATTTTGTTGATATTATGAGATAGTTGTCTTTCTTTCTCAAAGAAATTCTTTATCCATTTAATAGAGAGTGAACTTGGAAACTATTGATCAGAATCAAACTAGACCTATTGTCCCTTGTGGTCCAGTAACTATTGAGCTTCTATGGCTCATGACAGTATCATATAGGTGATGTTAAACAATGTTATCTTAAAACTGTTCCATTGTTATATACTTGAGATATTTCTGCTGTTGTTAGGTGCTTAGCATTTCTATAATATTTCATGTTGTTAGGTCTAAATTCATTTTTCAGATTTTCTGCTTTATGTTTAACAATTTTGTAAGATTTTATTGTTGTTATAATTGATTACATTTCATTTGTTGTTTTTCACATTCTTGTTCTCTGTATTATTAAATGTTATGTAGAGCCACTCTTAACATATGGATGTGAACCATGGACAATAGGACAACAGACAAGAAAATCACTGGAGTTTGTAGAAATGTTGGGAGTGCAATAGCTCAGTGGTTAGTGAACTGGACTACAAAGGACAAGAGGTAGGGTTCGATCCCAACTGATGACTTCCTGTTCACCCAGTCTTTAATGAGTACCAGATTTTGGTAATTTCCTAGTTTGATCAGATATATTATTTCAGTTTGGAAGAGTGATGTCCCCTAAAATATGTCTGCCAAAATACAGTGGTTCTACGCATTCTTGGCGTTGGGGTCATTCTTGGCGTTGGGGTCATTCTTGGCGTTGGGGTCATTACGCTGGGGTCATTCCCTGCAAACTACTGTCCTTTTCAGGACAACATAAGATTGCTCCAAACCTGCCCACTTCACAACTGTCCTTTTCAGGACAACCAAACATTCACAATTAACTATTTTAGATTGCCTAGAGTTTTCACTATGGTCCTTTTGAGGACTTTCATCACACTCGTTGTTATTCTCAAGCTCCGCACCAGATTGCTAATCGCTGACAGGTAATTTGAGGTAATACAGACGTTGCATTGTGTTTCGTAAAGCTATTTCTAGATATTTTTTGTATTTATGTGTGTGTATGTGCATTTTAATTAATAGCCAAAGTTTGACAATCTTCCAACATTTGGCAGTAAATTACGGCGATTGGTAATCAACCGCACAATTCCCTTCGATCAGAAGATCATAATTAGGCCGAGTGGCGTCGTTTTTGTCACGCGTTATAATATATTTATAAATATTTAACACTAAAGCTAAACCTAACCCCTGGACCCAACGCCCAATCAACAGATACTCCGAAATGATTACATGCCAGCGTAATGACCCCAACGCCAAGAATGCGTAGAACCACTGTATTTTGGCAGACATATTTTAGGGGACATCACTCTTCCAAACTGAAATAATATATCTGATCAAACTAGGAAATTACCCAGATTTTTTTCTGGGAAAGTAAAGTGGCACAGGCGCAATACCGACCACATTACCCCAAAAATCATGTGCCGAAGGTCTGTAAAATTTATGGTCACTAAAACCATATTCCCTATACGCCACTTGGTGTGACTGGGATACTTTACTTTTTTTTTTTTTTTTTTTACTGTAGAAATGTGGTTTTACAGAAGAATGTTGAGATGGACTGCTATGAAGAATAATGAAAATGTTCTGAAAGAGGCCAAAGCAAAAAGAGAGCTAATTTCTAATATTAGGAGGAAGCAATCATCATTTTTTGGCCATGTCATGAGAAGAGAACAGCTTGAATATATTGTAACAACTGGGAAAATTGAGAGACGATGAGATAGAGGGAAGCAAAGAGAAAAGATACCAGACAGCTTAAGAGAATGGCTTTGCAGAAGGTCAACAACAGAAATGATAAATAATGTCATGATCGAAAATTGTGGAGAGACATGATCACCTACACCAGCAGGCCCGGTACTTGATGATGATGATGTTCTCTGTGTGAATGTGATTATTTAGTTGTTGAATTTCAGTAATCTCTGTTCAGTAATATACAAATTGGGTCACATTTTATGCTGCCATCATTGCTATGCAATTAAATGAAGAAAATAAAGATGCCCACTAAATTGATAATTTATCAAATATCTATCTATATTTAGATTGTGAGAAATGTCAGTTGAAATATGAAGGAAGCTGTCCTGTGCATGGGCCACTTATATACATTGATAATGTTGAGGTAAACAATTATAGTTAATAAAACTGAGACAATCATTTATTTTAAATGACCTTGCCTTATTTATGGTCATATAACTATGAGATACCAATATTTTTACATATAGGTGGTAACTCTGGTCATTCAGCTTGTACAGTAACTTTTTCATTGTTGTAAATATTCATTCATTTTTCCTCTTGGGCAGAGATGGCACCTAGAGCAGAAGTTCTCCACAATTGTTGATTTCCTCCAAGTCTTTGTTGTTTCTTAGTCCCATGGTTGAACAGTCCCAGTAATTTTTCTGTGTAGCAATTCTCTTTGTCTATCTTGTTTTCTATTACCAGATGTTTTCCACATGAAGGCCTTGTCATTCTTCATATATTCTGATTGCATGACTGATGTATTTCCAACACCTTCTTATGCATTGTTATATCTATCTATCTATCTATCTATCTATTGTCCTTTCGAGCCGAAAACGGCACATAGGGCAGAACCACAATCTCAAAAACAGAAACCTTGCGTGCCAAAGTGGCACATATTGCAGAGATCACTGCTTTAAAATATATGGTGCTGTTTCCATAACAATACTTTTTACAATGACAGCTTGTCAAGCCATCGATCATCCTCCTTAGTTGCCTCTTACGACATGCCTTGACATTGTTATATACATATGTATATTATTGTCAGACTACTGGACGTTTCTAATATTTCAACTAATAATATTTTAAGAGAGGAGTTACCTCTTGCTTCAGCATTTCATCAGGTCACATCTTTATTCAAATTTTTATTTCATTTGTTCTCAGGTCAGTCACGGTGACGGTTACAGTCCAGACTCTAGTCCTCAGGTTCAGGAAAATGGAAGCAAGCCTAGAGAAATGACAACAAGGGAAAATGTGTTTGTGTTTTTAGATTCTGGGATCCATTGGGATGATGTTGACAGTGCAGATAACAAAATACATAAAAAAACACATAATGGAGAGAAACCTGACTTATGTGATATATGTAGTGCTAGCTTTACTTGCAGTAAACATTTGACAGAACACCCGAGAACTCATGCAGGAAAAACGCTTTACAAATGCAAAGATTGTTATGCAAATTTTGCTAACAGTAGAAATCTAGAAAAACACAAGAGAACACACACCGGAGAGAAGCCTTACAAATGTGATATGTGTGGTGTAGCTTTTGCTAGAAGTAGTTATCTAATAAAACACAAGAGAACACATACAGGAGAGAAGCCTTACAAATGTGATATATGTAGTGTCGCTTTTGCTAGCCATGACACTCTAATACAACACAAGAGAACACATACAGGAGAGAAGCCTTACAAATGTGATGTGTGTGGTGTAGGTTTTGGTCAGAGATGCAGTCTTAAAAGACACAAGAGAATGCATACAGGAGAGAATCCTTACAAATGTGATGTGTGTGGTGCAGGTTTTACTGTGAGTGGCAGTCTGATAAAACATAAGAGAACACATACAGGGGAGAAGCCTTACAAATGTGATATGTGTGGTGTAGCCTTTGCTGAGAGTGGCAATCTGTTAAAACACAAGAGAACACATACAGGAGAGAAGCCTTTCAAGTGTGATGTGTGTGGTGTAGCCTTTGCTAGAAGTAGTAATCTAATAAAACACAAGAGAACACATACAGGAGATAATCCTTACAAATGTGATGTGTGTGGTGCAGGTTTTACTGAGAGTAGCAGTCTGATAAAACACAAGAGAACACATACAGGAGAGAAGCCTTTCAAGTGTGATGTGTGTGGTGCAGGTTTTGCTGAGAGTGGCAATATGTTAAAACACAAGAGAACACATACAGGAGACAAGCCACACAAATGTGATGTGTGTGGTGTAGTTTTTGCTAGAAGTAGTTATCTAATAAAACACAAGAGAACACATACAGGAGAGAAGCCTCACAAATGTGATGTGTGTGGTGCAGGTTTTGCTAGTAGTAACAGTCTTATACATCACAAGAGAACACATACAGGAGAGAAGCCTCATGAATGTGATGTATGTGGTTTAGGATTTGTTCAGAAATGTAGTCTTAAAAAACACAAGAGAACACATACAGGGGAGAAGCCTTACAAATGTGATGTGTGTGGTGCACATTTTACTGAGAGTGGCAGTCTGTTTAAACACAAGAGAACACATACAGGAGAGAAGCCTTACAAATGTGATGTATGTGGTGTAGGTTTTGCTTTAATGAGTAGTCTTATACCACACAAAAGAATACATACAGGAGAGAAGCCTTACAAATGTGATGATTGTGGTATAGGTTTTGCTAGGAGTTGCATTCTATTGCAACACAAGCACACACATACTACAGAGAAGCCCTACACATGTGAAGTATGTTATAAATGTTTTGCTTGCAGTAGATATCTGAAAGAACACCAAAAAATCCATACAGGAAAGAAGCCATACAAATGTGATGAATGTGGTGCAGATTTTGCTCATAATTGCAATCTACTTAAACACAAGAGAACACATACAGGAGATAAACCTTACAAATGTGATTTATGTGATGTGAAGTTTGCTTACATCACCAGTCTGAAAAAACACAAGGAAATCCACGCATGAGAAAAGCCTTACAAGTGTTAAGTTTTTTAGTCACAGTGTAATTTTCACTATATAACATGCATAGCTTAGTTTTCATACATTTTTTAAGAATCAGAATATCTTAACTACATATAAATTAATGTGCTACTCCCTGGCAGAACCTCTTTTAAAAATCACTGAAAATAACATAACGAATGTTAATTTAAAAAATACATTTATGGATTTATGCAAAGAGAGCGTAAGGTATGAACAGTCTCTTTAATTTTTCAATGGTCTGTCAAAATTGTACACATAGAAGTGATCATTTACTTTTACAGGAAAGAAAAGTAATGTGTCACTACTCAATATGTATTCACAATTAAGACTGACATGTCTAGCGTGTCTAAATTTCAATGTTTCAAAAAATCCTTTCTGAAATGAATTAGACAATTTAAAGGAAAGGTCACTTCATCTATAATTCAAATTGATTACTGGTGCATTTATTGAAAAGAAAATTTAAAAGGACTTCATAATGAAGAAATGCTGCACTGGTAATAAAGGCATCGAATGGATACAAGGAGACCATTTGGAGGACCTCGACATTGCTGATGACATAGTTCTCATCAGCAGCCAGATAAAATGATGCACTGGTAATAAAGGCATCGAATGGATACAAGGAGACCATTTGGAGGACCTCGACTTTGCTGATGACATAGTTCTCATCAGCAGTCAGATAAAATGATGCACTGGTAATAAAGGCATCGAATAGATACAAGGAGACCATATGGGGGACCTCGACATTGCTGATGACATAGTTCTCATCAGCAGTCACATAAAAGGATGCACTGGTAATAAAGGCATCGAATAGATACAAGGAGACCATTTGGAGGACCTCGACATTGCTGATGACATAGTTCTCATCAGCAGCCAGATAAAATTATGCACTGGTAATAAAGGCATCGAATGGATACAAGGAGACCATTTGGAGGACCTCGACATTGCTGATGACATAGTTCTCATCGGCAGTCACATAAAATGATGCAAGAAAACACAAATGAACTATCATCAATAGCCAGCAAAATTGGGCTTGGGATCAATCATGAAAAGACTAAAGTCATAAAAAGCTTAATTTCAACAAACGACAAAATAATCATGGAAAACATACCAGTGGAAGAGATCGATCACTTTATCTATCTTGGAAGTCACATTGATCGAGAAGGGGATACAAGCAAAGAAATTAGAATCAGAATAGCTAAAGCAGCAATGTCTTTCAGAAGCCTTGAATAGTTGTGGAAATCAAAACTGATCAGCACAAACACAAAACTTAGACTATTCAAATCAAATGTACTATCAACCCTTATGTATGCGTGTGAAAGCTGGAAAACAACAAGAGACAGAAACAAAGTTGAACGCATTCGAAAATAAATGTCTAAGGAAAATACTTGGTATAGCGTGGAATGAATTCAAAACAAACAAAGAAATTAGAGAAATCACCAATCAACCACTAATATCTTCAGTAATAAAGAAAAGATGATGGTCATATGTTGGGCATGTGATGAGGAGAGATAACAACCGAAAGACAAAGTAAGCACTCAAGTGAGAAACAACAGGTAAGAGGAAAAGAGGCCGACCCAGAGAGACACTGAGAAGAACATTGATGAGAGAGGCAAGAGCAGCAGGAATCTGCTCCATCAGTGAGATAGAGCTGCTTGCACAGAACAGAGACAAATGGCGAGATTTGATAAAATATCTTTAAAAGAATTGAAAACCGCTAGAACAAAAATTCAGATAAAAGGACTATCTTGGTCTGCACCCTATGGGCCGGCTATGGCTCGAAAGGTCAATAGATAGTTTATTTAAATGTTTACAATATTTAATCACAGCACTCACACACCATCCCATAAATGCAAACACAAAAACTTTACAAAATCATCATCATCAAGTACCGGGCCTGCTGGCATAGGTGATCATGTCTCTCCACAATTTTCTATCTCGGCAGCTATTTATCATTTCTGTTGTTGACCTTCTGCCAAGCCATTCTCTTAAGCTGTCTGTTATTTTTTCTCTTTGCTTCCTTCTATCTCTTCGTCCCTCAATTTTTCCAGTTGTTACAATATATTCCAGTTGTTTTCTTCTCATTACATGGCCAAAAAATGATGATTGTTTCTTCCTAATATTGGAAATTAGCTCTCTTTTTGCTATGACCTCTCTCAGAACATCTTCATTACTCTTCTTAGCTGTCCATGGTACTCTCAACATTCTTCTGTAAAACCACATTTCTACAGACTCCAGTGATTTTCCTGTCTGTTGTCCCTTTGTCCATGATTCGCATCCATATGTTAAGACTGGCTCTACATAACATCTAAGAACTTTTTCTTGTTTCTGGTGTCAAAAATGGATTGCATAGTATCTTCCTCATTTTTTGGAAAGCTGCTTTTGCCTGAAAACTAATTCAGCAACACCAATAGATATAACAGCGTTTAACCAGAAAGATGTAAAAGAAACTTATACTGTACAAGTAAAGAATTCATATCAGAAGCTACTAGAAGAGGGGATTGAGCAGTGCAGAAGAGAAAATCCTGAGGAAAAAGTCACAACAAAATGGCAATGCATAAAAAACAGCGTGCAAGAATCCTGCAACACCTTGCCCAAAAAGGAAAGTAACAAAAAACAAAAATGGATAACTGACAAAATCTTAGAAAAAATGGAAGAAAGAAGACAAGCGAAAAACACTGCCAGATACAAGGATATTGACAATGAAATACGGAGAATGTGCAAAAAGGCAAAAGAAGACTGGCTCAACCAAAGATGTCTATAAGTCGAAACTATGGAAAGTAAACAAAACTTAAGAGAGATGCACACAGAAATAAAGAGAATGACTAATAAAGACAAAAAAGCTGCAGGAAACGGATGTATTGCAAACAAAGAGGGAAGAATGCTAACAGACAACAAAGATATAATAGATAGATGGCAAGAATATATATGTTGTTGTTGATGGATTGCCACAAGTTGATACGAGCATGTTTACCCTTTGACTCATAGAATGTGGCGGGTCGTAATGGCTTTCTTGACATTCCCGGCTCTTACTGGAGGTTGGAGGTCGTCTGTCCCAGGCTACGCTGGGAAACTACTAGTCCAGCCCAGAGGTACTGCAATACTGGGTCCTCAATCAGTAACAGCCACCACTACAGGGAACACGTCGATCCTAGCTTCTGTTAGCCAGTCTGTTTTGACGCAGACTGTTACCGGGGCGACCATGAGGAGGTAGAACTACTAGGTCTTGGCCACCTGATGGTGCGCAGGCCCTTCTATTGCGACCGCAGATCGCAGGCGCTTATGCTCCCCCGCAAGAATATATAACATAATTATTTCATGACGAAAGGGACAAAAAGCCAGACATAAAATGTACATACAACTATAAAATCCTGAATATGAGGTAGAAAAAGCTATAAAAACAATGAAAAAGGGAAAGGCAGCAGGACCTGACAATATACAGATAGAGATGATACAGACTCTAGAAGTGTTTGGCGTCGAAGTGATCACAGACATATGCAATGACATATACCATACAGGATACATACCAAACAAACTAAAAACATCAACTTTTATTACATTGCCTAAAAAGAATGGTGCAGTTGAATGCAGTGATTTCAGAACAATAAGCCTAATGAGCCAGGTAACAAAAATTTTACTAAAAGTTATACAAGGAAGGATTCAGAATAAAATTAATACTGAATTAGATGAGCAACAATTTGGATTCAAGAAAAACAGTGGCACAAAAGAAGCCATATTTAGCATGAGAACATTGATTGAAAAGTACATAGAAGTAAACAAACTAATATATGCCTGCTTTATAGACTACACCAAAGCTTTTGATAGAGTACGCCATAACCAACTTATAGATTGCCTAAAGGATATAAATCTAGACGACACAGACATACGACTAATATGTAATTTGTACTGGGAGCAAACAGCAATATTAAAATATAACAAGGATAACTCTACACCCATGGACATAAAAAGAGGAGTAAGACAAGGATGCATCCTATCACCAAGCTTGTTCAATCTATACACTGAGCAAATCTTTAAAAACATCTCAGAGATGCCAGGCCTAAATATTAATGGAAAGATAATCAATAACCTAAGATATGCTGATGATACTGTTCTACTAGCAGAAAATCCTAAAGATCTACAACAATTGCTTAATGTGATAAACATAACAAGCAAAAAATATGGACTAGAAATGAATATCAAAAAGACTAAAACTATGATCATAAACAAAGAAAATTCTCAAGACCTACAATTAAATACCACAGTGGAGGGAATACATCTGGAGACAGTCCAGAGCTACAACTACCTGGGACATACTATAACCAATGATGGAAAATGTAAAATTGAAATAAACAAAAGAATAGGTATGGCAAAAAGTAATTTTAATGCCATGAATAATATACTAACAACAAAACAAATATCAGCAGGGCTGAAACCAAGAATGGCAAAATTTTAAATCTTCTCAATATTCCTGTATTACATATCTCATATCTTAACGTGTATCTGTGTTAGTCATGTGTCATATCTTTGTGTGTGCATGTTTGGGTTAGATATCTCATATCTTTGTGTGCATGTTTATGTTAGTCATGTCTCATGTCTTTGTGTGTGCATATCTGTGTATGTCACATCTCATATCCTTGTATGTGCATGTCTATGTTGATCATATCTCATATCTTTATGTGCATGTTTATGTTAGTCATGTGTCATATATCTTGATGTGTGTCAGTGTTAGTCATGTGTCATATATCTTGATGTGTGTCAGTGTTAGTTATGCCTCATATCGCTATGTGCATGTCTGTGTTGGTCACATCTATCTTTGTGTGTGTGTGTCTGTGTTAGTCACCTCTAGTGGCTCAGGCAGATGGTGCTCGTAAACCTGGGAGGGCCGATCATCTAAGGGCAGAATCCCCCTACAGAAAAGACAATCTGCTGCCTTGCAGGAAGATTGGGGACAATCAAAGGCTAAGGAATGCAAACCTGAATAAAATGCTGGCTGAAATCGGATGCACTGGGCCACTGGCGCAGAACACAGTGCAACGTTTTAAAGGGTGTTCAATCAGAGTGGATCTGGCAGACTCTAATCGTGATGTTCTGCCTGTAGGGGTGATCTACACACTTAACCTGACAGCTGACTTCATGTGAGAGTCTGGAATCCTACTCTGATTGAGTCCTGATCGCAGAGAGAGAGAGATATTCCTGTATGGTACAGAAACATGGACATTAGACAAGAAAACAGAACAGAAAATTGAAGCCTTTGAAATGTGGACTTATAGAAGAATAGGTAGAATTGGATGGAAAGAAAAGATAACAAACGATGAAGTTTTAAAACAACTGAAAATAAAAAGAGAACTACTAAATACAATTAAGACAAGACAAATGAAATTTTTGGGTCATGTTAAAAAGACACAACAGCCTACTAAAAGTAATATTGGAAGGGAAAATACAAGGTAAAAGAGGCAAAGGCACACCAAGACTAACATGGACGAGTAACATCAAAAGATGGACAAGTCAATCTATGACAGCCTGCACCATCAAAGCAAGAAACAGAGTAGAATGGCAATCCATGATATCCAATCTTCGTTGCGGAGAAGGCACTCGATGATGATGATTCTGCATCTCACCTCTTTTGTACGTCTTCCGTCTGAGGTTAACAAAGTTCCCAAATATTTAAATTCATTTACCTGTTTTAATATTGTTCTACTTGTCTTTATTTTGCACTGAGGTGATATCTTTTTCTTTGTTTTTACTTTGTTTACAAAATACAATAAACATAAAATGTGTAATAAGAGAAAGAGACACTTTGAAACTGATTTAGTCCATTAGTGTATATTTATTATATGTTTATGCAAGGATTTTGTTTGCTGAGTGGTCTGAAAGAGCATGAAGTTGATTGCCGGTTTTATTGTTTACAGCGTTGACGTAATTATGATCTCCATTCCATCACACCCGTCTTTAGTGGGCCAAGCAAGGGGTTTATCTTTACTAGCATTTACTTCCCTTGTACATTAGAATGGTTGTGTTTGAAACTAATGCTGGATTTAGCTTTATAATCATCATTGCGAGCCTTCTCCGCAACAAAGGTTGGCTACCATGGATCGCCATTCTACTGTTTCTTGCTTTAATGGTGCAGGCTGTCATAGATTGACTTGTCCATCTTTTGATGTTCATTCATCATTGCCAATGATAGCTCATTTTTTAGTTAGCTGAGTTTGCCATTTGCTCTAGCGTTTTCTTTCTCGTGTTAATGTGCTGTGCCAAGGAGTATGGGTTCGATCTTACTTCGGACCATATATTGATCTTTTTTTTCCTGTTGTTGATTATTTATTATTTTTTCAGAGTGCTGTAAATATTCCTCTTCCTATGAAACGATTCACTGATTATCGCCCCAGAAGTTTCCCTCTATAATATTATTTATTTATTATTATTTGCCTCGGGTATTCTTCATTCAAGAAACTGAGAGTGATTGTTCGATGCTGTAGACTAATCTGTTCCTCCTTGTCAAGTATTCCTTTCACTTCTGTCCATATTTGTATTGACAATCCAGATTCCACTGTCCCGGGGTTCTAATCTTCTATGGGCAGTAATGGGTTGACAACTCTTGGCATGTCTGGTGTTTGTCTACTAATACGCTTGGCTTGGTGGATAAAACTGCTTCTCTTAAGTCGTCCCAATGCAAGATTTTGAAACCGGTCCTTCATTGGATGTCTCGGCATGCAGGAAAGTTTTTCTTCCTGCATCAGCACCTTTGTGTCTCTCCGTTCTCTCAGTGCTGGTATCCTCCACAATTTCTCCATCTCCAATATTGGTGTTGATTTCATTGCTCCTGTGATGACACTTTTTTTACTTTATCCAGCTCTTGCATTGTGGTGTTTGATGCTGTGCACTATGCAGATGATCCATATTCTAAATGTGAGGGTATACTCTGTTCTGAGTATCTTCCCACTCGCACCATGTGGTTCCACATAACTTTCTTAGAATAGCCAACTTCCTCCTAGCTTTTTAGTTTGCCTTATTTATCTGCCATTTCCAAGATAGTTTGTTGTCAAACGTAACTCCAAGATAAGTAGCTTGTATGTCTTCTTTCACAGGCTCATTATTTATGTAATGGATCCTGCTTTTTCTTTTGGGAAGAGAGTGAAAAGTGTAATACTGTATTTGTCTGTATTGATGCTGATACACCATCTGTTTATCCTTGAGTCCAATGCATTCATAGCTTTTTGCAACAGTTTGGGGGCCACTGTTGCATACTCCTCTGTGTATCACATTACCAGGTACATCTGCATACATTGCCACTTTGATACCATGTGGTAGTTTAGTAACTAGGTCGTTGATGTGGGCTAGAAAAAGTAAGTCAGACTCTAAATTGTGTCTGCATGCTCGTGGTTTTCTTCATTGTCTTCTGTCTTATGTACGACTCTAAAATGTTTCTCCATATAAGTAGATTTCATCATTGTCTTAAGTCTGATTCTAAATTGTGTCACATACATGTGGGTTTCTTCATGGTATTTTTTTGGTCCAAGCTTTCAATCTAAATTGTGCCTGCACAAAAGTAGGTTACTTCATTGTTTTACTGCTGCCAGCCTCTTATTTATAAACAGATGCCTGAGAAAGAAGACTTGTCTCAACGAATCTAGTCGCTAGCAGAAGAGGTCATCACAAGTATCCCTTAATTTTGCCACTTGTATCTCTGTGGTCAGATTCCTTCTCATGTGTTTGCAGGACATGTCTTGAAACCTGTAGACAGGCTTGACTTCGGGGACGCAGCCATTTACAGTTTATGGGGATGGATAGGTCGTCAATAATGTCATGAACATGTTAAGTATAATTGAGTTGAGTGGGGGGGCTTGGTGGTCTAAAGGTAGGACGTTGGCGTCTAGACAAGAGGTTCCAGGGTATGACTCCCACCACAGGCGGTGGACGGAAAATCTAATCTTTGATTTCTTCGTAGCTTTGACCTTCCACTGATCTTTGGGTATAGAGATCGATGTCTAGCCCTCTCGGATAACAGAAAAAAAGCATGTGATCCCGTGTGTAGTCTGCTCACGTTAAAAAACGGGGCACTGGTTGATCTCGAGGCAAGACACTGGCCTCGAGACAGAGAGGTTGTGGGTTCAAATCCAGGCTATACCAGTTGGGATTTTTTATTTATGATTTCTCTCTGTGGCAACCACCCCTGGTCTCAGCAGCGAGGCCCGACTTGAAACGTCACTTACTCATCGACGGAAAAATATGAGTACCTCCGAAGTCAGAGTTATCTGCCTGTGAGGCGAGGGACCCCCTGTGCACAAGGCTGGCAGGGAAAAACGGATTAACACGCAAAATTCAGTTCCTAGTCTCTAGGGACTTCGTCAGAGGTAAAAGCTGGCAAACGGAAAAAAAAAACCTTTGGAAGTTGGAAGTTAAAAGGAGTAGGTAAAAAAAATTCTCTTCCCCGACAAAATAAATGGAAGGAAATCTACCAAAAACGTTAAAAC
The DNA here is from genome assembly GCA_032433765.1 of Megaustenia siamemsis. Taxonomy (NCBI): domain Eukaryota; kingdom Metazoa; phylum Mollusca; class Gastropoda; order Stylommatophora; family Ariophantidae; genus Megaustenia; species Megaustenia siamemsis. Next base: position 8,137,569 of record JAVIAB010000159.1, read on the forward strand.
TCCAGATCACAACAACGAAAGTACATCTGAAGTCATAGAATATCTGCGTGTATGGCGGGGGCACCTTGAACAAACAGCTGCCGATGAGGAAAAAAAAAAGGAGAAAAGTGAAAATCACGTATTATTCTGGACTTCACTAGAGATATGGAGAACGCAGACAACCCAAAGATAGAAATGTGTACAGAAATATACCTTGTAAAATAGTTGAAAGAAACTCAGCACTAAGAAACTATTGCTAGTAGAGATTGACCACAATTGGCGACTATTGAGGTCTCAATAATTGAGGAAACATAATTACTTACAAGAGATATGTCGCTTTCATCGATCCTTCCTTTCTATGAGCAACACATATAAAGTTGTTTACGTGTCAGAATGGTATTCTTCTCATGAACACGAAACAATATCAACCATTGTACCAAAACTTTATTGCCTTTGTTCCTTTTTGCATAAATCATTGATTCTTACGTCAGAACTATTGTGGCTACATCTGATTATTGTAGAGAAGGGCAACATGAAATAGTTTGGTTACGTGTCTCGGGCATCAGACCAGGCAAAGAACAAACATTCTGCAAAGTCTGGAGGAGGAGAGGTAGGCAGGAAAAAGGAGGGAAGATAATATACAACAATGGACAGGTCTCGACTTTACAGAGTCCCAAAGAATGGCAGAATTTAGAGAGAAATTGACAAGGTTCACGAAGTCTGTCTCTGGTGCCACAACGATTAACATGGTGATTGATAACGTCTGTCAGTGAGGCCACAGCGAATAACATGGTGATTGATAACGTCTGTTAGTGAGGCCACAACAAATAACATGGTGATTGATAACGTCTGTCAGTGGCGCCACAACGAATAACATGGTGATTGATAACGTCTGTCAGTGAGGCCACAACGAATAACATGGTGATTGATAACGTCTGTCAGTGAGGCCACAACGAATAACATGGTGATTGATAACGTCTGTCAGTGAGGCCACAACGAATAACATGGTGATTGATAACGTCTGTCAGTGAGGCCACAACGAATAACATGGTGATTGATAACGTCTGTCAGTGAGGCCACAACGAATAACATGGTGATTGATAACGTCTGTCAGTGAGGCCACAACGAATAACATGGTGATTGATAACGTCTGTCAGTGGTGTCCCAACAATCTCCAAGTTTATGAAGTCTGTCTTTGGTGTCCCAACAATTTCCAAGTTTATGAAGTCTGTCAGTGGTGTCCCAACAATCTCCAAGTTGATGAAGTCTGTCAGTGGTGTCCCAACAATCTCCAAGTTTATGAAGTCTGTCAGTGGTGTCCCAACAATCTCCAAGTTTATGAAGTCTGTCTTTGGTGTCCCAACAATCTCCAAGTTGATGAAGTCTGTCAGTGGTGTCCCAACAATCTCCAAGTTGATAAAGTCTGTCAGTGGTGTCCCAACAATCTCCAAGTTGATAAAGTCTGTCTGTGGTGTCCCAACAATCTCTAAGTTGATAAAGTCTGTCTGTGGTGTCCCAACAATCTCCAAGTTGATAAAGTCTGTCTGTGGTGTCCCAACAATCTCCAAGTTGATAAAGTCTGTCAGTGGTGTCCCAACAATCTCCAAGTTGATAAAGTCTGTCAGTGGTGTCCCAACAATCTCCAAGTTGATAAAGTCTGTCTGTGGTGTCCCAATAATCTCCAAGTTGATAAAGTCTGTCTGTGGTGTCCCAACAACCCGAAGGTTCATGAATTATGTCAGATATGCCCCAACGACCCCCAGGTTAAGTCTGTCAGTGATGCCCCAAACTATCTAAAAGTTGATGAATTATATAGGCAGTGTTACAGCGACTCTCAGAGGTATGGGATGAAGAAGAATAGAAAGAAGTAGAAAAAAGATGAAGAAGAAGACGTAAGCACAATTTTTCAATTATCATCTGAGTCTTCAGTGTGTCCAAAAAATTCTTTATCAAAAGTTATTGAGTTATTTGCGGGTCATCATCATTGCACTCCGAACATGTCCATAGGTTACTCAGATCCCCTCCTCAGCAATTCCCTCAGTGTCCAGCGACTGACGACTCCAGTTCTATGTTGGTTGATAAGTCTTCTTACACGGCCACTAAGTGTCTCATTTCTGGCTGTGCCCAACTTAACTCCCACTTTCCATCATCAGAAGAAGTGACGTGGATCTGTGTTTGTCGAAGTCCTGTGCTCTTCCCACATCTCGGAGGGCATTGATGATGTCCGCCCGATCCATTGGTTGCCCGACCTCAACGACAGCGCAGCTAGCCAACCTGTCCGCTCTCTCATTTCCCCGTACACCCGCATGTCCAGGGACATTGACAAAGGTGACCTTACGTATTTTGGATTTCTGCAACGACTCTACCCATTGCATGCGTACAGAGCCCGCCTCCACTTTTTTTATCATGCTCATCGAATCACTCAGTATACATGCGTGGGTGTAGTCTTGTGACTAACCATTTGAATGCCTTGGTCACTGCCATCGCCTCCATTGTCATGCTACTCGTGGTCACAACGTATACACCATTGTCTTCGTAGACTATTCTGCCTGCCGAGCGTGCTGTAAATGCCCATGCACTTCTTTGGTGTCGTCTTACAGATCCGTCTGTATAGATGACTGCATCTTTCTCATCGGTGTTATCACAGATGAGACCGTTGACCTCAGCATTAACCACGACCGGATTCTGTTCCCTACTTTTCCTGCTGAGTGTGACAATGATTTAGTTTCCTTCATACATTGTTTTATTTTCCAGTCTTCTTTAGTGTTATTCATTCATTGTTTAATTAGCCGGTTTTTCGCTTCCTTCATACTTTATTTAATTATACAATCTTCTTTCGTTCCTTCATACTTTATTTAATTATACAATCTTCTTTCGTTCCTTCATACTTTATTTAATTATACAATCTTCTTTCTTTCCTTCATACTTTATTTAATTATACAATCTTCTTTCGTTCCTTCATACTTTATTTAATTATACAATATTCTTTCGTTCCTTCATACTTTATTTAATTATACAATCTTCTTTCGTTTCCTTCATACTCATCATCATCGTGTGCCCTCTCCGCAACGAAGGTTGCCTACCATAGATCGCCATTCTACTCTGTTTCTTGCTTTGATGGTGCAGGCTGACATAGATTGACTTGTCCATCTTTTGATGTTACTCGTCCTTCATACTATATTTAATTATATAGCATTCTTTCGCTTCCTTCATACTTCAATTCGTTTGTTAATGCCCGCTGCATGTTTGCCATGTAGTCGGTTCTGTTCAACTTGTTTCTCTTATCCTACATATTAAGAATATATATATATTGGACATACTATAACCAGTGATGGAAAATGTACAACTGAAATAAACAAAAGAATAGGAATGGCAAAAAGTAATTTTAATGTCATGAAGGACATACTAACATCAAAACAAATAACACCAGAGCTAAAACTAAGAATAGCAAAATGTTACATCTTCTCAATATTCCTATATGGTGCTGAAACATGGACATTAGACAAGAAAACAGAACAGAGAATTGAAGCCTTTGAAATGTGCATATATAGAAGAATAGGTAGAATTGGATGGAAGGAAAAGAAAACAAATGACAAAGTCTTAAAACAACTAAAAATTAAAAGAGAACTTCTGAACACAATTAGAACAAGACAAATGCGATTCTTAGGCCATGTTAAAAGACACAACAGCCTACTGAAAGTGATCCTGGAGGGGAAAATACAAGGTAAAAGAGGCAGAGGCAGACCAAGATTAACATGGACGAGTAACATCAAAAGATGGACAAATCAACCGATGACAACCTGCACCATCAAAGCAAGAGATAGAGCAAAATGGCGCTCCATGGTAGCCAACCTTCGTTGCGGAGACGGCACTCAATGATGATGATGATATATTGGAACCCTGCACCAGTTTATCGTAGTTTGACTTTCAAACGATATAATTCCTCGAAAATAATTCATCAACTTGGAGATAGTTTGGGGCACCACTAACAGACTTAACCTGTGGATCGTTGGGACACAACTGGCATAACTCATGAACCTTGGGGTTGTTGGGGCACTACTGACAGACTTCATCAGACTTCGATATTACATCTCGGTTTGGTAAAATACTGAGAGCGTGAGAGAACATGTAGTGACGTTACAATAAAAACATACAGTTCATCAATAGCAGAAATCCTATTGGACGAGGTTTATTTGCGCCGTGGACTTACGTCTTACATGAAGTATTTAATCACAAGGTTATAATTTAGGGTGACCATTCGTCCCCGATTTCCGGAGACAGTCCTCGGAATGTAGAATTTGTCCCCGATTTTGTCCCCGATTTCAGTGAATAAATAAATGTTCATACACGGAATCGGCCCTCATTTAAAGTAATCACTAGGACTCAGGACGTTACTGAGTTGTGTTTCTTTATCTCAGACTGAGCGGCATTAGCAAGAAGATAAAAGAGAAGACTTGGACGCCTTGTGTCGGAGATAGCTCTTTGAACTCTTGAAGCGCGGTGCTACGTCACTTCTATTCCCACCACTCACTTCTATTGGGATGGGTTTAGTTTTTTAAAAAAGCAGACACTCTCTCTCCCCCCACCCCTGCATTTCCGGACATCTCCTGCCAAAGTATAAAATATCTTTCCCGGCCAATTTTCAGATCAGTCCGAGTGTAATGACAGTACAGTGCAGTCGTGTAAATATATATATAAATAAATATATATGTACACACACACACACACACACACACACATATATATATATATATATATATATATATATATATATATATATATATATATATATATATCGTTCGTCCCCGATTTTGTGGGACAGTCTCTGAAATAAGCAAAAAAATCCTCTGAAATGTAAAAAATATGACAAATGTCCCCGGAAACAATGGGAAAAAATGGTCACCCTATTATAATTACAATTACGGTCCGTCGACAATTATAGTTTTGTTTTGGAGCAATTCTATAATTTATCCTGATGATAATATCTTGTGGCCTATTCTCTCATTTTATTTATCTGTTAGTCGATTCAGTTGCTAACTTGAAGGTTAAAGCCGGATGATGCAGTAGCAATGAATTAATCTCGTAGTGTTTGTTCTTCTTTTTGGCTCTTGAGTTATCAACTTTAGGTTCAGTTCTGCGACTAGACTTCATCGCTCATGACTGAACATTTCTCTGACTTCCATATCAACTTGACAGGTAAGTTCTATCTAATGTGATCATCAGAATGGTTAATAATTAATACAGCTATGTCAAAATATGTACAAAGGACCCTAACTAACTACAGGTCTGCATATTATATCCGTTCTAACTGACTTATGCTATATCCCTTTTGTACTTAATTATAAATTATTATCAATAGTCTGGTGTCGCTAGGCTCTCTCTATCTCTATCTCTCTCTCTTTCGCGCGCGCTGTCTGTCTGCATGTCTGCCTGCCTACATGTTATTGTTAGTCAAAGGCCCCGGTATCACTGCAAACGAATTAAAATCTATAATTGCTCAACCACCCCATGCCAGTGGAATCATCCGAATAAAAAATCTCATTGAAAGATCCCAATATAGAAAGGCAGCTGCAGCCCCCCATCATAACAACTACAGCACATGCCAAAAAATATCAGGCCAAGCGGCACCGAAAACAAACGCAACTGAACTGTCCTTTGTTATACGATATCATCATTCATCGTAAGCAATCAGAAGATGGAAATACGATCAGGATAAAGAACACAGCTCACGATGTGCACAGAGCAATTAAACTCAGTAGCTCCGGCAACAAGCCGGACTTGGAATATGAGGAAACTGCAATAAGCAACACTTTTCAGACTGAGCTTCAATAGTTCCTACCATATATCCGCCACATTGACCGGAAATGTATTATGTCTACATGCCTACATACCTGCCTACCTACCTACCTACCTACCTACATACCTACCTACCTACCTACATACCTACCTACCTACCTTACCTACATACTTACCTATCTAACTACCACCCTACTTTCTTACCTACCTACCTACTTATACCCACCTACACCTACCTACCTGCCTGCCCATTGTAACTATATTTATATTATTAAGAATATTTATTCCAAAGGTTATATTGTCCATATCTTCTAAATATATAAATCCACATCTTTATTCACTTGAAGGACCATCCTTCTGTCTACCAGAAATGAGAAAAGACGTCTCATGATATCAGCAACTCAAGCCTGTAGGACAAACGTAGTCTGATATGTTTATATTGTTACTGGACCTGTCATTTGCAAACTGACAAAATTAGCTATAATAGATGTTAACGGATTTGTCTTCCATAGGTGTTCAAAATTAGCCATAATAGATGTTAACGGATTTGTCTTCCATAGGTGTTCAAAATTAGCCATAATAGATGTTAACGGATTTGTCTTCCATAGGTGTTCAAAATTAGCCATAATAGATGTTAACGGATTTGTCTTCCATAGGTGTTCAAAATTAGCCATAATAGATGTTAACGGATTTGTCTTCCATAGGTGTTCAAAATTAGCCATAATAGATGTTAACGGATTTGTCTTCCATAGGTGTTCAAAATTAGCTATAATAGATGTTAACGGATTTGTCTTCCATAGGTGTTCAAAATTAGCTATAATAGATGATAACGGATTTGTCTTCCATGGGTGTTCAAAATTAGCTATAATAGATGTTAACGGATTTGTCTTCCATAGGTGTTCAAAATTAGCCATGATAGATAGGGAGCTGGGTGGTCTAGAGGTAAGACGTCGGCCTTTAGACAACACGGTCCAGGGTTCGATTCCCACCACAGGTGGTAACAATAAAATAAAATCGAATTCGTGGCCTTACCCGTCCCTGGTCTCTGGATAGTGATATCCGATGTCTAGCCCTCTCGGAAAAAAAAAAAAAGGTCCCGTACGCACTTGGCAACTGGACATCGAAATGAGTAGGCCAAAAATGTCCCCTTCCCGGGGTAAATAAATAGAAAAAATCTACCCAAAAACGTTAAATCTCTGGACTATAAAAATATGAATGTGTCCCCTGAAGTCAGAGAATATCTGACATATATGATATGGGGCATCAGAGCACACGGCTGCCTGTGGGGAAATAGGAAAAAGTGGTATTCACACAACATTCATTTCCTCGGGACTTCCCTAGAGGAAACTTACTCGTATAAAGATAGTGTGCGCAAACAAGCCATGAGGGGTGGTGGACAACTCATGAATAAACTGTTAGATTCCTGGAGTTAGTTCATGAATAAACTGTTAGATTCCTGGAGTTAGTTCATGAATAAACTGTTAGATTCTTGGAAGTAGTTCATGAATAAACTGTTAGATTCCTGGAGTTAGTTCATGAATAAACTGTTAGATTATTGGAAGTAGTTCATGAATAAACTGTTAGATTCCTGGAGTTAGTTCATGAATAAACTGTTAGATTCTTGGAAGTAGTTCATGAATAAACTGTTAGATTCCTGGAGTTAGTTCATGAATAAACTGTTAGATTCTTGGAAGTAGTTCATGAATAAACTGTTAGATTCCTGGAGTTAGTTCATGAATAAACTGTTAGATTCTTGGAAGTAGTTCATGAATAAACTGTTAGATTCCTGGAGTTAGTTCATGAATAAACTGTTAGATTCTTGGAGTTAGTTCATGAAAAAACTGTTAGATTCTTGGAAGTAGTTCATGAATAAACTGTTAGATTCCTGGAGTTAGTTCATGAATAAACTGTTAGATTCTTGGAAGTAGTTCATGAATAAACTGTTAGATTCCTGGAGTTAGTTCATGAATAAACTGTTAGATTATTGGAAGTAGTTCATGAATAAACTGTTAGATTACTGGAGTTAGTTCATGAATAAACTGTTAGATTCTTGGAAGTAGTTCATGAATAAACTGTTAGATTCCTGGAGTTAGTTCATGAATAAACTGTTAGATTCTTGGAAGTAGTTCATGAATAAACTGTTATATTCCTGGAGTTAGTTCATGAATAAACTGTTAGATTCTTGGAAGTAGTTCATGAATAAACTGTTAGATTCCTGGAGTTAGTTCATGAATAAACTGTTAGATTCTTGGAAGTAGTTCATGAATAAACTGTTAGATTCCTGGAGTTAGTTCATGAAAAAACTGTTAGATTCTTGGAAGTAGTTCATGAATAAACTGTTAGATTCCTGGAGTTAGTTCATGAATAAACTGTTAGATTCTTGGAAGTAGTTCATGAATAAACTGTTAGATTCTCGGAAGTAGTTCATGAATAAACTGTTAGATTCTCGGAAGTAGTTCATGAATAAACTGTTAGATTCTCGGAGTTTGTTCATGAATAAACTGTTAGATTCTTGGAGTTTGTTCATGAATAAACTGTTAGATTCTTGGAAGTAGTTCATGAATAAACTGTTAGATTCTTGGAAGTAGTTCATGAATAAACTGTTAGATTCTCGGAAGTAGTTCAGGAATAAACTGTTAGATTCTTGGAAGTAGTTCATGAATAAACTGTTAGATTCTTGGAAGTAGTTCATGAATAAACTGTTAGATTCTTGGAAGTAGTTCATGAATAAACTGTTAGATTCTCGGAAGTAGTTCATGAATAAACTGTTAGATTCTCGGAAGTAGTTCATGAATAAACTGTTAGATTCTTGGAAGTAGTTCATGAATGAACTGTTAGATTCTCGGAAGTAGTTCATGAATAAACTGTTAGATTCTTGGAAGTAGTTCATGAATAAACTGTTAGATTCTTTGAAGTAATTCATGAATAAACTGTTAGATTCTCGGAGTTTGTTCATGAATGAACTGTTAGATTCTTGGAAGTAGTTCATGAATAAACTGTTAGATTCTCGGAGTTTGTTCATGAATGAAATGTTAGATCCCTGGAGACAGCTTATAAATAAACTTCACTCATCATAATAGAAATCATTGGTTTACTCTGTTGATCTTTCGTTTGTGCGCCATTGTTCCAAACTTCCATCTTTTGATTCTAAACAGCCAGTGTTATGTTGTGTATTTCTTTCTCTTGATTAATTCGTCTGTTTATTTGTGGAAACGTTTTCATCTTTCGTGAGCTCAATTCCAGTTTATTTGTATCTCTAGTTGAACAAAAAATGTATAAGTACCCACTGGACATACAGTGATAGGATTATACTAGTCAAGTTGAAAGCAAAACCATTCGACATTGCAATAGAGGCATACTATGAAGACCTAAATAAAGTTATGAAGCAAGTGAAATCTTCAATCTTGACTGTAAAGTGTGACATGAACGCTAAAGTAGGAAAATGTAGATATAAGATAATTATAGGAAATCATCATCATCATCATTGAGTGCCGTCTTCGCATCGAAGGTTGGCTACCATGGAGCGCCATTCCACTCTGTCTCTTGCTTTGATGGTGCAGATTGCCATAGGCTGACTTGTCCATCTTTTAATGTTACTCGTCCATGTTAGTTTTGGTCTGCCTCTGCCTCTTTTACCTTGTATTTTCCCTTCTACTATTACTTTTATTAGACTGTTGTGTCTTTTAACATGACCAAAAAAATTAGGAAATCATGGCTTAGGAAAAAGAAATGACAGAGGAGAAAGATTAATACAATTCTGTGAAGAAAACAGGCTGATAATATGTAACACCTACTTTGAGCAAGAGAAAAGGAAACTATACACATGGAAAAGCCCAGGGGATAAGAAGAGGAATCAAATAGATTACATAATGTTAAAAGAAAGGTTCCGTAACAGCGTAAAGAAAGCGAAAACCTACCCAGGAGCAGATATTAATTCAGATCACAATCCTGTAATGATTAAAATGAAAATTAAACTAAAGAGAAACAAGCAAAAGTCTAATTCATCAACAAATCCACTAGATATAGCAGCTTTAAATCAAAAAGATATTAAAGATACCTATACAATACAAGTAAAGAACACATACCAGAAGCTGATAGAAGAAGGAATTGAGCAATACAGAAGAGAAAATCCTGATGAAAAAGTAGCAACCAAATGGCAATGCATAAAGAAAAGCATACAAGAAACCTGCGACACCTTACCCAAAAGAGAAAAGAACAAAAAACAAAAATGGATAACTAACACAATCTTAGAAAAAATGGAAGAAAGGAGACAAGCGAAGAACACTGCCCAATACAATAAAATAGATAATGAGATACGCAAAATGTGCAAAAAAGCAAAAGAAGACTGGCTCAGCCAAAAATGTAGAGAAATAGAAACTATGGAAAGCAAACAAGACCTAAGAGGAATGCACACAGAAATAAAGAGAATGACTAATAAAAATTTAAAAAAGCCACAGAAGGTGGATGCATTGCAGACAAAAAAGGAAAAATGCTAACAGACAATAAATATATTATAGATAGATGGCAGGAATATATAATAGAACTATTTCATGATCAAAGGGACAAGAAACCAGTTATTAAATGTACATCAGGCTATAAAATCTTAAAATCTGAGGTGGAAAAAGCTATAAAAACAATGAAAAAGGGAAAAGCAGCAGGACCTGACAGCATACAGATAGAGATGATACAGGCACTAGAAGATTTTGGCATTGAAGTGATTACAAACATATGCAACGACATATACCACACAGGATACATACCAAAAGAACTAAAAACATCAACTTCCATTTGATTGCCTAAAAAGAATGGTGCAGTTGAATGCAGTGACTTTAGAACAATAAGCCTAATGAGCCATGTTACAAAAATCTTGCTAAAAGTTATACAAGGAAGGATTCAGAATAAAATCAATACTGAATTAGATGAGCAGCAATTTGGATTTAGGAAAAATAACGGGACAAAAGAAGCCATATTCTGCAGAAAACAAACGACGAAGTCTTAAAACAACTAACAATGAAAAGAGAACTACAAAGCACAATTCAAACAAGACAAATGCGATTTTTGGGCCATGTTAAAAGACACAACAGCCTACTAAAAGTAATCCTGGAGGGGAAAATACAAGGTAAAAGAGGCAGAGGCAGACCAAGACTAACATGGACGAGTAACATCAAAAGATGGACAAATCAGCCTATGAAAACCTGCACAATCAAAGCAAGAGACAGAGCAACATGGCGCTCCATGTTAGCCAACCTTCGTTGCGGAGACGGCATTCGATGAGATGATGAGTTGAACAAGTCTCGTTGTAGTGCACCACAATTATTTTTATTTCTCAATTTAATTAGAGAGTGTACACATGTTGAAGTATAGTTGCTTGCTTAATTCTTTGTTGTCAAAGCGAAACACAAAGATGGCAGTAAATGTGGATAACGTGCACACGTTGAAATATGGTGGCTTGTGTTTTGGTTACCACATTTTATGTTTTTCCCTTAAGATTTCTGTTTCTTTTAAAATTACATTTTACGCTTCATCATCATCATAGAGTGCCGTCTCCGCCTCGAAGGTTGGTTATGGAGCGCCATTCCGCTATGTCTCTTGCTTTGATGGTGCAAGTTGTCATAGGCTGACTTGTCCTTCTGTTATTGTTACTCGTCAATGTTAGTCTTTGTCTGCCTTTGCTTCTTTTACCTTGCTTTTCCCTTCTAAGGTTACTTTTAGTAGGTTTCTGTGTCTTTTAACATGCACCAAAAATCTCATTTGTCTTATTTGAATTGTGTTTAGTAGTTCTCTTTTCATTTTATAGTTTTTTTTAAGTCTGCAACGTTTGTTTTTCTTTTCTTCCCATCAAATTCTTCATATTCTATAATTCCACATTTCATAGGCTTCAATTTTCTGTTCTTTCTTCTTGTCTAACGTCCATGTTTCTGCACTATACAGAAATGTTGAGAAAATATAACATTTTGCTATTCTTAGTTTTAGCATTGTTTTTTTTTTATATTAGTATGTTCTTCATGGCATTAAAATTACTTTTTGCCATTCCTATTCTTTTAATTATTTCGGTTTTACGTTTTCCATCACTGGTTATAGTATGTCCAAGGTAGTTGTTGCTGAACTGTCTCCAGGTCCATTGCTTCAACTTTGAGATCTACTATACGGTTTACACTACTTTTCCCCCGTAAACCGATTTCTTATATTTTTCCTGAATCCACACAAAAATTGGATACTATTTTAAAATTGGCAGGAAATCAAATGTTTTATAGCATCTGTGTTCGTGGCTAGCAATGATAATTTATTATTAATGTGAAGAAGAAACTACTTTTTAAAAAAATGTAAAATTGTTTGTGCTTTTTTAAAATTGTAACCAAAATAGAAAGGGTATTTTTTATTTTGTTGTATCATAATGCCCTTCAAGACAGGTTTCACTAGGTTCTGGTAGCGGGTAGCTTCAGTTACTTATTAATGTGTAGTAGCAGCCATAGCAGTAGTTGACGTAGTAGAAGGAGCAATAGCAGCAGCAGCAGCAGCAGCAGCAGTAGCAGTAGTAGTAGTAGTAGTAGTAGTTGCAGTATAGTGGAGCTCGTGCATCATTTTTATGGGAATCTCTCTCTATCATTGTTCTATAGGGGACGAGCATCTAGTTTTTATATGATCACTCAATGCCACCCACCTGTTACCATATATTTTTTTTTCTTTTCTTTAAGCACACACGTTCCGGTGGTTATCCTTATTAACCTCACCCACTTGTCTGTCCGCCCACGCTGTCTAGTCATCTAACCATGGCCTATTTTGCTGCGGAATTTTCTCAGTCCAGTGCCACTTAATTTTTTTTCTGCACAGCAACAGTAGCAGTGGTAGGCAACAATACTGTTAGATTACATATCGCGTGCAGTGCCAATGCCATAACATAAAGTACCACAAATGGTTTACGATATACCGTGAAGATCTGTCTTTATTTCCTGACAAAAAACTTGGCTACCCTGCGTGTGTATTTCTGTGTTTTCAAAGGCTAATTACAATGATAGTAGTAAATGTGGATAATAACATCATTTCTACTTTAGTTTTAAAACTTTATTTTCTCAGGCCAATATCGTGATGTCCGAGTAGAGAGATCCAGAGACGGGCACAACTGATACAAGATCTGCAGACGATCGTCGTACGGACTTGGAAAAGAGAGTTGATTATAATGTACTTGCTGAGACCATTCTTACCCTCAGTTTATAAGAACGGCCAAACATGCATAAACGTTTGATTATTTTAAAAAGTGGAACAACCTCTATGTTTGTCTTATTTATGTGTCATTTCTTTTGATTATTTTTAATTTTGTTTCTTCATCTTTATAATACAATGATATCAACTTAAAATAATGTTTAGAGCTTTTTTTTTTTTTGGTTTCACATCTTTGTTGACACTGCAACATTTACACCAGTGTAAGTTTTAAACAATTAATTGTGACATATTCCACACCGAGTGCAACATGCAAAATACACTGCAATGTAAAACCAGCATGCAAAATACACTGCAATGTAGAACCTATTGAGATGAGAAGAGATAAGGTCACTAAGATACTATACGACAGACAAAAAAAGAATGGAGAAAGATAATCCTAATAGAAAGTTAGTGGGTACATGGGTTCTTAAACAAAGAATAAAACAGATCTAAACTTTGCAGCATGTCAGGAACATACAAGAAAATACTACCTACCTGAGAAACGTCAACAAATATCAAAAGTCATCAAAGAACTGTCACTAAATGCACATTACAAAAACCCAGAAATCGGTACAGAAATATATAGACTAAACGACGTTTCGGCCCAATAGGCCTTCAGCAGGAACAAACAAGAAAAACAAACACACAAAACTAATAACGAAACATTCAAAACAATTTGTTTGTCAAAAATTTTTGTTTAGTCTAAAAAGCATATATATATATATATATATATATATATATATATATATATATATATATATATATATATGCTGTTTAGACTAAACAAAAGCATTAATTAATCAATATGCTGAGTAAATGAAACATCGATGTCAAGGATCTGAGAATCATAAAAAACATGTACTGGCAACAAACAGCAGCCATAAGAATTAGCAAAAAAATAGGACAGTACCTATATATAAAACAAGGAGGTAGATACGGCTGTGCTCTGTCGTCAGGTTTATTTTCAATTTACAGTCAAAATATTATGAGACCAATAGTAGACATAAAAGGAATTGAATTCAACGGTCACATCTAAATTATTTGCGATTCCCGGACGACACAGTCTTAATAGCAGAAACAGAGAATGAACTACAAGAAATGATAGATATAATAGTAACAGAAAGGAAAAAAAGAAAGATCTCAATCTGAATAGTAAGAAAACAGAAGTAATAGTCATATCGAAGAAACAGTCATCACCAGCATGCAGCATAAAAATAAACAGGACAAATCTGAAATGCGCCAAATACTTGGGCACAAGAACATCAGATTGAAGTAACACTACATTGGTAAAAAGCGGAATAGCTCAGGCCAAAGTAGCATTTTAGAAAATGAAAAACGTCTTATGCAACAAGTCTATATCAATAAAAAGTGAAAATAAAAATGCATCTGTGCTATATAGAGCAAATTCTGATCAATGAAAGCAAATCATAGACAGGTAGACAAACAAATGAAATTGCTAATCCATTTATTTACGTGTCACAAGATTACTAATCCATTTATTTACGTGTCACAAGATTACTAATCCATTTATTTACGTGTCACAAGATTACTGACCCATTTATTTACGTGTCACAAGATTTCTAATCCATTTATTTACGTGTCACAAGATTACTGACCCATTTATTTACGTGTCACAAGATTACTAATCCATTTATTTACTTGTCACAAGATTACTGATCCATTTATTTACGTGTCACAAGATTACTAATCCATTTATTTACGTGTCACAAGATTACTAATCCATTTATTTACGTGTCACAAGATTACTAATCCATTTATTTACGTGTCACAAGATTACTAATCCATTTATTTACGTGTCACAAGATTACTAATCCATTTATTTACGTGTCACAAGATTACTAATCCATTTATTTACGTGTCACAAGATTACTGATCCATTTATTTACGTGTCACAAGATTACTAATCCATTTATTTACGTGTCACAAGATTACTAATCCATTTATTTACGTGTCACAAGATTACTAATACATTTATTTACGTGTCACAAGATTACTAATCCATTTATTTACGTGTCACAAGATTACTAATCCATTTATTTACGTGTCACAAGATTACTAATCCATTTATTTACGTGTCACAAGATTACTAATCCATTTATTTACGTGTCACAAGATTACTAATCCATTTATTTACGTGTCACAAGATTACTAATCCATTTATTTACGTGTCACAAGATTACTAATCCATTTATTTACGTGTCACAAGATTACTAATCCATTTATTTTCGTGTCACAAGATTACTAATCCATTTATTTTCGTGTCACTAGGTTACTAATCCATTTATTTACGTGTTACATGCTTGTAAAGAAGAACACGAACTTGACCTATAGGCTCATGCTTTAACTGTTTCAGCTCAAAAACTACAAGTGACAGATTCACCGACATCTTCTCACCCCCATCTTCGCGTTCAGGAACGTTTTGTTTACGGCGACGTAAATAATAAAGTTACCGACGCTATTGAGGGACATCAGTAAGTCTCTGCACAAATTGATCATAATTTTTAGAGACTGGTCGTTGAGAGCTGGGATCTTAGTGACATATGCTATGACAAACGCAAACCCGCTACATACAGTGTACAAGATGCAGATACCTAATAACGTTTTAGTTGTTCTTGACACTGTTTTGTGGGACGATCGTTTGTTGGTTGTTGGGGTTGATGTGAGTTGTCTGCGCTTGTTGGTGATCAAAGTGACCTTCACCCCAATCACAAGTGAACCCAGCATAACCAGAACAATGGGCACCGTCCCGGTCACGTGGTTAACCAAGTCTACAAACATTTGGTAGAATCCGCTCCTAACGTCACTGTGGTATCGTTCTGTCTGATAAAATAGACCCACGGACATGCCTTGTATTGTGACTTGTCTAAACCCTAGTCACAAGATAACGTTGTAGATGGAGACAAATATACTGACAACGATGAGACAAGATATCGCAACCATTGTCCGTATGGGAGTCACGACTCTTGTGAGCGTTAAAGGTGTGAATATCGCTAGTAATCGTTCTGTTGTGATAAATACAGGGATCAACATGGAGCAATTTACTCCAACAATATAAAACATTGAGAACGCGATATGAACGATGTAGAAAATATAATTGACGGTATCAGAGAACTGGAAAACTTGGGGCGCGCTTACAAACATAACATTTCGAGAGAAATTATTCAAACCAACCAAAAACGTTATATCTGATAATGCAAGAGATAGCAGTAAAATATTTGAGGCCCTGGCAAAGCCTTTTTTGGCAATTACGGTAGCGCTGGTGACGTTTGCAGTAATACCAAAAAGACTGGTAATTGGGAAAATGACAAAGTAGAACGCCCATCTCATCTTCATGCTGGCTTCATCATTGACAAGCGAGATAACTTTAGTTGGCTCGGTCACAGGTAACCCATGGTTTGTTTTCGCCATATTGAAGTTTATTTGAGGGGACACGTAACAAAGACGCAGATGGTTTGATTGTCAAGATCTGGGGTTCAAACTACGTCCTTTAGTCAACTCAGCTGGTGAACGTTTGGTCACGGAATGGAAGCCATGCTAGGTGAGTTCACGTGACCACAAGATGTGTCCGAGAGAAGTCAACGGCCTACACTCCACAAGCTCACGTCGGTTTAGACTGATTGGTCGAAGGATTGGAGCAATAGTGTATTTATAGAGGTCTATACTAGTCTGCTTGATCTACAGTGGATGAAAGATGCGAATTTCGGGGATTAATTTGTAGATGTTACCATTAATCAGTTCTGTGTTATCTCCCTCTTCATCGACGTAGACGCAGTGAGCACAGAATAGAGCGGCCGTTTTGTCTCCGCCACATTGAACGACCCAGTAACAAATACAGCCACCTTTCTTGTAACAGACTTATCGATCTGGAAGGGATCGATTGAAGGATGTCAGAAACTTCTCGAACTCTGACACAAAACAAACACGTACACCTTAAAGTCAAGCAGAGGCGTAGGCTAAATGTAGAAACTAGCATTGTTATAGACTGTCACAGTACAAAGCTACACAAATATGTTCACATATTCATTTGTTTTAATAAATAAAAACTAGAATGTCAATAAAATAATAACAAAGACAAAATAAAATCTAGTTGTCTTCTTCTTCCTTTCAACTCCCTGTGGATCATAGATCTTCAACACACACTTTCTAAACCGTTCTATTTCTTGCTATTCTTTTAAGATTGTTCCATGTCTTCTCCATCATCTCTGCTTCCGCCTGTCTTCTCCAAGAATATTTGGGTAAAATTATAATTTTAGAATACTAATAAAATAGATCTATATAATTTATTTACATTTATCCGTGTGTCTAGTTAGTGAATATTTTCAGTACAATAGTTTATTAAAAACCCACCACCTGTGGCGATTCTGTGAGCGACAGACCGATGATTGAACGGGCAGTTCTTTCATTCCGAGAGGCGTGGCTAAACCTTACTGACCAGATTTCATGGATATTTCCCTTTGATGTCACCTATCAAGATTTCATCGACGTTTCTCTTCGCCGTCAAGATGTCACTGGTCTGTTTCTCTTCCTTCAGTAGAAACTCCACTTCTGATGAATGCAACATCGGTTTAAGCGCAACTAGTGCCTCAATAAAACTCAATTAGGACAAATTAACTGTTTCTGAGTGGCAAGTCGTTTCATCTTGGTCGTACAAATTCCCTGTTTCTACGTAAGGCGTACCGGAACATAACTTCGACTTTGTAAATTGATTGTTTCTCCCGAGTTCAACAAGAAACCCATTCTTTTTCCATAGCTTTTTCCCAAAGTTCGTTCCGCGCCATCTTGGTTCAGCGAGTGCAAAGCACTATAGCTATACCGGAACGGAAATTATGAGACATCTCCACAACAATGAGATGTTAGTCTCGTGGATGTAAATGTTCCTAGTTTTACATTTTGAGGTTAAGAAAATGTGTGAAGATAAAAGGTCACCCGTTCATTGCATGTTCTCGATGTTTCAGGAAACCAAACGTTCTCCGAGATAATAATGGCGACGATAAAATGTTGGATGACAAATATTGCATGCATTGTTACTTGTTGTATCACTTTATGCCAATTCTATTCTGTCTGGCCACATCATCTTATTGCAGATGATATCGATTGTTCTCACCTCAGAGCCTCGTGGTAAGATGTAGATTCACAAACCAGATACACGGTGCTGCTGAAATCGTTAACTTTACCGGTATTGATCCCACAGACTGTCATTAACTTGTAACAAACTAGTCCTTCTAGGGGTGGGGTGGGAGTTTGCAGGGAAGATTTGTAGAATGTTGATGAACAAAAGATGAGCAAAATATCGCAGGTTGAAGTTATTCTTCTTCATTCCTGAACTCCTGTCCGAGCATAGGGCACTCACAAGAGAGGACAAATTAAAAAATAGAAATAATGGGATGTAAGAAGCTTTACGTGATAAGTGGACGACACAGACTAAACGACGTTTCGGCCCAATAGGACTTCAGCGGGAACACAAAAAAACACACACTCAAAACTAATAACGAAACAACCAAAACAAAAACAATCGAAATGTGTTAAATAAAACAAAATGATCTATCCTGTGTGTAAACATAAACGAAAAATTCCGCCCGACTTTATAAACAAAGAGACATCCTCAAAGAGACCACTCACAAGAGACCTCCACCCAATCCGATTTAGAGCAAGGATTGACAACTCTCGCCAGGATTTTCCAGACACTGTCATTTTATCATGTATTGTTCGTTGCCATGTCCCCCAATGGTCTGCCTCCTCTCCTTCGTTTACCAGCTGATGTTCGTTCCATTTGTAGAACGTGGCCTTGCCATTTCTAACGTCTTCTTTTCACTTATAGATTGATGTTGTTAATGCCTGATTTTCTGGCCACTTCTTTATTTGTGGTGTGTTGATCCCAACGGATGTTTAGTATCTTCAAAGACATCATCATCAGGTCGCATGTCCTTTGCAGATATTATCTGATTATCTTGATATTTCTGTAGGATAGTAAGGCGACCTTTGTAGTACTGTCAGCATCTCACATACATGTTTTGGGGCGACATTTGTAGTGTTGTTAGCCTAACATATAAGTATCTTGGGGCAATCTATGTAATACTGTCAGTCTAAAGTATAAATATCTTGGAGAAATCTTCATAGTACTGTCAGCCTAAAATATAAATATATTGAGGCAATCTTCGTAGTGCTGTCAACATCACACGTACGTGTCTTCAGACAATCTTCATAGTGCTGTCAACATTACACATACATGTCTTGAGACAATCTCCATAGTGCTGTCAACATTACACATACATGTTTTGCGACAATCTTCGTAGTGCTGTCAACATCACACATACATGTCTTGATTGATACAATCTTCATGTTGCTTGGAACATCACACATACATGTCTTGAGACAATCTTCATAGTGCTGTCAACATCACACATACATGTCTTGAGACAATCTCCATAGTGCTGTCAACATTACACATACATGTCTTGAGACAATCTTCATAGTGCTGTCAATATCACACATACATGTCTTGAGACAATCTTCGTAGTGCTGTCAACATCACACATACATGTCTTGATTGATACAATCTTCATAGTGCTGTCAATATCACACATACATGTCTTGAGACAATCTTCGTAGTGCTGTCAACATCACACATACATGTCTTGATTGATACAATCTTCATAGTGCTGTCAACATCACACATACATGTCTTGAGACAATCTTCGTAGTGCTGTCAACATCACACATACATGTCTTGATTGATACAATCTTCATAGTGCTGTCAACATCACACATACATGTCTTGATTGATACAATCTTCATAGTGCTGTCAATATCACACATACATGTCTTGAGACAATCTTCGTAGTGTTGTCATTATCACACATACATGTCTTGAGACAATCTTCGTAGTGTTGTCATTATCACACATACATGTCTTGATTGAGACAATCTTCGTAGTGCTGTCAACATCACACATACATGTCTTGATTGAGACAATCTTCGTAGTGTTGTCATTATCACACGTACATGTCTTGAGACAATAGTCATAATGTTATTAACATCACACATACATCATCATCGAGTGCCGTCTCCGCAACGAAGGTTGGCTACCATGGAGCGCCATTCTGCTCTGTCCCTTGCTTTGGTGGTGCAGGTTGTCATAGGCTGATTTGTCCATCTTTTGATGGTACTCGTCCATGTTAGTCTTGGTCTGCCTCTGCCTCTTTTACTTTGTATTTTCCCCTCCAGGATTACTTTTAGTAGGCTGTTGTGTCTTTTAACATGGCTAAAAATCGCATTTGTCTTGTTTGAATTGTGCTTAGTAGTTCTCTTTTTATTTTTAGTTGTTTTAAGAATCCATCGTTTGTTTTCTTTTCCTTCCATCCAATTCTACTTATTCTTCTATATATCCACATTTCAAAGACTTCAATTCTCTGTTCTATTTTCTTGTCTAATGTCCATGTTTCTGCGCCATATAGGAATATTGAGAAGATGTAACATTTTGCTATTCTTAGTTTTAGCCCTGGTGTTATTTGTTTTGATGTTAGTATGTTCTTCATGACATTAAAATTACTTTTTGCCATTCCTATTCTTTTGTTTATTTCAGTTGTACATTTTCCATCACTGGTTATAGTATGTCCAAGGTAGTTGTAGTTCTGAACTGTCTCAAGGTCTATTCCTTCAATTTTGATATCCATTTGTGGGTTTTGCGTATTTCCTTTGTTTGTGATCATAGTTTTAGTCTTTTTGATATTCATATCGTCAATATTTTTTGCTTATCATGTTTATTTCATTAAGTAATTGTTGTAGATCTTTAGGATTTTCTGCTAGTAGTACAGTATCGTCAGCATATCTTAGGTTATTGATTATCTTTCCATTAATTTGTCGGCCTGGCATCTCTATGATGTTTTTAAAGATTTGCTCAGTGTATAGATTGAACAAGCTTGGTGATAGGATGCATCCTTGTCTTACTCCTCTTTTTATATCAATGGGTGTAGAGAACTCTTTGTTATATTTTATTATTGCTGTTTGCTCCCAGTATAGATTACATATTAGTCGTATAATCCATGTCATCTAGATGTATCTCTTTTAGGCATTCTATAAGTTGTTTGTGGTGTACTCTATCAAAAGCTTTGGTGTAGTCTATGAAGCAGGCATATATTGGTTTGTTTACTTCTGTGTATTTTTCGATTAATGTTCTCATGCAGAATATGGCTTCTTTTGTCCCGCTATTTTTCCTAAATCCAAATTGCTGCTCATCTAATTCAGTATTGATTTTATTCTGAATCCTTCCTTGTATAACTTTTAGCAAGATTTTTGTAACATGGCTCATTAGGTTTATTGTTCTAAAGTCACTGCATTCAACTGCACCATTCTTTTTAGGCAATGCAATGAAAGTTGATGTTTTTAGTTCATTTGGTATGTATCCTGTGTGGTATATGTCATTGCATATGTTTGTAATCACTTCAATGCCAAAATTATCTAGTGCCTGTATCATCTCTATCTGTATGCTGTCAGGTCCTGCTGCTTTTCCCTTTTTCAATGTTTTTATAGCTTTTTCCACCTCAGATTTTAAGATTGTATAGCCTGGTGTACATTTTATAACTGGTTTCTTGTCCCTTTGATCATGAAATAGTTCTGTGATATATTCCTGCCATCTATCTATAATATCTTTATTGTCTGTTAGCATTTTTCCTTTTTTTCGTCAATTCATCCACCTTCTGTGGCTTTTTAAAATTTGTATTAGTCATTCTCTTTATTTCTGTGTGCATTCCTCTTAAGTCTTGTTTGCTTTCCATAGTTTCTAACATACATGTCTTGAGACAATCTTCGTAGTGCTGTCAATATCACGCATACATGTCTTGAGACAATCTTCATAGTGCTGTCAATATCACGCATACATGTCTTGAGACAATCTTCGTAGTGCTGTCAATATCACGCATACATGTCTTGAGACAATCTTCATAGTGCTGTCAATATCACACATACATGTCTTGAGACAATCTTCATAGTGCTGTCAATATCACGCATACATGTCTTGAGACAATCTTCATAGTGCTGTCAATATCACGCATACATGTCTTGAGACAATCTTCATAGTGCTGTCAATATCACGCATACATGTCTTGGGACAATCTTCATAGTGCTGTCAATATCACGCATACATGTCTTGAGACAATCTTCATAGTGCTGTCAACATCACACATACATGTCTTGAGACAATCTTCATAGTGCTGTCAATATCACACATACATGTCTTGAGACAATCTTCATAGCGCTGTCAATATCACACATACATGTCTTGAGACAATCTTCATAGTGCTGTCAATATCACACATACATGTCTTGAGACAATCTTCGTAGTGCTGTCAATATCACACATACATGTCTTGAGACAATCTTCATAATGCTGTCAATATCATACATACATGTCTTGAGACAATCTTCATAGTGCTGTCAATATCACACATACATGTCTTGAGACAATCTTCATAGTGCTGTCAATATCACACATACATGTCTTGAGACAATCTTCATAATGCTGTCAATATCACGCATACATGTCTTGAGACAATCTTCGTAGTGCTGTCAATATCACGCATACATGTCTTGGGACAATCTTCATAATGCTGTCAATATCACACATACATGTCTTGAGACAATCTTCATAATGCTGTCAATATCACACATACATGTCTTGAGACAATCTTCGTAGTGCTGTCAATATCACGCATACATGTCTTGGGACAATCTTCATAATGCTGTCAATATCACACATACATGTCTTGAGACAATCTTCATAATGCTGTCAATATCACACATACATGTCTTGAGACAATCTTCATAATGCTGTCAATATCACACATACATGTCTTGAGACAATCTTCATAATGCTGTCAATATCACACATACATGTCTTGAGACAATCTTCAAAATGCTGTCAACATCACACATACATGTCTTGGGTCAATCTTCGTTGTGCTGTCAGCCTCATACAATAATATCTTGATGTCTCTGTAAAACAGGAGAGCGATCATAGCAGCACTGTCTGTATCACACACGATGTTTGTAAAGAACAGTAGGGCGGCGTTCATAGTGCAGTCAGCATCACAGATTTATCTTGGTGTTTCCTAAAAAAAAGTGGGCACTATATGACATATAGATACAAAACTCTTCTGGCACCGTTTACCTTTTTTTTTAAATAAAAAATTGATTAATAAACCTTTTAGTTTTGTCTCCTTCTCTAAAACTTGAGAGCCTGCAATCTATGTATAAGTTGAGAACCTTCCTTGCGGTAATCTCCAAACCTTGATTTAAAGTGAGAATGTCAGTGGCCACCAATCACTGCAGATTAATGGTGGTAGATGTACAAACAGGGCGTGGCTAGCTTCAAAACGGGAGGCTCCACCCTCTTGATCTGATTTGATATTGTCATACATAACTTGTCTCTGGGTAATACAGATGTTAATGCTGAGCTCTTGAATATTTTGAAGATATTTTCTTTAGCATTTTCATAGAAGTCCTTTCTTGGGTTGCCTATCTGTTAATGGTCTACTATCGTCTTTTAGGGCAGTAGTTAAGTTATTTATCTTGTTCGTGGTCCACTAGAGTCTTGTATGTCAAAAGTTAAAGTTATTCATCTTGTCTGTGGTCTACTGATGTCTTGTAGGACAGCAGTTACAGAGTTATAGCTAGTTGTGTCCTATCCAGCGTATTCGTTACGTCAGCGAGCCGTGATCCACTCTTTAAAAAAAGTAAAGTACGCCCGTCACGCCAAGTGGATTATAGGGAATATGGTGTTAGTGACCATACATTTTACAGACCTTCGGCACATGATTTTTGGGGTAATGTGGTCGGTATTACGCCCGTGCCGCTTTATTTTCCCAGAAAAAAAAATCCGGTACCCATTAAAGGTTGGGCGAACCCTACCCCTTCCGTAGCCGTCCGTTGGGATCGAACCCTACCCCTTGTCCTTTGAAATCCAGTTCACTAACCACTGAGCTATCGCGGTTTTCTGATCCACTCTTTACTTGAATTAATTGTCTACTGTGGTAGTCTTTGAATATAAATTTAGCCAACTTTTGATCAATGTTGCATTTGTATAGAAAGTTCCGTGGGATCTATCTAGTTTGTTCTGTGTCTGTGTAGAGATCTTCGCTTTTATATTTCTTTTATATTTTGTTGTGTTTGTTTTCCTCGTGTCAAGATATGAACGATGTAGCACTTATTCTATTGGTACTAACATATGAACTTTGTTGTGTTTGTTTTCCTCGTGTCGAGATATGAACGATGTAGCATTTATTCTATTTGTGCTAACATATGAACTTTGTTGCGTTTGTTTTCAAGATATAAACTATTTAGCGTTTATTTTCCTCGTGTAAAGATTATAAACTATTTAGAGTTTATTTTCCTGGTGTAAAGATTATAAACTTTTTAAAGTTTATTTTTATGGTGTCAAGATATGAACTATGCATTATTTATTATCCTATGAAGAAAGCTGGTTCCTTTCTTATATTTTTTATTTGTTTGTCTAGAGAATCTGTCAATATAGATTACGTCGATATTTTTTTGTTGCAAATGATAGTCAAATAATAACATTTCTCAAGCAATTGCAGTCCGTGTGGTTTGTCTTGGTTATACATTGCTGAAAACGTTAATTTCTGAAATTGTCATTAAAAAAAAAATCTGTCTCAGCTTTTACTTAACAGGGTCCTCTTGTGGTGACTTTTCAACTGCACTGGCCACCACCAATGACAGGTCACAAGCACGAAAGTTAAGACGACGTGACCGTGATGACTGTATGGATGAATATCATGCAATTATGAATCATCATCATCATCACTAAGTGCCGTCTCCGCATCGAAGGTTAGCTACCGTGGAGTGCAATTCCGCTCTGTCTCTTGCTTTAATAGTGCAGGTTGTCATAGGCTGACTTGTTCATCTTTTGATTTTACTCGTCCATGTTAGCCTTGTCTGCCTCTTTTACCTTGTATTTTCCCTTCTAAGATTACCTTTAGTAGGCTGATGTGTCTTTTAACATGCCTTAAAATCTGATTTGTCTTATTTGAATTGTGCTTAGTGTGTAGTCTCTTTTCATTGTTAGTTGTTTAAAACTTACATTTCTTTTCTTTTCTTTCCATCTAACTATTTCCAATACAATTATTTTCATCTTTCCTTCCTCATCTGCCTTTCAGCGTCGAGGGGAGATATAATTTGCGGTCTTTTGTTCTTCTGTTCGCCTCTGCTTCTGTTATGTTTCCTAGTACTTCTAATATTCCATCGACCCATCTTTTTCGTGGTCGACCCTTGGGTTTGGTGTTCTCACAACGTTTGTTGAAGGCTCGTTGTGTTGTGTTTTGTTCTTTCTGCCTTGCCACGTGGCCAAACCATTGTATCTGTTGTTTCCTTATATATTCTATGGTGGGGGCTATTCCTAGCTTTTTTCTCAGTTCTTCATTTCTGATCTTATCTCTCAGACTGTTTCCTGTCATTCGTCTAACGCATTTCATCTCTGTAAAGGTTGTTTTCTTATTGTTCTTGCATCTAGGGTCCAGGTCTGGCATTGGTAGCACAACGTTGGGATGAAGATTATATTGTATAGTGCTCGTTTTGCCTCCAGAGTTATTTCCTTGTTGGACAATAGTGGTGATAACTGTCCGATGATTTGACAAGCTTTGTTGCATCTTGATTCTATCTCTGCTGTTTGAGTATTATCGTTTGTCATTAGACTTTCTAGGTATTTGAATTCCTCTACTTGTTTTAGTTGTCTGCCTTCTATAGTTATGTTGATGTTCTGTTTATTTTTGGCGACATTCATGACTTCTGTTTTGTTGATGTTGATTTTCACGTATTTTGTGCCTGAGATGTTCAGTTTGTTTAAGTGTTCTTATAGGTCTTCTATTGTTTCATGTATTAGTGCCTGGTCGTCTGCAAATAGAAGCTCGCTGATCTCCTCTGTCTCTGATGGGTTGGCTAGCTTGCATATATAGTCCATGTATGTAATAAACAGTAGGGGGGGGGGATAGTACGCACCCCTGTCTTACACCTGATCTAACTTCGAAGTGGTCTGTGTAGCCTGCTGCTGTTCTGACCCTGCAGCTGCTGTTGACGTAAAGGCTTTTAATAAGGTTGGTTAGATGTTGGCTTACTCCGTATGTTGTTAGTATCTCCCACAGTTGTTCTCTGTTTATTCTGTCGAATGCTTTTTCCTGGTCAACGAAGGCTATGTATAAGTTTTGATTGTGTTCTGTTTTTTTTTTCTGCAAGCTGTTTTAGTGTGAATAGTGCGTCGGTACATCCTCTGTTTTTTCGGAACCCAATTTGAGAATCGCTTAACTGTAGTTCTATTATTGGTCTCAGCCTTTTTTCCAAGATTTTGGCGTATAGCTTTCCTACATGGCTGAGAAGAGATATACCTCTATATTGATTGCAGTCTCTTTTGCTACCTTTCTCTTTCCATATTGGTATGATGATTGCCTGTTGCCAGTCTTCTGGGGCTTGTTGTTGATGCCATGCTGCATTAAATATTCTGTGCAGCCATTGCATTCCTGTTTCTCCTGCTGCTGCTATTATTTCTATTGGTATGTTATCTATCCCGGGTGCTTTATTTCTTGGTGCATATTTAATTACTTCTTCGATTTCCTCTTTCATGATGTTGGGTTCAGTATTTGTGAGTTCTAGCGTGGTTTTTGTTGTCTTATTGGTAGTTGGTATGTTTAACTGGTCTTCAAAATATTCTTTCCATCTCTGTTGCATACATTGGTTATTTGATATTGGCTGTCCGTCTTTGTCATTTATCAGCTCAGTAGGATAATGGTTTTCTTTTCTCGCTCTTGTGGCTTTTACTGCTTTGTAGAAATCTTTTGTGGCTGTCTTGAAGTCCCTGCTCATGTTTTGTCCGAATTCTGTCCAATACTTTTGCTTAGCTTCTTTGATCAACATTTTAACTCTTTTTCGAACTAAGGCATATTTTTCTTGGTTCTTGTTCTCCCTCCAATTTTTAAATAATTTTTTCTTTTCCTTAATTGCTTCTCTGATTGTTTCGTTCCACCACGGGGTGCTCTTTTTTCCTTCTCTTGTTCTTAGCTTCGTTCCACAAACTGTTTTAGAGATGTTGGTTACTGTTTCCTTAAATTGTTTCCACTCTTCTTCTACTGCGCCTACTTCGTTAGGGAGTTTCTTGAATTCCTCTGTTAGTTTTTCTTCTAGGGTTTTCTTTGTTTCTTGATCTTTTAATTCTTTTATTTTTATTGTCTGTACTTTTCGCTTCTTTTGTTTGTTTTCATATATTCTCTTTATTTTTGGCTGTCTTAGTGTGATCATAACCATCTTGTGATCCGTGTCGTCTGTAATATTTGGGATTGCTCTGCTATAGGTTACTTTTTTCTTGTTCTGTTTTCTTGTTAGTATAAATACAATTATGAATTAAATTAAATGCTCGTTTTTTGAAAAAGTATGACAAAACCAATGGCGTATTTTCTATGCTACCGCAGCTACCGCCGGTAGCCTGAACATATTAACGAAATACAAAAGCAAATGATAATTTATTATATTTTTTTCATAATTATATTACACATTTTCGAATATTCTATTACACATTTCGTAGGTCAATATGATTTATTTCCTTTGATTTGCATTTATTAAAGCAAGGTTTTCCTATGGCCCCTATAACGTCTGTGAATGAAGCCGAAAATACTATAAAAAATTAGTACAAGAAACCGCTAATCAGCAGCGGTACATTTCTCTTCTCTCCGACTTAGAATTAATGACCATGACATTCAAAATTCCCGTCAAATTTATACGGAAGAGAGCTACCTCTATACTAATGCGGTTTCATGGGTTATTTTTAGCTCTAGCCAATCATAATCGTCACAAAGTGAAAGTGAAACTATGTTGATTACCGGAACTTCCTAACCTATTTATAACTATGTTATGCGCATGAGCATCTGTAGAAAGAACTTTTTCTGCTCCCAAGAGAATCAAATCTTATTGTCGCTCAACTCAGATACAAGAACACTTATCTGGTTTGGCAATAATGTCCATTGAGAAATCATTCCCTCAGAAACTTTGAAACCAACCCAACAGTAATTTCAATGACATAGTCATGGAGGCATTTTCGTCCCAAACAAAACGGATAGAATTTACATATAAATAAGTAAGTAATTTAAAATGTAGTGATGTCATTAGCAAATATTACTTCATGTTAGCCTACTGAATATAATGTATGTCTTTATTTATTATGTCAGCGGTAGCCCAGACCCCAAAACCATTTTACGCCACTGGACAAAACAGAGAAAACATCATAAAACTGAGCTGAAAGTGGTTTGATCAACCATTCAATGAAAAGCAAGCATTATGACGTTGAAAGCAAAATACAATCAGGTAGTTACACAGGACAGCGCCACTGAAATTATACAGAAGAGATGAGAGCATTAAAAGAAGCGCAAAAAGAACAGCAGAAATATAGTAAGAACATCGTAGACAGCCTGTGTAAACAGCTTCAGGAAGTAGAGAGGAGTCTTCATGATTCTTGTAGTACAAACAAAAACGGAGTCAGGAAATCGATAAATGTGGAGACATGTCTTCAGAAAGAGTTAAGAAAGGTAAAGTTGGGTGAATCAAAGCGGGGCGGAAACCCGGTACTCAAACATGCTGTTATTGAGTTCTTTGTGGGTTGCCATTATTGCACTCTGAACATGTCCATAAGTGCTCGTACCCACTCCTAGGCAAGTACCGCAGCGTCCAGCTACTGATGACTCCACTTCTGAATTTGTTGATAAGTTTTCTTATGTGCGACAGCAGCACTGAACTTATTTGCACATTCCCTTCTTATGTGCCCACTAATCTTCTCCTTTCTGGCTGTGTCCATCTTTACTCCCATCTCTTTCATCCGAAGGAGTAACATGGACTTATGGTTGTCGAAGTTCTATGTCCTTCCTGCATCTCGGAGGGCATTTTTGACGTATGCGTGATGCACTGAGTGACCGTCTTCGGCGACAGCACAGATCGCCAGCCTGTCCGCTCTTTTATTTCCATGTACTCCCGCATGCCAATGGAAGTAGACAAAGGTGACTCTACATATTTTTTAATTCTGCAATGGCTCTACCCACTACCTGCGTACACAACCTGCCTCCACTTTTCTTATCGTACTCATTGAATCACTTAGTACGCAGGTATGAGTGTAGTCTTGTGACTCTATCCAGATGAATGCCCTGGTCACTGCCATCATCTCCATCGTCCTGGTTCTATTAGTCATAATGTATGCACCGCTGTCTTCTTTGACACTTCTGCTCTGTAGATTAAAAAAAAGATGCCCCAGTTACGGGGAGTGGCGTATAGGGAATATGGTGTTAGTCACCATAAATTTTACAGACACGTGATTTTTGGGGTAATGTGGTAGGTATTACGCCAGTGCCGCTTTACTTTCCCAGAAAAAAGCCAGTACCCATTTAAGGCTGGGTGAACCCCGAAGCCGTCGGTTGGGATCAAACCTTACCTTTTCTCCTTTGTAGTCCAGTTCACTAACCACTGAGCAATCGCGGCTCCTTCTGCTTGCATAGCATGCAGTAAATGGTCAGGCACTCCTTTGGTGTCGTCATAGGCGGATATAGCCTTAAAATTTTGGGGGGGTACTGCTATAGGCCTACTGTTTTGTTTCAGGTTTGCATAGACATCTTCGCGCTATCAGCAATAAGGGTGTGAGTCACTTGTGTATAATCGTCATTAGACCTTTGACGCAATTTGACTTTTCTAATAATAACGGGAATAAGTATACAGCATAAAATATGCATTTTATAAAAATTAAAACGGCACAAAAAAAAAAGAAAATCTGTACTCACCAATTACATCAGTTTAATTCGTCTAGGCTTTTCTGCAAATTTCTGCATAACTTCTTCACTCGTGATGGTGTTTTTAAGCAATGTTTTTTCTATGTGAAGCACCGCCAAATTACGAAGTCTATCTTGTGTCATTGATGACCTCAGCCAAGTCTTAATCCTGCTCATCGCAGAAAAACTTCTTTCACATGCTGATGAGCTTATTGGTATGGTTATAGCAGCCCTTAGAATTTTATGAAAATGTGGGTAAGTGTTCTTGTTTACTACCTCTTTTAAGTGGCTAAAGCTGAATTGTGAAACTTCCCCTTCTTTGCTCCTAATTAATGTTTTGACAATTGATATTTCTGCTTTCAGGATAGTAACATTCAGTCCTAAACACTCAGCATATTTCTTTACAAATGGAGTTGCCTTTTCATAATCCAAACAAAACAGCCCATCAACAGCACATGCGAGTTGTAAGGATTCTTCACTAAATCTTTCCTTTAACCTTGCTGCAAAGACATCAATAACTTCAAAATATACTTTCATCTTCCAGTATTCTTTATTGCTCACACTTTCAGGGCCATCTAGGGGTTTTCCAACAGTTGAGAGAACAAAACTGTCTTTTAGCATCACACTTTCTTCATGTTTTCTTTTCTTACATACAGTAGGACTTTCTAAGCATATGCCGTGTTTCAGTGAAAATTCTTCAATATTCTTCCAAATCTTAGAAAATTCATCATCAGTTCTCTTGTCTACTATTGTCCGCATAGTATTTGTTATCAGTTCTGCAGCCTGTCCTAAAGTGACATTTGCATTCTGCATACATAGACTTAATACGTGGGTATAAGACAGGATTTCATGAAAAACAAACAGGTTGACAATGAAATTAAATGTTGATATTGATTTCAAAATTCCAATGGCTTCTATGGAGTCTTTGTCTTCATTTCTGTCAATTTCAAATTTAAAGCTGCCACTACATTATCATAGTGTTTAATCAACAGATTACAATTCTGGTACCTGCATGTCCACCTAGTTGTACTTAATGAAATTATTTCAAAAGGCTTTGTCTGTAACAATCCTGACACCGTTCTTAAAGCATCATGATTTGACGGTTTTGAAAAATGTACATACAATGATTCCAAAGCATTGAATAAAAGTCTTGAAGATTCTATGTTTTTACAAATGTCTGTTACAATAAGTGCAACCTTATGTGCATAACAGTGGAAGTAAACAGCTTCAGGATAAAACTCTCTAATTTTAGCTTGCAGCCCTCCAACATCACCAGACATTACTGCGGCACCATCATAAGTTTGCGCTATTACTGATAATCCTTCAATACTAAACTTCCGAAGAACAGTCATTATCAAATCAGCTAAATCTATTGCTGTTCGTTTGCTTGAGCAATCATAGAAACCAAGGAATCTTTCATGTGGAGTGAGTTCATCGTCAACATACCGAACGCAGAGAGACAATTGTTGCTGTTTCTGACATCTTGCCTCATCAGCCATAATTGCAAAAAACTCGCATCTTTTAACCTCTTTAACTATTTTCTCAAAAAGAAGAGCTGAAGTTATGTCAATCACTTCATTCACAATAGTTTTGCTACAAAATGAAATGTTTTTTGTAAAATTTTGTTTAAATGTACTATCATACTTAGCAAACACCTCGCAGAACTCTAAGAAATTACCCCTACTATTAGATTCTTTCTTTTCATCATGTCCTCTGAACGCAATGCCCTGTCTTCCAAGAAGTATAATAACATCAACAACTTTCGCCATGTACTCTTTGTTTTTTTTCCACTTCGGTCTTATGTGATTTTGAAATCATTGACATGACACTTCCTTTTTCATTACTATATTTATGCATTGCATATTTTTCCATGCATAACAAATGACTTTTACTTTTTCCATGTTTATCAAGTTTTTCTTTTAATTTTTTCCAGTTTCTAAAACCAGATTTAGTAAATGTTTCTTCACATGCAAAAGATTTGTCAAATACACGACAAACGTAACAAAATGCTGCATCTTTTCGTTTACTATATTCTAGCCAGTGATATTGTTCAAAATAAGCTTTAGAAAAAGAACGGTTGACTTTACCACACAGTGAAGGCGGGTAAGATCTTAAGACTGGCCTTACTGGTCCAGAATTTAAATCGCCCAAGTCCATCTCACACTGACTATTAATATCCATACTGGGTCCTGCCACTGGTCCATAATTTAAATTGCCCAAGTCCGTCTCACACTGATTATTAATATCACTATTGAGTGGACCAGCTTCACTTTTTATAAATGTAATTGTACGAGTATTAGGCAGACTAGCGTTGGAAACGAGATCACTTTCAGAAACTGGCTCACTGTTAACTGTATTAGTAGTTGTTGATGTAATAGTAATTTTTTTATCCTTCGTTTCACTAGGACTAATATCGACCCTAGATGTAGGTGTAAAATCAGGAAGCATACAAGCAGATCGAGTTTCAGTTTCGTGTGATTTTGAAACTTTTTGAAAGAAATTTGTAATTCGTTTCATTTTTAAAATATATTAAAAACCTTTAGACATTAATAACAACTAAAATAAAACAGGTAGTCCGCAACTAAATGAAGTCCTTTTTACAGCATATATAACAAATATATGTACACCGGCAAACAACTCATTAAACATATCTACTCCCTTGTCCCTTGTGCTGTCATAAAATCAAATCAGCACGGCAATTTTGGCACCGCCAGAGCGATAAATAATTAACATTTTCTTCACAGAAGAACAATCGTACACAAAAAATATCTTATTTTTTTAGTTGTTTTTCCGTGGACATGATTTCAATATCAAAAGATTGAATAAATAGACCTATATATTTGTGAATTTTTTTTTTTATATTACCTCTTTTCTTCTTTAAAAATAATAATAATAAGTAAACAAACGTTGCTCTCACTTTATTAATGAATGTACTAAGAAGTACGTTTTTTTTTTTTTTTTTTGGGGGGGGGGGGGGGCAATGCCCCCATGACCCCCCCCCCCTAGATCCGCCCATGGGTGTCGTATTACGGATCCGTCTGTATAGATGACTGCACCTTTCTCATCGGTGTTATCCCAGATGAGGGTGTTGACCTCCGTATCGGCCACGACTGGATTCTTATCAGAGACTTGCATTTAATAAGCATGAAGACCAGATGGTATTGAAAGCCAGTAGAGTGCCAGGACACACCAACATCAACTGAGCTGAGTGCGGTCAGCGATTCACAGCTGACACCATGCGTCAGGATCGGCGGATAACAGAGCTGATCAATACCCTGCTCCACCTCCCAGTGGTGCTCCTGGAAACAGATTATTCAGTCTGGTCAGGTGAATAGGGATTGAAGAGGAAGCCAACCCGGTTCTCAAAAAAATATGCTGAAGTCGGATGTGATGGGTCATAATTGCAAATATTACATTCTAGCCGCAAACCACAACACAAAGCACATACGGCCACTTAACACCCTTATAAAGTCGAATGGTGAAGGAGACCATTCCTAAAATCACCAATTACCTTCAATTCATACAAATTTACTATAACTATGTTCCTAGACAAAAGAGCGTTGCTTGTCCAACTTTCCTGTTTTCAAAATTGAAGAACGCTTTTTCCCTAACTAGTGGTGACTTATGAACTGAATATTTATTTACAAAATTGTTACAAAACAGATAGTCTTCAAGTTTCACTCATTTATTTAGAAATGTACGTAAAATCTAAATCTCCAAACGCATTTACCATAAATAGGCAGCTATGTTTACAATAATCAACATTTGTAAAATATGATCGCACAATACGTATTTTATTATTTCATATGTCTAGTCTATTTCTATAGTGTCTAGTGGAACTATATTAAAACAGGTAAATGAATTTAAATATTTGGGAACTTTGTTAACCTCAGACGGAAGATGTAAAAAAGAGGTGAGATGCAGAATGGCTCAGGCAAAAGCAGCTTTCCAAAAAATGAGGAAGATACTATGCAATCCATTTTTTGATAATAGAAACAAGAAAAAGAGTTCTTAAATGTTACGTAAAGCCAGTCTTAACATATGGATGCGAATCATGGACACTAGGACAACAGACAAGAAAATCACTGGAGTCTGTAGAAATGTGGTTTTACAGAAGAATGTTGAGAATACCATGGACAGCTAAGAAGACATTCTGAGAGAGGTCAAAGCAAAAAGAGAGCTAATTTCCAATATTTGGAAGAAACAATCATCATTTTTTGGCCATGCAATGAGAAGAGAACAACTGGAATATATTGTATCAACTGGAAAAATTGAGGGACGAAGAGATAGAGGGAAGCAAAGAGAAAAAATAATAGACAGCTTTTAAGAGAATGGCTTGGCAGAAGGTCAACTACAGAAATGATAAATAGCTGCCGAGATCGAAAGTTGTGGAGAGACATGATCACCTACGCAGCAGGCCCGGTACTTGATGATGATGTTTAGTCTACATAATAAACATAAATGAAATTGTTACAAGACAGAGCCCAATGGAAATATTACGATTTTTTGTACAAAATGTATGGAGAATCTAAATGTGTATTCACTTTTACTCTAAATTATCTTCAACTGGCAGTAAAAATGTTATTAGTAAACTTTAGTCTTGAATACTCTCTCTCTCTCTCTCTCTCTCTGTCTGCGATCAAGACTCAATCAGAGTAGGATTCCAGACTCTCTCATGAAGCCAGCTGTCTGTATAAGCGAATGTATTGCCCCATATAGTTTCTCTTCCAGGGAGGTGGGTGTGGACCACATTGCTCTTCTCAGGTCTGTGTACTGGGGGCAATCCTGTAGAGTCATTTCTCTCTGGTCCCATTTGCTAGCTCTCCAGAAGGGGTCAGGGTGACCACCAATAACTTGGGGTGGACCCCTTCTCGGCAGGTGGCCCAGAATTCTACCTGCCTGGGGGGACTCCACAGACAGAACATCATAATTAGAGTCTGTTAGATCCATTCTGATTGAATACCTGTTAAAACGTTGCACTGTGTTCTGCGCCAGTGGCCCAGTGCATCCGATTTCAGCCAGCATTTTATTCATGTTTGCTTTCCTTAAGTCTTGAATACAAAACACATACGTAACTTCGGCTGTGTTCGTGGCTTTATTTGAAATGCATTTTTGACATGCCCGGAAACCGGAAACATTTCGCCCTAGCGTTTTTCAATATCTGTAAGTGCGAATTAGAAAATGAGAGAAAAAACAATGGAACATACATCCAGACAATTCGTTCATCAAACATCCGCCTCTTTTAGAAAACATATTTGCTTAAAATAGAACGCTAAGAACATTGGTTTCTCGAACGTCCGCGTCTTTTAACAAATACATTTTGCGTCTCAACAAATGTTCGCGTTTGGAAGAAGCTACTAGAAGAAGGAATTGAACAATCTATCTATTGACCTTTCGAGCCGTAACCGGCCCATAGGGCGTAGACCAAGATACACCTTCTCCTATATGAATTTTTGTTCTAGCAGTTTTCTTTTAAAGATATTTTATCAAATCTCGCCATCTGTCTCTGTTCTGTGCAAGCAGTTCTATCTCATTGATGGAGCCGATTCCTGCTGCTCTTGCCTCTCTCATCAATGTTCTTCTCAGTGTCTCCCTGGGTCTTCCTCTTTTTCTTTTACCTGTTGTTTCCCATATGAGGGCTTGCTTTGCTATTCGATTATTATCTCTTCTCATCACATGTCCAACATATGACCATCGTCTTTTCTTTATTACTGAAGATATTAGTGGTTGATTGGCGATTTCTCTAATTTCCTCGTTTGTTTTGAATTCGTTCCATTCTATACCAAGTATTTTCCTTAGACATTTATTTTCGAATGCGTTCAACTTTGTTTCTATATCTCTTGTTGTTTTCCAGCTTTCACACGCATACGTAAGGGTTGATAGTACATTTGATTTGAATAGCCTAAGTTTTGTGTTTGTGCTAATGAGTTTTGATTTCCACAACTTTTCAAGGCTTCTGAAAGACATTGCTGCTTTAGCCAGTCTGATTCTAATTTCTTTGCTCGTATCCCCTTCTCGATCAATGTGACTTCCAAGATAGATGAAGTGATCGATCTCTTCTACTGGTTTGTTTTCCATGTATATTTTGTCACTTGTTGGAATTAAACTTTTCATGACTTTAGTCTTTTCATGATTGACCTCAAGCCCAATTTTGCTGGCTATTGATGATAGTTCATTTGTGTTTTCCTGCATCGTTTTTATCTGACTGCTGATGAGAACTATGTCATCAGCAAAGTCGAGGTCCTCCAAATGGTCTCCTTGTATCCATTCGATGCCTTTATTACCAGTGCAGCATTTCTTCATTATGAAGTCCATAACAATTCCAAATAACAATACAGAAGAGAAAATCCTCACGAAAAAGCCACAACCAAATGACAATGCATAAAAAAAAAGAATACAAGAAACCTGCTATACCTTACCCAAAAAAAAAAGAAAAGAACAAAAAACAAAAATGGATAACTAACACCATCTTAGAAAAAATGTAAGAAAGGAGACAAGTGAAGAACACTACCCAATGCAGTAACATCATCATCATCAAGTACCGTGCCTACTGGCGTAGGCGATCATGTCTCTCTATAGGACTATATAGGATTATATATTGATTTGAAGTCCTATTTTGTCTGCCTTGGATGATGAAGTATCTGTTATTATTGCTTGCGTTCGTCCGGTGACTAAAGGAGTACAACTCTTCATCATCTGCCCATAGAAGGACAATAAGTGGCCGTGTCTGCATCGTAAATATCTGTGATATTTTACATTATGTTGATATTGTCACTTAGGAGCACTATAGTGATATTTTGCATTATGTTGATATTGTCACTTAGGAGCACTATAGTGATATTTTGCATTATGTTGATATTGTCACTTAGGAGCACTATAGTGATATTTTACATTATGTTGATATTGTCACTTAGGAGCACTATAGTGATATTTTACATTATGTTGATATTGTCACTTAGGAGCACTATAGTGATATTTTACATTATGTTGATATTGTCACTTAGGAGCACTATAGTGATATTTTACATTATGTTGATATTGTCACTTAGGAGCACTATAGTGATATTCTGCACTATGTTGATATTGTCACTTAGGAGCACTATAGTGATATTTTGCATTATGTTGATATTGTCACTTAGGAGCACTATAGTGATATTTTGCATTATGTTGATATTGTCACTTACGAGCACTATAGTGATATTTTACATTATGTTGATATTGTCACTTACGAGCACTATAGTGATATTCTGCACTATGTTGATATTGTCACTTAGGAGCACTATAGTGATATTCTGCACTATGTTGATATTGTCACTTAGGAGCACTATAGTGATATTCTGCACTATGTTGATATTGTCACTTAGGAGCACTATAGTGATATTCTGCACTATGTTGATATTGTCACTTACGAGCACTATAGTGATATTCTGCACTATGTTGATATTGTCACTTACGAGCACTATAGTGATATTCTGCACTATGTTGATATTGTCACTTACGAGCACTATAGTGATATTTTACATTATGTTGATATTGTCACTTACGAGCACTATAGTGATATTTTACATTATGTTGATATTGTCACTTAGGAGCACTATATCATCAGCAAAATCTGGACCTTCCAAGTAATTCTTTGTCCTACCATTTAATGTCATTATTGCCTTTGCAACATTTACACATTACAATTTGAAATTACACACAAAAATAATGTTATTTAAATAACAAAGTTAATTTGTTAAAAACAAGAGAACAACTGTGCTTACAACAATAAAGAACATTTATTGTTTATCAACATATAATGTGATAAATTAGGAAGAAAAAGAAAATAGCTGGCAAAAGAGATGAATTTTAATTGTCTGTGTCTTTTCATAATGTGATTATAGCCCACTCTTATGAAGACATCCACAGAAAACAAGTTTGATTAAAGATGAACATGAGAATAGTAGAAGTCATGGCACTAAATTTAAAGAACATAATTCCAGTCAAAATAGGAAACCAGAAGATTGCAGCAACAAACACTTTCATCCACCTGGGGAGCATTCTAACACTAGATGGGAGAACCAGCACAAAAATCAACAAAAGTATAAACAAAGCCAGCATAGCTTTTACCAGACTAAACAACATCTGAAGATCACCAAGTGGGACACAAAAAGCAGACTATGGCTATGTTAAACTTGTACGTGTTCAGTACTTCTATAATGATATCAATGCTGGATAACCAGAGAAAAATAAAACCATTCATACTACCATTCATAGAACCTGGCTCATGAGGAGAATTCTTGGCCAAACAAAATCAGCAGCCAAGAACTGCTCAAAAGTTGCAGCCAAGAGAAGATGAACACAACAATACCATGCAGGAGGTGGAACTAGATGGGTCATGTGCTCATAGGAGATCTAGAGACAATTACAAAACCTGACTATGTTGGACATTCAATGTATGACAAGACCAGAAACAACATTGGAGAAGACAACAGCGTGGGCCAGATTTGGGGAACCATACAATTGAAAGCTATTGACTGCATGTAGTGAATAGACTTTACTTCAAGAACAAGATGTCGCTGACTCCTTGTGAGTCTATGGCCAGAGAAATAATAAGACAACATCACATCAGTTAGATTTGTGTGATCATTCACGGAGTTTTAAATTGTCTTTCCTAAATTGATTTTTTAAAGATGTCCATTCTGAACAAAGTCTGCACCACAGACATCACATTTGTAAGGCTTCTCTCAAGCTGTGTGTGATTTCTTCTCTTTGTTGTTGTTGTTATGGATCCAGTGACCTTTGAGCTGATGCCCTTCGGCCCAATGCCATGTAGTTGTATCTGCAGGTATTTTTAAGTTCTGCTGTTGTTCCGTACAGAGTATTCCATTTGGAGGGTCTTTGGGGAAGTAGATTTCTTCTGTTTAAACAGAATGCCACTTTCAACTAAACTTGTTGCACATTTGTTAGGTTTATTTCCTGTATGTATTTAGACTGTTTCTTTGAGCAATAGCTGCAGTGTGTACATCAAATATGTAAGGCTTCTATCCTGTATGTGTTCCCTTTTTATTTTAAAGCTCTATGCATTACAAATTGTGCACTGTAAATATCATGTTCGTAATGTTGCTACCTTGTATGTGTTCTTTTGTGTTTTAATAGACTGTTGCTGTGAGCAAAATCTGCACCACACTCGTCACATTTGTAAGGCTTCTCTCCTGTATGTATTCTTATGTGTGTTGTTAGCATGTCACTACGAGCAAAATCTGCACCACACACACCACATTTGTAAGGCTTCTCTCCTGTATGTGTTTTCTTGTGTGTTTTAAGATATCTACTCTGAGCAAAACTTGTACCACATATATCACATTTATAAGGCTTTTCTCCTGTATGTGATCTTCTGTGTATTGTTAGCATGTTACTACGAGCAAAATTTGCACCACACACATCACATTTGTAAGGCTTCTCTCCTGTATGTGTTCTCTTGTGATTTTTAAGATGTCCACTATCAGAAAATCCTGTGCCACACGTGTCACATTTGTAAGGCTTTTCACCTGTATGTGTTCTCTTGTGTTTTATTAGATTACCACTCTCAACAAAACTGGCACCACACACACCACATTTGTAAAACTTCTCACCAGTATGTGCTCTAATGTGTTTTATTAGACTATCACTACGAGCAAAATCTGAGCCACACACATCACATTTGTAAGGCTTCTCTCCTGTATGAGTTCTCTTATGTTTCATTAGTATTCCACTCTCAGTAAAACTTGAACCACACATATCACATTTGTAAGGCTTCTCCCCTGTATGTGTTCTCTTGTGATTTATAAGATGCCCAATCTCAGCAAATCCTATACCACACACATAACATTTGTAAGGCTTCTCTCCTGTATGTGTTCTCTTGTGTTTTATTAGATTTCCACTCTCAGCAAAACCTGCACCACACACATCACACTTGTAAGGCCTCTCTCTTGTATGTGTTTTCCTGTGTGTTTTAAGATATCTGCTCTGAGCAAAATTTGTACCACATATGTCACATGTGTTTGGCTTTTCTCCTGTATGTATTCTCTTATGTTTTTTAAGATATCTTCTTTGAGCAACACTCGTACCACATATATCACACTTGTATGGCTTCTCTCCTGTATGTGTTCTCTTGTGTTTGTTACCAATATGTCCAAAATCAAAACATTGACCACAAACATCACATTTGTAAGGCTTCTCTACTGTTTGTGTTCTATTGTGTGATGTTTGATCTACACTCGAAGCATCATCACATAGAGCCTCATAAACAAGCGACTGAAACACCACCTCCCTTCCTGGCATGTGCCTGGGTTTGATGTCAATTACCTGAACTTGGGAACTAGAATCTTGACTACAGTCTTCACCTTCACATACCTGAGAACAGAATTAAAATGTGAAAGTAGATCAGGATTCAAATTAAATGTTGAAACTGGCCACAATTTTTGACACAAAATTATATTTGACAAAATTCTGCAAGTTTATAATTATTGTGTGATCATAACTGATATCAGTGTGTGATAACTAACATGCAATACAGATTAATACAGTCTAAACTCATGTAACCATAAATAACACCAGTATATGATAATATGCGGTGACTGTCCTAGCCATGTGAACATGATTAAGACCATCTGTATGTGATGATCAAAGCTGAATGGTCAATTTACTTATGTTTGCTATGTTTGCTAACGTTCTGCATTTACCTCAGCATTATCAGTACAGATAAGTTGCAAATACTCAGAACAGGCTCTTTCATATTTCTGTGGATATTTCTTGCAATCTAAATAGAGAGTGGATAGAGTTTTCAGTGAATTGTTTATATTTTATAATGTGATTAACAAAGGTGACAGTGTAAATGTGGCATATGGTGTGAAACTGTAGGCAGTGGCTACTGAAATATGATATTTAAATTATTTCATACCAGTACTTGTACAACATCAGTGTAAGGATACAAATATAGAATTTAAATAATTATAACAATAGAGTTGCTAGCCGGCTTGTTAAACATTACACAACATTACAGTCTATAAAATTGTTAAACATTGCACAGCATTACCGTCTATAAAATTGTTAAACATTGCACAGCATTACCGTCTATAAAATTGTTAAACATTAGACATCATTACAGTCTATACAATTGTTAAACATTAGACATCATTACAGTCTATACAATTGTTAAACATTAGACATCATTACCGTCTATAAAATTGTTAAACATTAGACATCATTACAGTCTATAAAATTGTTAAACATTAGACATCATTACAGTCTATAAAATTGTTAAACATTAGACATCATTACAGTCTATAAAACTGTTAAAATTACAGCTGAAATATTTGTTACAGCATGAAAGATTTATAAAATGCTCAACATCTAACCACATAAAAGTTTATACATTTCTTATAAATATAAATAGCAACAATAAAAAGCTTAACACAAAACTATGCAAACAAAGTATACTTAACATTTTTACAAAAAGATCAAAATACATCAATTTGATTTAGGAAATCTACTCTTAAGTAAGAAATAAAGATAATATGCCTTTCTAATCACCACAAAATTCTCGTGTTGAGAATTAATTGTAAGAATCAAACTATGACAAGAAAAAAGAAATTGTAGCAGGAGATCATGAATGATTAAGAAAAGAATGAAACACAAAAGAACAAATGTTCAATATTAGAATTCATTCATGTCCATGGTAACCCCTGTCATG
This sequence comes from Megaustenia siamemsis, assembly GCA_032433765.1. NCBI lineage: Eukaryota > Metazoa > Mollusca > Gastropoda > Stylommatophora > Ariophantidae > Megaustenia > Megaustenia siamemsis. The sequence goes on from JAVIAB010000159.1 coordinate 8,179,080, forward strand.
TATTCACAGATTTTAAGAAATAATTATTTATCTGACAGAAACAATAATAACACTAGTATCTATTGTATAGAGAATTTGAATGAAAAGATATACCAGTGCCGTTTTTGTGAATTGTAATCCAGACTGCGACCTTCGAGGCATGTCATTATAGGCGACTAAGGAGGTTTGATTGATGGCATGACAAGCTGTCATTGTAAAATGTATTGTTATGGAAACAGAGCAGTGATCTTTGCAATATGTGGCATTTTGGCATGCAAGGTTTCTGTTTTTTAGATTGTGGCTCTGCCCTTATGTGCCATCTTCTGCCCAAAAGGACAATAGATAGATAGAATCCAGAAGAATGGTTTGGAAATTATGGGCACGGGTTTCTCATTTTACTGGTCACTTTCAAAATCTTTTGATCAAAGTGTGCAAAATCACAAAGTGTGCAAAATCACAAAGTGTGCAAAATCACAAAGGCACAGTCTGTATCAGAAGCAGAACAAATACTAACCTCCATTTTGTTAACAACTTAAATGGACAAGCAGAATCAGAACAAGAAGCTGTCATCATAACAAAGTGCCTAGAAGTAACATCTGCTGCTTGTTACTTCTAGGTGATTACAACTAAAAACAGCAAAATGAAGACTAAAGGACTTGAACTTAAGATAAAGGTCAACAGAAAGACCCTCAAACTGTCTCAATTTCCAAAACTTTGTTCAGTAGTCTCCAGCAGTAGTTCCAAGTAAGAAATATTGGATAGAATATCACAAACTACAACACCAAGAGCATAATAGAAAAGTCAAACTGTCCTATTCATCAATATGGCTGGAAACTGTGAAGTAGAAAGGACAACTAGCAAAATAAGAAAAGGGAAGAAAGGATGAAATAAGGGACAGGTAGATTTGTTTTGCTGACTTTATACAGCTGGTAAAAGACACAAAGAAGTAATTAGGACTGATAGTTGTAGATCTCTATCCCCAAAACTCCAAAAAAGATCGGTGATTGATTAATTGACCAAGTTAAAACAGACATCTTCAAGTGATCAACTAAATGTGCATACAGACTTTTGTGCTAACAAACAAAAACTTACACAGAAAAATGTCCTTGTCAGAACAAGAAAGAGTTGGGAAAATGGCACTTTCCACCTTTATCTCTGTGGGCATTTCACTTTCCTTATCTCCAATTGCTTCCCCATTCATTGTCTGACCCTGGAAACAGTAAAAATGTATCTAAAATAGGCCAAAGTCTAGTATAAAGTAAACTGTAATACATGATGGTAACCATATTGGAATGTGAGAATGTTAGTGCATATTTAACATAAACAACACTCACTTGTTAAAACCATTTAATTCTAACAACTTCCCATATAACAATCCATTGATTGTGAATACCTTGTCCAAGTTTCTTTCTTGGTCCATCTTTATTACAGGGTGGGATGAGACTTGATCAGAATCTCTGGTAGCCTACAAAAATGAGATCTGTCATACAGAGATGATAAGATGGGCTCTGTACACAGGCAATGGGTAGAGTCATTACAGAAGTTGGAAATGCGGGAAATCACTTTTGTCTGTGTCCATGGACATGAGGGAGTGCAGGGAAATGATGGGAAGACAGGTTGGTTTGCTGCACTGTCACTGAGGACAGTCAACTAATGGATCGAGTGGACATCATCAATGCCCTCCAAGATGTGAGAAGGGCACAGGACTTTGACAACCATGAGTCGACATCATTGTTTCTGATGAAATGAGATGGGAGTTAAAATGGGCACAGCCAGATGTGAGAAACCTAGAGTGTGCATAAGAAGACTTATCAACCAACTCAGAACTGGAATCGTCAGTCACTGGACACTACAGGATTTGCTTAGGAGGGGATCTGAGAACCTATGGACATGTTCGGAGTGCAATGATAACGTCCCACAAACAACTCAATAGTTCAATTTAATACAATTGCATGTCTATTTCTTGTCCTTAATGGAAGATCAGCATAGCAATCAGTGACCAACATGCTTAGTGGTATAATGTAGGTCAGCAACAAAATCCATTTATACTTAATTACAGTTTTTATTCCTCATCATTCCAGCGCCATTAGATGTATAGGGCTCAAAGTTCTTCGCCACCCTTCTCTATTCTGGGTGAGATGTTTGCTCTTATCCAATGAGTGTATATATTTATATGCATACTTTGCTTCTCTTATAAGTGTCATTTTCAGTGTCCCTGCAGGTCTTCCTCTTTTCTGTATTTTAATCTTTCCCATACAGCAACCAATTTTGAAATTCTGTCTGAGTCTTCTCAAGACATGCCTGACATATGTTCATCTTCTCTTTCTAATTGTAATTTAGATCACTAATTTCATGGCCATTTCTGTTCTCTTAGATTCATTCTGAGGGACTGGGTGGTCTAGAGGTCAGCCTCTGGACAAGAAGGTTCTGGCTTCAATCCCCACCACAGGCAGTAGGAATTTGTCAAAAATTGATGTTTACAACAGCAGATATATACCAGATGACCTGCTCAAACAAATATTCATAGCCCTACCAAAGAAACCTGGTTCAATTGAATGCGATGATCATCGCACAATAAACCTTATGAGTCAAATGACTAATATATTACTAAGAATCATCATGCGAAGAGTGTAAAACAAAATCAGTCCAGAAATTAGTGATGAACAGTGTAGTTTTGTTGGAGCCAAAGGAACGAAGAATGCCATATACATCACAAGATCATTAGTAGAAAGAGCCATAGAGGTGAAAATAGATCTATACCTATGTTTCATAGATTATACCAAATCATTTGACAAAGTAAAGCACCAAGAAATAATCAAAATGTTAGAAGACATAAACATGGACATCAAAGATCTAAGAATAATAAATAACATGTACTGGCAACAAACAGCAGCCATAAGAACTGGAAATAAATTGGAAATGTTTCTTAAAAAAAAAACATGGGGTTAAGGCAAGGTTGTGTGCTGTCACCAGATTTATTTAATATTTATAATGAGATTATTTTAAGATCCATAAGGGACATGCCTGAAATAACAATTGGAGGTCATAATATAAATAATCTAAGGTATGCTGATGATACAGTCTTAATCGCTAAGAACGAAAATGAGTTACAAGAAATGTTAGACATTATAATGAAGGAAAGTAAAAATAAAGGAATCAGGCTTAATAGCAAAAAGACAGAAGTAATGATAGCAATGAAGTAAAAGACAACACCAAAATGCATAATAATGACAAGTGAAACAATATTAAAACAGGTAAATGAAATTAAATATGTGGGAACAAAGTTAACCCCAGTTGGTAGATGTACAACACAGGTGAGATGCAGAATTGCTCAGGCAAATGCAGGTTTTCAAAAATAATGAGGAGGAGACTGTGCAATCCATTTTTGACAATAGGAACAAGAAAAAGAGTTCTTAAATGTTATGTAGAGCCAGAAAAGAAAATCACTGGAGGCTGTAGAAATGTGGTTTTACAGAAGAATTTTGAGAATGCTATGAAAAGTAATGAAAACATTCTGAAAGAGGTCAAAGTAAACATATAGCTAATTTCCAATATTAGGAAGAAATAGTTATCATTTTTGGCCATGTAATGAGAATGGAAGAGCCGGAATATATTGTAACAGCTGGGAAAATTTAGGGATGAAGAGATAGAGGAAAGCAAAGAGGAAAGATACCGGACAGTGTTAGAGGGTGGCTTGGCAGTAGGTCAACAACAGAAATGATAAATAACTGTCACGATCAAAAGTTTTGGAGAGACATGATCACCTAGGCCAACAGGCATTGTACTTGATGATGATCATATTACAGGCCTTTAATACCAACCAGTGTACTCATTGTATCATCTGGTTCCTGTTTTATATTTTCAGCTGGCAACAAGCTCTGTGTTTTCTTATTTCTGACAGTCTAAAAATGGAAGAGTAAGGTCCCATGTTAACAGATGGGAGATACTTTAACAATAAAACCAATGAGGGATACAATGAACACATAATGAGATCTAAAATGTACATCCTGTAACATGAAATTGTTATTCACTATTGACTTTTATAATCATGACTTTTTATGAACTTGTATCATCTCTCAGTTGTATGCTCTTTTGATTGAAGATCCTGCAAATTTAATTTGTCTTGTTTTAATTATGTTTAGTAGTTCTCTTTTCATTTTTAGTTGTTTTAAAACTTGGTTGTTTGTTTTTTTTTTCTTTCCATCCAATTCTACCTATTCTTCTATAAATCCACATTTCAAAGGCTTCCATTTTCTGTTCTGTTTTCTTGTCTAATGTCCATGTTTCTGCACCATACAGGAATATTAAGAGGATGGAATATTTTGCTATTCTTAAATTTAGCCTTGGTATTATTTGTTTTCATGTTAGTATATTTTCATGGCATTAAAATTACTTTTTCCCATACCTATTCTTTTGTTTATTTCAGTTGTACATTTTCCATCCACTGGTTATAGTGTGTCCCAGGTAGTTGTAGCACTGAACTGTCTCCAGATGTATTCCATCAAATTTGATATTTATTTGTAGGTCTTGAGAATTTTCTTTGTTTATGATTATAGTTTTAGTCTTTTTGATATTCATATCTAGTCCATATTTTTTGCTCGTCATGTTTATTACATTAAGTAATTGTAGATCTTTTGGATTTTCTGCTGGTAATACAATATCATCAGCATATCTTAGGTTATTGATTATCTTTCCTTTAATGTTTAGGCCTGGCATCTCTGTGATGTTTTTAAAGATTTGCTCAGTGTATAGATTGAACAAGCTTGGTGATAGGATGCATCCTTGTCTTACTCCTCTTTTTATATCAATGGGTGTAGAGAACTCTTTGTTATATTTTATTATTGCTGTTTGCTCCCAATATCTCTATGCCCAATGGGCTGGACATAGCTTGAAAGGTCAATAGATAGATAGAAAATGACATAATTGTGTAGAAAAGATAATGATGAAGGGCATAGTTCCAAGTAGATAAGAAACAGATAAAGACTTTAAAAAATGTGGATGCAAGATATCAAAGACAAATGAGACTGACAACTGCAAATGCTGGATGTCTTGCAAAGAACAAAGATGATTTCAAAACAGCTGTTGTGGGAACCAAGATCCAATATGGACAAACTAGATAGTGATGATGATGTAGCATCTCTTGATAAATATGACATTTTACAGCTTATGGGATCATACACAATTACTTGAAATGTAATTTCTTTTTCATGCAAATCATGTTAAGAGAGTCAATGACAGTCTGCATTAGCTTCCATTGCTGATAATGAGAGACTCAGCCAGAACATGGTTCTAGCAAAATCCACTGCAGGTTTTGTGCAAAATCTGATGACACAAGAATGATATTTTATCCATGGAAACAGAATCATTGAATTTGGGAATTCCCTTATCTGCTACACCTCTTGTCATAGCATTTCCCAAAATGAATAAGTAAAGTGATAATGTTAAAATCTATGCCGTGCATGCCCTATTCAACTATACCAAATGACTTCCAACAAGGAGAGAATATTTTAACATAGTCATTTTCCTATTATAGTTCCCCTAAAAAAAAATCACATTGAAAACAAACACAGCAATTAAAATGTTTCAAGTGACATGTCTCTAAAAAAAAAAAACACAGAGCAATGCCATTATGAAATTTGTTTATGTTATCAATATCCATGAAAGACATATTCAGCTGCACGAACGACAATTTCAAACTACATCACTGAATAGAAAGTACCTAAAATCACTCCCTAATGCAAATGATTTGAATAAATACAAAAAAATAAATAAATAAAACAAGAAATATAACAGCAATTAATTATTTTTTTTCTTACTTCTGCTCTATGAACTGTCTCTGACCATAGAGATATATATATATATATATATATATATATATACACACACACAAACAATGAACTCAATTAGATAATGATATGGGGATAAGCACAAATATCAAATATATAAAATAGTAAATACTATGCGGAACCGCAAGCTTCGCTGCAAATAAATTATAAAATAATATGTGGGGCCAAAAGTAGAGCTGAGAACATCAATCAAAGTTCTGATGCTCAATTTGAGGAGCATAGTTTATGGACATGATCTTTCCAGCAATTACTTTCATGATTTCTATGTACTACTGGGCCTGTCCTATTTTCTCTTTACCCATGGGTTTCATGACAGTGTCTGTCTAGATATGCTGATATCAGGTTATCTAATAAGTGTGTAACAATCCATCACCATTACACTGTTAAAAATCTAGTTCAATCTGTCACTGTTCTCTCTCAGGTAGCTTCACTTCTGATGTTGTCATACCATCAGAATTTCAGTTCAGTATTTTCCTCAGACAGTTTCATACATCATATCAGGAAATGTAGTTCAATGAGATAAAGAAACAATCACATTATCATCATTCTATTGACCCAGAAAGAATGCAAAGGACAGATAAAGGACAATCTGGCATATACTCAGACTAATGTTCCCATACACTTTTCTTGAAATTTTACACAAAACTATCTCAAGTCCTTCAAAGTACAGTTTATGTGATTCGTTTTTTCCCATAAATATTGAAACACAGATTGAAGCACATTTATGTCAATGACTTTAAAATCAAAACAAATATAAGATTTTTTTTTAATATGTAAAATAAGCTGCACTTTGCTCACTTGGGAAGAGAGACAATACTATGTACAAAATGATCCCCTTGTTCCTAACAAAACACAAATCTATTCATAGCAAAAGAACAAATTATGGCCAGGATCAATTGGAAGTTCAAATTAGAGACCTATTCTAGATTTAGCAGTAGTATTAGTTAATAAAAATAAAAACTGTCACTTCATAAAAGAGAAATTCAACAATATCTTATCAGATCTGTTGCATCAGATAAGGGTCAAATAAGACTTCATCAATCTCCACACTGACACTGAGAGGAACATATTGGGGAGGAAATCTGAGTACTGAAGGATTTGTCTGAAAATCAATGAGGATGATTCATTGACTAAACTAAAGATCTGATATATTGAGCAATGGTCTGAAAAGAGTTGAGATAAGTACATCTGCTACAAATGGCTTTTTAAATAACCAACGAACTCACTTCAAAATCTGGTTCCTGCTTTACATCCAAACTTGGTATCACATTCTTGGTTTCCATATTTCTGTCTGTCAGAGAGTAAAGAGGAATGTTCAACATTCAATGAGAGATGGCAGTAACACTTGAACTCAGCCTTTCTTAAAGACGGTTGGCTGTATATTAATTGTGGCTGCATGACACTGGTATTAACTTAAAATATGCATTTGTCTTTATAAAGGAAATTCATATAAAGATGGCTACTTTGGTGGTGTCTATAAAATGATCTCACTCAACTTTACATCTTGGTGGCAAGTTAACAGAAACAAGAAAACAAATTATTTCAACATTAGGACACTTAGTTACAATGATCGAGACCCACTGATTGAACTCCAGCCCCAGTGATCTTTAGTTTAGAACAATATGCAAAATAAGTGGCTGATTCCATGATTACATGATTATTTGACACAAATGACAATGTCACAATGGTTCTGGTAGACCTCATTAACTCACTACTAACTTCTACTACTACTACTACCATTGTAATCATCACATAATCAAATAATAGTTGTAACTATAACTTATAATTATAAGCATAAACTTATATCAATTATTTTTTTAAAACTATGATAATGATTGATTGTAGATTTTGAATTAGAAAGATCTTTGATAAAGGACAAGGTGATTAAAAACACGACTCTCTGAAGCCACCAGAATTTCGAATCAAGACTGAAAGTCTGAATTAAATAAGAAGTAGCAGAAACAAATTAATTTTCTGTTTAAGCAATAATCATCATAATACAAACCGTTGGATTTGCAGAAGACTGATCACCTATGAGCCAGCCTATGATACAACAAAAGTAATGCAAACTAAGCGGAAGTGACGTAACAAATTCTACTGTTGACATTTCCAGGTAACATTCACAACACAAAGTCATTCACAGTCAGAGATACAACTGAAGAAGCCAAATTTTTGTCAAGCTACAATTTCAACATTAGATCCCTGCCGTGTCATTTTGTCAAGGTGAGGAAGATATTTTAAGCTCGTCAGGGAAAAAAAGATGAAACGTAGTAAATAAACACCTGTTGTTTTCTTTTTATCAATATACACTTTGTTATTCTCTGAATGTATACAAATGTGATATATTATTGTTCTTCTTCTATGTATTGAAATTCCTTTCTGTTTTTTGTTTTATTTTGGAACCCCATTTGAGAATCTGTAGTTCCATTACTGGTCTCAGCTTTTTTCCACAATGTTGACGTATAACTTTCCTACATGGCTGAGGAGCTCTATAGTGATAGCAGTCTCTCTTGCAACCTGTATTTAATTCGTCACTCGCGGTCTATGACAATGAAATATTTTCTCTGAAGTCATGTTTAGTGGACACTACAGATCATGACAAGAAAAATATATGTCTCTTCATTGTGTATATGTATCTTCGTTGTATGTATGTCTCTTCGTTGTGTGTATGTCTCTTCATTGTACATGTATGTGTATCTCTTCATTGTGGGTTTTTTTTATGAGACAGTGTTTGGCAAATGTGCAATTATGAAGCTCCGATAACTGGAACAAATAGAGACATTCACCATCAAACATGTGATCCGTCAAAGATGTTTACATGTTGAAAGTGTATGCATCATGCGTCGATATAAGGCTATGAGACAAGAGGAGAGATTAGTCGCCATGATTGCTAAAGAACTGGAAAGGAATACAATTGAGAGAGTGACGTTCAGCGGGATTCGCTGACAGGTTGTCCTTTTCTAGTGGACAGGCAAATAAATGCAATGTTACGGTAAAGCTGGTAGCAGGGAACAAATGTAACATAAACTCCTACAAGGTACGGTGACACCTTTGCAAAAAAAAAGGACAGTACAAAATATTGGACTTTTCGACCTACATACTTCGTTTTCTGCATTTTCGCAACGATTACTTCCCTTTATCGCCGCCAAATGACAACTTTCTACATTTCATCTTTCTTGGCGTGTATCTACATTTTGTTGTTGTAGATGAGATGCTTTAGGCATGTTAGTAACAAGATGGACAAAAATGTCGATAAGTATACAAGAATATTGATACAAATATGCGACTTGTATTTGTTCACATTTCTCCCATATTTCTTCTGAAAAGCCAAAAATATCTCCACATCAACACGAAAGGTTGAAAGTTGAGCTACACTACTAGGGTGACCATTTATTTCCCATTGTTTCCGGGGACATTTGTCATATTTTTTACATTTCAGAGGATTTTTTTTGCTTATTTCTGAGACTGTCCCACAAAATCGGGGACAAACGATATATATATATATATATAACGATATATATATATATATATATATATATATATATGTGTGTGTGTGTGTGTATACATATATATATTTATATATATATATATATATATATATATATATATATATATATATATGCGTGGGTGGGTGTGTGACTGTGTGTGCGCAAGAAATTTTGTAGATGCAAAAAAAAGATAACTTTAAATTTCATAATAACTGTTCATTTGCTGTTTGATTTTATTTTTGTTAATATTCACGGTACTTATGCGATTCACGCACTTAATGACATTACAATAGCTAGTTGTGCTTCTCAATTAAAAAAAAATATTTAAAATTTAAAAAAATTAAACAACATATAGATATCAATTGCAGTATTAAAGTAATGTTTACAGTACCTTATTTATACTGAAGAGGTTGTTGCCTCGGCGTGGTACTTGTTTTTTGAGTGTATCTTTCTCAAGGTCTCATGATATGAAGCAAGTTTTTCCACTGAAGCTTTCACATGATAAATTAATGTTAGTTTTTACTTTTGGCGAGATACTTTGGCGGGAGATGTCCGGAAAGGCAGGGGTGGGGGGGGGGGGTGGAGAGTGTCTGCTTTTTATAAAAATTAAACCCATCCCAATAGAAGTGAGTGGTGGGAATAGAAGTGACGTAGCACCGCGCTTCAAGAGTTCAAAGAGCTATCTCCGACACAAGGCGTCCAAGACTTCTCTTTTATCTTCTTGCTAATGCCGCTCAGTCTGGGATAAAGAAACACAACTCAGTAACGTCCTGAGTCCTAGTGATTACTTTAAAAGAGGGCCGAACATTTATTTATTCACTGAAATCGGGGACAAATTTCATTCGGGGACTTCTACCTTCCGGGGACTGTCCCCGGAAATCGGGGACGAACGGTCACCCTAAACTAGACAAAAGTGTGGTTTCTTCAGGCTTATCTAATGTCTGTGGTTGACTGCTTTACAAATATTACCTGCCAATCTCATATTGGAAATTATTACGTCACTTCCGCTAAATTTGCATCACTTTACTGTACCATTGGCATGCTCATGGGTGATCAATTTTCTGCAAATATCCAACGGTTAATAATGTGATTATTATTGTTAAATAGAAAACTAACCCGTTTTCTGTTATTTCTTATTTCACTGATTTGAGATTTCAGCAGAGAATTATAATTTTGTTTTTTGAGTTTATTTTATTTTATTTAGATTTAAGTCATTAAGAATTAAGATTGTTATTCTACATTTTTATTATACTCATTGAAGTTAACTACTCCTAGTTTAGCGCCTTTCTGCATAACGAGTGATGTCCACTGATTAACAGCTTGTATTTGAATGTATCAACTGCTTGAATTTTTATGCATTTCATTTTTTCAACAAGGTGTATGGTATTCCTAAACTAGGAATCTACTTATAACAAATTAATTAGAGAATGACTGAATAAAGTGCAAGGGAACATTTCTCCGACCAGAAAGATGCTAAACTAGGACTTTATTCTATTGTGATGATTACAATGATAGTAGTAGTAGTGGTATCTGTCATATTCTATTGTTTTTTCACATAGTTGTCTCAATGTAAATATAGCATCAGTACAGCTTTTGCCTTTTCTGAATCCGAATTGATTATTACTTAATTGAGGTTCTATTATGTATCTTACTCTCCTCTCTAATATTTTAGCAAACATTTTACCAACTTGACTCAATAGGGATATTCCTCTGTACATTTCACACTCCCTTTTGCTTCCTTTATTCTTCCAAAATGGGACAATGATAGCGTTTTGCTAATCGTCTGGGACTTTAAATTATGGTCACTAACACCATATTCCCTATACGCCACTTGGCTGACGGGTCACTAACACCATATTCCCTATACGCCACTTGGCGTGCCTGGTCACTAACACCATATTCCCTATACGCCACTTGGAGTGACAGGACTCTTTACTTGTACTTATTTGTGTCTGTGTTTCTGCTCTTCTGTTTGTGCCCATGTTCCTACCTTCCCATAACTGTTTTTCTACCATTATGTGTGTCCACATCTTCAAAGACTTCACACAATTGCTGATATGAAATACAATTCACAAGATTGAGCATAAATGTCCCATTAAGACATGTGATGTGGGGCTTGTTATTTCCTCTCAAGTTGAAATGTCCCATTAAGACATGTGATGTGGGGCTTGTTATTTCCTCTCAAGCTTAAATGTCCTATTAAGACATGTGATGTGGAGCTTGTTATTTCTTCTCAAGCTGAAATGTCCCATTAAGATATGTGATGTGGGGCTTGTTATTTCCTCTCAAGCTGAAATGTCCCATTAAGACATGTGATGTGGGGCTTGTTATTTCCTCTCAAGCTGAAATGGCACATTGACTGAAACAACATTTATATGACCAATAATTCATTGCTATTGTATCCCCATTGTTATCAAGACTTTGAACCATATTCTCTTTAACAGTTCTTTGTCTAGGCATTCAATCTCATTTAATAAAAGAAGCCAGTACCTCCTGTTGTTGCATCTAATATCAGTATTCTTCTTAGTCTTTCTCTAGAATTGCCTGTTTTTCTTTTACCTGCTGCTTATCTTTTGAGGGCTTGCTTACCAATTCTCTTGTGATCTCTTATGATCACATGCCCACTTTATTTTCTTGATTATAGATCACATCTGTTTGCTTCCATTACAAAGTGGCTTTTTAGTTAGAATCTTGGAAATTTTGCAGCATTTATGGATGAAGATATCCTAAGCCTAGTACACTCCGCTCATTCTTAGAATTGATATTTTATGGAAGTAATTTCAAATTATATGTTGGACATGTGATGAGAAGAGACAATAACTGAATATCAAAGCAAGCCCTCATATGGGAAACAACAGGTAAGAGAAAAAGAGGAAGACCCAGAGAGACACTGAGAAGAACATTGATGAGAGAGGCAAGAGCAGCAGGATTCGGCTCCCTCATTGAGATGGAGCTGCTTGCACAGAACAGAGACAAATGGTGAGATTTGATAAAATATCTTTAAAAGAATTGAAAACTGCTGGAACAAAATTCAGATAAGAGAAGGAGTATCTTGGTCTACGCCCTATGGGCCGGCTATGGCTCGAAAGGTCAATAGATAGATAGAATTTCAAATGATCACACAAGAAGTACAATTTTTAGCAAAAGTTCATATTTGTGTATGAATTATATTTTAGTAGTTAATAGTAAAAAGTAAAGAGCCTGGTCATGCCAAGTGGCATATAGGGAACATGATGTTAGTGACCATAATTTGTATAGACCTTCTGCACATGATGTTTGGGGTAAAGTGGCCGGTCTTATGCCCGAGTCATTTTACTTCCCCAGAAAAAATCAGATACCCAATTAAGGCTGGGCAAACCCAGAAGCTGTCAATCAGGATTGAACCTGACCTCTTGTTTTTTGTAGTCCATTTCATTAACAATTAACCATCACAGCTCCCTTGGTAGTTAGTGCTTGTAGCAAAAAGATACAAGAATAACTAATATGAGAGTTTCCAGCGTGCAATATTCTATTTTTAACCACAATAGTTTTTAAATTTTAGAACACAGTTTCCTCTAATCACTTGTAATGTAGTTGTAATGTTCACTTCGACCACTGAAATGAAATGTGTCAGAAGAATGACAGGAAACAGCTTAAGGGACAGAGAAGAAACACCGACCTGAGGAAGAAACTCGAAATTGAACCAGCCATCGAATACATAAAGAAACAACAGATAAATTGTTTCGCCCACAAAACAAGACAAAAAGAACTAACAATGACTCAAAGAGCCTTAAACAAATGCTACGAAAATGCCATATTAAGAGGAAGACAGAGAAAGAGATGGATAAAAGAAATACTAGAGTCACTAGGAGGGATAACACCAGAAGAGCAAAGAATCGCAGATTGTATCTCCCCTCGACAATGGAGGAAGGATAGAAGAAGAAGAACTAGTAATGTATAAATAAGTAATATAGAAGAAGCGTACACATTTTATTTTCATGGAATGATACAAATCAACTAAAGCGTCAATGACAAACAACTGTGAGACGAGACTGTCATGGCCATATCTCCTCTGCACTCAATTTGAAATCATTCCATTGTATACAAAGTATTTTCTTCATACACTTGTTTTTGTATCACACTGGGTGGTCTCAGACAGTGGCCTCAGGACAAGAGGGTACTGAGTTTGAATCTCACCACAGGGGATGGTCTGGGGGTCTATCTATCTTTGAATCATCTGAAGTATTGTCCATATCTTCAATGTCATTTCCTGTATAAATTGTGCTGTAATTTTTTTTTTTAATTCTTGTGGCCTATATAGTTTTGTCTGTTGTGTTGTATTTATGGGTCAATGGTTTTCCTCAGTCTCTCAGATATCCAGTACAGTTTTGAAGTGTTCAGCAGTCTGGGGCACTTGTCCACATGTACATGTAGTTGTGGTTAAATTTTGTATACAAGTGAGTGTGGAGTTGATTGTGCCTTGTTCTGAGGTATAATGATAACTTGTTCCAACCTATTCATATTAGGAAAGGCATCTTGATTTGGGTCTTCTGATTGATTTGATTATCTGTTTGTTTTTTCTGATGGTATGTAACTAATGCGCCGTCCCTTGCCAGCTGATATGCTCTCTCAAATATATATGTATAAACATAGGTTTTAATAGAAAAATTAAGAAAAGTAGAAAAATCGTAACTGGATATAAAAAAGGAAGGAAGAAGCATGAACACAGAAGTAGAACAAACAAAATAAAATTATTTTAATGTTTTTATGTTGCCCATCCATTTTTACACATGACATAATAAATATCAACTTAAAAATAAACAATTCAAAAATCTTGAGTCACTATCTGCTAGAAGTACAACATACGCATCTCATGCTAGAGAGGATTATATTTACAGTATGTGCCCATTTGTTTCTGTCAACTAACACATGAGTCAGAGACCAACCAAGTAGTGCTCACTTGAGTGACATAAAACTGATTACCAACAAACAATTAAAAACAGTGTCCAGCAGTTCTACATATAACCACCACATGCAGGCTGCATCAACATTTCACCCTTAAGCCATTTTGTTTATCTCGGTAGATAGAAGTCACATTATCACCACACTCTGATCGTGTGTGGATTGAGAGATGATATAAACATCCTTAGCATACAAGATATTTTCCTCTGTGGCTCGTCAACTACTGCTCCCAATTGTTCATCCTTAAAAGGATGTTAAATGGGTGTAGATGCCCTGTTTGCAGGAAGCTGTGATGTTTTATACCTTTTGGCCCATCACATCCAACATCAGCACTACTCTTTTAGGTCCTAATTTGCTCTCCTACTTTAAAAATCACATTTACTCGGCCAGGCTGGTTAGTCGGTTTCTGGAGGCACCATTAGAGAGGGGATGTAGAGTATAATTTTAATCAGATGATGGCACTGGTCCTGGGACAGTCAGCTTTGAGTCGCTGATTACTTCAACCCAGTGGGGTATGACACCTTGCCCCATCCAGATGTAATCTTATTCTTCACACACATGTTGTAGACAGTTGTGAGAACACTCAATTTGCTATCATGGACCATGGGGGAGAGCCTAAGCACCCATGGTCACAATATCAGGGTTAGTGCACCGTCAGCTGACCAAGACCTAGCAGATCTACCTCTTTGTGGCATCCGCCGGTAACAGCCTGCAACAAAACAGGCTGGCTAACAGAAGTTAAGATCACCGTCCCCTGTAGTGGTGGCTCTTTTACTGATATAGAAGACCCAGAACCTCTAGGCTGGATTAGTAGTTTCCCAGCACAGCCTGAGACTAGATGACCTCCAACTTCTTAAGTAAGAGTTGGGAATGTCAAGAAAGCCATTACAATCCACTACATCAATGAGTAAATGGGCCCTCTGCTCAAAGTGAGTTGGGAATGTCAAGAAAGCCATTACAATCCACTACATCAATGAGTAAATGGGCCCTCTGCTCAAAGTGAGTTGGGAATGTCAAGAAAGCCATTACAATCCACTACATCAATGAGTAATGGGCCCTCTGCTCAAAGTGAGTTGGGAATGTCAAGAAAGCCATTACAATCCACTACATCAATGAGTAAATGGGCCCTCTGCTCAAAGTGAGTTGGGAATGTCAGAAAGCCATTACAATCCACTACATCAATGAGTAAATGGGCCCTCTGCTCAAAGTGAGTTGGGAATGTCAAGAAAGCCATTACAATCCACTACATCAATGAGTAAATGGGCCCTCTGCTCAAAGTGAGTTGGGAATGTCAAGAAAGCCATTACAATCCACTACATCAATGAGTAAATGGGCCTCTGCTCAAAGTGAGTTGGGAATGTCAAGAAAGCCATTACAATCCACTACATCAATGAGTAAATGGGCCCTCTGCTCAAAGTGAGTTGGGAATGTCAAGAAAGCCATTACAATCCACTACATCAATGAGTAAATGGGCCCTCTGCTCAAAGTGAGTTGGGAATGTCAAGAAAGCCATTACAATCCACTACATCAATGAGTAAATGGGCCCTCTGCTCAAAGTGAGTTGGGAATGTCAAGAAAGCCATTACAATCCACTACATCAATGAGTAAATGGGCCCTCTGCTCAAAGTGAGTTGGGAATGTCAAGAAAGCCATTACAATCCACTACATCAATGAGTAAATGGGCCCTCTGCTCAAAGTGAGTTGGGAATGTCAAGAAAGCCATTACAATCCACTACATCAATGAGTAAATGGGCCCTCTGCTCAAAGTGAGTTGGGAATGTCAAGAAAGCCATTACAATCCACTACATCAATGAGTAAATGGGCCCTCTGCTCAAAGTGAGTTGGGAATGTCAAGAAAGCCATTACAATCCACTACATCAATGAGTAAATGGGCCCTCTGCTCAAAGTGAGTTGGGAATGTCAAGAAAGCCATTACAATCCACTACATCAATGAGTAAATGGGCCCTCTGCTCTAAGTACCTTGTGGCACTACGTCAGTTCATTTCAAACAAGGACAATCATTGATGTACTTGTTGCTGACCAGTCAAGGAAGATGATGATAAACCTGCACGATGATTAATCCCAACCATCCTGTTCATTATTATTGTGTTCACATCACACTGCAGCTACCCAATCAACCATTATCCTGTTATAGTCATAGCCTTTTTGTAATTACTAATTTAAAAAACACAAAATGAAAACAATTTATAAACAAAAACATTATTATAATAAAATCAAATGTCAGGAGACAACCACACAACACATACCTTGACTATCACAACTGAATCAATATTACAACATCAATGCATGAGTGGAAGCTCTGAGACATGTCACAGACACAATGACAACACAAGTTGCAAACACACAACTATGTATCTACATTTTGAAGAGGTCAGAGCACCTATGGGTGTATCCAGAGTGCAGTAATTATGGTCTTAACATAAAACAATACAGCAAATGTTCACTGCTGTTGTTTTAAGTGTTCAGTCTTATAAAAAAACCTGCACCACATGCACAACTTCAGGCTCATTCAGAAGAGGCTTAACACCACCAATGTTTCTTAGGGGCTTTGGTAGCATGGTTTGGAAAACCACTGGGCTACTGATGTTCGGACAGCCTGTGTTTGATTCCCACTGGAAGCAACAAGTTGCACTCATTGCTAGAAAAAAATAAAATACCCTCGTGGTTGATCCAGCCACTGGCAGAAATGGATACCAGGGTAGCACCCTGGGAAGGTGAGGAATGCCACCTATAGTATAATGAATTTCGATGCTTGAAGCAAAACTATCCAGAAGTCTCTGAACACTTCTGGACAGGCGGCCGAGCACATATGGGTGAAAACTTGCATGCTAAGACATTGATTCAAGTCTAATACTGTACCTTTTACCACGGTTTCTACTCTTCATTTTAGAGTTCTCCAAGTGGGAAAGGGTGAGTTGTGTTACTAGTTTACAGCAAGTCGCAATATCTGCACCTTACGACTAGAAACACACATCTTCGGCATGGGTAGATTTTAAAATTAACAGTTCTTTGTCCTGGCAATGGTAATTTTTTAACCTACTCTATTTTTTACTTTTCACTGTTAACCCCTTCCCTCCCATCAATAAGTATACTCGTACATATGATTCATTATCGTGATAACAAAGATGAGTCAACTTGTCCTTTATATGGACCGTTATTGGTAATTTATTAAGAGACGTAACCAATACTTATTGCCATGATTTTTCTCAATTATATCCCTTCTATCGGTTTTATTCTTTGACTTTTTTGGCTGCGTTTGGGAAAATGTTATAAATTTGTAATTTTTAGGGCCTTACCGGCATTTAAAAAAAAAAATGGAGTCAGCAGGGAAGCGAATGTTATTTTCTGCTGATGAATGTCGTGAAATAATTGGGCATGAAGAAACTTTATGTGATTCTGATAGTGAGGAGATGGATCTGGATTTCTCTGATGATGTGTATATGTCTTCAGAAGAGGAATGTAACATTTCAGACAGTGATTATGCCATCAGTAGGCCTAAGCACTACTACTGTTTTGTCAAGTGTACAGTCACAATAGCACCTGTTAGTGTCAGCTGCTCTGTTGACGTATAACCCAGTACCACTACACATGGAACTACTGTCAGGGCAGATACAGTCTACTAGTATGGGAATAATTCCTTCATCAGGTCGTGGTAGACAAGGTCTTCATGGAGTTTTATCACAAAGTGATAGAGGCATGGCTGAGCAACACAGTATGCACCTACTTGTTTGAGTGAAGCCATTTTTATGAATTTATTGTAAAAATTAAAATAGTCAATAAAATTCATATATTGTGAAATATGTTGTGACTTTTTCAGACATAAGTAGCAGACATAATAAAAACATCCAAAGGCTTTCAATTTTTCCTCATGAAAAAAAAAAAATTTTTTTTAAAGATTATTTTTACAAAATCTCCACACACACATGTTTACAAATTCCTCCTCCATTTTACTTCAACAAACAGATATAAATTAAGCATGTACATGCTGTAGATCTAGAGTTGTGCCTTTCTAAAGTACAGTAAGTGAGGGGGGTTAAAGGTTAATTGAAACAAGCTAGGATACAACGGAGAGAATTTTAAGGAAATGACTGGACATGACAGCTTAAACAAGCTTAGCAGACCAATATATTCAGACTCAGAACAGATCACTGTGGTCTCATAGCATACTAACACAGGACTCAATGACTTTGAAACCTGCAACTGTGAAGCATCCAGATAAACACCACATTATATCCTACAGAACTGCAACTCTCTCAACACTCTAAGAACACAAATATGGCCCATAGAAACAACCTTGCAAAATAAACTATGGGGAACTGGGTGAAGACCTCAAATGCACCATCTTGTTGGTGACCCATGCAGGTCAAAACATCTCATCATTGAGTGCCATCTCCACATTGAAGGTTGGCTACCACAGAGTGCCAATCTGCTCTAGATTCTCTTCACAATGCCCCTAGAAATGGACTAACCAGTCTAGTCAGGGATTGTGAGAAAGGCAACCCAGTGAGCAGGGATTGTGAGGAAGGCAACCCAGTGAGCAGGGATTGCAAAGGAAGGCAACCCAGTGAGCAGGGATTGTGAGGAAGGCAACCCAGTGAGCAGGGATTGTGAGGAAGGCAACCCAGTGAGCAGGGATTGCGAGGAAGGCAACCCAGTGAGCAGGGATTGCGAGGAAGGCAACCCAGTGAGCAGGGATTGCAAAGGAAGGCAACCCAGTGAGCAGGGATTGTGAGGAAGGCAACCCAGTGAGCAGGGATTGCAAAGGAAGGCAACCCAGTTCTCAAAAACACCACAATTAATTTGAATGTGTTGGGCTGAAAGGCACATACATCACATTTCTACTGAGAACCACAACACAAGATATTTATGTCCACTTAATGTTGGTTTTGAGAGAAATAATATAAAAGTGGATAATCCCATAAACATCAAAGATTATAGAGATAAGAAGACAAATAAAAAGATCATTAATGAAAACAAAATCTCCATGGCTAAAAGAGCAATGCAACAAATAGTACTGACATTTTCTCTCTCTCACTCTCTGCGATCAAGACTCAATCTGAGTAGACTCTCTCATGAAGTCAGCTGTCTGTTTAAGTGATTCGATTGCCCCATATTCTGGCATTTTAACAAGGAAATAAAATATCAGACCAGAAAAAAACAAAAGAAGATTCATGAACAAACTTCCTCATAATTGACATTGTTGAGGACATTCCACCCATAATACACTCTGTAATGTATGCAGATGATCTTGCAGTAATGGAACGAGAAGAATCTATGTCATTGCCAAGCTGCAGAATGCAAGGTGCCCTTGAAAAACTTGAAAATGTACGAGCACCTGGCTGTTACTCAATGAAAAAAACAAAAAACTACATACACAATTTTTAGCTTATCAAGAAACACACTCTCTGTGAATTTGGAGATAAAAGACCACACACTTCCTATTGACCAAAACCCAACATATCTTGGCATCACCATGGAGAGCAGAATGGCATGAATAAATCAGATAAACAAAGGAAACAAACATATATAATGAAGAAATTCGCAGAAACGGACGGGAGCAGACACCATTATTTTGAAACAACTATACACATGAAGAGTAAGACCAGTTCTAGAGTACGGAGTCACAGCCTGGGCTACAGCTTCCAAATCACAGCTTAGTAAAATTAAAAGGACACAAAACCAGGCTGCCCATATCATCACTGCTGCTATAAAATCTACACCTATAGCCACTCTAGAAATAGTAACAGCATATAATCTTTGGGAGATAGATGGAAAACTAAAGTAATGCAACAAGCAGAGAAATGCAAAAGGCTCCCTAAACACCCATGCACCAACAAATAATCAGATTCAGAAAATGAAGACTAAAGCAGAGCAACTTCATGGCAATCTCCAAAGAAATGACAACTTGCGATCCAGTACTACCCCAAACAATTCCACATCTCATATGCCCATCTTGCATGACTCCCCACGGGAAAAATCAAATACAAAAACTTCAAGACATAATAGGAATCATGAAAAAAGGCGCCCAAAGAGACACAGGGAGAAAGCACACAGCTGCAAAACACATAGACGACAACTACCCACTGTACTCCTGGTCTCACATATACATGGATGGCTGCTACAAGTGCTTCCAGAAATGGAGGAAGAAGTGTGTTCTTGAGGCTGAATAACCAGGAAGAGATTACCAATCAGTAGTAACTGGGAAATTCTCAAGCAACTATAAAGCAGAAACAGAAGCCTTTAAAGATGCTGCAAAATTGGCTATTCAACACAAAAATAATATGCACAAGAAATTGGTGATACTGACCAATGCACTGTCAGTCCTAACAGCTCTAAAAACCTATAGGAACAGTGAGCTAGATGACCTGAGATAACTCTAGACCAATTGTGCAATGACTTACAGAGAGTAGCCATCACACAGTAATATACAAGAAAAATGAATACGCAGACAAAGTAGCTAAGGTGGGAGGGAGATTACCACAAGAGAACCATCTGGTCAGTTACAATGAAGCCAAATCCAGCATCAAAGGCCAGTATCATGAAAATGGAAACAAGAATACCCAAGTATAACAAGAGGGACAGATACCTCCAACTATCAAGGAGGGATCAAGTCATCATACTTTGCCTATGCACTGGCCACAACAGAATGAGAGACCACATGTTCACCAAACTCAAAATAGGAACTATCAGCCAGTGCCACTGTATCCTGGATAACATGACAACAAAACATGTTCATACAGGATTGCATCCAGTACACAGACCTGAGACGGACAATATGGCCCACACCCACCTCCCTGGAAAAGAAACTATATGAGGCAAGCGGATCACGTAAACAGAAAGCTGCATTCATAAAAGAGTCTGGAGTCCTAGTCTGAATGAGCCATGGTCGAAGAAGAACAAATTTGCAAGACAAGCAGAAGAGGCAGCACTAAAACATAAACAAAAAATATTAAGTCTAGATTACGATACATATTTGTGACTCATGTGTTTACAATACCGCAGTATAAATATATATATACATTGTAACATTAGGAGCTCTAAAAATAGCATTTTCTTTAAACTTTTGACAAACAGCTGAATGTGTGCTAGGATGTGTGTAGACACATGGATTCGGATTTCCTGGCTCAGGCTGAATTATGACATGATATTTGACTGCATGAAACAGACATGTTTCATAGTCTCATATCATATCATATGGTCGCCATAATTCCGTCAGTATGTTTGGCTCACTGCATTCCCTGAGTTACAAAGAGTTGTTTGATGTCTGCCGACAACCGGGAAAAAAAATTTTTTTTTAACAAAGGAAAAACAACAAATTTGTTGGAAATTGGCACATTTTTTTTCGCATTATATGAGATCGTAACTCACAAAATGGGGGAAAAAATCCAACACCAAAGGAAACAAATCCAACACTCTGGGGTTGCCAGAAGTAGTAACTAGGAAGGTACGGGAACGTTTAACAACAGTAAGCTGTCAAATTTTGAAGACTTTGTATTTTGATGCGGTCATTTTTAAGATGGAATCGTAATATAAGGTTAATTAACAAAAATCATATCGTACACATTACTCAAGTGATGCAGAAAGAGCACTTATTACTACGGTCTCATTAGTTAAACTCGTATGCTGAATGTGACATGTCATGGACTCAGTTCTTTACTCTTGTATGAATTTTCTTGTGTTTTTTTAGATGTCCACTCCGGGCAAATCTAGAGTTACAAACATCACATTTGTAGGGCTTCTCTCCTGTATGTATTCTCTTGTGTTTTATTAGATTTCCATTATCAGCAAAATCTGCTTTACAAACATCACATTTGTAAGGCTTCTCTCCTGTATGTATTCTCTTGTGTTTTGATAAGCTCTCACTGCGAGCAAAACCTGCACCACACTCATCACATTTGTAAGGCTTCTCTCCTGTATGTGTCCTCACATGTTTGATTAAACTCCCACTATAAGCAAACTCTGCACCACACATATCACATTTGTAAAACTTCTCTCCTGTATGTGTTCTCTTGTGTTTTGTTAGCTTGCCACTATCAGCAAAATTCGAACCACACACATCACACTTGTAAGGCTTCTCCCCTGTATGTGTTCTCTTGTGTTTTATTAGACTATCACTACGAGCAAAATCTGCATTACACACATCACATTTGTAAGGTTTCTCCCCAGTATGTGTTCTCACGTGTTTGATTAGGTTGTCACTACGAACAAAATCTGCATCACACATATCACATTTGAAAGGTTTCCCTCCTGAATGCTTTCTCTTATGTGTTAGTAACTGTCCACTGTTTACAAAAGCTAAACTACACATATCACATTTGTAAGGTTTCTCCCCTGCATGTGTTTCCATATGTTGTAATAGGGCTTCACTGTCAAAAAATACTGAAATACATAAACCACATTTGTATGGTTCTTCCACGGAATGTATTTCTTTGTGATTTATTAGATTATCTCTATGTGAAAAACATTCACCACATATATTACACTTGTAAGACTTCTCAGTTGTACGTATTCTATTATGTGATATTTGATCTACACTCTGATCACCATCACTTAGAGTCTCATTGTCAAGTGACTGAAACACCATCTCCGTTCCTGGCATGTGTTTGGGCTTGATATCAGATACCTCAACATGGGGCTAGAATCTTGACTGCAGCCTTCACCTTGACCTTCCTGAGAACAAATGGAGATTAAAATGTTAAAGTCGATCTACATTTTGAGAGAATAGTCTAAACATAACTTAAAATAAATTAAAACAAATATACAACTGATGGCAAAGAAGTGATATAACCAAAATGTGGGGTTTTGAGGACCTGTATTTTTCCCACAGCAACATATGCACTATGAAGAAATTGCTGAAGAAGATATTAATGCTTTGTATTTGCAAGTCTATCTATCTATCTATCTATTGACCTTTCGAGCCATAGCTGGCCCATAGGGCGTAGACCAAGATACTCCTCTTATCTGAATTTTTGTTCTAGCAGTTTTCAATTCATTTAAAGATATTTTATCAAATCTCACCATTTGTCTCTGTTCTGTGCAAGCAGCTCTATCTCATTGAGGGAGCCGAATCCTGTTGCTCTTGCCTCTCTCATCAATGTTCTTCTCATTATCTCTCTGGGTCTTCCTCTTTTCCTCTTACCTGTTGTTTCCCATATGAGGGCTTGCTTTGCTATTCGTTTATTATCTCTTCTCATCACATGTCCAACATATGACCATCGTCTTTTCTTTATTACTAAAGATATTAGTGGTTGATTGGCGATTTCTCTAATTTCCTCATTTGTTTTGAATTCGTTCCATGCTATACCAAGTATTTTCCTTAGACATTTATTTTCGAATGCGTTCAACTTTGTTTCTATATCTCTTGCTTTGTATTGTATTGCAAGTACTGAAGTAAAATACTCAGAATGAAAAGAACAATCATGTCATTTAGCAAGAACTTAGATTACATAAAACATTATATTTAAAAAGCATTTAAAAAATGAAAATATATTTCAGTCAGGTAAAATTAAGCAATGGTCTAGAGAAAATAATTATGGAGGGCATCTATCTATCTATTGACCTTTTGAGCCGTAGCCGGCCCATAGGGCATAGACCCAGATACTCTTTCTCTTATCTAAATTTTTATTCTAGCAGTTTTCAATCCTTGTAAAGATCTTTTATCAAATCTTGCCATTTATCTCTGTTCTGTGCAAGCAACTCTATCACATTGAGGGAGCCGATTCCTGCTGCTCTTGCCTCTCTGATCAATGTTCTCAGTGTCTCTCTGGATCAGCCTCTTATCTTCTTACCTGTTGCTTCCCACATGAGGGCTTGCTTTGTTATTTGGTTATTATCTCTCTTCGTCACATGTCCAACATATGACCATTGTCTTTTCTTGATTACTAAAGATAAATGAATGAGAGAGTAAACCCAAGAAGAAAGTGAGTGCAACAGATCACAGATGAGGTGAGATTGACTGCTGCAGACTTCTCATGCGGGATAAAGAAATCTTCAGAAATGCTTTCATGGGAGTCATGATAGTGAAATCAGGATTGAAAATAAATAAGGAAATTCAAAGATGACTTTCAGAATTTGAAACCTGGCCTTCCATACCCACTGGCTAGTATAAATAGTAATATAATTATATCATTAGAGAAAAATCGCTCTAATTGAGCCTTAAAATAGATGAGTCATGAAGTCTGCCACCTCAGAACACAAATTATTAGAAAAAATTGTCTAAAAATAGACTTGGAAAGTGCCAATTTTTATCAAAGTACATAGCCTTTTTATTTTATCAAAGAAATAAATCTTGTACATGTTATAATCATTAGAATGGAACATTGCAAAAATGGAATAATACCACTACATATTGAAACAGCATGAAAACAGTGTGAAAGTTGGAAAACAACAAGAGATATAGAAACAAAGTTGAACGCATTCGAAAATAAATGTCTAAGGAAAATACTTGGTATAGCATGGAACGAATTCAAAACAAACGAGGAAATTAGAGAAATCGCCAATCAACCACTAATATCTTCAGTAATAAAGAAAAGACAATGGTCATACGTTGGACATGTGATGAGAAGAGATAATAACCGAATAGCAAAGCAAGCCTCATATGGGAAACAACAGGTAAAAGAAAAAGAGGAAGACCCAGGGAGACACTGAGAAGAACATTGATGAGAGAGGCAAGAGCAGCAGGAATCGTCTCCCTCAATGAGATAGAACTGCTTGCACAGAACAGAGACAGATGGCGAGATTTGATAAAATATCTTTAAAAGAAAACTGCTAGAACAAAAAATTCATATAGGAGAAGGTGTATCTTGGTCTACGCCCTATGGGCCGGTTACGGCTCGAAAGGTCAATAGATAGATAGATATTGAAACAGGCACATTAACTTTTTCTGGACTTTTAATTGATTGTACTTTACTGGCTGTACTTATGAAGGCATGCCTGACCAAAACCGACACATTGGCTAGACTGACTACAGTTGAATATTTTAAAGTAAAGTAATGAGCATGTATACATATTCACCAATACTTGTATTCGATTATCTAGAAGAAGCTTCATAATTACTTCCTTCGATTACCTTGTGGTTTTTTTGTAGATACAGTGGTTGCGTTTCTGAAGGAAATGCGTTTTTTTCTGACAAATATTGGCCATGTGGCCACACCATACCTTGTGCCTAATTTCATTATTTGTGGACATAAATGCATCAAGTAAAATTTATTTTGATGAACTTTGAATTAGTTTGTGTATAATTTTGAGAAGAATGGATATCAACATGCTTCCAGTCAGGGAAAAATAGAGGTAAATGAAATATGATATTTTGAATTGAAAATTATCTGCCTTTGAATTTTTTAAAAACACTATTTATAATAAATAATCTATTTTTTCCTTCAGATATCACCAATATAATGCTATTTTCATTTTCTTGAACCATTTTCCTTCCTGGTGATGTATAACATGTACCACATTTAATTATATTATTGCGTGAAATTATAAAAAGAAAAAGGCACGTGATGGAATTTTTCTATATTGAAAACTAATCTGGTCCGAACCTAAGAAAACCTAAAGTCTGCCAAAGTCCAGAAAGAGTTAATATATGGTCCAGTAGGGTTTCACTCAGGAATTAGCATATCAATTAATTATTTGGAAAAAATTAAGTCAAATTTTAAAAAATAATCAAAGAAAATGAATCTTATTGGAGTGTTCAAATGTTATTGCAATAAGTGTAAAGTAACAAAACACTCGTTGGATATAAACGTGCCCGACAGAGAGAGTACAATAGAATGATATAAAATACATATGGAACTTAAAAAAGTTGAAATCATCTTCATGTACCATGCCTGCTGGCATAGTTATGTCTCT
The DNA here is from genome assembly GCA_032433765.1 of Megaustenia siamemsis. Taxonomy (NCBI): domain Eukaryota; kingdom Metazoa; phylum Mollusca; class Gastropoda; order Stylommatophora; family Ariophantidae; genus Megaustenia; species Megaustenia siamemsis. The sequence continues at coordinate 8,205,205 of JAVIAB010000159.1, forward strand.
AGGAAGAAATTTAAGGAAAGAAAAGAAAACAAATGATATAAAGTTTTAAAACAACTAAAAATGAAAAGAGAACTACTAAACACAATTCAAACAAGGCAAATGAGATTTTGGGAAATGTTAAAAGACACGGCAGCATATTAAAAGTAATCTTGGAAGGGAAAATACAAGGTACAAGAGGCAGAGGCAGACCATGACTAACATTAACGAGTAACATAAAAAGATGGACAAGTCAGTCTATGACAACATGCACCTTCAAAGCAAGAGACAGAGTGGAATGGTGCTCCATGGTAGCGAACCTTTTGATGCAGAGACGGCTTTCAATGATGAATATTAATTTATTTTTCATTATTTTGGCGCACCTTTGAGAAGAGGTTGTCCTGGGTTGTGGCATTCACCGCATACAGAAAGTACAAGCAATAAAAGTACTACTTTTTTATTTTCATTTACTTTATTATTTACAATAGTAAATAAATAAAACTGAATGAAATGTAAGTTCAGCATATCATTGTCTTTTGATAACAACTTTAACTTTAATTTAAAACTAAAACTAACCAGTCAACTTACTTCATAATCTGGTTCTTGGCTTATACTCCAACTTTGTATCAAATTCTTGGTTTCCATATTTCCGTCTGTCAGAGAATATTCAGAATAAAGAGGAATATATTCAGTGTTTAGTGAGAGCTAATGAGAGATTGAAATATTACTACCACATAATGATATCATCATGTTTGGTTATAAATTAGTTTTGTGCATTATAACTCTGATGTTTATTTAAATTATGATCATATTTTCAATTTGCCAATTAAAATCATTAATTTTAATTGTATCAATGTATGGCCACTCTTCTGTGTGTTTAAAAGAAAAATGATTTCCCAAAACTGCACATCATCTTCATCATCATCATCACACATTTTTTTTAAAGTGCTTTTAAAAATAACACTAATACTAAATAATACAATCACAATAGAAAACCTAACCTTATTGAACACTTACAATACTATACTCTTTACTACTGCTAATAATAATTATCATACTAATACTAATTTAATAAGATAATAGTATTAATAGTATCTGCACCAGGTCAGTGACAGTCAGTCTATTCAGATGAATGAAAATAGTACACTGAACTTACTGAACTACTACAGTGACTAATTTGTTGTTACTCAGTTTTAGTACACGTGAAATTCTAATCTAGTGCATACACTATCACTCTACAAACTTACTACGTTACTACTGACTGACTCTCAATCAAGACTGAATACTCAATCATTCATTCATATCATTGCTGCTTGCATTGATTATCCGCTGTGTGCAATATAATATTATTCTATACAAATCAAATCGTTCACATAAATAATGCATACATACATACAGTCAAATGAATATAACACAATGAGGTAATATACAATACAATTAATCATTATTCTAATACATATATGTTATGTAGACAGGTGTGTAACTAAACCGGCGTCGTCAGCAGCCAGCGCAGTAGGAGAAGTGAGAAAGTTCAGAAAGGGCAGAGCCGCAGACTCTTTCTGAGACTTGCAGCGACCAAGTCTCGTCTGGATGCAAGAATCTCAAATAAAGTTTGCAAGTATGACTAAATAAGTCTAAAGAAATAGCAGAAAGCAGATTCAGTTTGTGTTTAGGTAAAAATCATCAGAATACAAACCGTTGGATATTCGCAGAACAAGAGTGACCACCTATGAGGCTCCCTGTTGTACAAGAAAATGGAAGTTTAGCTGAAGTGACGTCCAGCCTGAACCAGTAAGTGGAAGTGACGTAATTAATATGTATATCAATGGGTTGCCAGGTGACATTCAGAAAACAAAGTCTAACCACAATCAAAGATAGGCCCGAATAAGCCAAATTGCTGTCAAGTTCAGCTTTATGGATGAGGCCATCACTGACTCCGCTTAGCTTGTCATTTAGGATTGTTTCAGTGGGCTATATCTGTTTTCTTAGAGTTTAGAGTGCTGCGATCCTGTTGTGTATGCTCTGGAGTTTGTTTGGCTGCTCCGCACCGACATGTTCACGTCACTGCGTTATTTCTTATGTAGATGTGCTCTGAGCCCTCAATGACCAGTCTGGGTCTGAATATCTTGGTCCGCTCATGTCTGCTAACTTTGTTTAGGCTGTCATGTTCTGGCTCAAATTTTCCATGCAACTCCCATAATGGTGGATGACTGGAGATATCTTTACACAAATATTTGGGGCCAATAAGACAAGCAAAAGCACTACACAATATACTATAGCTCGTTTCAAATCACTTGCCCAACTTCAAAACGCTATTGCTCAGAAACCGTTTGTTAAATCCTGTTGAAATTTTCCAAATGTTATTAGTTTATTAGAATGCAAAAGACCCTTTAAATGTATATTTAACAAATATCTTGCAGCTGCAGTTTTCTTAAAGCGGCGAATTTCTTTGATGTTTGTCAAAATTGTAAATTGTGAACCCTAAATAATAGAAATTACCGTAGTTGCTGGTCTATGATTATTTTCACTAGGTAAAGGCGTGGCCGTAATGGGGAAATAACTGAATAAGGAAAACACCAGGAGAATTATTGTCTTCTCAGTTCGAGGACGGACGATAATATCAAGGTATACCTGTATGTCCAATTTTCATAGTTGTGTTGTCCTGAAAAGGACCGTTTGTTGAACTAATTTAAGGTAATATAGGGGCCAACATTGTGGGGGCTATATACTTTCATTCTGAATCAGACGAGTCTAAAAGATTAATAACTGTTTGGGGTTGAACATTCCACAAACCATCATTTTTCCAATATTCCTCTTCCTGTTTTAAGACGTGGTCTTCACATTTAGCTCAATAATCTTTGTCTATATTTAATAAAGCGAGATTAGCAAGAGTCTTTACATCGCATATTTTGAATGTTGTATTTTCATCTGCCACTTGTCCTTTTAATTTTGCCCAGATTAGTTCTATTGGATTTAAATGAGCATGGTAAGGTGGCAGCCTCAAACTTATATGACCGTGCTCTTGGATAATCTTATCTATTTGAAAAATCTTTGTCCTTTGTTTTTGCTTTACTAGAGATAGTAATTCAGGTTTTAAGTACATGTTATTAAATTGTATGTGCTCCTTTGTGAGCCATATCTTAATAGCATCTTTTGTACTGGATGACGTCGGGACTTTATCTTCAAGTGCAACAATGTTGTGGTACGCTGCATTGTCCATTATTAGGCAAGATGGTCGATCTAGTGATGGGAGAACAGAATTTTCAATCCAATGTCTAAATATGTGACCATTCATCTCAGAGTGATAATCCCGATTGTCTATGGATTTTGAAAGAAAAATGAGCTCTGCATTCTGTATTAGTCCATGTTGTCGACTACCTGCATGAGCAATTATCAAGCGCTGTCCTTTGCTGCTAGGTATTAATCTCTTAATCTTTCCATCTGATGACTGCCATTCCCTTTGGTTAGTGTGGTGAGCATTGATCCATGTTTCATCCAAGTACACAATATCATAACCTTGCTTGCGCACCTCTTTTACTTCACGTAAGTACTTGCTTCTCATGACTACTATATGTGGCTTCTCACAGATGATGTTTCGTCCATTGGAATACTTTCTGAATGTAAAGCCTGCAGCTCTCACATTCCTCCATAATGTAGACTTTGATATTTCAATACTGTTGTTCTTTTTCAGCGATACTTTTAATTTTCTTATTGTAACAGTTTCATTCATACCCAACATTTTGCGAATTTCACTTCAATAAGTTCACTGTCGAAATTATCCAACATTTTTGCTCTTCCTTGTGATTTTGTATATTTGAACATTGACGGTCACGTGCTTGAATCCAGCGATTAAATGACCGTTTAGATAAATCCAAAATGTGTCTTGTCCTATTCTCAGGGTTTTCTAAAGAATGAAATAATCTTCCTCGTTTAGCCTCTTTGCAAAAATAGTCATACATTTTTATTGCGATGTTTTGTAAACTGCAGAATTTCATTTTAAGACTCATGATAAATGTTACCGTTCCACCTCTACACCTATGAATGAACGGAAATGGAACACACAATTTCTCAAGTGTCTAATTGTGTCAAAAAAAAAAACCACGGGGAAAGCGTGCAAATACGTCAATTCTACCGTGTATGGATTTGTACTCGCTTTTTTTAGTTTAAAATACTGTAAACATTAAGTTTTTTCTACATCAATGGGTCGTTATAAATTTATATAAATCAAATAAGCAACAATAATAACCAAATGTTTTTTTTTAATGAAATTAATTCCCTGTTGGGTTCTAGTCATTATAACTTTACATGCAAATTTTGATATAATACCACAAGCGGTAAAAAGCTATCGATTTTAAAGTTGGGCACGAGTTATGAAACAAGCTATAGACAATTTATTGTCCTTTCGAGCCGAAGCGGCACATAGGGCAGAACCACAATCTCAAAAACAGAAACCTTGCGTGCCAAAGTGGCACATATTGCAGAGATCACTGCTCTAAAATATATATCGCTGTTTCCACAACAATACTTTTTACAATGACAGCTTTTCAAGCCATCGATCAACCTCATTAGTCGCCCTCTTACGACATGTCTGGTAGGTCAGAGTGTCACTATTCTTTACTTCCCTCATAATGAGGCCCCGGTAACACACAGGAAACACACTAGACAATATACCAGTATAAATTACGTAGGCGTACAGACAGACAAAAGCACTAGACAATATACCAGTATAAATAACGTAGGCGTACAGATAGACAAAAGCACTACACAATATACCAGTATAAATAACGTAGGGCGTACAGACAGACAAAAGCACTACACAATATTCCAGTATAAATAACGTAGGGCGTACAGACAGACAAAAGTACTACACAATATTCCAGTATAAATAATACGATAAGGGATACGATAACTTGTTCCCTCCTGTATAGTTGATGTAATAAAATACGTCCCCAACAATGTTTTGTTTCCATTTTGAATAGAATTGCCTTTGATTATGGATATGACTTCTTCACAGCTGAGCACATAGTCCTCTTGTTTCCCTTTTGAATGGCGTTGTTTTTTATGATGGATTTGGCATTTTCATTTCTGAACATATAGTTCTCTTGTTTCGTTTCTTTTTATCAAGCTTATCTGCATATTCATTTCCTTGCATACTGCAATGTGATGGTGTATCGCCACTGATTGAAATTGTGGCGCACTAAGTTTGACCTCAGGTCGTCTATCTCGCTATTCATGTGGGATTTCTGTGGTATTACCGACAAGCTTTGTGTTAGTTTGTGTCACTGTCTCTTAGCGCGTTAATGCGGTCTTCTGTTTCAGCTTTGTAATTGATCGAGAATTCCCCCAGTATCTCAGTTAGCTTTTCATGTGTACTCAATTCAAGAACTACGCGTTGCTATACTATATTATAGTAGCATTATGGCTATGGTTAGTCGAAGACCTCTCCCGGCAACTGAATTAAAATCCTTAATTTCTCAACCGCCAGTTTCATTGGAATCATCAGAATTAAAACACATTTCATTGAAGGATCCAAAGAAAGGAATGAAAAACATACGCCAAGCAGCACCGAAAGTGAATGCAGCTGAACTGTCCTTCGTCATACGATATCATTATGTATATATATATATAGTAAAGTAAAGTAAAGTACCCCCGTCACACCAAGTGGCGTATAGGGAAATATGGTGTTAGTGACCCTATATTTTACAGACCTTCAGTACATGATTTTTGGGGTAATGTGGTCGGTATTACGCCCGTGCTACTTTACTTTCCCAGACAAAAATCCGGTACCATTTAAGGCTGGGTGAACCCGGAGCCCGTCAGTTGGGATCGAACCCTACCCTTTGTACTCCAACTTTGTATCAAATTCTTGGTTTCCATATTTCCGTCTGTCAGAGAATATTCAGAATAAAGGAAGAAGTGATTCACTAACCACTGAGATATCGCGGCTCCCATACACATATATTATGTCATATTATATCATCATTACATACCATCGATCACTTGTCTCATGTCAACTCGGATATATTGCCTGGGAAAAGCGGTAGTTCGTGGTAATAACATGGCCGACAGGTTGGCGGGATCTACAATTGCGCAGGAAACCTTAATATTGGACAAGTATGTCACTGCGCCATACACCGTGCGTTGCATCTATTCTATTGTTGACTGTTTCCATACCATGCCACCGAGCTATCTAGTATCTTCTCTCTTTGTCGTCTGCGGTCTATCTTTCCCTGTATTTTGCTAGTTGTAACCAAGTATTACAATTTCCTCTTCTCATGGTGTGCCCAAAAAATGTTGATTGTTTCTTTCTGATGTTCTTTTTTCTTTTATGAGCTCCTCTCCTTTTTGTGCTGGCCTCCTTGAGAATGTCCTCTTTGGTCTTTTTAGCTGTCCAGGGAACTTTCAACATTCTTCTGAGAAATCCCGGCAGAAAGCTAAAAACAAGTAGCTAGTCTGACTGCTAGGGCTTGTTTTGTGTGATATATGCCCTCCACATTCCAGTGTATTCTTTTCAGGCGTTTCTTTAAGCTTTTCCGACCAGTAGTAGTTTCCCTCTGGTCCCATTTCCCGGCTCTCCAAAATGGGTCAGGGTGGCCACCAGTAGCTTGGGGTGGACCCCTTCGAGGCATGAGGCCCGGCACTCCACTGCCTGGGGGACTCCACAGAAAGAGCACCTTAATTAAAGTACGTTAGATCCACTCTAACTAAGTACAAGTTAGAACGTTGCACTATGTTCTGCGTCGATGGCCCAGTGCATCCGATTCTGCCAGCATTTTATTCAGGTTTGCTTTCCTTAGCCTTTGATTGTCCCAAATCTTCCTGCAAGGCAGCAGATTGTCTTTTCTGTGGGGGATTCTGCCCTTAGATGGTCAGCCCCCCCCCCCCCCCCCCGGTTTACGAGCACCATCTGCCCGAGCTTTGTGTAGAGTTGTCTCTCTCATAGGTGGTCTGGCCTTCTGAGCTCTTGACACCACCTGCCTGTTTGATAGAGGACAGAAAGAGGAGAAAAGACAGAGAAGCATTTAACCCATGAAGTGGGGATGGACTAGTCCAGACCAGAGCGTGTACCACTCGCTGGTGGGTTCCGCGTCTTCACTTAAAGAGTTCCATATACTCCTGGCTCATTTGTCTGGCCCCTCACCAAAGACCTGTCCAGCTTGGGTACCCTGCCAGGAGCTAAGCTCCTGCTGACATAGCTCCTTAGATCCCGGAGGCGCACACGCCTCTAACCATAACAAGGTGAGCCTACTGTGGAGGGGTTAGTGAGATCTGATGTCTAGCCCTCTTGAAAAACAGAAAGTCCCGTGTGCACTTGCGCGCGTTAAAAAACCCTTGTGAAACAGGGAGGTAATAAGGGCAGGAAAGAGACGGGTAATTAGTAGAGGTCAAGGAGAGATAAGGTTTGAGATCAAGATTGAAAGGAACCCATAGCCCACGTGGAAGGTAAGAGTAAATAGGTCGGAGAGTATTAGTAAGATGTTTCAGGTCCACGGGGAAAGCGGAGAAATGAGGATATCATGAATCAGGGAAAAGCGTGTAGGGCGGACAAAAACGAGGCAAGGGTTTTTGTTAGACAAAGAATAGGTGACAACTTATAGTTTCATTCGAATTAGAGCGATTGTTCAGTGCGGACGACTGTACGAATACTACAGCCGATCACCGTGAACAGGGGAAGATGTGGATTCAGACAGTGCAAGAATAAGTTATTTAAGCGATGACAGTCGAGCCAGCAAGATGAACCTTCTTAGAGTGTTAGAGCACACTAGTATGGGCTTAGCAATAGCCATGAAGAGACTTTATTAAAAAGCTGGAGCCTTCAACAGTGGCAAGGACTGTGTATTATTTTGTGAGTATTCTCTGTAGGAGAGGTTTAGTTATAGCCGTGAAGAGACTTTATAAAAAAGCTGGTAGCTTTCAATAGTGGCAGAGACTGTGTACTTATTTGTGAGCGTTCTCACTAGTATAGGCTGAATCTTAGTCATGAAGAGACTTTATTTAAAAAGCTGGTAGCTTTCAATAGTGACAGAGACTGTGTATTTATTTGTGAGTGTTCTCACTAGTATAGGCTGAATCTTAGCCATGAAGAGACTTTATTTTAAAAAGCTGGTAGCTTTCAATAGTGGCAGAGACTGTGTACTTATTAGTGAGCGTTCTCACTAGTATAGGCTGAATCATAGCCATGAAGAGACTTTATTTAAAAGCTGGTAGCTTTCAATAGTGGCAGAGACTGTGTACTTATTTGTGAGCGTTCTCACTAGTATAGGCTGAATCATAGCCATGAAGAGACTTTATTTAAAAGCTGGTAGCTTCCGACAGTGGCAGAGACTTTGTATTACTCCGGGAGTATTCTTAGTAGTATAGACTTAGTAGTAGCCATGTAGAGGCTGTCTTACGAAGCTGGTAGCTGAACAATTACAGAGCAAGGTATTATGGTGAATGTCTCGCGAATTAGGTTCGAGAAGATAACTGCTGCATGCTGCTATTGTAGTGTCAGCGAGAGAGTAGAAAGGAATGAGAGGCCATTATGAATGTGGTTAATTGTATTTGTGAATTGCAGGGGAGCAATGACTTGTGGCAATAAACGTTGTGTGTGTTCAATGGTGTTGGTGCCTGCTTTGTTAAATGATAGCTGTGTTGTTGTTTTGTATTGGCCAAGAATGGATCCTGGATTGTCCTGAACCACGGACATAACAACGCGGAGTACATTAGAACGATCAACGGCAGTAGTCCCATCCACGGCAGATAGTCAACCTAGGCAGTTCGAGTAGTCCATGTCAGTGCAAGTGGCTGGCATTAAGTAAGGGACTCAAGTCCTTAACGAGCCTTGCAGCGGTTGAACGGAGTCAAGTTCCTTACACAACACTGTTACAACTGACCATCTGAGAAGAGACAGTGTTTGCACCCCGTTACACTTGGAGGTTAAAAGTAAATAAAAAGAGTAGGCCAATAATTGCCGCTGGCCGGGTAAAAATTGTTAAGCAAATCTACTCATTTATGTCGAGGATGGATGTGTCGGCCAGAAAGATCGATGTGTTGTAAATTAGTGACACAATGCATTCACACCCACTTAATGGACAACCACTAAGAACAACAACAACACTTATGTATTACACTTTTAATGAAGACTCAAGACATCGTTGGAACATCTTACACAAGTTTATTCACACAATACTATAGTTACACTTCATAGCTCATCTGAATAAATATATTGGTTGCACATAAAAGTCATTCATTATATATAAAGTTGACTATGGCTATCTAAACATCTCTCAAACATTATCATTAATGGAAATTCTCTATATGTGCTTAGACTACTGCCGATGTTATGACACTCCAAGTTCTATAGTAAATCTTAATAGCTTCTTTTACTTAGTATCACATCACACAAATGATTACATGACTTCTGCACATAACTTGTAACAATAACTACTCCAATGAAATCTGTATATTCCTAACTTTGATCTGCCTAATAAACACTAATCTCTTGTAAGACCTGAAATACCTCATCATCAGGTACCATGCCAGTTGGCATAGGCAATCATCTTTCTCCACATCACTCAGTCCTTCATGCGTGGCATAATTTCAGCTGGTGATATTTTATTATGGCATTTGAATAAGCTGTTCAATATTTTGTTCTCTAGGTTATCCTCTGCTCTTCTTTCCATTCATTCTGTCTGTTGTTATAGTATTTTCAATGCCTTCTTTTCACATCGCATGTCCAATAAATGTAGATTGTTTCTTCCATATGATTTTTATGATATTACTGATTGCTCCAACTCGTTGTAAACATTTTTCATTTGTAATTTTTGCTATCCATTGAATTCATAACTTTATTCTGATAAACCACATGTTAGCTGCATCTGATGTTCTCTGTGTTGTTTTGCTTATCGTCCATGACTCGCTTCCATATAGTAAAACAGGTTCGATGTAGCACCTTAGGACACATTTTCTAACATTAATTTGAAAGGAAGCAAAAGGGAGTGTGAAATGTACAAAGGGATATCCCTATTGAGTCAAGTTGGTAAAATGTTTGCTAAAATATTGGAGGGGAGAGTAAGATACATAATAGAACCTCAATTAAGTAATAATCAATTCGGATTCGGAAAAGGCAAAAGCTGTACTGATGCTATATTTACATTGAGACAACTATGTGAAAAAAAACAATAGAATATGACAGAAACCTGAATATAGTGTTTATAGATCAGGAAAAAGCGTTTGATCGTGTGGACAGGAACAAACTTTGGCAAACTTTATATACCTACGGGTAGCAGGACAACTACTAGATAATATAATGGCACTATATAAAACAGTCAAAGTGCCGTTAGAACATCGGAAGGTCTGTCAGAATGGTTTCAGGCTACAACAGGTGTAAGACAAGGATGTGTCCTCTCATCACTCCTCTTTATCATATATATGGACACAATAAATCAGGAAAATCAAATAATAATATATATCTATCTATTGACCTTTCGAACCGTAGCCGGCCCATAGGGCGTAGACCAAGATACTCCTTCTCTTATCTGAATTTTTGTTCTAGCAGTTTTCAATTCTTTTAAAGATATTTTATCAAATCTCGCCATTTGTCTCTGTTCTGTGCAAGTAGCTCTATCTCATTGAGGGAGCCGAATCCTACTGCTCTTGCCTCTCTCACCAATGTTCCTCGTAGTGTCTCTCTGGGTCTTCCTCTTTTCCTCTTACCTGTTGTTTCCTATATGAGGGCTTGCTTTGCTATTCGGTTATTATCTCTTCTCATCACATGTCCAACATATGACCATCGTCTTTTCTTTATTACTGAAGATATTAGTGGTTGATTGGCGATTTCTCTAATTTCGGAGAGAACCCGAAATGGGTAAGTACGAGGCAGTAATGAGGAGGAAGAGAGGAGATAAACCGAAATGGGTAAATACGAGTTAGTAATTGAGGAGGAAGAGAGGGGAGAACCCGAAATGGGCAAATACAGTAATATTAGGAGGAGGAAGAGAGGAGAGAACCCGAAATGGGTAAATACAGTAATATTAAGAGGAGAAAGAGAGGACCAGAACGGAGCAGTTGAAAAATAGTAAGAGGAAGAATTGAAACACAACATCTAGCAGAGATATTATATGAATGGATGGCACGGATAGTCGTTAGATAGGTTAACGACTGGCACATATTGGGGGCGAAATCGTGTAGAAGAGAATTCGGCACCAAAAGTGGTAGAGGCAAAATTGGTGCAATACAGTGCGCATAAAGAGAGAAGTGACGTGGAAAATAGATGGCGTAGAAAAATAGGATGACGTAGTTTGGCTGGACGGTTGGAAAGGAGAGCAGAATATAATTCAGTTAGAGATCGGCAGCCGCAGAGAGCAGTTGGAAAATTGAGAATCATGTAAAGCAAGAACGACAGTAGAAGCCTATAAGCAGAGAACAGTTGGGATACAAGAGGACAGCTTGAGATAAAAGAAGGAACAAGCAGAGAGGTCCAATCAGCAGATGAGTATAAAACAAATGCCAGCAGCAACAGACAATTAAGGAACTGGTCTAACAGAAGTAACGGAACCGGCAACAGCCATAGATAGAGTAGAAAGGGCCGTTCGATGGAGAACGGTCCAACTTAAGTTAGTTGACAACCAGCAATAGATAGAGTAGGGAGGGCCGTTCAATAGGGAACGGTCCAACATAAGCGAGTGACAAAAGCATGAAATGGAAGCCCAGGGAGATAAATTGAGATAAAAAGTGGAACAAGCAAAGAATGGCTGAACAGTTAGTAATAGCAACAATTATAAATCTGACAAGGAGAGGCCAGCAGGCAACAGCAATAGATAGAGTAGGGAGGGCCGTTCGATGGGGAACGGTCCTACAAAAGTTAGTGTCGAACATGAATAGGAAGATTAGAATAGAATAAATAATAATATAATAGAGAATGAAAGGAGAGAAATTAAATAGATAAACAACAATTGTCATGACAGAAGATGTGAGAAAAGAAGAAATAAAGGCAGCCGATCAATGGTCAATGTGTTATCGATGTGTTATTAATTGTTGTTATGTATAACACGCAGAAAAGTCTCTCAAGTTGGTCGTAAGGGACGAATTGAACGAGCTGTGGAGAAAGAAAGGCAAACACACAAAAGTTCAGTCTCTCAATAAAGTCACGAGAGTGTATACGCGCACAAGTGTAAGTAGCAGGCACACGCAAAGGTGGACTCAAAAATTGGTCTCAAAGGTGGTCACAACCCTAACCATAGTTTCCCTTTTCTTGTCATCTTAACCTTTCTGCTTTGACAGTGTCTCTCACCACTGTTATCCTAATCCCTTCTATCTCATCTCTTTAATGTGGCTTGCTATTTTTAATCAACGGTCAGCATTTGCTTATTTTCACAGTGCCTGGGGATAGTACTCATCTGATGTAACCAACCACACGGTTAGAAACCCATCATAACGTTGCATTCACCACAGCCCATCTGAAAGAATCTCTGTCTCTAGCCACATCTCCCACTTCTTCTGCTGTTATGTTCAAGGTCTACATGTCTTGAAACCACCTTCTTCTTGGTCTGCCCCTAAAGTGTCACTCAGGAACCACGCCTTCCATTATTGTTCTTTCCAGCCCACTGTGTCTTTTGGCGTGACCATAGTATTTTAATTTCCTCTGTAGAATGATGTTTATAAGCCAATTCTGTTTAATGTTTCAGTCTTTTAATATGTATTCATTGCCATTTATTCATAGATGTACAATTTTACATATATCTGGGCAGTAATATAGACAAAGAGGGAGAAAAAAATGATACCAAAATAAGGATATCAAAAGCAAGAGAAGCATTTGTTGCACTGGGAAACATATGGAGTCCAAAGAAATTAGGTTAAATACAAAAATAAAAATGTTCAACTCCTATGTTAAGTCAGTCTTATTATATGGCTGTGAAACATGGAGAACAGCTAAAATGACAATCATGAAGATACAGACTTTCATTAATGGATGCTTACGCAGAATAAAAGGATGGAAATGGCAGGACAAAATCACTAACATAGAATTATGGAAATGTACCAGTCAATGTACCTGTGGATAAAGAGATACAGCGAAGACGATGGCGCTGGATAACACACACACACACTGGAAGCCAACTGAGAATATTACACAACAGGCCCTATTTTGGAACCCCCAGGAACAAAGACAAAGAGGAAGACCAAGGAATTATTGGAGAAAACAGATATAAACAGAAATGAAGATAATGGGGAAGGCATAGAATGATCTTTGAGGCAGGCTCTAAGTTGAGAATGAAACTTTTTGATGAGTGTTCTTAACATCACTGTTTATGTAATTTTCACAGCATCTTCTTGAAATTTTGGATTTACACAGCTCAACCATTATATTTATGGATGGCACTGATTAAAATATATGAATATGTTTACTTTTGTTATTTAATTTTTAGTAACATACACACAAATGTTGACATGAAACACCAGTCATAGAAATGTCAGTATAAAACAAACACTATTTAAGGTAGAACAATGAAACTTTGCATCTATTATTAGTAATGCTGAGTAATATGAAGCAGAATAAAATGCATGGTACTGTTCAACTATGATATACCAAGGTAAAAAATATATGAAAAGTTCAGCATGCAGAAAATATCACTTAACTTCATAATGCTAATACTAAAGTGGTTCACTTCAAAGAAACACATCTAGAGAAGCTGTGTACAAAATATGAAGTTAACATTTCTATAAGTTTTGAAAATAACCTGAAAACCATAATGGCATCCCAAAAAAACATGATTTTGAGAAAATTGACTTTAAAAGAAACAAATTATAAAAAATGTGACTATATGATGAAATACAGTGCTGTAACTAAAATATTTATAACTCCTGGATGTGGACAGTAATTGTAAACTATATCTGGTCATTTATGTTCACCTGCTTGATACAAATCATCTTGAATGTCGTCAGAACCTGCTTGATGCAATTTATATCACGTTGGTTGTACACTTTCTTTTTTCCGCTGCAACAATTCTTCTTCTATCAAGTTCTTTAAAACAAAGTTCAGCAAAATATCCACATGAAGTTCCTAGGTTTTTAAAAATGTCAGTCCTTCCTATTTAATCATCATTAAACACAATAGTTGCATCAGCTAGTGCTAGAGAAGGACGTTAATGTCCAACAAAACTCATCTTAGGACACTTCTGCTAAATGATGTTGTGACAACTTTCATTGGTGTTTTGTGTTCCAGCATGAGCACATTTTTAAAATAATATTTCATTGCTTAGGGTTTCAAACACTGGCTTGATTGCTTTTGCAACATACAGTGGGAATGCATTTTTATCTGCATTGAGAGTGGGCTTTTCTTTAAAGGACACCAACTGCCACAACCATCATGAATTTTGTTTCTGTGTTTCCAAATTGAACAGAAAATTGAGGCCTTTGAAATGTGGATTTACAGAAGAATAGGTAGAATTGGATGGAAGAAAAGAAAACAAACGAGGACGTTTTAGAACGACTAAGGGTGAAAAAAGAACTACTAAACACAATTAGAGCAAGACAAATGAAATTCTTTGGTCATGTTAAAAGACATAACAGTCTAATAAAAGTAATATTAGAGGGGAAAATACAAGGTAGCAGAGGCAGACCAAGACTAACATGGACGAGTAACATCAAAAGATGGACAAGTCAGCCTATGACAATCTGCACCATCAAAGCAAGAGACAGAGTGGAATGTCGCTCCATGGTAGCCAACCTTCGATGCGGAGAAGGCACCCAATGATGAAGATGATGTTTCCAAATTGCCCAGATATCCTTCTTCATTTGTTGCACATCATTTATATTTTTTTTATAGCAGCACCATAGTGTCCTTGGATGTTTAAAATTGCTTTTTTGTTAGGCCTCCCTTGCCTCCTATCCCTTTTGGAATTTTCCCCTGCTGTTGGAATGTTTTATTCTTCAGCTCTGACACTAAGTTCTTGAGCTGTCTCACCATTATTTTCCTGATGTGACCACAACATTCAACATTGCAATGTAAAATCTTCTGTTGATTTCATAAACTTTGCCACATTTCTTGTAAGTTGAGAGTGCAAATTTGTTCTAACACTGGCAATGAAAGTTGATTTTGACGCTAGTGAACTTTTTCTCTCACTCACGTTTGTTGTACCCATGGGTTGTTTACAATGAGGACATAATAGTTGACTTATAAATAAATTCAGTAAACAATTTCAAATCAATGAAAGGAGAGCCTGCAAGATGTGAACTATTATCAAAATGGTCCATGTGGAAACACCTTTCTCCTGGTTTAGATGCAGCAGCTGACAACAGCAGTTTGTTTACATTTATGAACACACAATGTGACACATCACTACTACCAGCCGGCTTGCTCTTGATCACTAACAGCAGAACTTGTGACACTGTTTGAATTTGTAGGTGATCTTTACAGATGACTAGTGTATTGGTTCTCACAGAAGTTACATTTTTTCCTTCTGTCAGCTCTAACTAACTTTCTTTTCTCCATAATATCTTAGCAAAAATGTATAGATAGCTTTGAAAACACACAGTTCGTCTAAGAATCTACTGTGGTACATGACATATTGATTATATGGTTACTATGTAGCAAAGATAAAACACGCCATCTGATTGGCTGAAAGTGTAATCTTGTAGGGGTCATGGTGAAATTTCAACCAATAAAAATCTTTATTTTAGACCTTATATTACTCTTGGATTCTAAGGTAGAGAATTTAATTCTCCGAAAAATGCTTTTTGAATTATGTTGATATGTCAATTCTAAGCAAAGTTATGATGATTTCAAGTTTTTGCATAATTAATTAGGTAACAGAACAGAAAAAACATTACCCCTACTTCAAACAAACACAAAACTAAACATATAAATAGATTAGAATGCTAAAAATGAATCAATATTGTAATGTGTGCTCTTCATCATCATCAAGTACCGGGCCTACTGGCGTAGGTGATCATGTCTCTCTACAACTTTCGATCTCGACAGTTCTTTATCATTTCTGTTGTTGACCTTCTGCCAAGCCATTCTCTTAAGCTGTCTGGTATTTTCTCTCTTTGCTTCCCTCTATCTCTTCGTCCCTCAATTTTTCCAGTTGTTACAATATATTCAAGTTGTTCTCTTCTCATTACATGGCCAAACAATAATGATTGTTTCTTCCTAATATTAGAAATTAGCTCTCTTTTGGCTGTGGCCTCTTTCAGAACATTTTCATTACTCTTATTAGCTGTCCATGGTATTCTCAACATTCATCTGTAAAACCACATTTCTACAGACTCCAGTGATTTTCTTGTCTGTTGTCCTATTGTCCATGGTTCACATCCATATTCTTGTACAATATGTACTATGATAATCAAATATGTTTTTTTTCGTAAAAAATCACAAAATTGTCATTTTTCAACTTAGAGCCTGCCATTAAAAGAATGGCAAGAAACAGAACAGCTTGGAAAGTGTTTGTTGAAGACCTATGCTCCACAGGGAGCTGAAAGGTAGAAGAAAAAGAAGGTATCTTGAGCATTTTTCTGTAGCACTTTGTTTTGAATAAATGGATTTTTGTCCTGTTTTTGAGATTTTCCATCCACCCAGTGCAATATAAAAACAAAACTAAGGATATATGAGAGCTGTATAACTTCTATACAGACCTGGATGTTAGTGAATAAGAGATCAGAAAATATCAAGACTATCATCATCTCACACATCTGAGGAAAACTCTCATAATTATTTGGCAAAACAAAATTAGCAGCCATCGCCAAAGATATGGTGTGGGTTTATGAGAAAAATCAAACACATATGCACATAAGAGTACCGTCCAGCTCATCTTGTGTCATGATGTTGCTCTTATTCCTCCATTATGAAACAGGAAAAGGGATAAAGTTTGCATGATCATAAGACTTGAATGCCAAAGAAGAAGAAGCAGCCACAAACTATTTAAAAGATGGAATCAAGCGAAGATGCACACATTGATAATAGACAGCTGCATTGATTTTGTTCTCAGAATGGATTACATTGTGTACATTGGAAGCAAAGATGAAAATTATGAGCCAGACATGGGGCTCCCTGTGAAGGTTGGCCATGGACTAATGGAAAGTGGAAGAACTTTTGTATCAGATTGTGGGATTTAGAGAGTTAAAACAGCATACTAGAAAAGTGAGGTCATTAGAGTTAAAAAGGAGAATTGATGGAGAGGCAATTAAGTCAGTCAAGCTGAGTACTATTTAATTTGAAGGTAACCCAGTGAATGGTATGATCACATGACCAAACTAGTTGAGGTAGGCAAGAGTCCTGAACTAAAGCAGTGAACAGGCAGGATTGTTTAGACCAGGAATGTGCACCAACGATACCATTTGGTGAGAAGTGGCTGATCACTAGATTTCATGAAAGATAGATAGATAGAAATGAAAAAGAGGGATCGTAACATCACCCAAACAGATAAAACGTGAAGTTTGCCAGATATAGACTGATGTATGAGACCTGTTCCAACCTGGACAGTTTTAAAGGGTGTAAAAATTCTGGTAGAGATACAGGTTAGATGCAACTGGATAGCAGTTGTAGATTATATATGTTCATTCCCTAGTGTGTGAGTATGCTGTGAATTGTAATTGTAGGTCCTTGAGGTATTGAAATATGATGTTTCTATTATACCATTCAACCTGTTAGAGTGCTGGCTAGTTTTGTGCCAGACCCTAGAAACAACATAACAGTTGTCCAATCTGTAACATTACAGGAGCAAGTAGTGATGTCAGAAGAAAGATAGAAGCAGAGATGAAGATGATGGGGAAGACATGGAATGATCTTAAAAGAATGGCAAAAAACAGAACGACTTGGAAAGTGTTTGTTGAAGACCTATGCTCCACTGGGAGCTAAAAAGGTAGAAGAAGAAGATGTAGTGATGTGTAATGTACAATCCTACAAGGTATTGTGACAGCTTTACAAAAACAGGAACACAACAAAATGCTGACATTTCAGCCTACATGCGGTCTTCCTCAGAAAATGAGAATCACACAAACGAACAACGAAATAAAGTAAACTCTATTACATCTAGGATGAGAACATTATCAGAGAGGTAACGTTACAACCAAAGTTAAGAAGAGGTGTTCTGTCTGGTGAGAACACGGCCATTCCATCGCAGTAGACAGAAGCCACAATTGTCCTGCTCATTATGAGTATATACTGCACTAAGATGCACATAGCACACTCTCTGCAATCATTTCATTCCTATCAGGCAGTTCAACCCCTGCATTACTTAGTTGTTACCCTACACATTGTTTTACCACAGATACTTTAGTTTATTTACTCATTTGTGTCTTTCCAGGAGGATAAAATACACATGCTTCTTCTATTATACAACTGATGTGCTTAAAAGAAGCTCTATATAAAAATGCAAGTTCTTTTGTGGTTAAAAATTGAATATTGCATTTCCCAAAACTCTCATTAGCAATTTATTTATCTTCTTGATATGAGCATTAACTAATGAAATATTCACACATAAATCCTGACTGTAGCTAGAAATGTTATAGTTTGTGTCTGGTGTCACAAACTGAAACCATCTTCATGTCACATGTCTTTGCAGAAATGTTCATTCATCACAGCCTGTCTAAAAGAATCTGTCTCTAGCCAGATCTCCCACTTCTGCGGTTATGGTCATCTCGATACACCTTCTTGGTGTGCCCCTCATTCATCACTCAGGAACCATGTCTTCCATTAATGTTCTTTCCAGCCTACTGTGTCTTTTGACGTGGCCATAGTATTATAATTTTCTCTATAAAATGACATTTATAAGCCAGCTCTTTTAATGTTTCAATCTTTTAATATGTCTTCATTGCTCTTTTTCATTATCCAAGGTTTCTTAAGCATTCTTCTGTAGCATTTTGTTTCTAATGAAACCACTCTCATAAAATATCAAATTTAAGAATGAGAGGAATGTACAAAGATCACAACATTATCATCTGTAAATGCTACAAGATGTATAACTAAAATGCCATTCTGGAATGAAAGCAAATGGTTGTGTACAAGGTACACCAGCAACTGACTGCTTTGTTGGCATGTTGCCAAAGAAAGATGAACAAATCACACCAGTTTGACTTGTGCACTGTACGTGATGCTTCATAGACTTTCAGATCATTGTTTCTCTATGGACTTGCTTGTGTTTTTTAAGATGTCCACTCCGGGCAAAACCTGTATCACACACATCACATTTATAAGGTTTCTCTCCTGTATGTGTTTTCTTGTGTTTCATTAGATTTCCATTCTCAGCAAAATCTGCACCACACACTTCACATTTATAAGGTTTCTCTCCCGTATGTATTCTCTTGTGTTTTATTAGACTATCACTACGAGCAAAATCTGCACAACATATGTCACATTTGTAAGGCTTCTCTCCTGTATGTGTTCTCCTGTGTGTTTTTAAATGTCCACTGATAGTAAATCTTGCACCACACACATCACATTTGTAGGGCTTCTCTCCTGTGTGTGTTCTCTTGTGTCTTGTCAGATGTACGCTTTCAGTAAAACCTGCACCACACATATCACATTTGTAAGGCTTCTCTCCTGTATGTGTTCTCTTGTGTCTAGTCAGATGCACACTTTCAGTAAAACCTGCACCACACATATCACATTTGTAAGGCTTCTCTCCTGTATGTGTTCTCTTGTGTATTTTTAGAGTGGCATTCAGAGCAAAACCTGCACTACACACATCACATTTGTAAGGCTTCTCTCCTGTATGGACTCTCATATGTCTTTTAAGATGTCCATTTTCAGCAAAAGCTGTGCCACATACAACACATTTGTAAGGCTTCTCTCCTGTATGCATTCTTTTGTGTTTCATTAGATTACTACTTCCAGCAAAATTTGCGCCACACACATCACATTTGTACGGTTTTTCTTCTGTATGTGTTCTTGTGTGTTTTATTATATTATTGCTATGAACAAAATATGCACAGTGATCATACACATCACATTTGTAAGGTTTTTCTACTGTTTGTGTTCTATTTTGTGAAGTTAAATCAGCACTCGGAACATCATCACTTAGAGTCTCATAATCAAGTGACTGAAACACCATCTCCATTCCTGGTATTTGTCTGGGTTTGTTGTCAGTTACCTGAACTTGGGGTCTGGTATCTTGACTGCAACCTTCACTTTGACATACCTGAAAGCAGATGTGAAAGAAAAACAATAATTTAAAATAAACATTAAAATAGGCCATAACTCTATCTATCTATCTATCTATTGACCTTTCGAACCGTAGCAGGCCCATAGGGCATAGACCAAGATACTCCTTCTCCCATCTGACATTTTGTTCTAGCAGTTTTTCATTCTTTTAAAGATATTTTATCAAATCTCGCCATTTGTCTCTGTTCAAGCAGCTCTATCTCATTGAGGGAGCCGATTCCTGCTGATTTTGCTTCTCTCAGCAATGTTCTTCTCAGTGTCTCTCTGGGTCTTCCTCTTTTTCTCTTACCTGTTGTTTCCCACATGAGGGCTTGCTTTGCTATTCAGTTATTATCTCTTCTCATCACATGTCCAACATATGACCATCGTCTTTTCTTTATTACTTAAGATATTAGTGGTTGATTGGCGATTTCTCTAATTTCCTCGTTTGTTTTAAATTCGTTCCATGCTATACCAAGTACTTTCCTTAGGCATTTATTTTTGAAAGCGTTCAACTTTGTTTCTATATCTCTTGTTGTTTTCCAGCTTTCACACGCATGCGTAAGGGTTGATAGTACATTTGATTTGAATAGCCTAAGTTTTGTGTTTGTGCTGATGAGTTTTGATTTCCACAACTTTTCAAGGCTTCTGAAAGACATTGCTGCTTTAGCTATTCTGATTCTAATTTCCTTGCTTGTATCCCCTTCTCAATCAATGTGTCTTCCAAGATAGATAAAGTGATCGATTTCTTCTACTGGTTTGTTTTCCATGTATATTTTGACATCTATTGGAAGCTTTTCATGACTTTAGTCTTTTCATGATTGATCTCAATCCCAATTTTGCTGGCTATTGATGATAGTTCATTTGTGTTTTCCTGCATCATTTTTATCTGACTGCTAATGAGAACTATGTCATCAGCAAAGTCGAGGTCCTCCAAATGGTCTCCTTGAATCCATTTGATGCCTTTGTTACCAGTGCAGCATTTCTTCATTATGAAGTCCTTGTTGGAATAATTCTACTAATATATATTTAATACACAAATAATGAACTCATATATTATGTGAAATGATACTTTAGGGAAGTGATTTCAATTTGCAACACCTTAGAAAAAAATTACATGACTAATATAAGTGGAAAATACTAGATTCAAGATAACCCCACCCATAAAAGTTGTCAAATTATCAAGATCTTAACCAAAATGTCACTTTAAGTTTAAAGCAAACAGCTGTGAACTAACCTTGACTGTATGTGAATTTTTTTTTTTTTTTTGCATTCACCAGCTTTCACCTCACAAAATTCCAAAAGACTAGGAACTGAATTTTGCATGTTAATTAATTTTATTCCTAGTAGCTATGTGCACAGAGGTCCCCCACCACCTCTATCTTTAGAGGTACTAATTTTCGTTCTGTCAATGAGTAATTGACTTTTCAAGCCGGGCCTTGCTGCTGAGACTAGGGGTGGTTGCCCCAGAGATAAATCACAAATAGAAATCCAAACTGGTGCAGCTAGGATTTGAACTCACAACACCTCTGTCTCGAGACCAGTATTTTGCCTTGAGACCAACCAGTTCCCATGTGATCATTTTAAATGAATGTTTATCTTGATTATGTTACCAAAAGTTTATACTTACTCTAGTTTTATCAGCACAAATTTGTGACAAATGCTGAGAGCTGCTGCCTTCATATTTCAGCTGACATTTCTCCCAATCTAAACAAAGGTTGTTAAGTTATCAATACAGGACTTTCTAATTCGGCTTTCCAGCCTTGTACAGAACAACTGACAAACTCAGAAATACCTGCAGATATCATTACATGGCATTAGACTGAAGGGCATCATCTCACAGGCTGCTGGATCCAGAACTACAGTTCTGCATCCACCTTGTAACCACTCCTTTCATTGCTCACCCGTGCTTAGACACTAAATGAGCATACATTTATTCATTCAACGAGTATCAAAGTTTGGCTAAACAGGAGCACCATTTTACACTCTTCTCTTGTTGATGCATGCTGACATGGGTTCACCTGTCCACATTTGGATATTATCTATCCACTTTAGTCTTGGTCTGCCTCATCGTCTTTGTACCTTCCATTCAAAGATGACTTTTAGTAGAGTATTACATATCTTCACTAGTCCAAATAATTTATGTTGTTTTTTTTCAAATTGTGTTAAGTAGTTGTTTTTTTTTTATTTTCCACTGATTCAGAACTTCCTTGTTTGTCTTTTTTTTCTTTCCACCCAATTCTCCCCATTTTCCTATAGATCCACATTTCAAAGGCTTCAATTTTCTGCTCTGTTTTATTATTTAATGTCCATGTTTCTGTACCATACAGGAATGTTGAGTAAATATAACATTTTACAATTCATAGTTTTAGTTCTAATGTTTTCTGCTTTGAAGTGGTAATATTTTTCATGTAGTTAAAATTGTTTTTTTGCCATTCCTGTTCTTTTTTTTATTTCTGTCTTACATTTTCCATCATTTGTTATAATATGTCCAAGGTATCACTATTTTTTAACTCTTTCTAGGTTCTTTCCATCTACTTTGATGTCCACTCATATTTTTTTGGTGTTTTCTTTGTTTATGATCATACTTTTAGTCCTTTTAATATTTATTTCCAAACCATATTCTTTCTAACTATATCCCGTGTGTTACCGGGGCCTCATTATGAGGGAGGTAAAGAATAGTGACACTGTGACCTTCCAGGCATGTCGTAAGAGGCGACTAAGGAGGTTGATCGATGGCTTGACAAGCTGTCATTGTAAAAAGTATTGTTATGGAAACAGCGCCATAGATTTTAGATCAGTGATCTCTGCAATATGTGCCATTTTGGCACGCAAGGTTTCTGTTTTTGAGATTGTGGTTCTGCCCTATGTGCCGTCTTCGGCTCGAAAGGACAATAGATAGATAGATAGATATTCTTTCGCTTGTCTTGTTTATTTTGTTAAGGAAAAATTGAAAAAAAAAGAAAAAATGGTATGTTAGAAGCTTTACGTGATTAGTAGACAACACAGATTTATTTTATGCATTCACTTGCATTTCTTTGCCTTAACCCCTTATTTTGTTAACTAGCTTTTGCAGTTCTGGATTTTCTGCCATCAATACAGTGTCATCAGTGTATCTTAGATTATTAATTATATATCCATGGGTGTTTAGTTTTGGCATTGCCATGAAGTCTTTAAAGATCTGCTCTCAGCGTATAAGTTCAACAGACATGGTGATAGAATTGGCAAAAGTACTTTGCTTACAGGAGACAAATAATAATAAACAAATATTATTATAGAGGGAAACTTCCGAGGCAATAACTCAGGGAATCATAGGAGGAAGAGGTACCTATTACAGCACTCAAAAAAAAAAAGACAAATAAACAACAACAGAAAAAAAACAAAGAATAATATATGGTCCGAAGCAGGATCGAACCCGTACTCCATGGCACCGCACCTTGCCACGAGAACTAACTTAGTTAACTGAGTGGCAGTGTTCCTAAGCGTTCGGCTTCTCGTAGCAAGGCGTGGTGCCATGGAGTACGGGTTCGATCCTGCTTCGGACCATATATTGTTCTTTGTTTTTTTCTGTTGTTTATTTGTCATTTTTTTCTGAGTGCTGTAATACATACCTCTTCCTCCTATCATTCCCTACTTTGCTTACAACAAGCTGTTAGGTGTGCACCTTTATGGCCAAGTCATCCACCTTTTTGGCATTAGGTTAACATTGTCTCTTGATCACTACCAGCTTTGTCAGAGTGGCTGGTCAGTGTCTAGGATGGAGATAGAGCAAGGTCTGGATAGCTCTGGTTCAACAATCTTGGTACCAACAGTCAGCTATGAGTCTCTGACCACATTCATCCCTGGCAATGACAGATACCCACATCCCCAAAATCTATTACAACAACAGAAAAGCTTACATAATTTGTTAATATCTAAAAACAGAACATTTGATTAAACTCTTCAACATTAAATAACAGAACAGCTAAAAAAAATATTTAAAATATACTAAAAGAACAGCTTTCAAAATTATCTCAAACATATAACCAAAAAGATAACTTGCAAATTTATTACAAAACATATTACAAAAGAGGCTTACGAATAAAGCTTACTTTAGATCTTTACAATAAATGGATCAAAGAAAAACCAACTGTATTTTGAACTCTATAACCACAGTTCTTGTGAATGGTAAATTAGAATAGCTTTGCACTATGGCCAGGGCTAGCTAGAAGGGGTCCTGTTTTGTCAACATCTATTATAATTTTGTTTAGATTGAATTATGACTAGAGCTTTATAAGGTAATAAAGGTGCTGTCTGTTTTGGTGATAAAGTGACTACCAACTTCTGATTGAACTATATAGACAGGCTTGCTCAGAACAGAAAGATGTCAACACAATCAAGTGAAGGTAAAGATAAAGTACAAGACTTGAATCGGCAGAAAGATGTCAACACAATCAAGTGAAGGTAAAGATAAAGTACAAGACTTGAATCGGCAGAAAGATGTCAACACAATCAAGTGAAGGTAAAGATAAAGTACAAGACTTGAATCGGCATCTTAGCATGCAAGTTTTCACCCATATGAGCTCAGCCGCCTATCCAGAAGTGTTCGGAAACTTCTGGATGCTGTCGCTTCAAGCATCAAAAATCACGATGCGAAGCAACATTCCTCACCTTCCCAGAGTACTATCGTGATACCCATTTCTGCCAGCGACTGGGTCAACCATGGGGTATTTTTTTTTCAAACCATGAGTACAATTCACACTGCTTCCAGCGGGAATCAAACATGGGTTGTCCAAACATAAGTAACCTGGTGGGGTGGTTTTCCCAACTAGGCTACTGAGGTCCCCAACATAATAAAGTGCTGCCTGCTGCAATTAAATTAAGTCAGAAAATATCAAAATGATGACTAACAACCTACAGGCCTTGAACTTGAAATAAATGTCAATAGAAAAGCCCTCAAACTGTCTCAGTTCTCCAAAACTTGGTTCAGTAGACTCCAGAATTAGGCCCAAGTAAGAAATATTGTGTTACCGGGGCCTCGTTATAAGGGAAGTATAGAATAGTGACAATGTGACTTTCCAGGCATGTCGTAAGAGGCGACTAAGGAGGTTGATCGATGGCTTGACAAGCTGTCATTGTAAAAAGTATTGTTATGGAAACAGACCATATATTTTAGAGCAGTGATCTCTGCAATATGTGCCATATATTGCACGCAAGGTTTCTGTTTTTGAGATTGTGGTTCCACCCTATGTGCCGTCTTTGGCTCAAAAGGACAATAGATAGATAGAAGAAATATTGGTTAGAATGTTACAAACTACTAGACCAAGAGCAATATGCAAAATCAAAAGTATCAATGTGACCAGATTGATTCTATCTTTTGTCACATTTATCTTAATTTAGCTTGAGAAACACATAATTTCACACCAGATCTATTAAAAATATAACAAGCTATGGTAATAAAATGTAGAAAAATAATTCTGAGAACCTCAGCTTCAGGCCATGCCACCAATAATCACATATTTAACAGAGCTCAATTGAATAACATGATGATCTTCCTACTAGGAACATAAACTGAGATGTAGCCATTCAACAACATGGCAGGAATCTGTCAAAAGAAGAACAATGACAAGTAAAGTAAAATAAACATCAAAGAATAGACTGACAGGTCTTGGTTTGCCAACTCTGTTGTAGCTGGTAAAGAAGTGAAAAAGAGAGCAGTGAAGACTGTTGTCTGCAAATGTCTATCTCCCCCCTTCCCCTTTAAAAAATGAAATGAATAAGATGGTGAATAATTATGACCAAGTAAAATTAGGTGCACTCAAGTAATCAACTAAAGGTAGCGAAAATGTAAATATAGATTATATTAATTATATTAACAACAGGTAAAAACTTACAGAGAAAGCTATCTTCGCCAGAACAAGAAAAAGTTGGGGAACTAGTCCTTGCTCTCTTTATGACAGTGGAGATATCACTTTCTTTCTCTTCATTTACTTCCATCTTCCCTGTATGGCCCTGAAATCATTTTTGATATACATATATATATATATATATATATATATATATATATATATATATATATATATATATATATTATATATAGTGCGACAATGCCTATGAGTCAAGTTTGGCCCAACATAAGGTCAACTAGCAGTATATAAGGACAATACTTGATATAGCGTGGAACAAATTTCAAAACAAATGAGGAAATTAGAAAAATCACCAATCAACCGCTAATATGATCAGTAATCAAGAAAAGACGATGGTCATAT
The DNA here is from genome assembly GCA_032433765.1 of Megaustenia siamemsis. NCBI lineage: Eukaryota > Metazoa > Mollusca > Gastropoda > Stylommatophora > Ariophantidae > Megaustenia > Megaustenia siamemsis. Next base: position 8,231,548 of record JAVIAB010000159.1, read on the forward strand.
GTTGGACATGTGATGAGGAGAGATCATCATCATCATCATCATCGAGTGCCGTCTCCGCAATGAAGGTTGGCTACCATGGAGCGCCATTCTGCTCTGTCTCTTGCTTCGATGGTGCAAGTTGTCATAGGCTGATTTGTCCATCTTTTGATGTTACTCGTCCATGTTAGTCTTTATCTGCCTCTGCCTCTTTTACCTTGTATTTTCCCCTCCAGGATTACTTTTAGTAGTCTGTTGTGTCTTTTAACATGGCCCAAAAATCACATTTGTCTTGTTTGAATTGTGCTTAGTAGTTCTCTTTCCATTTTTAGTTGTTTTAAGACTTCGTCGTTTGTTTTCTTTTCCTTCCATCCAATTCCACCTATTCTTCTATATATCCACATTTCAAAGGATTCAATTCTCTATTCTGTTTTCTTGTCTAATGTCCATGTTTCTGCACCATATAGGAATATTGAGAAGATGTAACATTTTGCTATTCTTAGTTTTAGCCCTGGTGTTATTTGTTTTGATGTTAGTTAGAGGAGAGATAATAACTGAATAACCAAGCAAGCCCTCATGTGGGAAACAACAGGTAAGAGGAAAAGAGGCCGACCCAGAGAGACGCTGAAAAGAACATTGATCAGAGAGACAAAAGCAGAAGGAATCAGCTCCCTCATTGAGAAAGAGTTGCTTGCACAGAACAGAGACAAATGGCAAGATTTGATAAAAGATCTTTACAAGGATTGAAAACTGCTAGAGTAAAAATTTTGATATGAGAAAGAGTATCTGGGCCTATGCCCAATGGGCCGGCTACAGCTCGAAAGGTCAATAGATAGATTTATAGAGTTAAAAATTAAATATTACACCACACAAAAATATCTGATTTATTTATCTTTGATCTTTTGTTGTGAGCATTATTAACTAAAATATTATTCATATATAATTTTTGACTTTCACAACAAAAATTAATTATATTGTGTGTGTGGTGTCAGAGATTGAAATCACTTCTATATAATATCAATTTTAAGAATAAATGGAATGTGCTAGGCCCAGAACATTGTCATCCTTGAATGCGGCAATATATAAATGATTATGACTAAAATGATAATCACTAAAAAAATTAACATCATCAAAGACCCCAAAAAAAGAAAGAACGCTTGAATTTCTTTTACTACGGACATTGAAATTCACTTATATCTTAAATTTGACTTCCATCGAAAATTGTATCGTGTTGCCAGCAGTCACACACCAGAAGTCCTTCCTGGAAAAAGACCAAGAGGAAGACCCAGAAGAAGATGGATAGATGCAGTGACAGAGACATGAAACAATAACGGAAAGTCACTAATTCAAACAGTTCGAGCAGTTCAAGAACGACAAATGATATAAACCATGACACCTTTTAGGTATGAGTGAAAAGAGAAAAGAAGAAGAAAGATCCATACAATGGTTTCTCAGGTGCAGTTCAGTGCTCACACAGAGGCAGGACTGAGTGAATGGCTAAAAAATGATACCAAAGTGAAACAAGGATGAATTTCTTTCATTTCCCTTGTTATTTGGTATTGCCATCTACTTCATAATTCATACTATACAGGTGACAAAGGTATTGGATCTCAATTGGAGGACTCTGATTTTGTGAGCATAGTCTATCTCAATAGCAATTTGAATATGATGCAAGAGGAAACAAATGCTCTGTCATGAATGGCTACAAAAAAAAAGGACTTGCTATCAACCATGTAATGATAAAAATAATGAAAAATCAAATTCACTCAGAAGAACAAAATTTCTTATAAGGAAAAGCTGTGGAAGTTGTAGATCACCTTGTATATCTTGGAAGCTGCATAGATCAAGGAGACACAAAAAAACAAGTAGAATAAGAATAGCGAAGGCAGCATTGACTTTCAGAAACCTTGATAAAATTTGGAAATCAAAATTACTAAGCACAAAAACAAAGCTCAGGATTTTCAAATCAAATGTATTATCCATCATTACTAATGCATGGCAGCTAAGAAGAGTAATGAAAACGTTCTGAAAGAGGCCAAAGCAAAAGAGATAATTTCCAAAATTAGGAAGAAACAATCATCACTTTTAGCCATGTATTGAGAAGGGAACAGCTGGATTATTTTGTGACAACTGGGAAAATTGAGGAACAAAGAGACAGAGGGAAGCAAAGAGAAGAGATACCAGACAGTTTAAGAGAATGGCTTGGCAACAACAGAAATGATAAACAAGTATTGAGATTGAAAATTGTGATGAGACATGATCACTTACGCAGGCACTTGATAATGATACTTGATGATGAAGATAACTTATGCATGTGAGTCTGGAAAACAACTAAAGAAATCATCATCATCATCGAGTGCCTTCTCCGCAACGAAGATTGGCTACCATGGATCGCCATTCTACTCTGTTTCTTGCTTTGATGGTGCAGGCTGTCATAGATTGACTTGTCCATCTTTTGATGTTACTCGTCCATGTTAGTCTTGGTCTGCCTCTACCTCTTTTACCTTGTATTTTCCCTTCCAATATTACTTTTAGTAGGCTGTTGTGTCTTTTAACATGCCCCAAAATTTCATTTGTCTTGTCTTAATTGTATTTAGTAGTTCTCTTTTTATTTTTAGTTGTTTTAAAACTTCATCGTTTGTTATCTTTTCTTTCCATCCATTTCTACCTATTCTTCTATAAATCCACATTTCAAAGGCTTCTGTTCTGTTTTCTTGTCTAATGTCCATGTTTCTGTACTATACAGGAATATTGAGAAGATGTAACATTTTGCTATTCTTAGTTTCAACCCTGGTTTTATTTGTTTTGATGTTAGTATATTTTTCATGGCATTAAAATTACTTTTTGCCATACCTATTCTTTTGTTTATTTCAATTTTACATTTTCCATCATTGGTTATAGTATGCCCCAGGTAGTTGTAGCTCTGGACTGTCTCCAGATGTATTCCCTCAACTGTGATATTTAATTGTAGGTCTTGAGAATTTTCTTTGTTTACGATCATAGTTTTAGTCTTTTTGATATTCATTTCTAGTCCATATTTTTTGCTTGTTATGTTTATCACATTAAGCAATTGTTGTAGGTCTTTAGGATTTTCTGCTAGTAGAACAGTATCATCAGCATATTTTAGGTTATTGATTATCTTTCCATTAATGTTTAGGCCTGGTATCTCTGAGATGTTTTTAAAGATTTGCTCAGTGTATAGATTGAACAAGCTTGGTGATAGGATGCATCCTTGTCTTACTCCTCTTTTTATGTCCATGGGTGTAGAGTTCTCCTTGTTATATTTTATTATTGCTGTTTGCTCCCAGTACAAATTACCTATTAGTTGTATGTCTGTGTCATCTAGATTTATATCCTTTAGGCAGTCTATAAGTTGGTTATGGTGTATTCTATCGAAAGCTTTGGTGTAGTCTATGAAGCAGGCATATATTGGTTTTTTTTACTTCTATGTACTTTTCAATCAATGTTCTCATGCTAAATATCATTTTAATATGGCTTCTTTTGTGCCACTGTTTTTCCTGAATCCAAATTGTTGCTCATCTAATTGAGTATTGATTTTATTCTGAATCCTTCCCTGTATAACTTTTAGTAAAATTTTTGTTACCTGGCTCATTAGGCTTATTGTTCTGAAATTACTGCATTCAACTGCACCATTAGAAATATTTTAAAAATATATATTTATAAACTGGATGTATTTGAAAACAAATGCTTCAGGAAAATAATTTGTACACCAAGGAATGAGTTTGAAACTAATGAGGAGATAAGAGAAATGACAGAGCATACACAAATATCAACTATAATCAAGAGAATAATGCAAGGCTGGCTCATGTTTGAGAAGAGACAATAAGTTCAGAGAATCAGAATCTCAAATCAGGCCCTCAAATATTAACCTGGGGGTATAAGAAAAAGAAGGAGGCCAACCTCTTGGTTGAAGAGAAACTATAAAAAGAACCCTGAGGCAAGAGGCAACAACGTCAACACTGACAACAACTCATCAACTGGCATGTTCTCTCGCAGGAGGTTAAACAACATCAAATAACAGCGATGTGTTGCGAGAATCTGTCTCTCTCTCTGTGATCAGGACTCAAAGAGATTAGGATTCCAGACTCTCACATGCAGTCAGCTGTCAGGTTAAGTGTGTTGATCGCCCCCACAGACAGAACATCACATTTAGAGTCTGTCAGATCCACTCTGACTGAACACCCGTTAATACGTTGCACTGTGTTCTGCGCCAGTGGCCCAGTGCATCCGATTTCAGCCAGCATTTTATTCAGGTTCGCTTTCCTTAGCCTTTGATTGTCCCCAATCTTCCTGCAAGGCAGCAGATTGTCTTTTCTGTAGGGGGATTCTGCCCTTAGATGGTCTGCCCTCCCAGGTTTACGAGCACCATCTGCCCGAGTCACTAGAGGTGACTAACACAGACATGCACACACAAAGATATGAGATGTGAATAACACAGACATGTACACAGTGATACGAGACATGACTAACACCGACACACATCAAGATATATGACACATGAATAACATAGACATGCACATAAAGATATGAGATATGACTGACATAGACATGCACACACAAAAATATGACACATACCTAACATAGACATACACACAAAGATATAAGATATGACTAACATAGGCGTGCATACACAAAGATATGAGATGTGACTTACATAGCCATGCACACACAAGGATATGAGATGTGTCAAACACAGACATGCACACACAAAGATATAAGATATGACTAACATAAACATGCACACAAAGATATGAGATATCCCTAACCCAGACTTGCACACACAAAGATATGACACATGACTAACACAGATACACACAAAGTTATGAGATATTACTAAACTTAGACGCACATAAAGATATGAGACATGATTAACACGGACACACCAAGATATGAGATATGACTAACACGACACACACCTAGATATCAGCCATGGCTAGCACGCACACACACACAAGCTAAGATTTGAGCCATGGCTAGCATAGAAACACATCAAGAGATGACCCATGACTAGCACAGAAACACATTAAGATATGAGTCATGGCTTCACGGAAAAACACCAAGAAATGAACCAAGTCTAGCACATAAACACAATTAACACATTGAGGTATCCATATGCTTGGGTTAGTCAGCAGACTCTTCTTAAAGTGTGAATCATCGACATACGCGATGCAGGCCCCGAATAACTGTTCACAGGTTTCGTTCAAACACTGAAACAGTTGTCCGGAGATTTGAGAGCAGTCTGACCCATAGAACGTTCCCTTGCATGCACAGTTCCCGGTTGACTGTTCACAGTACGTTTCCTTGCACGTACAGTCTGCACTTTCCGGGTCACAGAAGGACAGACACTGAGACAAGACCTGGAGCAGTCGTGTCCATAGATCCCATGAGAACATTTGCCGTGACGCGTACCGATCAATGTGCGTCTTGTGCAGCGTCTCGGTCTGACATATCAAGATCGGAGTCAAAGATCATCAGATACAGTCGCAGTCTAGAATGTCTGTTCTATAGCCAATTGATTGATTTAGTCATGTTATTGTTACTGTCGTCGTCGTCAGTCCCGTCTTCGGCTCGAAAGGACACAAGTGTCACACTTGATTTGACGATACAACGATACGATCATAGAGACTTCGCCGATAGATAGGAATTTGCAATCAAACTTGAGGATCTGATTGCAGTAAGATCTCGTAGAACGTATTAAGTGTATATATTAAACCAATAATAAAAAGAACACATATATTAATTAAATGTAGAAGACTGGTCACCTTTGGGCCTGCCAGTGGTACAACAAAACACAACCAGAAAACTAGAAATGATAAACTGAATATTTATATTTATTACCGGGGTTGCCAGGTGACATTCAGAAAACAAAATCAAGTACGGTCACGGATAGGCCAGTAGCAGCCAAACTTTCGTCAAGCCCAATATTCTTCTAGGTCGTTTCATTCGATTCCTTCACGGCGGACAGACAAGTTGTTTGAGCTAAGTGATTTTCATATACGTTTTACGATACATTATTCACTTTTTACTATTGACATTTCTAGCTCTTCCTCGTTTTTCTAATCTTTCTATTTTACACATCTTGCCACTCATCCTACCTCCCCTCATGTAGCCTCATTTCTTATTTCAACATCTTACTTTCTTCTTTTCTGTCCACCTCTCAATTCACTTGATCATCTAACATGTAGTTAAAGATAATTGTGCTTCATCGTTTGTTGTCGTTATTCCCTGTATTCTGAAGAAGGCCACAGGCCGAAACGTGAGTATTGTGCTGCGTTCCTTCCTTGCAAAGCTGTCACCATACCTTGGAGTGTTTAAAACTCCCCACCACTGGCTCCCAACATTCTTCTATTTATGAGTTTTAAGTGTTTTGATCAAACGAATGTTTACTGCAGTCCTAACTGGAATAGAAAAGACACCATGGCGTAAAACAATCCAGTCGTTATGGCCTATAACTGTGATTACATGTGCCCTGAATTTATTTCCCTTCAGCATGTCTCATAATTGATACAATTCATCATCAGAACAGAGGACCAGTGTTTAACCATAGAGTTATTTTCTTGAATGGAGGATGTCGATTGTGGTTGTTGAGCCTACACATGCTGTAATATCTGTCCGGATATTTTCACGAAGTTTTACAAACAAATGGACAAACATCTCAAAATGAGAATAAACAAAACATCTCAAAAGTTGAATGAACAAACTTCTCGAAATGAGGATAACCAAACATCTCAAAAGTTGAATGGACAAACATCTCGAAATGAGAAGGAAAAAAAACCGCTAAAGTTGATTGCACAAACATCTCGAAATTCAAAAGACAAGTATATTGAAAGTTGAATAGTGAAATTTTCAGAAGTTGAAAAACGCCTCGAAAGTTGAATGGCAATGATCTTAAAAGTCGCATAGACAAACATGTCGGAGATGAATCGACAAACGAACAAATATTTTGAAATATGAATGGGAAAACAACTTGTAAATGAGAATGATCAAACACTGATATAGTAGGAGTCAAACATGTACACCCATTCCCCACTCCCCCCGTGGTTGCCAGGCCAGGACCCACACAGTGAGCGATGAAAAGAATAGGGCCATTGCTATTTATCACGCATGTCGTAAAGATGGCACAGTGGTTAGTGAACTGAACTACAAAGGACAAGAGGTCGAGTTCGATCCTGATCGACGGCTTTCAAGTTCACCCGGCCTTAAATAGGTACCGGATTATTTTTCTGGGAAGATAAAGCGGCACGGGCGTAATACCGATCACATTATCCCACAAATCATGTGTCGAAGGTGTGTAAAAATTATGGTCACTATATTCGCTATAAGCCACTTGGCGTGACGGGTTACTTTATTATTTATTTTTTTTTTTTACTATGTTGTTTACTATGTTTTTTACTATCTTTTGTAATTCTTGTAGTGGCCCATATAATTTTGTCTGTAGTGTTGTATCTATGGCTCAATGGATTTTCCTCAGTCTACTATATTCAGTACAGTCTTGAAGTATGTGTTCAGCAGTCTGGGGCGCCTGTCCACACGTACATGTAGTTGAGGTGCCGATCTTGAATTTTGTTAACATGTGACTGTGGAGTCGATTGTGTCTTGTTCTGAGGCGTATAATGATAACTTGTTCACATCTACTCATATTATGAAATGAATCCTGCAGATGTGGAAATTTTCTGGATTGTAGTGCCTGGAGTACTGATCTTGCATCTGTCAAAAACACTACAGGGTGTGGGCTAATATAACTGTTCAGCAGTTTTGCTCACCAACTTTATTGCTTGGAATTCTGCATCATAATTGTGACAATATTTCCCTGTTGCTATTTTATTCATGCACGGTGGATAGAAGATTGTGGAAGGACATGATCACATACGTCAACCGGTATGGCACATGATGATGATCATAATTTGACATTCTTAAACTTACCTCGTCTGGACTGGAGAAGTCTTCTGCTCGGTGATTAGTACATGTAGGCCAGATCTGTAAATCTTCACCAAGTTAGAAAATCAAACACCAGGACAGACTGTGTCAAACACCGGGGCAGACTATCAGCCATCGGGACAGACTATATCAACTACCAGGATAGACTGTATCAGCCATCGGGACAGACTATATCAACCACTAGGATAGACTGTATCAGCCATCGGGACAGACTATATCAACCACCAGGATAGACTGTATCAACCACCGGGACAGACTATATCAACCACCAGGATAGACTGTATCAACCACCGGGACAGACTATATCAACCACCAGGATAGACTGTATCAGCCATCGGGACAGACAGTATCAACCACTAGGATAGACTGTATCAGCCATCGGGACAGACTATATCAACCACCAGGATAGACTGTATCAGCCACTAGGATAGACTGTATCAGCCATCGGGACAGACAGTATCAACCACTAGGATAGACTGTATCAGCCATCGGGACAGACTGTATCAACCACCGGGACAGACTATATCAACCACCAGGATAGACTGTATCAGCCATCGGGACAGACTATATCAACCACCAGGATAGACTGTATCAGCCATCGGGACAGACTATATCAACCACCAGGATAGACTGTATCAGCCATCGGGACAGACTATATCAACCACCAGGATAGACTGTATCAACCACCGGGACAGACTATATCAACCACCAGGATAGACTGTATCAACCACCGGGACAGACTATATCAACCACCAGGATAGACTTTATCAGCCATCGGGACAGACAGTATCAACCACTAGGATAGACTGTATCAGCCATCGGGACAGACTGTATCAACCACCGGGACAGACAGTATCAACCACTAGGATAGACTGTATCAGCCATCGGGACAGACTATATTAACCACTAGGACAGACTGTATCAACCACCAGGACAGACTGTATCAACCACCAGGACAGACTGTGTCAACCAACGGGACAAACTGTGTCAACCAACGGGACAGACTATATCAACCACCAGGACAGACTGTGTCAACCAACGGGACAGACTGTGTCAACCAACGGGACAGACTATATCAACCACCAGGACAGACTGTGTCAACCAACGGGACAGACTGTGTCAACCAACGGGACAGACTGTATCAACCACCAGGACAGACTGTGTCAACCAACGGGACAGACTGTCAACAACGGGACAGACTATATCAACCACCAGGACAGACTGTATCAACCACCAGGACAGACTGTGTCAACCAACGGGACAGACTATATCAACCACCAGGACAGACTGTGTCAACCAACGGGACAGACTGTGTCAACCAACGGGACAGACTATATCAACCACCAGGACAGACTGTGTCAACCAACGGGACAGACTGTGTCAACCAACGGGACAGACTGTATCAACCACCAGGACAGACTGTGTCAACCAACGGGACAGACTGTCAACAACGGGACAGACTATATCAACCACCAGAACAGACTGTATCAACCACCAGGACAGACTGTGTCAATCACCGGGACAGACTGTGTCAATCACCAGGACAGACTGTGTCAACCAACGGGACAGACTGTGTCAACCAACGGGACAGACTGTGTCAACCAACGGGACAGACTATATCAACCACCAGGACAGACTGTATCAACCACCAGGACAGACTGTGTCAATCACCGGGACAGACTGTGTCAACCACCAGGACAGACTGTGTCAACCACCAGGACAGACTGTGTCAATCACCGGGACAGACTGTGTCAACCACCAGGACAGACTGTGTCAATCACCGGGACAGACTGTGTCAACCACCAGGACAGACTGTGTCAATCACCGGGACAGACTATATCAACCACTTCTAACAGTCATTATCATGTGCCATATCGGTTGGCGTAGTCGATTATTTCCTTCCATAATATTGTATCCACAGTACATCATATCACTACTGTTGTTGACTGTTTTCCACACCATACTCCCAAGCTATCTAGTGTTTTCTCTTTGTCGCCCGCAATCTTTTTTCCTTGTATTTTGCCAGTTGTAACCAAGTACTCCAACTTTCCTCTACTCACGATGTGCTAGAAACATGTCTTTGTTTCTTTCTGATGTTTTTAGGAGCTCCACTTTTGTGTTGGCCTTTATGAGGATGACCTCATTAGTCTTTTTAGCTGTCGAGGATAATTTCAACATTCATCTGTGAAATCCCATCTTTGTGACCTCTAATCGTCTTTTCATTTGTTTGTCTACTGTCCATGATTTGCGTCCATAGGTCAGACTCAGCTCTATATGCACCGACGAACTCTCTTGCTCACAGCCACGCTAAATAAGCAGGCAATAAAACATAGAAAGGAACAAGTAAATGTCTAAGAAAACAAAAACCATAATCCAATAGCTGCTTTCCCATCCTGGAATATGACTTTGATGATTATAGTTGATGGTTTGTGCCAGGATAACCAGTCCTATCCGAACCCTACATTTCCTCTTCTCAGTGGCCCTAGAAATTGACTAACCAGTCTAAATGGATGGGAAAGGCAACACAATAAAAAAAAAAATAAATAAATAAAGAGCCCCCGTCACGCCAAGTGGCGTATAGGGAATATGGTGTTAGTGACCATACATTTTACAGAACTTCAGCACATGGTTTTTGGGGTAATGTGGTCGATATTACGCCCGTGGCCGCTTTACTTTCCCAGAACAAATCCGGTACCCATTTAAGGCTGGGTGAACCCGGAAGCCGTCAATCAGGATCGAACTCGCTCTTGTCCTTTGTAGTCCAGTTCACTAACCACTGAGCTAAGGCAACACAATACTCAGATAAAATTCTCCAGGTAGAGTTATGGTGTAATTTTTCCGCGATTAATTTTGGGGGAAGAGGTATATTTACAACACTCGGAAAAAAACAACATAAACAATAAATAACAACAACAAAAGCAGAACAATAGAAGGCCAAGCAGGATCGAACCTGTACTCCTCGGCACAGCCACGAGAAACCAATCACTAGAGCACACGGCCAACTTTATTTTTTTGTCTGAGTGCTGTAAACACACCTCTTCCCCTGAAATGAGTCGCTGATCTATCGCCTAACACGTTTATCTTCACAATAATATCCACTTATTTGTCTCCTGTTGTCCGTTAGTGGTAGGCTAGACAAACAATTCGGTCACACTTGCAGGGGAAAAAGGTGGGGGGGGGGGGGGGGGTTTCTGTGTTTGACGTCACGATTGCATAAACTACAGAAGAGGTTTTAAAGAGCGGAAACATAATACAGACGTATTCGTGCCCCCCCCCCCCACCCACCACTTTTTCCTTTCACGAGGATTTAAAAAAAAAAAACCGACGACAATCATTGTCTCCTTACTTCCCGAGCTATCACGGTTTTGTCCAATTTCTACCTCAACCAGTTTAGTCTCTACCTAAATGTCCGTCCAGGTCAGAGAGTGCAATCTTTCCCTCTCCCTTACAGCATGTAATCTTTCCCTCTCCCTTACAGCATGTAATCTTCCCCTCTCCCTTACAGCATGTAATCTTCCCCTCTCCCTTACAGCATGTAATCTTTCCCTCTCCCTTACAGCATGTAATCTTTCCCTCTCCCTTACAGCATGTAATCTTCCCTCTCCCTTACAGCATGTAATCTTTCCCTCTCCCTTACAGCATGTAATCTTTCCCTCTCCCTTACATCATGTAATCTTTCCCTCTCCCTTACAGCATGTAATCTTTCCCTCTCCCTCTCCCTTACAGCATGTAATCTTCCCTTTCCCTTACAGCATGTAATCTTTCCCTCTCCCTTACAGCATGTAATCTTTCCCTCTCCCTTACATCATGTAATCTTTCCCTCTCCCTTACATCATGTAATCTTTCCCTCTCCCTCTCCCTTACAGCATGTAATCTTTCCCTTACAGCATGTAATCTTTCCCTCTCCCTTACAGCATGTAATCTTTCCCTCTCCCTTACAGCATGTAATCTTTCCCTTTCCCTTACATCATGTAATCTTTCCCTCTCCCTTACAGCATGTAATCTTTCCCTCTCCCTTACATCATGTAATCTTTCCCTTTCCTTACAGCATGTAATCTTTCCCTCTCCCTTACATCATGTAATCTTTCCCTTTCCCTTACAGCATGTAATCTTTCCCTCTCCCTTACATCATGTAATCTTTCCCTCTCCCTTACAGCATGTAATCTTTCCTCTCCCTCTCAGCGTGTAATCATTCCCTCTCGCTTACAGCGTGTAATCTTTCCCTCTCCCTTACAGCATGTAATCTTTCCCTCTCCCTTACAGCATGTAATCTTTCCCTCTCCCTTACAGCATGTAATCTTTCCCTCTCCCTCTCCCTTACAGCATGTAATCTTTCCCTTTCCCTTACAGCATGTAATCTTTCCCTCTCCCTTACAGCATGTAATCTTTCCCTCTCCCTTACATCATGTAATCTTTCCCTCTCCCTTACAGCATGTAATCTTTCCCTCTCCCTCACAGCATGTAATCTTTCCCTTTCCCTTACAGCATGTAATCTTTCCCTCTCCCTTACAGCATGTAATCTTTCCCTCTCCCTTACAGCATGTAATCTTTCCCTTTCCCTTACATCATGTAATCTTTCCCTCTCCCTTACAGCATGTAATCTTTCCCTCTCCCTTACATCATGTAATCTTTCCCTTTCCCTTACAGCATGTAATCTTTCCCTCTCCCTTACATCATGTAATCTTTCCCTTTCCCTTACAGCATGTAATCTTTCCCTCTCCCTTACAGCATGTAATCTTTCCCTCTCAGCGTGTAATTTTTCCCTCTCGCTTACAGCGTGTAATCTTTCCCTCTCCCTTACAGCATGTAATCTTTCCCTCTCCCTTACAGCATGTAATCTTTCCCTCTCCCTTACAGCATGTAATCTTTCCCTTTCCCTTACAGCATGAAATCTTTCCCTTTCCCTTACAGCATGCAATCTTTCCCTCTCCCTTACATCATGTAATCTTTCCCTCTCCCTTACAGCATGTAATCTTTCCCTCTCCCTCACAGCATGTAATCTTTCCCTTTCCCTTACAGCATGTAATCTTTCCCTCTCCCTTACATCATGTAATCTTTCCCTCTCCCTTACAGCATGTAATCTTTCCCTTTCCCTTACATCATGTAATCTTTCCCTCTCCCTTACAGCATGTAATCTTTCCCTCTCCCTCTCCCTTACAGCATGTAATCTTTCCCTCTCCCTTACAGCATGTAATCTTTCCCTCTCCCTTACAGCATGTAATCTTTCCCTCTCCCTTACAGCATGTAATCTTTCCCTCTCCCTTACATCATGTAATCTTCCCCTCTCCCTTACAGCGTGTAATCTTTCCCTCTCCCTTACAGCATGTAATCTTTCCCTCTCCCTTACAGCATGTAATCTTTCCCTCTCCCTTACAGCATGTAATCTTTCCCTCTCCCTTACAGCATGTAATCTTTCCCTCTCCCTTACAGCATGTAATCTTTCCCTCTCCCTTACAGCATGTAATCTTTCCCTCTCCCTTACAGCGTGTAATCTTTCCCTCTCCCTTACAGCGTGTAATCTTTCCCTCTCCCTTACAGTATGTAATCTTTCCCTCTCCCTTACAGCATGTAATCTTTCCCTCTCCCTTACAGCATGTAATCTTTCCCTCTCCCTTACAGCATGTAATCTTTCCCTCTCCCTTACAGCATGTAATCTTTCCCTCTCCCTTACAGCATGTAATCTTTCCCTCTCCCTTACAGCGTGTAATCTTTCCCTTTCCCTTACAGCATGTAATCTTTCCCTCTCCCTTACATCATGTAATCTTTCCCTCTCCCTTACAGCATGTAATCTTTCCCTCTCCCTTACATCATGTAATCTTTCCCTCTCCCTCACAGCATGTAATCTTTCCCTCTCCCTCTCAGCATGTAATCTTTCCCTCTCCCTTACATCATGTAATCTTTCCCTCTCCCTCTCAGCATGTAATCTTTCCCTCTCCCTTACAGCATGTAATCTTTCCCTCTCCCTTACAGCATGTAATCTTTCCCTCTCCCTTACAGCATGTAATCTTTCCCTCTCCCTTACATCATGTAATCTTTCCCTCTCCCTTACAGCATGTAATCTTTCCCTTTCCCTTATAGCATGTAATCTTTCCCTTTCCGCATGTAATCTTTCCCTCTCCCTTACATCATGTAATCTTTCCCTCTCCCTTACAGCATGTAATCTTTCCCTTTCCCTTACAGCATGTAATCTTTCCCTTTCCCTTACAGCATGTAATCTTCCCCTCTCCCTTACAGCATGTAATCTTTCCCTCTCCCTTACAGCATGTAATCTTTCCCTCTCCCTTACAGCATGTAATCTTTCCCTTTCCCTTACAGCATGTAATCTTTCCCTTTCCCTTACAGCATGTAATCTTTCCCTCTCTCTTACATCATGTAATCTTTCCCTTTCCCTTACAGCATGTAATCTTTCCCTCTCCCTTACATCATGTAATCTTTCCCTTTCCCTTACAGCATGTAATCTTTCCCTTTCCTTACAGCATGTAATCTTTCCCTCTCCCTTACATCATGTAATCTAGGTCCTATCTACAACTCCACTCTGTTACACTGGTCACAAACCATCATCATTAAGTACCATGCCTGTTGGTATAAGTGATCATGTCTCTCCACAACTTTCGATCTCGACAGTAATTTATCATTTGTGTTATTGACCTGCCATCTATTCTCTTAAGCTGTCTGGTATATTTTCTCTTTGCTTCCCTATATTTCTTCGTCCTTCAATTTTTCCAGTTCTCACAATATATTCCAGTTGTTCCTTTCTCAATGCATGACCAAAAAATAATTATTGTTTCTTCCTAATATTGGAAACTAGCTCTCTTTTGGCTTCTTTCAGAACGTTTCATTACTCTTCTTAGCTGTCTGTGATATTCTCAACACTCTTCTGTAAAACCACATTTGAACAGCCTCCAGTGATTTTCTTGTCTGTGGTCCTATTGTCCATGATTCACATCCATATGTTAAGACTGGCTCTACATGACATTTAAGAACTCTTTTTCTTGTTTCTATTGTCAAAAATGGATTGCATAGTATCTCCCTCATTTTTTTGGAAAGCTGCTTTTGCCTGAACCATTCTGCATCTCACCTCTGTTGTACATCTACCATCTGATGTTAACATTGTTCCCAGATATTTAAATTCATTTAACTGTTTTAATATTGTTCTACTTGCCTTATTGTGCATTGCAGTGATGTCTTTTTCTTTCTGTAAACAAGTACATAAACAATAAAGTGGACTCCGGAAAATAAAAAGTAGATCAAAAATCAAACTAACTCACTAAATAATACTTCATCACCATTTTAACAGTTGATGTACAAATTTGTAAAATCTCTAGAGAAAAAAAAAATTCAGAACCCTAAATCCTTACTTCTAGATGTAACAAAACACACACACGCAAGCACACACACACACAAAATTGTTTACACAAAAGTGTCAACTTTTGAATTATAGTTTACTTCCCTGTAAGTCATGAGTAAAAGAATAGGAATGGCAAAAAAGTAATTTTAATGTCATGAAGGACATACTAACATCAAAACAAATAACACCAGGGCTAAAACTAAGAATAGCTAAATGTTACATCTTCTCAATATTCCTATATGGTGCAGAAACATGGACATTAGACAAGAAAACAGAACAGAGAATTGAAGCCTTTGAAATGTGGATATGTAGAAGAATAGGTAGAATTGGATGGTAAAAAAAGAAAACAAACGATGAAGTCTTAAAACAACTAAAAATGAAAAGAGAACTACTAAGCACAATTCAAACAAGACAAATGTGATTTTGGGCCATGTTAAAAGACACAACAGCTTACTAAAAGTAATCCTGGAGGGGAAAATACAAGGTAACAGAGGCAGACGAAGACTAACATGGACGAGTAACATCAAAAGATGGACAAATCAGCCTATGACAACCTGCACCATCAAAGCAGGAGTTAAGCAGAATGGCGCTCCATGGTAGCCAACCTTCGTTGTGGAGAAGGCACTCGATGATGATGAAGTCATGAGTCTGAGATCAACTAAATGGTGCTAACTTCATAAACTTTAAAGAAAACATCAACTCACACATTTGAGACTACAACTGAAACAATATAACAACTACGATGCACAAGTGAACAACAAATACACAAGTCAGAACACAGTTTTGGTGCATACTTTAGTTTCAATAACTTATTCCCTGCCTGTGGGAAATACTTCCTGTACCATGGAATGAGTTCAAGACTAGTTCAGAAATAAGAGAAAATACTTCCTGTACCATGGAATGAGTTCAAGACTAGTTCAGAAATAAGAGAAAATACTTCCTGTACCATGGAATGAGTTCAAGACTAGTTCAGAAATAAGAGAAAATACTTCTTGTACCATGGAATGAGTTCAAGACTAGTTCAGAAATAAGAGAAAATACTTCCTGTACCATGGAATGAGTTCAAGACTAGTTCAGAAATAAGAGAAAATACTTCCTGTACCATGGAATGAGTTCAAGACTAGTTCAGAAATAAGAGAAATGACAAAGTATCCAAAAATATCAGCTATAATCAAGAGGTTGAAACATCAAATATGCTGGCCATTTGATGAGAAGAGACAAGAAAAGAATATTGAAGCACACCCTCAAATGGGAGCCAGATGGTAAAAGAAAAAAGGCAGACATAGAGAAACATTAAAAAGAACATTAATGCAAGAGGCAACTACAGCAGGCATCAACTCTCTCACCAAGATTGAATAACTCGCACAGGGGAGAGCCATGGGATGAGATACATTGCAGGTCCTGTGCAAGGTCTGACAGTTGAAAGATCACCAGACACAAGAGTCTAGAATTTCTGCCCTATATACCTTATTTGACTCAAAAGGACAATATACAGACAGACAGAACAGGGCAGACAGACAGACAGAACAGGGCAGACAGACAGATAGATAGAATTTATTTCAGATGCTGATTGTTGAACACATTCATTCAAAAAACAAACATGGCACCACTCACAAAACAGTTACAGAACTCATTTGTAATATTTTGAGCACTTTTGCGTCTGTTTTCTGTATGTAAAAAAAAAAGTAAAGAGCTCTGTCATACCAAGTTATCATATAGGGAATTTTTATAGACCTTCGGCACATGATTTTTGTGGTAATGTGGTCGGTATTACACCCATGCCACTTTACTTTCACAGAAAAAAAAAAATCAGGTACCCATTTAAGGGTGGGTGAACCCGGAAGCTGTTAATCAGAATCGAACCTGACCTCTTGTCCTTTGTTTTTCTGTATGTACTTTCTTATTTCTTTTTAAACTGCTAGTTTGGAAAAACAAAACGTTTACCACAGACAACCCATTTGAATGGTATTGTCTCTGAATGTTTATTTTTGTCATTTTAAATGACCACAATGAATAAAATGTGTTAAATACATAATATTGTATTGCTTTTCTCCTGTAGTGTTTTCTTATATCATGTTAGTGTAGGTTGGGACCTTGACACCAGCACCTAACCTGAAAGTGGTCAGAGACCACAGTCAAAGCTGACTGGTTTCATCAGGGTCAAAAGTAATATTTGACCAAGATCCTAGCCTACTTTCATGCAGTACCTCTGGAAACAGATGAACAAAAGTAATAATTGACCAAGATCCTAGTCTACTTTCATGCAGTACCTCTGGAAACAGATGAACAAAAGTAATATTTGACCAAGATCCCAGCCTACTTTCATGCAGTACCTCTGGAAACAGATGAACAAAAGTAATAGTTGACCAAGATCCTAGCCTACTTTCATGCAGTACCTCTGGAAACAGATGAACAAAAGTAATAGTTGACCAAGATCCTAGCCTACTTTCATGCAGTACCTCTGGAAACAGATGAACAAAAGTAATAGTTGACCAAGATCCCAGCCTACTTTCATGCAGTACCTCTGGAAACAGATGAACAAAAGTAATAGTTGACCAAGATCCTAGCCTACTTTCATGCAGTACCTCTGGAAACAGATGAACAAAAGTAATAGTTGACCAAGATCCCAGCCTACTTTCATGCAGTACCTCTGGAAACAGATGAACAAAAGTAATAGTTGACCAAGATCCCAGCCTACTTTCATGCAGTACCTCTGGAAACAGATGAACAAAAGTAATAGTTGACCAAGATCCCAGCCTACTTTCATGCAGTACCTCTGGAAACAGATGAACAAAAGTAATAGTTGACCAAGATCCCAGCCTACTTTCATGCAGTACCCCTGGAAACAGATGAACAAAAGTAATAGTTGACCAAGACCCCAGCCTACTTTCATGCAGTACCCCTGGAAACAGATGAACAAAAGTAATAGTTGACCAAGATCCCAGCCTACGTTCATGCAGTACCCCTGGAAACAGATGAACAAAAGTAATAGTTGACCAAGATCCCAGCCTACTTTCATGCAGTACCCCTGGAAACAGATGAACAAAAGTAATAGTTGACCAAGATCCTAGCCTACTTTCATGCAGTACCTCTGGAAACAGATGAACAAAAGTAATAGTTGACCAAGATCCCAGCCTACTTTCATGCAGTACCTCTGGAAACAGATGAACAAAAGTAATAGTTGACCAAGATCCTAGCCTACTTTCATGCAGTACCCCTGGAAACAGATGAACAAAAGTAATAGTTGACCTAGATCCTAGCCTACGTTCATGCAGTACCCCTGGAACCAGATTAACCATCCTGGCCAAGTGAGAAGGAATCAAAGAAGGGAGACAATCAAGTTTCTGGTTTGGTTTATAGAATTGCTTTCAGATCCTTTAAGATGATCCATTCGTAAATCTAGTCATTTTTATGTCTTCAAATAACGGGCACAATAAGGAATGAATTCACTATACATTCCAAGGGATGATGATCTAGAGATAAGATATCAGTTCCTAGTCATGAAGGTCACAGATTCAAATCCCAACACAAGCGGTGGAATTTTTCTCTTTCAATCCATGGTTTCACCATCCTTTAGTCTTTGGGTAATGAGATCTGATTCCTAGCCCTCTCTTATATGGGGGGAGGGGAGGGGGAGGGGGGGGGAGGTTCCGTGTGTACACCAAAGAACACTTACCAGCTAAAAGTAGAAACTAGGAGGCCAAAAAATGACCACAGCGCTGGCAAAAAATGTTAAATTAGAAATTTACCCCCATGCTGAAGTCGGTAGTGTCAGGCTGAAAGATACAAATTTCATGGCTGTAAGGAAACTTTTGACACAATACATCCACACCCACTCAACGGATGAACACTAAGATGAAGAATACACATCAACAAACACATCATAATATTAAGATCTTTTTCAGCATGTTTCTTTTGTAGGTTTTGGTGGCATTATATTACAGAAATACTTCACATTACATCAGCATGGCTTACATTCTGTATGCAAAACTGAAACCAGACTATGAGCACACACGTGAAACAGCAGAACATCACCGGTTTGACTGTCAAAAGCTCACTGATATCAGGGCCAAAGAGCGTCAGTTACAGGTGTAGAATCCGAAACAACAAGCCCGACTACAAAAAAGAAAAGAAAGCCAAGTGTAAATGCATAAAAGGCACTGTAAAGGGGGACAAACTCACACATTTCTGCAGTAATAAAAGCATGGTCAATATATGTACACTCTATCCACATTAAGTAATCAACAAAATAGCATGAATTTACTAGAAAGGAGTGATAGAAACCGGTAGAAACAACAGTGATAGAAACAACTGCTAGAAACTGGATAGAAACAGCAGTGACAGAAATAACAGTGATAGAAACTGGACAGAAACAAGTATTAGAAACAATAGTGATAGAAACAATAGTGATAGAAACTGGATAGAAAGCAACAGTGACAGAAACAACACTGATAGAAACTGGACAGAAACAAGTATTAGAAATAACAGTGATAGAAACAAGTATTAGAAATAACAGTAATAGAAATTGGATAGAAACAGCAGTGACAGAAACAACAGTGATAGAAACTGGATAGAAAAAAACAGTGACAGAAACAACAGTGATAGAAACAACAGGTGAAGGCACTCATTGGTGGAGTAAAAGTGAGAAGCAGAGCAGATGCAGGAAGTGACCATCGTATAGAACTAAATAGAAAAAAAAATCAAACACTGGTTCAAATATAATAGGACAGAACAAAATAGACAATAAACTTTCTTCCTTCTTTTTTCACTTCCCCTTGTACCCATTTGGGTGCCGAGAGAGATGTAAACGAGAATGTTAAGAAAGTAAGGAAATAAGGGGTGTAGAGACGGTGTGGAGAAAGTTGAGAGAAACACCGTATGTGAGGGGAAGTGACATTCCCGAGAAGTTTAAGTGAACTGTTTTTGAGTGAGTAGAGAGGAGAGTCTTGTGATTGTGGAGACAGGTGGCAAACACAGGGAAGTGAGTAGACTGGGGAAAGGTGGAGGTGAAATAGAAGAGATGACGTTAGGAGAATCCATTGGAAGGGAAATTAAGAAAGTGGTTGTTGATTGGCTAAGGAGCTAGAGATTTAAGAGCCTGTAGAGAGTTTGAGAGGTCACTTTTCTAAGAGAGAAGACTCACATGTAAAACTAGAGAGTAGCTGAGTGGTCATGCCATGAGGGTGTAAGACCCAGTTAGTAGTAGTTGGGCACATGCTCTGTGATTAGAGAGAAATAGTTAAGTGGAACATTCTAGCAGAGAAGCTCGCATGAAAAATGAGAAAGATAGCATTATGGGAGACATGTCAGAGACTATATAGTAACAGTAAATTGAGCCTGGTTATCAGGAAGACTCAGAGGGCTCTAGAAGTCAGATACCCTAGAAGAGAGCTCTCATGAGGAGAGCAGCATTGAGGCTGTTGTAGAAACACTTTTCAAGAAGAGGTTGAGCGCAGTATAACCAGCCAACATTCTTAAGAGGAGAAGCAGTGGTGTGCGTAAGGATAATGCAGTGTATAGTGAGTTCCAGAACCATGTGTACTTAGTTTTACTTGGAGACCTGAGCGGGAATGTTTAACCGCTGGGTTCTTTATTGTTAAGGATTTGTTATAGTGGACTCCATCAATAAAGTCTTAAGATATTTTATTCAGAGAGACTTATGTGTACCATGAAACATGTGTATCCAAGCCTGAGAGAAGTAAAAACTGAAACAGCGCGAAGTACTGAAGTCATAATAGGTTTCACTAACGACTGAGGATATATATGCTGTGGCGACAGACGAAGCTGAGGTTGTGTGCGGGGGAGAGCCAGAGATTCAACAACGACCCACACCAGAAACATCAGGCAAGAGTCGAGTAAACAAGTGCTGTTACCCACACTGTACAAGCCTGTTTAAGTTGTGTTGATGTTGACAGTATCGGACCGGTGTTACACTTTTACGCTGCCAAACAGCTGTCAAGCGCCAAGAGACCAATGCACAATGAAGATACACCACGATAGTAACAACATTCATCCACCTCATAGAAAGAACTTATTCACAGATACAAGAAAGAACTTATTCACAGATACAAGAAAGAACTTATTCACAGATACAAAGTTCTGGTTCTTGCCCTTTTGGCAGCTTCACTCATTGTCAAATGATGTTGTAATGTTTCCTTGCTGCCTGTTCATCTTACTCTGGGTCTGCCTCTTGCTCTTCTCTCCTCTTTTAATATATGCTTTGTATGATAAGGAATCACACGGCATTCCTTCTACATGGGTAAACCAGTTTATTTCTTGTTTCTATATGCAACTTAGGATTGGCTCAATGTCTCTTGTAATGTCTTTTCTGATTCTGTCTTTTCTAGTTACTCCAAGTGCTTTTCTCAGACATCACATCTCTGTGGTGGCAGCTTTCTTTTGTGCTTAGATATAAGTGACATTGTTTGGCAATGGCAGCACAATGTTGGAATGACTATACTCTGTATAGGTATTGTTTTGTGTTGAAGTATAGGGGATATCTGTCAAAACATTTTATTTGTCTTATTGCATCATATATCTATTTCTTTATTGATTTTACCATCTCCACAGAATGTTGTTCCCAGGTATTTAAAATTGGTTACTTGTTTTATAACTTGGTGCTCTACAGCTATGTTTAGTGTTTTCTTTTATCTTCCTATTGATATAACTTTTTGTTTTTTTTTGTACTTATTTTCAGTACTTATTTTCATGTTATTCTACGTTCTTTATTCAAGGACAGTAGATGTTGAAGTTCTGTTTCTTTGAAAACTATTAGTGGATAAACTGAAATGGTTCTTATAACACATTACCAAGAACATCAGCATGAAACTATCAGTCAGAATGAGTTCAATGCTGAAGATATAAACTAGAAATGTGAAAATATCTCACCCATATACAGAGGGAACAGAAAAACATATCTTGGGTTTTATGAGAGAAACAAATTATGAACACAGAAATACCAAAGACTACAGAGAAAAGAAAACAAATCAAACAATAATTCTTCTTCTTCTTTCCTTCCTCATTTGCCTTTCAGCGTCGAGGGGAGATATAATTTGCGGTCTTTTGCTCTTCTGTTCACCTCTGCTGCTGTTATGTTTCATAGTGCTTCTAATATTCCATCAATCCATCTTTTTTGTGGTCGACCCTTGGGTCTGGTGTTCTCACAATGTTTGTTGAAGGCTTATTAATTAATTAAACAATAATTAATGGAAGTATATTCCCCGAGGTGAAAAGGCCAACACATATAACAGTACTGGCAACTTAGTGTAAAGAAATAAATATATGACTGGAAACAAATAAAAGTTTAATTATGGAAAAATTTGCAAACCAACCAGAAGAGCAAGAATAAACATGGCACAGTACTTGCAACTTGCACTCAACATTAATCATCAGAAGAAAATAAATGGCAAAAATTACTAAAGTTAAGAGACAATGGAGGAGCACTTAATGCCACAGAAAAAGGACACAAACAATGGAATAATCTAAACAATTTGAGAAAAAAAACTCTCATTAAGAAACTGTAACAGATTTCACAACATTCTAAAGAGACTGAAAGAACATTAATACAAACACTTCTCAGAAAGAAGAGATCAAACCATCAATGCCATGAGGGGATATAAATTTGACAGCCTAAATGCAGAATTCTTTAATGCAATCCTAGCTTTGGCAACTGGATTTCTGAAACAACTTTTCTTGGAAATCTGGCAAAGACAATAAGACAGAAATAAAATAAAGGATTAATAAAAAGTAGCCAAAAAGAGATTTTCCAAACTGCAATAATTGGAGAGGAATTTTTACTGTATGTATTTTTACTGTATGTATTACATTCTAAATGCCCTCAGGGACACCGGATAGGAAAATATGTCAAAAACTGACAGTCAAACTGCAACCATGAACAGACTGCATGAATATCATGTCAAGATGGGAGAGGCCAGACGAAAGCATTATGCAGAAATCCAAAGATGACTTGTCAACCAACACAAAACTGGTTGCGCTTCCATTGTGTCCCAAGACGGTGGTGTCTTTTTGCCGGTTCGTTGCCAAGGAAGTGTAATTTCATTGATGTGGGCTTTTCAATGAAGAAAATAAAAAGTTCACACTGTATCCATGTGCCAAAGAGCTGACTGACTGGCCAGTCTATAACATGAAAATGGGTTTTGGACTGTGTGAGTGCAATGAGTCTATACCATCCACTGCATCAACTTTCAGTGACAAATTTATTACAGAACTGGAGTCATCAGTTGCTAGACACTGCAGGAATTGCTGAGGAGGGGATCTGTGCATCTATGGACATGTTGGGAGTGCAATGATGATGACCCACAAATAACTCAATACTGGTGTCATTAGTCATTATACATTGAGTGTTACACTTATGAGGAGATCTGTGCATCTATAGACATGTTGGGAGTGATGATGGCCCGCAAATAACTCAATACTGGTGTCATTAGTCATTTATACATTGAGTGTTACACTTATGAGGAGATCTGAGCACATATTGACTTGTCTGATGTGTAACGAGGGTGACCTGTCGATTAAACTAAACTCTTGTATGAGTTTTTTTGTGAATTTTTAGAGTGCTATTCACAGCAAATCTTGTATCACACAAATCACATTTGTAAGGCTTCTCTCCTGTATGTATTCTCTTGTGTTTTATTAGATTATCACTCACAGCAAAACTTTTCCCACACATCTCACATTTGTAAGGCTTCTCTCCTGTATGTATTCTCTTGTGTTTTATTAGACTATCACCCATAGCAAAATTTTTCCCACACATCTCACATTTGTAAGGCTTCTCTCCTGTATGTGTTCTCTTATGTTTTATTAAAGTTCCATGGTCAGCAAATCCTGCACCACATATATCACATTTATAAGGCTTCTCTCCTGTATGTGTTCTCTTGTGTATCTTAAGGTGTCCACTCTGAGCAAAACATGTACCACATACTTCACAGTTGTAAGGTTTCTCTCCTGTATGTATTCTCTTGTGTTTTATTAGGTAACCATTCTCAACAAAACATGCACCACACAAATCACATTTGTAAGGCTTCTCTCCTGAATGAGCTCTCTTGTGTCTTTTCAAAGTGCTATTCACAGTAAATTCTGCACCACACAGATCACATTTGTAAGGCTTCTCTCCTGTATGTTTTCTCTTATGGCATATTAAACTTTCATTATAAGCAAAACCTTCTCCACACACATCGCATTTGTAAGGCTTCTCTCCAGTATGTGATTTTTTGTGTAAATTTAGAGAACTATTCACTGCAAATCCTGCATCACAAAGTTCACATTTGTAAGGTTTCACTCCTGTATGTGTTCTCTCATGTTTTTTAAGAGATCCACTCTGGGAAAAACATGCACCACACATTTCACATTTGTAAGGCTTCTCTCCTGTATGTGTTCTCTTGTGTTTTATTAAAGTTCCATGGTCAGAAAATCCTGCACCACATAAATCACATTTGTAAGGCTTTTCTCCTGTATGTGATCTCTTGTGTATTTTAAGATGTCCACGCTGAGCAAAACATGTACCACACACTTCACATTTGTGAGGCTTCACTCCTGAATGTGTTTTCTCATGTCTTTTAAGAAGTCCACTGCGAGCAAAACTTGCATCACATACATCACATTTGTAAGGTTTCTCTTCTGTATGTGTTCCTTTATGTGATATTAGATCTGCATTCTGAACATCATCACTTAGAGCCTCATAAACAAGTGACTGAAATACCATCTCCCTTCTTGGCATTTGTCTGGGTTTAATGTTAGTTACTAGATCACTGGGTTTGGTTTCTTGACAGGAGCCTTCACCTTGACCTACCTGAAAACAGACAGATGCTAAAATATGAAAGTAAATCATGATTCAAATTAAATGTCAATGTGGCTTTTTCTTTTGACACAAAATTACATTTGATTTTGTTCTGTAATCATCTGGTCAGTTGTATGGCAGCTGTGTGTAATAATTAACATCTGTGTGTAATAATTAACACCTGTGTGTAATAATTAACATCTGTGTGTAGTAACCAGCATCTGTGTGTAATGACTAGCATCTGTGTGTAATAACTAACATATGTGTGTAATAACTAGCATATGTGTGTAATAACTAACATCTGTGTGTAATAACTAGCATATGTGTGTAATAACTAGCATATGTGTGTAACAGCTAACAAGTACGACTGTATCAAATGTGCAGTCTTGTGACTATAAATAAAACATTTATGTTTGACAATATTGGCAACAGTCTCTTCATGGTTCAAGTCTTATCACCACTCATTGTCCTATTTCATGATGGATGGGTAAGAACAACATCATGAAACAAGATGAGCTGGTCACATGGTCAGTACTCATTGTCCTATTTCATGATGGATGGGTAAGAACAACATCATGAAACAAGATGAGCTGGTCACATGGTCAGTACTCATTGTCCTATTTCATGATGGATGGGTAAGAACAACATCATGAAACAAGATGAGCTGGTCACATGGTCAGTACTCATTGTCCTATTTCATGATGGATGGGTAAGAACAACATCATGACACAAGATGAGCTGGTCATATTGTCAGTACTCATTGTCCTATTTCATGATGGATAGGTAAGAACAACATCATGACACAAGATGAGCTGGTCACATGGTCAGTACTCATTGTCCTATTTCATGATGGATGGGTAAGAACAACATCATGACACAAGATGAGCTGGTCACATGGTCAGTACTCATTGTCCTATTTCATGATGGATGGGTAAGAACAACATCATGACACAAGATGAGCTGGTCACATGGTCAGTACTCATTGTCCTATTTCATGATGGATGGGTAAGAACAACATTATGACACAAGATGAGCTGGTCACATAGTCAGTACTCATTGTCCTATTTCATGATGGATGGGTAAGAACAACATCATGACACAAGATGAGCTGGTCACATGGTCAGTACTCATTGTCCTATTTCATGATGGATGGGTAAGAACAACATCATGACACAAGATGAGCTGGTCACATGGTCAGTACTCATTGTCCTATTTCATGATGGATGGGTAAGAACAACATCATGAAACAAGATGAGCTGGTCACATGGTCAGTACTCATTGTCCTATTTCGTGATGGATGGGTAAGAACATAATCATGACACAAGATGAGCTGGTCACATGGTCAGTACTCATTGTCCTATTTCATGATGGATGGGTAAGAACATAATCATGACACAAGATGAGCTGGTCACATGGTCAGTACTCATTGTCCTATTTCATGATGGATGGGTAAGAACAACATTATGACACAAGATGAGCTGGTCACATAGTCAGCACTCATTGTCCTATTTCATGATGGATGGGTAAGAACAACATCATGACACAAGATGAGCTGGTCACATGGTCAGTACTCATTGTCCTATTTCATGATGGATGGGTAAGAACAACATTATGACACAAGATGAGCTGGTCACATGGTCAGTACTCATATGCGTCCTTGTTTTATCAATAAACCTGAGCCATGACTGACACACTCCATCTTCGGCAGGGTGGATCTTGGTTTGACATAGTAGTATACCTTCTTGTAGGGTGGATGCCGATCAAGGTTGTTTTGACTCATCCTGCCTGTTTTTTCTGTCTGGGTGTTTTCCTATTGCCTTTCCTTCTCTCGATGATTAGGTGACTGTTGAAGCTGTGCAAACATAACATCCCTCTTGTTCATGGTAATTTGAAATGAGTGACTACCTTAGATATTATATATATTAGCAATACAGTCAACAACAGAACTGATATGATGCACTGTGGATAGAAGATTGTGGAAGGACATGATCACCTATGCCAACCAGTATGGCACATGATGATGACTATGTCCTTAATTTTTACAGTTTTATTGTTCAAATTGTTTTAGGCTATCTATTAATCTATTTTGTGTGCTTCTTCCAACAATATGAGTAGCAAAGATGGCAGTGTATGTGGCACAAGGTGTGAAACAGCAATCAGTGGGAAACAGAATTATCACATACAGACATAGGTGCAGGAACAGTGTAAAGACATTAAATGAAACTGAACCAATTATAGGAATAAAACAGCAGGCTGGGTGGTCTAGAGGCAAGACATTATTCTCTGGGCAAAAAGGTCATGGGTTTGAATGCATTGAAATGTACTCATTATTTGTTTCATAAAACCCAAGATATGTTTTTTCTGCTCCCTCTGTATATGGGTGATATTTCTCGTGTATTGTCACACTCAACAGGAAAAGTAGGGAACAGAACCTGGTCGTGGTTAATGCTGAGGTCAACGGTCTCATGTGCGATAACACCGATGAGAAAGATGCAGTCATCTATACAGATGGATCTGTAATACAACACCAAAGAACTGCATGGGCATTTACAGCATGCTCAGCAGGCAGAATAGTCAAAGAAGACAGTGGTGCATACGTCATGACCACGAGTAGCATGACAATGGAGTTGATGACAGTGACCAAGGCATTCAAATGGTTAGAGTCACAAGACTACGCCCACGCATGTATACTGAGTGATTCGATGAGCATGATAAAAAAAGTGGAGGCGGGCTCTGTACACATGCAATGGGTAAAGTCATTGCAGAAGTCCAAAATATGTAAGGTCACCTTTGTCTATGTCTCTGAACATGCTGAAGTACAGGGAAATGAAAGAGTGGACATGTTGGCTAGCTGCGCTGTCATTGAGGACGGGCAACCAATGGATCGAGCAGACATCATCAATGCCCTCCGAGATGTGGGAAGAGCACAGGACTTCGACAAACACAGATCCACATCACTTCTTCGGATGATGGAAATGGGAGTTAAGATGGGCACAGCCAGAAATGAGAAACTTAGTGGCCGTGTAAGAAGACTTATCAACCAACATAGAACTGGAGTTGTTAGTCGCTGGACACTGCGGGATCTGAGCACCTATGGACATGTTTGGAGTGCGATGATGATGACCTGCAAATAACTCATAACTCAATGGGTGATATTTTCACATTTCTAGTTGATATCTTCGGCATTGAATTACATATAAATGGCAGTGGACATTTTTCTCTTCAAATCCATGGTTTTCTTTGTGATTTTACCTTCCATCTGATCTGAACCTGTTGCCCTTGTTCTGGGGTTGGTGCTGTACCTCTAGACCATCTAGTCCTCTGTGTAGTTATGGCTTTTGGGCATCAACATAATCTACTATACTTCTATATATAGATCTTATACTACAGGCTTTTTATACCAAACAATTAACTCACTTTATAATCACATTCTTGTTTGAAATTGTCAACCGGTATCAGGCTCTGGGTTTCCATATTTCTGTCAGTCTGAGAATTAAAGAGTAAGGTTCCATGATAGCAGCAGGAAATACTGGAACAATGAGACAAGTGATGAATACAATGAACACAAATGTAACTAAAAAGTAAGTACCTGTAACATTTGAATCTGTACCATTTTTGTGTCCATTACCCACAGCAGTTTGTTTTCATCTCAAAATGGCAATTTAGTTCAAAACTTGGAAAAATAGTTGTATTTATTGATGAAGATGTCATGAGTTTAGTACATTCCATTCATTCTTAAAATTGATATCTCATGGAAGTGGTTTTAATGGACAGAACACACAAAAACATAATTATCTGTAGCTATAGTAAATATTTATTTACAAAGTCAGTTTCATTCACCATTGGTCCTTATTCTGGATCTTCTTTCCTTACTCATTTGCCTTTCAGCGTTAAGGAGAGATATAATTTGCAGTCTTTTGCTCTTCTATTCGCCCTCTGCTGCTGTTATGTTTCCTAGTGTTTCTAATATTCCATTAATCTATATTTTTCATAGTCAGCATTTGGGTCTGGTGTTCTTGCATCATTTATAGAAGGCTCGTTGAGTTGTGTTTTGATCTTTCTGCTTTGTCATGTGTTTATTCTGAATGAGCTTCCAAACCTCTGTAAGGGAATTGATGAATGTTGTCTTTGTCCATTTTATCAGTGTTCTCATTGTCTTTCAAGGTTGATATCTTTTAATTGCTCCTGTTGTTTCCCATTTGAGAGCTCTATTTGTGATTCTTTAATTATTTCTTCTCATTACATAGACATTATATGCTCAGTAAAGGTCAAATTTGGTCAATCAAGCAGAAGATGGCCACAGACCAAGAAAAATCATGAGATTCTGTTGTTACCTGACAAAACTACAAGGCATGAGGTGAAGCTGTTCTATTTTTTTTTCTTCCTCTCTTTGTGTGGCCCTTTGCCAATGCCAAGGAGAGAAGTCACAGATAAAGATAATGTTGTTTCTATTTCATTATGACATTCATGTCTGAGAATTTATTATCAAAACTGTTGTCAGCCTGGGTTAATAGTCACTGAGAGTAAGAAAAAATGTCACACAGAAAACAATAAAAAACAATAATAGTAAGTTATTACAAATGTAAATGTCTTAGACATTATGCATAACAGGAAATAGTCTCAGCGATAAGAGCAGAAATGAAGAACTGAGAAAATGGTTAGCAATAATTTGCACAATACAAAACATAAGGAAGCAACAGACAAAATGGTTTAACCATGTGATAAGACAGAAAAATCAAAACACAACACAAAAAGCCTTCAATAAAAGTGTGAGAACACCAAACCCATGAGCCAACCATGAAAAATATGGATTGAAGGAATATTAGAAACACTAGGAAACATAACAACAAAGAGAAGTCAACAGAAGAGTAAAAGATTGCAAGTTATATCTCTCCTTAATGTTGACAAGCAAAATGGGAAGGAAAGGAGAAGAATAATAAAAATGTATTCCTAATGTCTTGTGTGTCAGTTCAGTTAATTAAGTTGTATATATCACCTAATCTGTTACTAAGTGCTTTTAAAACTAACCAATCAACTCACTTTATCATCTGGTTCCTGCTTTATATTCCAACTCAGTATCAAATTCTTGGTTTCCATATTTATGACTGTCAGAGAATCCAATTTAATGTTCAATTATTAATCAGAGACTGTAGTTATCAGGCACAAATACATGGAAAAATAGAAGACCTACAT
This sequence comes from Megaustenia siamemsis, assembly GCA_032433765.1. NCBI lineage: Eukaryota > Metazoa > Mollusca > Gastropoda > Stylommatophora > Ariophantidae > Megaustenia > Megaustenia siamemsis. The sequence goes on from JAVIAB010000159.1 coordinate 8,261,820, forward strand.
GAACACTTAAATAGGATCAACAGCACAGGCACAAAATACAACATGAAAATCAACGTCAACAAAACGGAAGTCATGAATATCGCAAAAGAGAAACCTAACATCAAAATAACTATAAACTAAAATAAGTAGCAGAATTTAAATACCTAGGAAGTCTAGTATCAAACAAGAATTCAAAAATGCAGAAATATAATCAACAAGAAAATAAATCTAGAGGCAAAATGAGCACCCTAAAATACAATCTTTATCCCATTGTTGTGTTACCAATGTTAGTCCTGGACCCTTGATGCAAGAACAATAAGAAAAATAACCTATATTCAAATGAAATGTGTTAGACAAATGACAGGAAACAGTCTGAGAGATAGATCAGAAATGAAGAACTGAGAAAAAAGCTAGGAATAGCCCACCAATAGAATATATAAAGAAACAACAGTTACAATGGTTTGGCCATGCGACAAGGCAGAAAGATCAAAAACCAACACAATGAGCTTTCAATAAACGTTGCAAGAACATTAGACCCAAGGGCTGACCATGAAAAAGATGGATTGATGGAATATTAGAAACATTAGAAAACATAACAGCAGCAGAAATGAACAGAAGAACAAAAGACTGCAAATTTGATCTCCCCCTCGATACTGAAAGGAAAATGAGGAAGAAAGAAGAAGAGAAGATTGAAGTTAAAAGCAAATAGCATGTATAATAAAATTTGCAGTTATAATATAACAATAAATGGAAATAAATATTAAATAGATTTCATTGATTGACAGATGCTTGTACAATTATTCATTAATTCAATTACATATGCACAATTATGTCTTATTTTATCTGTTAGTCACTCTTAGAGTTATGATAATAGTCTGTTAAAAAATATGGTGCTGGCCAGTGCTTCAAATTAAATGGCTTTCCTACTAGATCTAGAGGGTCAGGTACCCAATTTAGTGGCTAGAAATATTTTATCTCGCTAAGTGGGTATTCTGGATATACTGAAATCATTGGCCAGTGACTTTTACTGGTGTTTCCCTCCAAAAAAACATTATGCAAGAAAAGATTTTCACATCTCTAATATTCATTATCTGACTAAACTTCCAGTGACAAAAGAACCAAATAAGTTTTTACCATTGACTAGGCAGGGTTTCAGTTCATTTTATGTTCTAGTTCTTGGAAATCTTGATCACTTTTAGTTTCAGTTTCCAGTAAAAACTTCTTTCTGACATGCTATTTTCACTTTTTTTCTTGATCATTTTTCATCACATTTTCATGGACATAGGCATCTAGTGTAAATTGTGATTCAGACGTATGCTGTGATATTTCTAGGCTACAATAGTTTGTGTTATATGAAATTGTTAAGTGTATTAAATTGTTTCATTCAAAATATGAGGCTGCAATATCAACAATAATTTTGTAAAGAGTGTCTGAGTGAAGTACTGCTTAAAGATTGGATCTTTGAACTTCCAGAAAGTGCTGATAAAACTAAATATGGATTTTGTAAATGCGCTAAAATGAAGTTGCGGAAAAAAACTACATTAAATTTATCTGCCAACAGAAGAAGAAACTGACTTAAGAAAGCACTGTCTTTCTTATTAGGTTACATAAAGAGCTCTAACCAAGATTGCCTGATGACATAAAGGTGTGCTAAGATCAATGTCAATAATTTCTGTGTCTTGTGCTCTTCGTTGTCAAAGAACTATTGACATGATCGATGCCATTAAATAAATACAGCATCTCCAGTTCCATCAGACAAGATCACAGGAGAAAATGCAGTAGATAAATTTGTCAAGTGTAAAGAGGGAGAACACTCACACTGCTAGCGTAGTTAAATTGCTGCAGCATTATAGCTAGTTGAAATTAAAAAGACGCATCCAATGTCAAATCAAGAATTGGTTGACTTAATTTATAATTGCATTGTTCATTGTTCTTCCATGGTCTAATGGTGAAATTTTAGAAATATTTTGCTTGATGAACATCATAGATGGGAACAAATTTGGTAAATCAAGTAAATGTAATTCTCCCAATGAGGAAGGGAAATCTCAAGCCTGTTGTTAACAAATTCAAATGTTGCAAGTATTATTAATATAATTAACTGCCATATATATAATATGAGACTGGTTTTAATGAAAACAGGAACCGCAGCAGCCTACAACAAATGAATAATATGAGCAGCAAACAGTGAAACACAAGCCTATTTCTAAGACTAAAGACGATGCTCCAGAAGATATGCAATCTGCTAATTTGAGTGAGTAAAGTTAAAGTGAGTTATGCTAAATTATTTCAGTGATACAAAAATTAAAAAGATACATTATTATATTTTTTCATATCAAAATAATAATTGCCTGTTTCATAATAATAAAATTCCTAGGTATAAAAATCTCTAGATGGAGGGGTTGGGAAGGGTGGGGCAGAAAAAGAGGTCATCAACCACGAGATTCCTTCACTTCAACTGCCGTTGCCGCGGTTGCGTTGGTAACATTTCATTTTGGCAACGGCAACTACGACGACAGGGCAAGTGTCAAATTTAAGGCCACGGGAGTTTAACAAGTAAAGTCAGTTCTGAAAGTTCGTATAAAATAAAATGTAGCAGAGGTCATATTAATTCTCGCCGTGTGTTTAAAAGCAACAATGATCAGATTACAAACCCTTAGATAATCACAGAAGATGATCTTCTACTAATGGGATTATTCAAAGAGGAAATTTAGCGGAAATGACGTAATTTGTTATCGTGGTTGCCAGGTGACAATCATCAAAGAAGAAACAGACAAGCCAAACTTTTTGTTAAGTTCAGCTTTCTTCTGCTGATGAGTTTAATCAACAAAGTTTAATCAACCTGATGCAACAAAGCTTGTCAAATCATTGGAGAACTGTCACCACTATAGTCCAACAAGGAGATAACTCTAGAGGCAAAACGGGCACTCAGCAATACAGTCTTCATCCCAACGCTGTGCTACCACCAATGTCTGTCCTAGTCCATTTAATTAAGAATAAAAAGAAAAATAACCTCTACTGAGATGAAATGAATTAGACATATGACAGGAAACAGCATGAGAGATAAGATCAGAAATGATGAACTGAGAAAAATCTAGAAATAATTCCCGTCATATATAATCTATCTATCTATTGACCTTTCGAGCCGTAACCGGCCCATAGGGCGTAGACCAAGATACACCTCCTATATGAATTTTTTATTCTAGCAGTTTTCTTTTAAAGATATTTTATCAAATCTCGCCATCTGTCTCTGTTCTGTGCAAGCAGTTCTATCTCATTGAGGGAGCCGATTCCTGCTGCTCTTGCCTCTCTCATCAATGTTCTTCTCAGTGTCTCCCTGGTGTCTCAGTGTCATATATAATAGGAAACTCTTTATACAGAGCTTCGCAGTAGGAGACAATCTGAAATCCATCACCGGGCAAGTGTTTCGGCCCTTTTGCTTCTTGACACTAAGCGAGGTAGACAAGCCTTGGTCGTGACTCCCAGACGTTGATCTCCTACTGCATTGAACTTGAAGGCTTACAATATACTCTGCTTATAATAATTAGACTTATTCCGCGCAACACTTCAGATCGAATCTTCTGTCTATACTCGGTCGTATACAAATGTCTTAGCTGAAACCCAGCATCTTCGTGGCGGCAACAGTCTAATATAGCTAGTGCTTCCGGGACGTTCTTTATATATACTCACAAATACGCTGCTTTTGTATGCAATAATTAGGTGCAGTGAGGCGAATCGGTAGTTGATAGTAGGTGATAAAGCTGCATCAGGATCTTCACTCCTTTGAACTATCGGTACATAAAAATAGGGGAGTCGCTTGTGCACGGTAGATGATGTAACTACATATCACCTCATCGTCCAGGCCTCTAATATTCTTGAATTAAACTGACGATGTAATGTGACTTAAGTGGGAGTTAGGATCGGTCGATGTGTAAACTGAGTTAATCGCCTGAGATTCTGATTAATCTGGGATTGTTGACATGTCTCGGCTTCGCGAGAGCCAGTGTTATGCTCTTTCGACTGACTCAGCAATATACTTCATTGAATTTGTTCAAATTCACCTCCTATTCCCTACCCTCACTAGCAGATGGATGAGGCCGCGAGCCTTCTGCACCGACTCCCACAGCTGAAATTCTGACTTGGAATCCTAGCTGTCGAGATCCTTGCATTTTTCTGGTTTAAATATAAGCTGTTCCTCTATCCTGGATTCTAATGACACTGTGAGTTATATTAGGATGACATGGTTCATATTTGGTGTATAATGTGCAATGTATAGACGCATCTTACATCTTTTGATGTACTGTAGGTATTCCCTCACCATCGGGGGGTCAACAGCTATCTCCCAGTCGTCGGGTTATCTACCTCAACCTTCTTGGGCCATCCAAATCTGTTGTGATAACAACATTTCAGTCAGTGTCACTTGTTCATGCTACATTTGTGTTGAATGGCCAGTTCCGATGTTATTTTTACTGACTGCTTCGGTTTCAACAGCTGCTCGAGAATTTCAACGTGACAAAGGTCTAAGTTGCGTCTTCCAAATTATAGTGTCTGAGTACCGCATCCATTCCTCTGTTGTTGATGCCATTTTTAGAGAGCTAATTTCTAATATTTGGAAAAAGTAATCATCAATTTTTGGCCATGTAATGAGAAAGGAATAGCTGAAAGATATTTTGACAATTGGGAAATTTGAGACACGAAGATCGAAGATATAGAGGGAAGCAAGGAGAGAAGATACCAGGCAGTTTAAGAGAATGTCTGAAATCTTGAAAGGAGGCCAACAAAAGAAATGATAAATAACTGCCGAGATTGAAAGTTGTGGAGAGACATGATCACCTATGCCAGCAGGCATGGTACTTGATGATGATGAGACATGTTATGTTTAATATTGTGATATAAGACTTGTTCTGTCTTATTTAGTGACTCTTATAGACTTGTGTAGATGGAAAACTAGACAGAGAAATTGACATGAGAATACAAAAAGCAAATGCTGTCACATACCAGCTTTCACCATTGCTAAGACATCCAAACATTTCTATGCCAGCTAAACACCAAATGATAAATAGCATTTTCATACCAACTTTGTGCTATGAAAGTCAAACATGCACCCTTTCTAAATCACATTTAAGAAAAATCAATACATGTGAGATGCGATGCTTGAGAAAAGTAACAAACAACACAAGAAGAGATAGAATACCAAATGAAACCATAAGAAAAATGGTAGGAATAAAACCCTGCCAAGAATACATAGAACAACAACTTAAATGGTTTGGCCACCTGGTCAGAATGAATCCTCACCAATCACCATCAAGGGTGTTCTTCTCGAGAATGCATGGAAAAAGCCCAAGAGGAAGATCTAGAAGAAAATGGATAGATGCAGTGATAGAGATATGCAACAACAAAGGAAAATCACTAATTCAGACAGATCGAGCATCTCAAGTACGACAAATAATATAAATATAGACGCCTATTCGTTATCAGTGAAAAAGAGAAAAGAAGAATATAGGCTTGATTGTGCACAAACTTTTTATTTCAGGTTGTGATTAATTTTCTGTTTTGATCAGTTGATGCTACCTACAAGCAGCCCCAAATAATGTGACATGCTGATGAGATAGTGTTAATTATATTTATCTCAGCAAGTTTGTTATGTCTTGAAACTAAACATTCAAATAAAAAGGTAGTCACATGGACACAAATAAAGAGGTAGTCACATGGACACAAATAGAAAGTTAGTGACATGGACACCAATAGAAAGGTAGTCACATGGACACAAATAGAAAGTTATTGACATGGACACACATAGAAAGTTAGTGACATGGACACCAATAGAAAGTTATTGACATGGACACACATAGAAAGTTAGTGACATGGACACCAATAGAAAGTTAGTCACATGCACACCAATAGAAAGGTAGTCACATGGACACCAGTAGAAAGGTAGTCACATGGACACAAATAGAAAGGTAGTCACATGGACACAAATAAAAAGGTAGACACATGGACACAAATAAAGAGGTAGTCACATGGACACCAATAGAAACGTAGTCACATGGACACCAGTAGAAAGGTAGTCACATGGACACCAATAGAAAGGTAGTCACATGGACACAAAAAGAAAGTTAGTGACATGGACACCAATAGAAAGGTAGTCACATGGACACAAATAGAAAGGTAGTCACATGGACACAAAAAGAAAGTTAGTGACATGGACACCAATAGAAAGGTAGTAACATGGACACAAATAGAAAGGTAGTCACATGGACACAAAAAGAAAGTTAGTGACATGGACACCAATAGAAAGGTAGTCACATGGACACAAATAGAAAGTTAGTGACATGGACACAAATAGAAAGTTAGTGACATGGACACCAATAGAAAGGTAGTCACATGGACACAAATAGAAAGTTAGTCACATGGACACAAATAGAAAGTTAGTGACATGGAGACAAATAGAAAGTTAGTCACATGGACACAAATAGAAAGTTAGTGACATGGACACAAATATAAAGTTAGTCACATGGACACAAATAGAAAGTTAGTGACATGGACACACATATAAAGTTATTGACATGGGCACACATAGAAAGTTATTGACATGGACACAAATATAAAGTTATTGACATGGACACAAATATAAAGTTATTGACATGGAGACAAATATAAAGTTATTGACATGGGCACAAATAGAAAGTTAGTGACATGGACACAAATATAAAGTTAGTCACATCAACACAAATAGAAAGTTAGTGACATGGAGAAAAATAGAAAGTTAGTGACATGGACACAAATAGAAAGTTAGTCACATGGATACAAATAGAAAGTTAGTGACATGGACACAAATAGAAAGTTAGTCACATGGACACAAATAGAAAGTTAGTGACATGGACACAAATATAAAGTTAGTCTCATGGACACAAATAGAAAGTTAGTGACATGGAGACAAATATAAAGTTAGTCACATGGATACAAATAGAAAGTTAGTGACATGGACACAAATAGAAAGTTAGTTACATGGACACAAATAGAAAGTTAGTGACATGGACACAAATAGAAAGTTAGTGACATGGACACAAATAGAAAGTTAGTGACATGGAGACAAATAGAAAGTTAGTGACATGGAGACAAATAGAAAGTTAGTGACATGGAAACAAATAGAAAGTTAGTGACATGGACACACATATAAAGTTAGTGACGTGGACACAAATAGAAAGTTAGTGACATGGAGACAAATAGAAAGTTAGTGACATGGAGACAAATAGAAAGTTAGTGACATGGACACAAATAGAAAGTTAGTCACATGGACACAAATATAAAGTTAGTGACATGGACACAAATAGAAAGTTAGTGACATGGACACACATATAAAGTTAGTGACATGGACACAAATAGAAAGTTAGTCACATGGACACAAATAGAAAGTTAGTGACATGGGCACAAATAGAAAGTTAATGACATAGAGACAAATAGAAAGTTAGTCACATCTACACAAATAGAAAGTTAGTGACATGGACACAAATAGAAAGTTATTGAAATGGAGACAAATAGAAAGTTAGTGACTTGTGCACAAATAGAAAGTTAGTGACATGGACACAAATAGAAAGTTAGTCACATGGACACAAATAGAAGTTAGTCACATGGACACTAATAGAAGTTAGTCACATGGACACAAATAGAAGTTAGACACATGGACACAAATAGAAAGTTAGTGACATGGGCACAAATAGAAAGTTAGTGACATGGACACAAATAGAAAGTTAGTGACATGGAGACAAATAGAAAGTTAGTGACATGGACACAAATATAAAGTTAGTGACATGGACACAAACAGAAAGGTAGTGACATGGACACACATAGAAAGTTAGTTACATGGACACAAATATAAAGTTAGTCACATGGACACAAATATAAAGTTAGTGACATGGACACCAATAGAAAGTTAGTGACATGGACACAAATATAAAGTTAGTGACATGGACACAAATAGAAAGTTAGTGACATGGACACAATAGAAAGTTAGTGACATGGACACACATAGAAAGTTAGTGACATGGACACAAATAGAAAGTTAGTCACATGGACACAAATAGAAAGTTAGTCACATGGACACAAATATAAAGTTAGTTACATGGACACAAATATAAAGTTAGTGACATGGACACAAATAGAAAGTTAGTCACATGGACACAAATAGAAAGTTAGTGACATGGACACAAATAGAAAGTTAGTGACTTGGACACAAATAGAAAGTTAGTGGCATGGACACAAATAGAAAGTTAGTCACATGGACACAAATATAAAGTTAGTGACATGGACACAAACAGAAAGGTAGTCACATGATCACAAATAGAAAGTTAGTGACATGGACACAAATATAAAGTTAGTCACATGGACACAAATAGAAAGTTAGTGACATGGACACAAATATAAAGTTATTGACATGGGCACAAATAGAAAGTTATTGACATGGACACAAATATAAAGTTATTGACATGGACACAAATATAAAGTTATTGACATGGAGACAAATATAAAGTTATTGACATGGGCACAAATAGAAAGTTAGTGACATGGACATAAATATAAAGTTAGTCACATCAACACAAATAGAAAGTTAGTGACATGGAGAAAAATAGAAAGTTAGTGACATGGACACAAATAGAAAGTTAGTCACATGGATACAAATAGAAAGTTAGTGACATGGACACAAATAGAAAGTTAGTCACATGGACACAAATAGAAAGTTAGTGACATGGACACAAATATAAAGTTAGTCTCATGGACACAAATAGAAAGTTAGTGACATTGAGACAAATAGAAAGTTAGTGACATGGACACAAATATAAAGTTAGTCACATGGATACAAATAGAAAGTTAGTGACATGGACATAAATAGAAAGTTAGTTACATGGACACAAATAGAAAGTTAGTGACATGGACACAAATAGAAAGTTAGTGACATGGACACAAATAGAAAAGTAGTCACATGGACACAAATAGAAAGTTAGTGACATGGAGACAAATAGAAAGTTAGTGACATGGACACAAATAGAAAGTTAGTCACATGGACACAAATATAAAGTTAGTGACATGGACACAAATAGAAAGTTAGTGACATGGACACACATATAAAGTTAGTGACATCGACACAAATAGAAAGTTAGTCACATGGACATAAATAGAAAGTTAGTGACATGGGCACGAATAGAAAGTTAATGACATAGAGACAAATAGAAAGTTAGTGACATGGGCACAAATAGAAAGTTAGTCACATGGACACAAATAGAAAGTTAGTCACATGGAGACAAATAGAAAGTTAGTCACATGGACACAAATAGAAAGGTAGTCACATAGACACAAATAGAAAAGTAGTCACATGGACACAAATAGAAAGTTATTGAAATGGAGACAAATAGAAAGTTAGTGACTTGTGCACAAATAGAAAGTTAGTGACATGGACACAAATAGAAAGTTAGTGACATGGACACAAATATAAAGTTAGTGACATGGACACAAATAGAAGTTAGTCACATGGACACAAATAGAAAGTTAGTCACATGGACACAAATAGAAGTTAGTCACATGGACACTAATAGAAGTTAGTCACATGGACACAAATAGAAGTTAGACACATGGACACAAATAGAAAGTTAGTGACATGGGCACAAATAGAAAGTTAGTGACATGGACACAAATAGAAAGTTAGTGACATGGAGACAAATAGAAAGTTAGTGACATGGACACAAATATAAAGTTAGTGACATGGACACAAACAGAAAGGTAGTGACATGGACACACATAGAAAGTTAGTTACATGGACACAAATATAAAGTTAGTCACATGGACACAAATATAAAGTTAGTGACATGGACACAAATATAAAGTTAGTGACATGGACACAAATAGAAAGTTAGTGACATGGACACAAATAGAAAGTTAGTGACATGGACACACATAGAAAGTTAGTGACATGGACACAAATAGAAAGTTAGTCACATGGACACAAATAGAAAGTTAGTCACATGGACACAAATATAAAGTTAGTTACATGGACACAAATATAAAGTTAGTGACATGGACACAAATAGAAAGTTAGTCACATGGACACAAATAGAAAGTTAGTGACATGGACACAAATAGAAAGTTAGTGGCTTGGACACAAATAGAAAGTTAGTGGCATGGACACAAATAGAAAGTTAGATCACATGGACACAAATATAAAGTTAGTGACATGGACACAAACAGAAAGGTAGTCACATGATCACAAATAGAAAGTTAGTGACATGGACACAAATAGAAAGTTAGTGACATGGAGACAAATAGAAAGTTAGTGACATGGACACAAATAGAAAGTTAGTGGCATGGACACAAATATAAAGTTAGTCACATGGACACAAATATAACGTTAGTGACATGGACACAAACAGAAAGGTAGTCACATGGACACAAATATAAAGTTAGTGACATGGACACAAATAGAAAGTTAGTGACATGGAGACAAATAGAAAGTTAGTGACATGGAGACAAATAGAAAGTTATTGATTTGGACACAAATAGAAAGTTAGTGACATGGAGACAAATAGAAAGTTAGTGACATGGACACAAATATAAAGTTAGTCACATGGATACAAATAGAAAGTTAGTGACATGGACACAAATAGAAAGTTAGTGACATGGACACCAATAGAAAGGTAGTCACATGGACACAAATAGAAAGTTAGTCACATGGACACAAATAGAAAGTTAGTGACATGGAGACAAATAGAAAGTTAGTCACATGGACACAAATAGAAAGTTAGTGACATGGACACAAATATAAAGTTAGTCACATGGACACAAATAGAAAGTTAGTGACATGGACACAAATATAAAGTTATTGACATGGGCACAAATAGAAAGTTATTGACATGGACACAAATATAAAGTTATTGACATGGACACAAATATAAAGTTATTGACATGGAGACAAATATAAAGTTATTGACATGGGCACAAATAGAAAGTTAGTGACATAGACACAAATAGAAAGTTAGTGGCATGGACACAAATAGAAAGTTAGTCACATGGACACAAATATAAAGTTAGTGACATGGGCACACATAGAAAGTTAGTGACATGGAGACAAATAGAAAGTTAGTGACATGGAGACAAACAGAAAGTTATTGACTTGGACACAAATAGAAAGTTAGTTACATGGACACAAAAAGAAAGTTAGTGACATGGACACAAATAGAAAGTTAGTTACATGGACACAAATATAAAGTTAGTGACATGGACACAAATAGAAAGTTAGTCACATGGACACAAATAGAAAGTTAGTGACATGGACACAAATAGAAAGTTAGTGACTTGGACACAAATAGAAAGTTAGTAGCATGGACACAAATAGCAAGTTAGTCGCATGGACACAAATATAAAGTTAGTGACATGGACACACATAGAAAGTTAGTGACATGGACACAAATAGAAAGTTAGTCACATGGACACAAATAGAAAGTTAGTGACATGGACACAAATATAAAGTTAGTCACATGGACACAAATATAAAGTTAGTGACATGGACACAAATATAAAGTTAGTGACATGGACACAAATAGAAAGTTAGTGACATGGACACAAATAGAAAGTTAGTGACATGGACACACATAGAAAGTTAGTGACATGGACACAAATAGAAAGTTAGTCACATGATCACAAATAGAAAGTTAGTGACATGGACACAAATAGAAAGTTAGTGACATGGAGACAAATAGAAAGTTAGTGACATGGACACAAATAGAAAGTTAGTGACATGGACACACATAGAAAGTTAGTCACATGGACACAAATATAAAGTTAGTGACATGGACACAAACAGAAAGGTAGTCACATGATCACAAATAGAAAGTTAGTGACATGGACACAAATAGAAAGTTAGTGACATGGAGACAAATAGAAAGTTAGTGACATGGACACAAATAGAAAGTTAGTGACATGGACACACATAGAAAGTTAGTCACATGGACACAAATATAAAGTTAGTGACATGGACACAAACAGAAAGGTAGTCACATGGACACAAATATGAAGTTAGTGACATGGACACAAATAGAAAGTTAGTGACATGGAGACAAATAGAAAGTTAGTGACATGGAGACAAATAGAAAGTTATTGATTTGGACACAAATAGAAAGTTAGTGACATGGAGACAAATAGAAAGTTAGTGACATGGACACAAATATAAAGTTAGTCACATGGATACAAATAGAAAGTCGTGACATGGACACAAATATAAAGTTAGTTACATGGACACAAAAAGAAAGTTAGTGACATGGACACAAATAGAAAGTTAGTTACATGGACACAAATATAAAGTTAGTGACATGGACAGAAATAGAAAGTTAGTCACATGGACACAAATAGAAAGTTAGTGACATGGACACAAATAGAAAGTTAGTGACTTGGACACAAATATAAAGTTAGTGGCATGGACACAAATAGCAAGTTAGTCACATGGACACAAATATAAAGTTAGTCACATGGACACAAACAGAAAGGTAGTCACATGGACACAAATAGAAAGTTAGTGACATGGACACAAATAGAAAGTTAGTGACATGGAGACAAATAGAAAGTTAGTGACATAGACACAAATAGAAAGTTAGTGGCATGGACACAAATAGAAAGTTAGTCACATGGACACAAATATAAAGTTAGTGACATGGGCACACATAGAAAGTTAGTGACATGGAGACAAATAGAAAGTTAGTGACATGGAGACAAACAGAAAGTTATTGACTTGGACACAAATAGAAAGTTAGTGACTTGGACACAAATAGAAAGTTAGTGGCATGGACACAAATAGCAAGTTAGTCACATGGACACAAATATAAAGTTAGTGACATGGACACAAACAGAAAGGTAGTCACATGGACACAAATAGAAAGTTAGTGACATGGACACAAATAGAAAGTTAGTGACATGGAGACAAATAGAAAGTTAGTGACATAGACACAAATAGAAAGTTAGTGGCATGGACACAAATAGAAAGTTAATCGCATGGACACAAATATAAAGTTAGTGACATGGACACAAACAGAAAGGTAGTCACATGGACACAAATATAAAGTTAGTGACATGGACACACATAGAAAGTTAGTGACATGGAGACAAATAGAAAGTTAGTGACATGGAGACAAACAGAAAGTTATTGACTTGGACACAAATAGAAAGTTAGTGACATGGAGACAAATAGAAAGTTAGTGACATGGACACAAATATAAAGTTAGTCACATGGACACAAATATAAAGTTAGTCACATGGACACAAATAGAAAGTTAGTGACATGGACACAAATAGAAAGGTAGTGACATGGATACAAATATAAAGTTAGTCACATGGACACAAATATAAAGTTAGTGACATGGACACAAATAGAAAGTTAGTGACATGGACACAAATAGAAAGTTAGTGACATGGACACAAATAGAAAGTTAGTGACATGGACACAAATAGAAAGTTAGTCACATTGACACCACTAGAAAGGTAGTACCATGGACACAAATAGAAAGTTAGTTACATGAACACCACTAGAAAGGTAGTGACATGGACACAAATAGAAAGTTAGTGACATGGACACAAATAGAAAGTTAGTCACATGGACACCACTAGAAAGGTAGTACCATGGACACAAATAGAAAGTTAGTTACATGAACACCACTAGAAAGGTAGTGACATGGACACAAATAGAAAGTTAGTGACATGACACAAATAGAAAGTTAGTGACATCTACACAAATAGAAAGTTAGTGACATCTACACAAATAGAAAGTTAGTCACATGGACACAAATAGAAAGTTAGTGACATCTACACAAATAGAAAGTTAGTGACATCTACACAAATAGAAAGTTAGTCACATGGACACAAATAGAAAGTTAGTGACATCTACACAATTAGAAAGTTAGTCACATGGACACAAATAGAAAGTTAGTCACGTCTACACAAATAGAAAGTTAGTGACATCTACACAAATAGAAAGTTAGTCACATGGACACAAATAGAAATTTAGTGACATCTACACAAATAGAAAGGTAAACACATAAGCTTCAATAATTGCTCCAAAAAAAGGACGCAGAATGGAATTAGAGGCAGTAAAAGGAGAATCATGGAATTAGAGGCAGTAAAAGAGGCAGAATCATGGAATTAGAGGCAGTAAAAGAGGCAGAATCATGGAATTAGAGGCAGTAAAGAGGCAGAATCATGGAATTAGAGGCAGTAAAAGAGGCAGAATCATGGAATTAGAGGCAGTAAAAGAGGCAGAATCATGGAATTAGAGGCAGTAAAAGAGGCAGAATCATGGAATTAGAGGCAGTAAAAGAGGCAGAATCATGGAATTAGAAAGAAAATCATAAACATAAATGCAAATAGAAAAATGTAAATATGCACTGAAATTTAAAAAAAAAGTGGACACTTGAACATGAATAACAATCAGAACAACAAATCTGACAAAATTCATTTTAATATAACCTTCCTTTTGGTTAACTTTGACAGCTCAAAGCTTTAGAATAAAATGATTCAAAGTCCTCAATCATCAAACAGCTAGAAGTAACCAAACACACATCACTAAAGATTATATTCAGAATATGTGTGTCTTCACACTACCATGTGACTGATGAATCAGAGACTAACGAGGTGGTGCTCATTGAATTATATAAAACTGACTCTTTCATTTTCCTCTAGGGCTGAAGATGGCACATAAGGTGGAAGTTGTGGTTCTCCACAATAGTTGATTTGCTGCTAGTTCTTGGCTGTTTCTTAGTCCCATGGTTGAGTCTTCCCTAATAATTGTTCAATGTAGTGATTCTCTTGGTCTGCCATCTACCTGATGGGGAAGTAATTCTTCATTCATTCTTTCTCAGCACATGACCAATGTATCTCCAATGCCTTCTTATAAAGCTCAACACTCACTCTTCCTAAAGTTTATTACCAACAAGCAATTAAAAACAGTGTCAAGCAGTTTGACATAAGTTCACTAGCAGGTCATATCAACATAAAGCTATTGTTGATAGCTCATCTATGTTGATGCAAGCCAAACTGGCATCATTTTCTGAAAGTGGGTGGATATAGAGTTGCCTGATGTGAGCTGTCCTAGACTATAAGATCTTACCTTATCCTTTCAACATATGCTATTGTGGAGAGTTGTGAGAAGTTTTGGTTTCTGATCATGGACCCAAATGTAGGTCATCACTGATGTACTGATTGTTGATCAGTCAAGGAAGATGATGACTGACATGCACAATAATTAATCAGGACTGTATCTTCCATTACCACATTCAGCTTTTGTTGTTATGGTCATGGTCTTATGTGAGATTTTATGTTGGCTCTTAACAACAAACAATTTATAAACAAACAACAATTTATAAACAAACAACAATTTATAAACAAACAACAATTTATAAACAAACAACAATTTATAAACAAACAAAGAACAATTTAAAAAACATCAAAAGTCATGAAAACATCCAGTATAACACATACAACAATATGGCCAATAAGAGTGCAGGGTGTATAATTGGATTCTCAGAGTCATGTTAGAGATATATATTGATTGAATGCATATTACAAAAATGATAACAAATGTGCATGTGCACTCACAAATAACAGCTTTAAAAAACAACTCATCAAAGAATGAGGACCTAAAAAACTCACAAGTCCAATGCTACAAAGAGATAATCATTAACTGAAACATTAAGTAATATCTGTCTGTCTCTTCTTGTTTTTTTTTTTTTTTGCTGACACCTGATGACCACTAAAGAAATGGTTAGTTCTCTCTGTATCTGTCATGAAATGGACATTCAGTTGGTGTAGATCATTGGCCGTGGTTTATTTCCTCCTTTTGGCCCCTGAGTCCAGCACAGCATTTGAGTACAGGGTTGTTTCCCTTCTTGCAATCTCTACTGGGATAGTCTGTTTTTGGGAGAACCTCTAGGAGGAGCAGCAGAGTCTTCATCAGCTCTGTTGTACCCTATCCTGACACATGCAGTCAACTGTGGATCACTGACCACACTCAGCTCATTTGCTGGAAGGGTGCATTGGCCCCTCCATTAAACAAAGAGACCCATGAAGCAAAGAAAGAACAAGCTTTACTAACAGCATATTTTAGTCATGGAACAATTTGTATAAACCCTTCATTACTAAAAGGCAAATGAGGAAGGAAGCAGAAGAAGAAACAATTAGTTCACCAGTCATAACTTTGATGGATGGGGAGCAAGGCTCAGTTTCAATATTTTTTCACCATTTTGAAAGTTGAACACCAACCAACAATAAATAAATAAAGTATAACACACATCCCAACAGTTAGGTCTGTATCATGTGCGTCATGTTTTGAGAACTTTTGTTTCATTTCCTATAAACTTAAACCACTTATAACACTTTGTAAAGCATCTCTTTTGTATATTTCTTCTTATGTTCTTTCAAATATCCACACTTAGTAAAGTAAAACGGCACAAGCGCAATACTGACCACATGACCCCAAAAAGTCATGTGCAGAAAATCTGTAAAAATTATGGTCACTAGCACCATATTCCTATATGTCTCTTGGCATGATGGGGCTCTTTACTTGTATTCACATAGTCACAGAAACTGCAATGTATTGAAGTCCAGAGAAATGTTTTCAGAGGATCACACTAAAGACAACCCAATGGGGGAGAGTAGAAAGAGAGATGAAAAATGTGGGCCAGAATTATATGACATTCATGGATTGAAAAAAGTGGTGGAATTTTATTATTATTCTACAGGCCACTGACTGCTCTGGTGGTATGTGGCCAAGAGTGTTTCATAGGTTCCAGGTCCTCTCTCCTCCTTGTGTCCTCTTAGATGTTCAGACACAGAAACATATGGCACTTGTAAGGCATTTCTCCTGTCTGTGTTCTCTTGAGCTTTAGTAAAGCTTTACCCTGACCTTCTGGACCACAGACATTAGATTTGAAAAGCTTTTCTCCTCTATGTGTTTTTGTTGATTACATATTAACACTATAAGGAAACTCTGCACTACATGCACCATTTATATGGTTCTTCACTTGTATGTATTTTTGTGTACTATTAAGCTGGCAATATATTTACTGCAAATTCCACACCAAACACTTCACATTATAAGGTTTTACTTCTGTATGTGTTCTCACATGTTTTATTATATTTCCACTAACAGAGGGAGCCGCGATAGCTCAGTGGTTAGTGAACTGGACTACATAGGACAAGGGGTAGGGTTCAATCCCAACCGACAGCTTCCGGGTTCACCCAGCCTTAAATGGGTACCGGAATTTTTCTGGGAAAGTAAAGCAGCACGGGCGTAATACCAACCACATTACCCCAAAAATCATGTGCTCAAGGTTTGTAAAATATAGGGTCACTAACACCATATTTCCCTATACGCCACTTGGCGTGATGGGGGTACTTTACTTTACTAACAGAGAAACTTGCACCAAACAAATCACATTTGTAAGGCATCTCTCCTGTGTGTTCTCTTATGTTTCATTAAATTTCCTTTTCTAGCAAATTCTGCACTACACACTTCACACTTGTACGGTTTCTCTCCTGTATGTATTCTCTGGTGTACTTTAAGATTTTGATTTTGAGTAAATTCTGCACCACATACATCACATTTGTATGGTTTCTCTCCTGTATGTGTTCTCTTGTGTACTTTAAGAGTTTCAAACTGAGCAAAACCTTCATAACATACATCACATTTGTAAGGTTTCTCCCCTGTATGTGTTCTCTTATGTTTTATTAAATTTCCACTTCTATCAAATTCTTTACCACAAACTTCACACCTGTAAGGTTTTTCTCCCGTATGTGTTCTCTTGTGTACTTTAAGACTTTCACTCTGATTAAATTCTGCACCACACACTTCACATTTGTACGGCTTCTCTCCAGTATGTGTTCTCTTGTGTACTTTAAGATTTTGACTTTGAGCAAATTCTGCACCACATACATCACATTTGTATGGCTTCTCTCCAGTATGTGTTCTCCTGTGTACTTTAAGAGTTTCACCCTGTGCAAAATCTACACCACACAAATCACATTTGTAAGGCTTCTCTCCTGTATGTTTTCTCTTGTGTTTCATTAAATTTCCACTCCTATCAAATTCTTTACCACAAACTTCACACATGTAAGGTTTCTCTCCTGTATGTGTTCTCTTGTGTATTTTAAGACTGTCACTCTGAGCAAATTCTGCACCACACACTTCACATTTGTAAGGTTTCTCTCCTGTGTGTGTTCTTTCATGCACTTTAAGATTTTCACTCTGAGCAAATTCTGCACCACACACTTCACATTTGTAAGGTTTCTCCCCTGTATGTGTTCTCATGTGTTTTATTAAATTTCCACTAACAGTGAAACCTGCACCACACACTTCACATTTGTAAGGTTTCTCTCCTGTATGTGTTCTATTGTGCTTTATTAAATTTCCACTTCTAGAAAATTCTGCACCACACACTTCACATTTGTAAGGCTTTTCTCCTGTATGTATTCTAGTGTGTACCTTAAAAGTTTGACTACGTGTAAATTCTGCACCACATAAATCACATCTGTAAGGTTTCTCTCCTGTATGTGTTATCTTATGTTTTATTAAATTTCCACTCACAGAAAAACTTGCACCACAATCTTCACATTTGTAAGGTTTCTCTCCTGTATGTGTTCTCTTGTGTATTTTAAAACTTTGACTGTAAGTAAATTCTGCACCACACATATCACATTTGTAAGGCTTCTCTCCTGTATGTGTTCTCTTGTGTTTTGTCAAATATCCAGAACGAGCAAATTTTGCACCACACACATCACATTTGTAAGGCTTCTCTGTTGTATGTATTTTGTTATTAGATACACTCAGAGCATCACCACTTAGAGTCTCATAATCAGTTGAATGAAACACCATCTCCCTTTCTAGCAATTGTCTGGGCTTGATGTCAGATACTTGACCATAGGAACTAGAATCTTGACTGCAGCCGTCACCTTGACCTACCTGAGAACAGATGAAGGAAGATTAAAATGTCAATGTAGATCAGCATTCATTCCAATGTTATCATTGACTCAAAGTTTACATTGATGACATTTTAAAGCATCTACTTGTTTCATAACCATAACTAAAATCTTTATGCAGTAATAATGTTGCAAACCATTATGGTATAAGCATATTAATAGCTCAGATAATAAAAACCATTATGTCATAAGCATATTAATAGCTCAGATAATAAAAACCATTATGGTATAAGCATATTAATAGCTCAGATAATAAAAACCAGTATGGTATAAGCATATTAATAGCTCAGATAATAAAAACCATTATGGTATAAGCATATTAATAGCTCAGATAATAAAAACCAGTATGGTATAAGCATGCTAATAGTTCAGATAATAAAAACCATTATGGTATAAGCATGCTAATAGGTCTGATAATAAAAACCATTATGGTATAAGCATTCTAATAGGTCAGATAATAAAAACCATTATGGTATAAGCATTCTAATAGGTCAGATAATAAAAACCATTATGGTATAAACATGCTAATAGGTCAGATAATAAAAACCATTATGGTATAAGCATATTAATAGCTCAGATAATAAAAACCAGTATGGTATAAGCATGCTAATAGTTCAGATAATAAAAACCATTATGGTATAAGCATGCTAATAGGTCTGATAATAAAAAACCATTATGGTATAAGCATGCTAATAGGTCTGATAATAAAAACCATTATGGTATAAGCATGCTAATAGGTCTGATAATAAAAACCATTATGGTATAAGCATGCTAATAGGTCTGATAATAAAAACCATTATGGTATAAGCATGCTAATAGGTCTGATAATAAAAACCCTTATGGTATAAGCATATTAATAGCTCAGATAATAAAAACCCTTATGGTATAAGCATATTAATAGCTCAGATAATAAAAACCATTATGGTATAAGCATATTAATAGCTCAGATAATAAAAACCATTATGTCATAAGCATATTAATAGCTCAGATAATAAAAACCATTATGTTTGGAAAAAAAAAATACCCCCACGGTCGACCCAGCCGTTGGCAGAAATGGGCACCAGGGTATTAACCTGGGAAGGTGAGGAATGTCGCTTCGCATCTGAGTTTCGATGCTTGAGGCGACACTATACAGAAATCTCCTAACATTTCTGGATAGGCAGCCGAGCACATATGGGTGTAAACTCACGTGCTAAGACGCCGGTTCAAGTCTTGTACTTTACATTTATTCACCTTAACAAACATCACACAAACTTGCTTTACACTTTATCCAATCCTCATTTTAGAAAACACACACAATTTTTTACAAACAAAAATATAAACACACTCAAGATAATATCAAGTTCCTATTAACATAAATATTGAATGGCACTTCTGGTCAATATGGCGAATCGGTGGCAGGAACTGTTGAGGCTCTGTCTGAAAAGTGTTCCTTTGTTGCAGTGTCCTCATATTACAAGTCTGGTTTGCTGTGGGAGCTACTGAGTTTAATGCTGCGTGCACACTGTCAGCTGTTTTTTTCATCCGGATCATATTTTAATATTCTGATTCCTTGTGATGAATGATGATATCCTTTTGATGAGGGACAGTTCAGCTACGTTCACTTTTGGTGTGGTGGCTAACCTTATGTCTTTTGGTATGTGCTGTGGCTGCTATGATGTTGACTACAGCTGCCTTACTTTGTTAGGATCCTTCAGTGAAATGAGATGGTAATTCAGAAGACTCCACTGGGTTCAGTGGTTGAGCAATTATGGATTTTAATTATTTGCAGTGATACAGAGGCCTTTGCCTAACTACAACTATAAATATTGAACATGTGTGAATAGAAGCTTATAAACTACCTCTGTCTTCAATGGGCTGACTAACTTTCATATGCAGTCCATATAGGTAATAAACTATAGGGGAGATATTATACACCCCAGTCTCACTCCTGTTCTAACTTCAAATAGATCCATGTATCATGTTGTTGTTCTGACTGTGTAGCTGTTGTTTCTGTAGAGACCTTTGCACAGGTTGGTCAGATGTTACCTTACTCTGTATGTTATTAGTATCTACCATACCTGTTTTCTGTTTTCTCATTTGAGTAGAAAATAAAAAGAAAAATCAACATAATGTTAAACAGTAGACAACTAAGATAAGTGCTAGAATTTAAATACCTTGGAAGCCTACAGACAAATAATAATTCAGAAGCAGCAGTAATGGACTCAAGATGCAGCAAAAATCGGTCAATCAGATTAATATCACCATTGCTGCCCACCAAAGAAATAACACTAGAGGCTAAATGAGCACTCTTATTTTTATTGTTGTGCTATAATGCCAGACCTGGACTCTAGAACAATAGGAAAGTTAACCACTACTGAGAAGAAATGTAATAGAGACATGACAGGAACTAGCCTGATTTATAAGACCAGAAATGAAGAACTGAGAAAAAAGCTACAAAAAATTTCTGCAAATGAATACAGAAAGAAACAACAAACAAAATGATTTGACCATGCAAAAAGACAGAAGGATTAAAATATGACGCAATGAGCATTCCACAAATGCTATGGGATATCAGTCCTAAGGATTAACCATGAGAAAGATGGATTGAGTTTCTTATCTCATTCCTCATTTGTCTTTCAGCATCAAGGGGAGATATAATTTACAGCCTTTTGCTCTTCTATTTGCCTCTGCTGCTGTTATGTTTCCTAGTGTTTCTAATATTCCATCAATCAATCTTTTTCATGGTCAACCCTTGGGTCTGGTGTTCTCGCATAATTTATTGAAGGCTCATTGTGTTATATTTTGATCTTTCTGTCTTATCATGTGGCTAAATAATTGTATCTGTTGTTTCTTAATATATTCTATTGAGTTATTTGCGGGTCATCATCATTGCACTCCGAACATGTCCATAGGTGCTCAGATCCCCTCCTCAGCAAGTCTCGCAGTGTCCAGCGACTGACAACTCCACTTCTGTGTTGGTTGATTAGACTTCTTACACGCCCACTAAGTTTCTCGTTTCTGGCTGTGCCCATCTTAACTCCCATCTCTTTCATCCAAAGGAGTGACGTGGACTCATGGTTGTTGAACATGGTTATCTGTGTCCTTCTAACTTCCCTGAGGGCATTGATGATGTCCGAATATATATTTTATGTTGGGGATTATTCCTAGCTTTTTCTCAGTTCTTAATTTCTGATCTTCTCTCTCAGGCTGTTTTCTGTCATTCGTCTAACACATTTTATATTGGTAGAGGTTATTTTTCTTATTGTTCTTGCATCTAGGGTCCAGGACTGGCATTGGTAGCACAATGTTGGAATGAAGATTGTATTGTAGAATGCCTGTTTTGCCTCTAGAATTATTTCCTTGTTCGACAATAGTGATGAATACTGTCCAATGATTTGACAAACTTTGTTGCATCCTGAGTCTGTTTCTGCTGTTTGTGAATTGTAGTTTGTCTATAGACTTCCTAGATATTTAAATTCCTCTACTTGTTTTGTTGTCTCTCTATAGTTATGTTAATGTTTTGATGGAGCATTAAAATTGCTAGGAACCATAACAGGAGGAGAGACCATGAGAAGAAGAAATGACCAAAACCCTGGATGGTTAAAAGCAAATAATGATGGAAAGAAGAATCAGCTCACCTTATAATCTGGTTCCTGTTTTATATCTCCAAGTGGTAACAGGCTTTGGGTTTCCACATTTCTGGAAGTCTGAGAATGGAAGAGTAAGGTCCCATGTTAACAGGCAATACTGAACTACTGAGTGATGATACAATGAGCACATAGTTACATTAATGTGTATATGCCTATAGTATTTAATCTTATAAACAATGAGCACATAGTTACATTAATGTGTATATGCCTATAGTATTTAATCTTATAAACAATGAGCACATAGTTACATTAATGTGTATATGCCTATAGTATTTAATCTTATAAACAATGAGCACACAGTTACATTAATGTGTATATGCCTATAGTATTTAATCTTATAAACAATGAGCACATAGTTACATTAATGTGTATATGCCTATAGTATTTAATCTTATAAACAATGAGCACATAGTTACATTAATGTGTATATGCCTATAGTATTTAATCTTATAAACAATGAGCACACAGTTACATTAATGTGTATATCTATCTATTGTCCTTTCGAGCCGAAGACGGCACATAGGGCAGAACTACAATCTCAAAAACAGAAACCCCTGCGTGCCGAAGTGGCACATATTGCAGAGATCACTGCTTCTAAAATCTATGGTTCTGTTTCCATAACAATGATTTTTACAATGACAGCTTGTCAAGCCATCGATCAATGTGTATATGCCTATAGTATTTAATCTTATAAACAATGAGCACATAGTTACATTAATGTGTATATGCCTATAGTATTTAATCTTATAAACAATGAGCACATAGTTACATTAATGTGTATATGCCTATAGTATTTAATCTTATAAACAATGAGCACATAGTTACATTAATGTGTATATGCCTATAGTATTTAATCTTATAAACCGTTTTCATTGATGATTAATTGTAATTATATCATATACAAGAACTAATGTCATCTCTAGGAAATGTTATTGTTCTCAATTTGCTTAGCAATGAAAAATCAATTATAATTTAATTCCATTTTATACAAGTCATGTTATAAAAGAAATAATAACAAAATTTGCTTTGTGTATAATAATGGTTAATATAAAGTGTAAAAGGCGAAAGACAAGAAAACAACAGAGAATTGAAGCCTTTGACATGTGGGTATATAGAAGAATAGGTAGATTTGGATGGAAGGAAAAGAAAACAAACGATGAAGTCTTAAAACAACTAAAAATGAAAAGAGAACTACTAAACAGAATTCAAAGAAGATAAATGCAATTTTTGAGCCATGTTGAACGACACAACAGCCTACTAAAAGTAATCCTGGAGGGGAAAATACAAGGTAAAAGAGGCAGAGGCAGACCAAGACTAACACGAACAAGTAACATCAAAAGATGGACAAACCAGCCTATGACAACCTGCACCACCAAAGCAAGAGACAGAGCAGAATGGCGCTCCATGTTACCAACCTTCATTGCGGAGAATGCACTTGATGATGATGATATGTACATTTTCATGGTGAAAAAAAAAAAGTATATATTTTGTTAGGTTTTGGCAGCAATAATATAATAGACAATAAAACAAATAAGATCTGGATTTATATGAATTCAGGATGGAAGTGTAAGCAAGAGACAGATAAAAGACAACTTGGAAGAGAATGGTGTAAGCAAGGATAAATTACAAAACTTGAGTCACATAAAAGCCAAACATAGATGCAGAGAGAGTTCACAGAGTATAATGGAGAGATTTTGTTGTTCATCCACTATTTGCTAGAAAACATAGAAACTGACAAAATAATTAGTATTTGATCAAGTAGAAGAGACGACATAACTGTGTTTCTATTTCAATGAATTCTCTGACAATCATGTCCTAGAACCTATGATCAGAATTGCTGTCAGTCTGGCTCATTGAGAATACCTGGTAAGAAAAAAATGTGTCACAACAACAAAAAAATAAATAAATAAACACAAGCAAAAATTATTTCTGTTAAATCAAATGTCTTCTTTATATCTGTTCAGTAAACTACATCTGCTACTAAGGACTCTTAAAACTAACCAATCAACTCACTTCATCATCTGGTTCCTGCTTTATATCCCAGCTTGGTATCAAATTATTGGTTTCCATATTTCAGACTGTCAGAGAGTAAAGAGGATTGTTGAATCAATATAATGAGAGAATTAGAGGGAAAATGGTAATAATACTACAATATGTTTTAAAGTAATTAAGATGAGCACATCACTGACTGCCATGTAATGAGAAGAGAACAACTGGAATATATTGTAACAACTGGAAAAATTGAGCGACGAAGAAATAGAGGGAAGCAAAGAGAAAAAATAACAGACAGCTTAAGAGAATGGCTTGGCAGAAGATCAACAGAAATGATAAATAGCTGCCAAGATCGAAAGTTGTGGAGAGACATGATCACCTACGCCACTAGGCCCAGTACTCAGTACTTGATGATGATGATGATCACTGACTGTGATGGCTCAATGACTGAGGATAATTCAACTTCACACAGTGACATACTGACATATTTTTTCTTAAATTGTAAATAAAGAAAGGTATCAGTATCATCATATGGACACGTCTCATCATCATGTGCCATACCGGTTGGCGTATGTGATCATGTCCCTCCACAATCTTCTATCTACAGTGCATCGTATCAGTTCTGTTGCCGACTGTTTTCCATGCCATGACACCAAGCCATCCAGTATTTTCTGTCTTTGTCGTCCGCGATCTCTCTTTCCTTTTATTTTGCCAGTTGTAACCAAGTATTCCAACTTTCCTCTTCTCATGATGTGCCCGAAAAATGTTGATTGCTTCTTTCTGATGTTTTTTTAAGAGCTCCCTTTTTGTGTTGGCCTCTTACTCTTTGAGAGCTTCCTCGTTGATCTTTTTAGCTGTCCAGGGAACTTTCAACATTCTTATCAATGGACACGTCTGCTAATGATAAAATAAATTTTATAAATAATTAAATTTTAATTACATCCTTGGTTCCGACTAACCATAATGAAATTAAATCGATATCTTAACTAGCGACCTTTAGGTCTACACTAGACTACAGACTACACAACAAGCTCTTCTGTCTACTTCACTCACGCACTCTTATTTTCATTATTTAAATAAGTTAAGCTATCATTTATAAGCCACGCATAACTATGTTATTACTGTTATTGTACCACTTATTGCTGGCAGCGACTAACACTGATGAACTCCCATCTAGTAGTAGTTATAGTGGTAACACATTCACGACTAAACAACACACAAACTATCGATCGTTTAGTGATCTGTCAGCTACAGGCACCACTCCACTCAGGAAAACGAGATCACTCACGGCAGGAACACAATTCTGAGATCGCATAATAATTTTAAATTTAAAGGCAAGCTTGAATGTGCGAGTATAGTGTCGTCACAGTGTGATTTGTTGTTGTTTGGGAGTTTTGCATTTTTCTTTTCTCTACAATTAGGGCAGATCACTTTAATTTATGTTGCTAAACTCGTAAATTACCGTAAATAATACAGAAAAAATGGGTCTACGTCTTTAAGCCGAAGCAAACAGTTATCAGAACACAAACCTGTGGACTAGGGGTACCAGCAGAAGACTAATCACCCATGGGCCTGCCCGTGATACAACGAAATGAGAACTTAGCTGAAGTGACGTCATAAATAATATTACCGGGGTTGCCAGGTGACATTCATAAAACAAACTCAAACACGGCCTCAGATTGGCCAGGAGAAGTCAGATTTTTGTGAGGTTCAACTTCCAATATTTGATTTCTAGACCTAGCCTCATTACTGTATCACTATTGGTCGTTTCAAAATATTTTGAAGGTGTTTAAAATTCCATATCTCTGCAACCAATTGATTGATAATGCTGAAATTTTGCATATGGTCTTGTGATTTTTTGGTCCCAAGAAGTACATTCATTTCCTCACCAACAAATGTATAGTTTTAAATATTCTTTATTTGAAGTATACAAATTTAAGGCATTTTGGTCAAACCATATATTTGGAGGAATTACCGCTTCATATGAGTGAGCACCCACGGACTTGTCATCTTGAACGTAATGCGCGCCAATTTCCCTGTTTTAAGCACTAAAAAACACATAAAACGCGTCATAGTTATAATTTTATATCCGGTGCATCCCATTTCCTGTCGTTTTGTTGTGATTTATGTGCAACGGCGTATCCTAATTATTGGGTAATTTCGTTAAATTTGTGATCTGTTAGTCAATGGGTATAAAAGTAAAGTTCCTTACATTGCAATCAGTGGCAATAAAGGTGTATAAATATTTTTGCATAGAAGTTAAGCGTGGAAAACTGTATCGAAGCATCTCAAAGCCAGAAAAGAGAACTATTCACGCATTGGGTATAAGCAAACGCTTTTTCAAACAAGTGCTTAAAGCTAACGGAGTGTCCAGTTCAATCAAGACTAGGACGCTAGGAAGAAAGAAAGTAGTAGATAGTTTTGACAAGGAAGTGATTAGAAGAGCAATTTGTAAAATGTTCGATTCCAAAGAAACTGTGACTTTAAGAAAACTGAAAATTCGACTGAGAGCAGAAAATGACATTGTTGTGTCGAAAACAACATTATGGAGAACTGTTAGAAGCATCGGTTTTACGTTTAGAAAGTACGATAGTGGTAGAAATGTCATCTGCGAGAAGCCGCACTTAGTTTCTATGAGGAGTAAATATTTACGTGAAGTACGTGAAGTACGGGAAATGCGTAACCAAGGTTATGATATTGTATTTCTAGATGAATCTTGGATAAATTCTCACCACACAAGTGCCAAGGAATGGCAGTTATCAGATGGAAGTATTAAAAGATGTGTACCCACTGGAAAAGGACAGCGTATTATAATGGCACATGCAGGCAGCCGAAAAGAAGGGTTGGTGAAAAATGCAGAACTTATATTCACCTCTAATTATACTGACAACAGGGACTATCACACCGAGATGAATGGCCATATATTTAGAGAGTGGATTGAAAATACTCTTCTTCCAATTCTAGACAGACCATCCTGTCTGGTAATGGACAACGCGTCGTACCACAACGCTGTGGCAGAAGAAGACAAAATTCCTACATCTACCAGTACAAAAGATGTTATAAAGATTTGGCTAAGAAAGGAAGGAATTCCATTTAACGAGGGATTTTTGAAACCTGAATTACTGTCACTTGTTAAGAAATCGCAAAAGACCAAAGTATTCCAAATAGACAAAATCATTCAACAGCATGGTCATACGTGCTTGAGACTGCCCCCTTATCATCCACAATTAAACCCATTGAACTCGTTTGGGCAAAAATTAAAGGGCAGGTGGCAGCTGAGAATACAAGTTTTAAACTATGCGATATAAAAGGACTGACATATGCTGCTCTATCACAGATTGACAAAGATTTTTGGTGCAAATGTGAAGATCATGTCTTAAAAGAAGAAAATGACTATTGGAAAAAAGATGGACTATCGTTCGTTCAGCCCAGATTAGTAATCAATATGTTAGACTCCTCTGATTCAGAATAAATGAAATAATAATGGACGTTTTTATATGTCCGCATGATCAATCTTTAGCTAAAGTTGATAATGTTTTGAAAATGTAAAGATTCTTGATATGTGTACTGCAGGCATGCAAAGAAACTAAATCACTTTCATATGTCTTGTTTACGTAAAATAATGAAAGTCACATGGAAAGACATAAAACGGACAATGTAGCTCTTTACAGTGAAGAGGATCCCGTGCTTACATCGGACTCTTTAGTCACATGCGTACCCATAAACAATAACTTTGCTTGATATGTCATGCTCGTTATCGCTCGCAACGGATAACTAATTTTTTAAAATGTATTCTTTGTTGTATATTGTTTAAATAGTTTTCATTAATGGAACTGTTTATACGCTGATTTGTTTTAGACCGTCTGTAAAGGCTATAACATTGACATTCTCATAGTATTTTAAAGAAAGTAAACAATAGAAAGTAAACAGTTGATAAACGCCTCCAACTTTCAAGTTGTGTAGAGACGCCTATGCCGAGAAGCTGATTTCCATTAATGTACGGTAAATTATTTTCTCCAGGAGCAAAAAGATCCGTAAATTCACTGAGATCAAAGGAAAGTGCTGCTTCATGATGAAGCATACTTCCTACATCATTAAATTTTGTGAAATCGGTGGGACCTTGGAAAAACAAGACCAGATGCAAAAAATCAAGTTTGTAAGTGCAGGGAAAGAGGAGATATTTCATGTTAATCGTGAACATTTAGATTTGAAACGACCAATAGCAGAAAATCTAAGCAAATGTTTAAAAACATCACAGAGATGCCAGGCCTAAAAAGCTGATGATAATGTATTACCAACAGAAAATCCTAAAGATTTACAAGTAGTAGTAGTAGCATAACCTTTAAGAACTCTTGTTCTTGTTACTGTTGTCAAAAATGGATTGCACAGTATCTTCATCATTTTTTTTTAGGAAAGCTGCTTTTGCCTGAGTAAGGTATGAAGTATCTTAAAAATATAAACTGATAGAAAGACAAAACAAGCTACAATGTTTCGAAAAAACCTTCATCTGGTATAATACAAATTACCAATTACCATGTATGACCAACAAACTATACAAATTAAACACATAAATCCAGGCAAGAAAACACAACATAGATATGTATATTTGTTATTTATGCTATCTCTCTGTTTAGTATATTCTTTACATGTCGTTCGCGCTCTCTTTTCTGGTATTTTGCCAGTTGTGACCGCGTATTCCAACTTTCCTCTTCATATGGGAGTGCCGAGCTGTTCGATTACTTTGGTTATCCCTTTTTTCCCCGCTGTTAATCAATCCTTTCCAGCCCTAACGTCAATCAGATCAAACACTGTTGTCATATCTACCAGGGTGTATGGCCTGGTGATGACCATCTTGAGCTTGGAAAACATGTGATGGGCCTACCTGTAGTGACCAGTTTGTTTTCTTGTTAGGATAATCTTCATTGCACACCGGACAATTGGTGCTCCTATACCCCCTTCAAGCAAATCCGAGGAGAATCCTGACCTCCATGCACGAACTCCGTGGCACGGCCTGGGGATCACGGTATGGGTAGGTTTCTGCTGTCAATATTGCCCGGACAGCGGCAGTAAATGACCTACTCTTTTCTACATTAACTGCCAAGAGTTCTTTAACGTGCGCGAGTGCACACCGGGTCCCCCCTGTTTATTGTCGTATCCGAAAAAGGATAGACATCGAACTCCACAACCCGCTAAATCAGGTGAGGGTAACGTCATACATAAATCAGGTGAGGGTAACGTCATACATAAATCATGTGAGGGTAACGTCATACATAAATCAGGTGAGGGTAACGTCATACATAAATCAGGTGAAGGTAACGTCATACATAAATCAGGGGAGGGTAACGACATTAATAAATCAGGTGAGGGTAACGTCATACATAAATCAGGTGAGGGTAAAGGCATACATAAATCAGGTGAGGGTAACGTCATACATAAATCAGGTGAGGGTAATGTCAGACATAAATCACGGATTAATTGTTTCCTATTTTTGACAAATCACCACCGCTTCATGTGGCCTAAACCCGGGTCCTTCCTGTCCTGACCTCGACTTCGTATCTCTAGACTACCCAGCCCGCCAACTATGGCCAGTACGGAGACGGTGTACGGGGACTTGGTTTGTTTATGATGGTAGGTCATCATCATCGAGTGCCCTCTCCGCATCGAAGGTTGGCTACTATGGAGCGCCATTCCACTCTATGTCTTGCTTTGATGGTGCAGATTGTCATAGGCAGACTTGTCCAGCTTTTGATGGTACTCGTCCATGTTAGTCTTGGTCTGCCTCTGCCTATTTTACCTTGTAGTTTCCCTTCCAATATCATTTTTATTAGACTGTTGTGTCTTTTAACATGACCAAAAAATTTCATTTGTCTTGCTCTAATTGTGTTTAGCAGTTCTTTTTTTTTCATTTTTAGTTTGTTTAAAACTTCCTCGTTTGTTATCTTTTCTTTCCATCCAATTCTACCTATTCTATAAATCCACATTTCAAAGACTTCAATTTTCTGTTCTGTTTTCTGGTCTAATGTCCATGTTTCTGCACCATACAGGAATATTGAGAAGATGTAACATTTTGCTATTCTTAGTTTCAACCCTGGTTTTATTTGTTTTGATGTTAGTATATTTTTCATGGCATTGAAATTACTTTTTGCCATACCTATTCTTTTATTTATTTCAGTTGTACATTTTCAGTTGGTAGGTAATATCCACCCACTTATTGTATATCGGGGTGGTCATTGTTTCCACTTTGATGTACCTTGATGATGGGATTCAATTTCTTGTGGTAATTCTGCTTATTTTCCGCCTTATTTATATGCGCACCCATTTTCTTACATATTGCAATAAGATGGTATTCAATAGATACCCTCTGAGAATTATTTTTATTTTTTTTTTTTTCGCGTCCGCTAGGTTTCACCTCTGGCTAAGTCTCTAGAGACTAGGAACTGAATTTTTCGTGTTAGTCTGTTTTTTTTTCTTTTCTTGACAGTCATGTGCACAGGGGACCCTCGCCACACAAGCAGATAACTCCGTCTTCAGAGGTACTCATATTTTTTTTTCCCGTCGATGAGTAATTGACATTTCAAGTAAGGCCTCGCTGCTGAGACTAGGGGTGGTTGCCACAAAGAGAGATCTTCTTCTTCTTCTTTCCTTCCTCGTCTGCCTTTCAGCGTCGAGGGGAGATATAATTTGCGGTCTTTTTCTCTTCTGTTCGCCTCTGCTGCTGTTATGTTTCCTAGTGCTTCTAATATTCCATCGATCCATCTTTTTCGTGGTCGAACCTTGGGTCTGGTGTTCTCACAACGTTTGCTGAAGGCTCGTTGTGTTGTGTTTTTAGCTTTCTGCCTTGTCACGTAGCCAAACCATTTTATCTGTTGTTTCCTAATATATTCTATGGCGGGGGCTATTCCTAGCCTAAAGAGATATCACAAATAGAATTCTCAACTGATGCAGATGGGATATGAACTCACAACCTCTTTGTCTCGAGACCGGCGTCTTGCCTCGAAACCAGCTAGTCAGCATCTCTGAGAATGATTGCCCTGAGATAACCATCAGGTTCGTTCGTTCGTTCGCTTTCGTCAGCTTTGACCTCTGACGAAGTCCCACCCACTCAATTTTGTGGGACTGAATTTTGCGTGTAAAGTCTGTTTTATCCCATTACAGGATGCCCCTCGCCATGCAGGCAGATTTACTCCGACTTCAGAGGTACTAATTTTTAGGGAATTAGTAGAACCCAGGTGTTACCCTCGCCAGGGTACGAACCCCGGCTGTTGCCGTGGTAAGCCAACCGCCTATCGATTGCGCTAACCGGACACCCCAACCATCAGGTTATCTAGCTCTCTACTTCTGGAGTGTTCAGTGATGTTGGGGATAGCAGCGCATTAGACTAGACCGGCGTCTTGCCTCGAGACCAGCTAGTCAGCATCTCTGAGAATGATTGCCCTGAGATAACCATCAGGTTATCTAGCTCTCTACTCCTGGAGTTTTCAGTGATGTTGGGGATAGCAGCGCATTAGACTAGACCGGCGTCTTGCCTCGAGACCAGCTAGTCAGCATCTCTGAGAATGATTGCCCTGAGATAACCATCAGGTTATCTAGCTCTCTACTTCTGGAGTGTTCAGTGATGTTGGGGATAGCAGCGCATTAGACTAGACCGGCGTCTTGCCTCGAGACCAGCTAGTCAGCATCTCTGAGAATGATTGCCCTGAGATAACCATCAGGTTATCTAGCTCTCTACTCCTGGAGTTTTCAGTGATGTTGGGGATAGCAGCGCATTAGACTAGACCGGCGTCTTGCCTCGAGACCAGCTAGTCAGCATCTCTGAGAATGATTGCCCTGAGATAACCATCAGGTTATCTAGCTCTCTACTCCTGGAGTTTTCAGTGATGTTGGGGATAGCAGCGCATTAGACTAGACCGGCGTCTTGCCTCGAGACCAGCTAGTCAGCATCTCTGAGAGTGATTGCTCTGAGATAACCATCAGGTTATCAGGTTATCTAGCTCTCTACTCCTGGAGTTTTCAGTGATGTTGGGGATAGCAGCGCATTAGACTGTATCACCCGCTTCTTGTACATGTTACTTTTGTGTTGGATGGCCAGTTCTGTTGAAACTTTGACTTAAGCAAAATAGGTGCTTGAGACATTTCCATGCGGTTATGCTTTAATTAGGGACCTGTGTAGTTGAGTGGTTAGTGTGCTCGCTTCCTGATCAGAAGGGTCCGGTTTCGATACCCAGAAGCGGAGGACTTTTTTTTCGGACCGACAAGGTTCCAGGATTCACCCAGCCTATAAAAATGAGCACTATACATTTTTTATGGGAAGTAAAGGCGGTTTGGCGTGATACCGACCATATCACCCAAAAATGTGGCGTGGTTATAGAAAAACATGGTCATTAACACCGTATTCCCTACACGCCTAGCAAGCCAGGGGAGGTAACCTTTACTTTACTTTTATGACTTTTGTTAGCTCTTTCCGGTTGCTGAGAACCGCATATCCTCTCCTCTGTGGCAGGAGGCATTATTAGCAGAAACTTCTGTGTATACATCAGAGCAAGATTCCTGTGGGTAGTTCTCATCTGTGTTATTTTCTGCAGTACACGTTGAAAGACACAGCAGACTACTGAAAGTAATCTTGGAAGGGAAAATACAAAGTAAAGGAGGCAGAGGACTAAGACTAGCAAGGACAAGTAACATCAAAAGATGGATAGGACAGCCTATGACAACTTGCACCATCAAAGCAAGAGACAGAGCGGAATTGCGCTCCATGGTAGCCAACCTTCAATGCGGAGACGGCACACTAATGATGATGATATAAAGAAATGGAATATAGAACACATGAACTTCCATATAAAAGATGCCCTCTATAATTTCAACTGAAAAATGACGTAATACTTTGTAGACTCAGAACAGTCCACACAGATTGACGTATCATCGACACCACAAGGAAAGGACAATGATAAATGTGACTGTGACACGCGTGGCATGGCGCTGAACCTCTACTACAATCACCCCCAAATAGGATGAACAGAGAAGGCTATTGTGGTCATCACCAGTACCACACCAGGACAAGTATTATGGAGATGTGACCAGCCTTGAATGACTAAAGCTTCTTTTGAATTTATGAATATTGACGTCTTGGGGTATACGCAAAAGAAAAAAAAAGAAGTTGGGCACGACCCTCTTTTCTGTATTGGATATGGAGTGGAAGTACATGATGAGTTTGATTTGTGTTTGTCATTGAAACCGAACCTATTAGATTAGCTCTGACAATTTTAAAATAAGAAGTTGGGCACGGCCCTCTTTTCTGTATTGGATGTGGAGTGGAAGTACATGATGAGTTTGATTTTGTGTTTGTCATTAAAACCGAACCTATTAGATAAGCTCTGACAATTTAAAAAAAAAAGAAGAAAAACGTGTTATGGAAACAGCTTTACGTAGGTAAGTAACAAAACAAAAGTCGATGTTTCGGCAGAGTAGGCCTTCAGCTGGAACAACAAACAACACAAAACATGTATATGTGGATATATCTATCTATCTATTGGCCTTTCGAGCCGTAGCCGGCCCATAGGGCGTAGACCAAGATACACCTTCTCCTATCTAAATTTTTGTTTTAGCAGTTTTCTTTTTAAGATATTTTATAAAATCTCGCCAACTGTCTCTGTTCTGTGCTAGCAGCTCTATCTCATTGAGGGAGCCGAATCCTGCTGCTCTTGCCTCTCTCATCAATGTTCTTCTCAGTGTCTCCCTGAGTCTTCCTCTTTTTCTCTTACCTGTTGTTTCCCATATGAGGGAAACTCATATGCTTTGCTATTCGATTATTATCTCTTCTCATCACATGTCCAACATATGACCATCGTCTTTTCTTTAATACTGAAGATATTAGTGGTTGATTGGCGATTTCTCTAATTTCCTCGTTTGTTTTGAATTCGTTCCACGCTATACCAAGTGGTATAGATGTGGATATATACACAAATCTAACTACATGGCGATAATACGCTAGGTACTCAAAAATGGATAATAAAATAAAAATAAAAAAGGGCCACTTCCCCACGGTTCAGAGCTTGGTCAGCTTCCAACTAGTACTAAAATCAATGGGCGGACTGACCAACTATATATATTTATATATATATCATTGATTAAATAAGCTCTCCAGCGCTGCAGACAGGTTCTCATTGATCGGGAAAAAATTAAGAATATTATTATGATTGGGAATAACTTTGCATTAGTTTACTTGACAGATTGTTTCGATTATGTGTAGGAGCATCTGCACAACTACTGTCGATCCATGAGAACGCCAAGATTAAACAAAGAAGCACATTTAAAACTAAATAAAAATTGTTAATCCTGCAAATAATGAAAAACAAGTCTTTATAAAGAACACCAGAACAATAAAAATATACAAATTTTCATAAAATAAAGGAATGAACAGAGTTAATCCCATCTGGATTTTTAAAAGATAAAACGATAATTCACGTTTCCTTTTTTTTTTTCCTTCAACATTTTATTTGAATATTTCAATAGTCTTTTATTTACACAGTTTTAGCACAATATTTTATTGCTTTATGATTTCTCCCGATGTCCGTATTTACACACGAATGCGTTACTTATCTCCAGCCATCATTGAGGTTTCTTTTGAAGAACTTTTGTGTCTAAACATTGGTTTTTTTTTATTTTTGTATTTTTTTTTTCCTCGGGAAACTGAAAAAAAAAAGTTTCTTGTTAGAGTATTCTTGTCTAGAGACCAACGTCTATATGCCACCTAGCGCACGTCCACCCCGAAAGATGTTGGGAACAGACGAGTCGTTCATATCACAATCACTGTTTCAACATAGAAGGTCCAAAGAACACATTATATTACTAAATAAATGGTTTCTGTGTTGTGGGACCACACGAACTTCTCTACATAATAACAGTTGGAGACAATTCAGAAGAAATCAAATGTTAAAAGTACACAAACAGTTTGGCTTGTTTTTGTTAATCTTTGGCTGTTTTTAACTTTTTAAAAATGAATGTCACCTGGCAACAAGGGTCACATTCTTGACATCACTTCCGCTAAGCACTCACGTCGTTTGTGCACTTACAACAGGCCCATTGGTGATTAGTCTTCTACTGCTCATACTCAAAAGTAAAAGTCAACAAAGTTTGTATTCGCAATACTGCTGCTTTAAGTGACACAGACCTACTCTGATCTACATCGTATTTTATTCGGTAATTTCCTAGTTTGATCAGATATAGTCTTTCAGTTTGGAAGAGTGATGTCCCCTAAAATATGTCTGCCAAAATACAGTGGTTCTACGCATTCTTGGCGTTGGGGTCATTACGCTGGCATGTAATCATTTCGGAGTATCTGTTGATTGGGCGTTGGGTCCAGGGGTTAGGTTTAGCTTTAGTGTTAAATATTTATAAATATATTATAACGCGTGACAAAAACGACGCCACTCGGCCTAATTATGATCTTCTGATCGAAGGGAATTGTGCGGTTGATTACCAATCGGCGTAATGACCCCAACGCCAAGAATGCGTAGAACCACTGTATTTTGGCAGACATATTTTAGGGGACATCACTCTTCCAAACTGAAATACTATATCTGATCAAACTAGGAAATTACCTTTTTATTCGAACCCTCAAGCTGGACTTTAGATGTCTGCTGCTTCTGCCTGAGAATTATATTTATTAATTTATTATTTGTGTTCATGATCTTCCCATTTATCATTTACAAAGTCATAACAACGTTGAACGTTTATCATATAATAATATAAATATAATAATTAATAATAAATGCAATAGTAATATTATATTTATTTTATAATAATAATTTAAATATAGTAATCTCTCTACTAAGAATGGCAAAATGTTACATCTTCTCAGTATTCCTGTATGGTGCAGAAACATGGACATTAGACAAGAAAACAGGACAGAAAATTGAAGCCTTTGAAATGTGGATTTATAGAAGAATAGGTAGAATTGGATGGAAAAAAAAGATAACAAACGATGAAGTTTTAAAACTAAAAATAAAAAGAGAACTACTAAATACAATTAAGACAAGACAAATGAAATTTTTGGGGCACGTTAAAAGACACAACAGCCTACTAAAAGTAATATTGGAAGGGAAAATACAAGGTAAAAGAGGCAGAGGCACACCAAGACTAACATGGATGAGTAACATCAAAAGACAGACAAGTCAATCTATGACAGCGTGCATCATCAAAGCAAGAAACAGAGTAGAATGGCGATCCATGGTAGCTAACCTTCGTTGAGAAGGCACTCGATGATGATGATGAATCTCTCTTCACTTCCTCTTGTATCAATATTGTATTCGGTTGTCGAGGTACAGGGAGATTGAAAATTCTGGCTTTCGCCCATTTGGCAACTTCAGTCATTGTCAGTCAATGCTGTTGTGACGTTCATTGTCAGTTGAAGCTGTTGGGACGTTTCTTTGATGATATCGGTCCATCTTACTCTAGGTCTGTTTATTTGTTGCTCCTCTCCCTTCTCTTGTAATATCCATT
Organism: Megaustenia siamemsis; assembly: GCA_032433765.1. Classification (NCBI taxonomy): domain Eukaryota; kingdom Metazoa; phylum Mollusca; class Gastropoda; order Stylommatophora; family Ariophantidae; genus Megaustenia; species Megaustenia siamemsis. The sequence goes on from JAVIAB010000159.1 coordinate 8,298,923, forward strand.
GTTTGGTTAGGAATCACACTGTATTCTTTCTAGTTGGGCAAACCATTTTATTTGTTGTTTCTGTAAGTATCTTAGGATGGGCTCATGATACTAATGATTTATTTGTCATTATAATTTATATACAAACTTATTTAATAATTATTGCTATGATGAGTATATATAAATTGTTATTAATTCATCACCATGTCATGGTCCTTATTAAAATAATTACATTAAATTGTTCTCATCAACATCATCCATTATCATTGATTTGTTTCATTGGGACTGTTAGCGTTAGTGTTTTACCAAAACTACACAAACACTCACTATCAATAGTTTATTGTATAATAATAATAATATCATAGTGATAGTTTTATTAAGTTTCAGAATCTAAAGGAGCATTTTTTTTTACATTCATCAGCTTTCACCTCTGGGAAAGTCCCTAGAGATTTATCATCATCATCATGTGCCTTCTCCGCAACGAAGGTTGGCTACCACGGATCGCCATTCTACTCTGTTTCTTGCTTTGATGGTGCAGGCTGACATAGATTGACTTGTCCATCTTTTGATGTTACTCATCCATGTTAGTCTTGGTCTGCCTCTGCCTCTTTTACCTTGTATTTTTCCTTCCAATATTACTTTTAGTAGGCTGTTGTGTCTTTTAACATGCCCCAAAAATTTCATTTGTCTTGTCTTAATTGTATTTAGTAGTTCTCTTTTTATTTTCAGTTGTTTTGCTATCTTCGTTCATTTGCTATCTTTTGTTTCCATCCAATTCTACCTATTCTTCTATAAATCCACATTTCAAAGGCTTCAATTTTCTGTTCTGTTTTCTTGTCTAATGTCCATGTTCATATCCTAGAGATTAGGAACTGAATTTTGCATGTTAATCCATTTTTCCCTAACAGTCATGTGCACATGGGTCCCTTGCCACACAGGCAGATAACTCCACCTTTGAAGGTACTTATTTTTTTTTCCGTCGATGAGTAATTGGCTTTTCAAGCCAGGCCTCACTGCTGAAACCTGGAGTGGTTGCTGTACAGTGAAATCATAAATAAAAATCCCGCCAGGTGCAGATGGGATTTGAACTCACAACCTATCTGTCTCGAGACCGGCGTCTTGCCTCGAGACCAACCAGTCCCCCGAATAGAGCATATGATACAGACAGCCACCAGAACCAACTTGTGTACATATCACTAGAACACATTGGTCTTGAAACTTAATAGGGACCATTGAGTCATTGATATTGAGATAGATATATTATGATTATGTTCATGATGATTTTTGCTGCCAGCATTCATAGTTCAGGAGAGTAGAAAGAACATGCAAGTAACCATATGCCTCTTTATTTAAAAGGAGAAATAATTCAATTTCAGTTAACATCAGCAGTAATATTTACACACATTTATAACTCATTTATAACCAAACATATTGTAGTATGTTGTTGTTTGCGTACGCCAGCTTTATATCTCTAGCGAAGTAGAGAGGGAATGAATTTTGTGTGAATACATATAACTTTTTCCTATTTTTCACACTGGCGACTGTGTGCTCAGGTGTCCCCTGCCATGCAGGCATATACCCTCAGACTTCAGATGTACTCTTATATTTTTATCATCAAGAGTTTTAACATTTTTTTTAGATTTTTTTCCTCTATTAATTTTGCCTGGGCAGTGGCCATTTGTGGCCTACTGTTCGATTTCCAACTATCAAAGGTAGTTATTCTTAAATGTGTGTAGAATGCACATAGGACCTCCTGGTGTTTTTTTTCGCTGTTTTCTGTGGAGGATAGACATCAGATCTCACTAACCAGAGACCAGGGGAGAGTTAAACCATGGACTCTATATTTTTTTTTAAATTAAAAAAAACATTTTTCACCAAAAAAATCTACAGAAATCGAATATTGGACCATCTAGTCCAGAGGCATACATCTTATATATTATAGTATAGTATTATTACAATCTCCCAATAACTCATTAAATAAATATTGAATGAACATTCCTCTTTACTATCTGGCAGTCAGAAATATGGAAATCAAGAATGTGATACCCACTTGGAATATAAAAAAAGAACCCGAAGATGAAGTGAGTTGATTAGTTACTTTTAAAAGTCATCAGTAACAGTAAAGTAGCAGATTACATTTGTTTGTCTTCTTGTGTATCAGTTCAGTTAAGTATATGGCTATATCTGATATACATGATGTATAATTTTATCAACATTCATCATCATCATCGTGTGCCTTCTCCGCAACGAAGGTTGGCTACCATGGATCGCCATTCTACTCTGTTTCTTGCTTTGATGGTGCAGGCTGACATAGACTGACTTGTCCATCTTTTGATGTTACTCATCCATGTTAGTCTTGGTCTGCCTCTGCCTCTTTTACCTTGTATTTTTCCTTCCAATATTACTTTTAGTAGGTTGTGTTATTAACATTAACTTACTATTAATGCCTGTGTTTTTTATTTTGTTTTCTTTGTCTCATTGACCCAGACTGACCAAAATTCAGATAATAGATTCACAGATTGTTAAAATGAAATAGAAACAAGATTATGTTGTAACTTCTGCTTGATCAAGCCATTCAAGGGCTAAACAAATTGATCAGTGGCTGAAGACACATCCTGTGGTAACTAGTGGAGCAACAACTCTCTCTTATACTCGATATCCATTTTTAGCATGATGAGACCTTAGCTTTTGTTGTTGCCAAGCTTCCTCACTACCAATATTCTCTACCATGTTGCCTTTTATCTGTTTCTTTGTCACTTACTTTCATAGTGCATTTTTAGATTATCAGATCGTGTTTCTTTTATGTTGCCTTTTATATTATTATTTGTTTAAAATGTTTACAATTATTTTATAACGAAATTGTTCACATTATATTAGTCATTATAAATCAAATAAATTGTTGTTGTTTCTTTTATAACAATACTTGTTTACAATGAAATAAAATTGATCAGCAGTTTTGCATAATTCAACAATCTGATAAAATAAATATTTTCTTTAATCAAGATATATTATATTCATCCATGTACAAGACAATGCTGTGCTTATAATCTTTACAGAAAATTGTTTATAAGTTTATATACAATAGACATGTACATATTAAATGTAACTATGTGCTCATTCAACAAGAAAGGTCTCTCAAATAGTAAGAAAACAGAAGTAATGGTCATATCAAAGAAACAATCATCACCATCATGCAACATAAAAATAAACAGGACAAATCTGAAACAAGTGCAACGCGTCAAATACTTGGGCACAATAATTATATCAGATGGAAGAAGCACCACAGAAATAAAAAGCAGAATAGCTCAGGCTAAAATAGTATTTCAGAAAATGAAAAATATCTTATGCAACAAATCTATGTTAATAGAAGTGAGAAAGAGAGTTCATCAGTGCTATACAGAACCAATTCTGGCCTATGGCAGCAAATCATGGACAGTAGACAAACAAATGAAAAGACAATTAGAGGCCATAGAGATTATATTTCTCAGAAGAATGTTGAAAGTTCCCTGGACAGCTAAAAAGACCACTGAGGAAACTCTTAAAGAGGTCAATCACAAAAAGGGGGCTCCTAAAAAACATCAGACAGAAACAATCAACAATTTTTGGTCACATCATGAGAAGAGGAAAGTTGGAATACTTTGTTACAACTGGTAAAATAAAAGGAAAGAGAAATCACAGATGACAAGAAGAGAAAATACTGGAGAGCTTGGTGTTATGGCATGGAAAACAGTCAAACAACAGAACTGATATGATGCACTGTTGATAAAAGATTGTGAAAGGACATGATCACCTACGCTAACTGGTATGGCACATGATGATGATGTGCTCATTGTATCATTCATTGGTTTCATTCTTTCAGTATTTCTGCTAATATGGGATCTTTCTCTTCCATTCTCAGACTGTCAGAAACATAGATACTCAGAGCAAGTTACCAGTTGGAGATATAAAACAGGAGCCAGATTATAAGGTGAAATGCTTCTTCTACTTTCCTTCCTCTTTACTTTTCAACATCAAGGGGAGATATAGTTTCTGGTTGTTGTTTGCTTTTCTCTAGGCCTCTCCTACTGTTATGTTTTGTGTTTCTGATATCTTTTCAATCCATCTTTTATATGGTCTACTCTGGTATTTTTGAAGCATTTGTGAGAGGTTTGTTGTGACATTTTGATATTTCTGTCTTATTGTGTGCCAATTGTATTTTATCTGTTGTTTTTTTTTCTCTCATAGATTCAGTGATTGGAATTGATGTAACTTTTTTCTCAACTTCTCACTTCTGATCAGACTGTCATGGATCTAACATGTTTAATTTTGGTAGTGGTTTTATTTAAAATTATTATTCTTGAGTCACGGAATGTTATCCAACCATGGTAGCCACCCTTTAATGTGAAGATAACACTTAATGATGATCATGATTCTTGAATCTAGCATCCATTTCTGGCATTGTTTGCACAACCATGTTGAGTTTAAGATTATGTTGCAGAGTGCTTGTTTTGCCTATAGTGTTGTTTCTATCTTAGACAGTAGTGGTGGCTGATGATTTGACAAGTTTTGTTGCATCTTGAGCCTTTTTATGCTGGTTGTGAATTGTTGTTTGTCACTAGACTTTTCATGTTTTTGAATTTTTTCACTTGTTTTACCTGTCTGCTATTTATTGTTATGCTAATGATTTTTTTTTTCTTTTTGTGGTGTTCATAATAAGATCTTTAGTAGAAAGAGCCATAGAGGTAAAAACAGATCTATACCTATGTTCCATAGATTATACAAAAGCAATTGACAAAGTAAAGCACCAAGAAATAATCACAATTTTAGAAAGCATAAACATAGACAGCAAAGATCTAAAAATAATAAAGAACATGTACTGGCAACAAACAGCGGCCATAAGAACTGGAAACCAATTGGGAATGTTTAAACAAATAAAACAGGGTGCTAGACAAGGTTGTGTGCTGTCACCAGATTTGTTTAATATTTATAGTGATATTATTTTAAGACCCACAAGGGGCATGCCTGGAATAACAATTGGAGGTCATAATATAAATAATCTAAGGTATGCTGATGATACAATATTAATCGCTAAGAGTGAAAATGAGTTACAAGAAATGTTGGACATTATAGTGAAAGAAAAAAAAATAAAGGACTCAGCCTTAATAGCAAAAAGACAGAAGTAATGGTAACAACAAAGAAAAAGACATTACCTCAGTGCAAAAATAAAGATAAGTGGAACAATATTAAAACAGGTAAATGAATTTAAATATTTAGAAACTTTGTTAACCTCAGACGGAAGACGTACAAAAGAGGTGAGATGCAGAATGGCTCAGGCAAAAGCAGCTTTCCAGAAAATGAGGAAGATACTATGCAATCTATTTTTGACAATAGAAACAAGAAAAAGAGTTCTTAAATGTTATGTAGAGCCAGTCTTAACATATGGATGTGAATCATGAACAATAGGACAACAGACAAGAAAATCACTGGAGTCTGTAGAAATGTGGTTTTACAGAAGAATGTTGAGAATACCATGGACAGCTAAGAAGAGTAATGAAAATGTTCTGAATTTGTGAGTTCAATTTCTGACTGCACCAGTTGGGGATTTTTATTTGTGATTTTCTCTGTGGCAACCTCACCTACTCTCAGTAGCGAGGCCTAGCTTGAAATGTAAATTACTCATCAACGAAAAAAATATGAGTTCCTCTAAAGTTGGTATTATCTGCCTGTGCTGCAAGGGATCCCTCTGCACACGGCTGCCAGGGAAATATGGATTAACATGCAAAATTCTGTTCCTAGACTGTAGGGACTTCACCGGAGATGAAAAAAATCTATGTTGGGAACATTATGAGAAATGTCAGAAACAATGAGAAATTTGTGAAGGTCAACCCTTTCACTATAAATGGCAATATAATTCCAGAACTCACATGCTAACAACACAGTTCCTCTCTCAAAGGGTGCAAAGGATACCTTGGATAGTGAAAAAAGAGCAATGAAGACATTTGTAAAAAGTTAAACATTAAGTAGAACTGGCTTTAAACAACATTCTGCAGATGAAATTAAAATACTATGGTCACGTCAAAAGACACAGTGGGCTGGAGAGAACAATAATTAAGGGCATGGTTTTAAGAAAGGCATGTTCATAAAGCAACTACAGAGGTTTGGCACTGGCTATCCTGTACTGTAAAAAATAAGCTGTAAAAACTTCATAAACATAGATAAGGCAAAAAAAAGGAAAATAAAGTATCAGGAACCTGGAGCACAACACATGAAGAGGTGACTATAATGCTATCAAAGGAGGCACAGAATGAATTAATAAAATGGGAAGCAGTAGGTGCAATATATGTCACAGTTTACTGATCCAACAGTATCTATGTGGATCCACTTGGATATTCCTACTGTATCATTTAAGGACAACAACACATATTTCCATGTTTCGCTGCTTGTGAGCTCATAGGGCCACATTAAAATACCCTAAGGGTGTTATCAGTTACATATGAATGTCATCATTATCATCAACAAGTACTGTGCCTGCAGGCATAGGTGATCGTATCTCTCCACAGCTTTCGATCTAGACAGTAATTTATCGTTTCCATTGTTGACATTCTGCCAAGCCATTCTCTTGAGCTGTCATCATCTTTTCTCTTTGCTTCTCTCTATCTTTTCATCCCTCAATTTTTCGAGTTGTTACAATATATTCCAGCTGTTCCCTTCTCATTACATGGCCAAAAAAAGATGATTATTTCTTCCAAATATTGAAAATTGGCTCTCTTTTTGCTTTGGCCTCATTCAGAACATGTTCATTACTCTTCTTAGCTGTCCATGGTATTCTCAACATTGTTCTGTAAAACCACATTTCTACAGCCTCCAGTCATTTTCTTGTCTGTCGTCCTATTGTCCATGGTTCACATCCATATGTTAAGACTGGTTCTACGTAACATTTAAGAACTCTTTTCCTTGTTTCAATTGTCAAAAATAGATTGCACAGTATCTTCCTCATTTTCTGGAAAGCTGCTTTTGCCTGAATTGCACAGTATCTTCCTCATTTTCTGGAAAGCTGCTTTTGCCTGTGACATTCTACATCTCTCCTCTGTTGTACATCTACCATCTGAGGTTAACATCATTCCCAGATATTTAAATTAATTTACCTGTTTTAATATTGTGCAATTGTCTTTATTGGTCATGATTGAACCCGGCCTCTTGTCCTTTGTAGTCCAGTTCACTAACCACTGAGCTATTGCGGCTCCTTTTTACTATTAAGGCTGAGTCCTTTATTTTTGTTTTCTTTCACTATAATGTCCAACAATTCTTGTAACTCATTTTCACTCCTAGCGATTAAGACTGTATCATCAGCATACCTTAGATTATTTATATTATGGCCTCCAATTGTTATTCCAGGCATGTCACTTATGGATCTTAAAATAATCTCACTATACATATTAAATAAATCTAGTTACAGCACACAACCTTACCTAACAACACTGTATTTTGTCAGTACATGTTCTTTATTATTCTTACATCTTTTCTGTCTATGTTTATGCTTTGAAAATTTCTGATTATTTCTTGTTGCTTTACTTTGTCAAATGTTTTGGTATAATCTATGAAACATAGACATAGTTATGTTTTCTTCTCTATGGCTTTTTCTACTAAAGATCTTATGATGTATTTGATATTGCTCGTTCCTTTACCTCCAACAAGACCACACTGTTCATCACTAATTTCTGGACTAACGGGTTAATTGTGCCATAATTACCACATTACTGCATGGAGACCTCACAACTTTTACCATTTACTGTGTCGTTAGTGACTCAAGTTGACTGCTTGCTCCAGAATCCATGAAACAAAACTATCCAGATCCTACTTCATCTTGTGTGGTGTCACTAGCAACAGATAAACAATTTGGCCAAGTGAGGTGGCATGGAGAGAAAAAGTAACCTTGAATCCAAAAATACTTTATTGAACCCACTGCTTCCAGTGTGAATGGTACTCATGGTTAGGGGAAAAAAATACCCCAGCGATCGACTCAACTGCTGGCAGAAATGGGTAATAGGGTAGTACACTGGGAAGGTGATCAATGCTGCCTCGCATTAGTTTCGATGCTTCAAGTGACACTATCCAGAAGTCTCCGAACTCTTCTGGATAAGCGGCTGAGCACATATTGGTGAAAACTTTCGTGCTAAGATGCTGATTCAAGTCTCATACTTTAATTTTACTATATTGAAATGAGATATGTTGGACCAAAAGGCACAAATAGTGTGAGATGCTGTAGGCACAACACAGTGCATCTACACTCACTTAACTCAGGTATAAAGTTATTTACACATGCAAATGTAAGTTATAGTCAAACAACTAGAAGCTTACAAATCTTGGCCAATCAAATTTTGAGTCTAGAGTTATAACATTGCATTGAATCCTGATTTACTTTGACATTTTAATCTCCCATATTTTCTCAGGTAAATCATAATGAAGGTGTCAGCCAAGATTCTAGCCCAAATGTTCAAGTGTCTAAAATCAAGCCAAGACACATGCCAGGGAGGCTTGTTTATGAGACTATAGCGGAAGATGCTCAGAATGTGTCACATAGTAGAATAGATGTAACAGATAAACCTTACAAATGTGATGTATGTGGTGCAGGTTTTGCTAGAAAATACATTTTTAAAACCCATAAAAGAGTGCATACAGGAGAGAGACCTTACAAATGTGATGTGTGTGGTGCTGGTTTTTCTGTGAGTGGAAATTTATTAAAACACAAGATAACTCATACAGGACAGAAACCATACAAATGTGATGTGTGTGGTGGAGAGTTTGCAGAGCGTGGGACTTTATTAAAACACAAGAGAATACATACAGGAGAGAAACCTTACAAATGTGATATATGTGGTACAGATTTTGCTAGAAATGGTCATTTAAAAATACACGAAAGAAAACATACAGGAGAGAGACCTTACAAGTGTGATGTGTGCAGTGCAGAGTTTTCTGAGCATGGAACTTTAATAAAGCACAACAGAACACATACTGGAGAGAAGCCTTACAAGTGTGATGTATGTGGTATAGATTTTAGTCGTAATGAAGTTCTAGTAAATCACAAGAGAACACATACAGGAGAGAAGCCTTACAAGTGTGATGTATGTGGTGCAGCTTTTATTCAGATGGGACAGTTAGTGGTGCACAAGAGAACACATACAGGAGAGAAACCTTACAAATGTGATGTATGTGGTGCAGGTTTTGCTCAGACAGGAAAATTAGGGATGCACAAGAGAACACATACAGGAGAGAAACCTTACAAATGTGATGTGTGTGCTGCAGGTTTTTCTCTGATGGAAAAATTAGTGATCCACAAGAGAACACATACAGGAGAGAAGCCTTACAAATGTGATGCGTGTGGTGTAGGTTTTTCTGTTAGTGGAAATTTATTAAAACACAAGCGAATACATACAGGAGAGAAACCTTACAAATGTGATGTGTGTGGTGCAGATTTTAGCCGTAATGACAGTCTAATAAAACACAAGAGAACACATACAGGTGAGAAGCCATACAAATGTGATGTGTGTGGTGTAAATTTTGCTCGTAATGACAGTCTACTGAAACACAAGAGAACCCATGCAGGATAGAATCTTTACATACGTGATGTGTGTGGTACAGATTTTGCTGTCTGTAGATTAATAAATCACATGAAAACATATACAGGAGAGAGAACCTCAAACTTATGACATGGTCATGGCTACAGACAAAAAGACAGTTATTTTAAATAAATGAATATTTATTATGAATGGAGACTTTCTACTTGAGAGACAAACAATTTATACAGACACATTTATATTTCTTCAGCACTCAGAATAAAAACCACAAACAGAGAGCATTGAGTAGTCAACTTATTGTGGCTACATCCGTGTAACTCTGTCTGCCCATTGCTCTCAGTGTTTTCTGTTGTTCTTTACTTTGTATATTCTTCTGAGTGCTGTAAAAATACCAGTCTTGTGTTATTTGTTGGCCACAAACAAAAGGAACAGTCAAAGATCAGAATATATTTTAACATCCAGTAGAGCAACAACAATGTTCCCCCACTTTCTACAATCAATGACCATCCTACACCTTGTGTAGAGCAACAACAATGTTCCCCCACTTTCTACAATCAATGACCATCCTACACCTTGTGTAGAGCAACAACACAGTTCTCCCACTTTCTACAATCAATGACCATCCTACACCTTGTGTAGAGCAACAACACAGTTCTCCCACTTTCTACAATCAATGACCATCCTACACCTTGTGTAGAGCAACAAAGTTCCCCCACTTTCTACAATCAATGACCATCCTACACCTTGTGTAGAGCAACAACAAAGTTCCTCCACTTTCTACAATCAATGACCATCCTACACCTTGTGTAGAGCAACAACACAGTTCTCCCACTTTCTACAATCAATGACCATCCTACACCTTGTGTAGAACAACAAAGTTCCCCCACTTTCTACAATCAATGACCATCCTACACCTTGTGTAGAGCAACAACAAAGTTCCTCCACTTTCTACAATCAATGACCATCCTACACCTTGTGTAGAGCAACAACACAGTTCTCCCACTTTCTACAATCAATGACCATCCTACACCTTGTGTAGAACAACAAAGTTCCCCCACTTTCTACAATCAATGACCATCCTACACCTTGTGTAGAGCAACAACAAAGTTCCTCCACTTTCTACAATCAATGACCATCCTACACCTTGTGTAGAGCAACAACACAGTTCTCCCACTTTCTACAATCAATGACCATCCTACACCTTGTGTAGAACAACAAAGTTCCCCCACTTTCTACAATCAATGACCATCCTACACCTTGTGTAGAGCAACAACAAAGTTCTCCCACTTTCTACAATCAATGACCATCCTACACCTTGTGTAGAACAACAAAGTTCCCCCACTTTCTACAATCAATGACCATCCTACACCTTGTGTAGAGCAACAACAAAGTTCCTCCACTTTCTACAATCAATGACCATCCTACACCTTGTGTAGAGCAACAACACAGTTCTCCCACTTTCTACAATCAATGACCATCCTACACCTTGTGTAGAGCAACAACACAGTTCTCCCACTTTCTACAATCAATGACCATCCTATACCTTGTGTAGAGCAACAACACAGTTCTCCCACTTTCTACAATCAATGACCATCCTACACCTTGTGTAGAGCAACAACACAGTTCTCCCACTTTCTACAATCAATGACCATCCTACACCTTGTGTAGAGCAACAACACAGTTCTCCCACTTTCTACAATCAATGACCATCCTATACCTTGTGTAGAACAACAAAGTTCCTCCACTTTCTACAATCAATGACCATCCTACACCTTGTGTAGAGCAACAACACAGTTCTCCCACTTTCTACAATCAATGACCATCCTACACCTTGTGTAGAGCAACAACACAGTTCTCCCACTTTCTACAATCAATGACCATCCTACACCTTGTGTAGAGCAACAACAAAGTTCCTCCACTTTCTACAATCAATGACCATCCTACACCTTGTGTAGAGCAACAACACAGTTCTCCCACTTTCTACAATCAATGACCATCCTACACCTTGTGTAGAGCAACAACAAAGTTCCTCCACTTTCTACAATCAATGACCATCCTACACCTTGTGTAGAGCAACAACACAGTTCTCCCACTTTCTACAATCAATGACCATCCTACACCTTGTGTAGAGCAACAACACAGTTCTCCCACTTTCTACAATCAATGACCATCCTACACCTTGTGTAGAGCAACAAAGTTCCCCCACTTTCTACAATCAATGACCATCCTACACCTTGTGTAGAGCAACAACAAAGTTCTCCCACTTTCTACAATCAATGACCATCCTATACATTGTAGCATCCAGTCGAGTAACAACAGTTCTTCCCATTCTGCAATCCACGATCACCCTACACACTATGCCCATTTTTGGCCCACATTATTCATCTGTTCCATCCAGGTGTTATTTTGTTTGTAAAGATTATATATATAAGATTCTTATCCCTGTTGATCTTGTATATTCCATTTTTGCAACCTTCACTGGTCCCACTTCTAGTGTTGTAATGCTCACCATGCATGTGAAAGTGTTCATTGCTGCATCTATTTTGTATGGTGTTTTGTGCTGTGCCTGTGAAAGCTTTTCAAAGCCTTTATTTTATCAAAATAAACTACATTTACTTCAATTAATCTCAACTATTCTGAATTCTGCTCAATTAAATAGAGTTTGAAAGTGAATGGGGAGCCAGTACGGAAACATCAGTTTTTTTGTTGTGTTCCTTTTATGTAAAGCTGTGACCATACCTTACAGGAGTGTAAGTTACACCCCACTACTGGCTCCCTACTAACAGCTTTACCACAGCTCTGCTTTCATTTGCCCGTTCCCCCCTTGAAAGTGAATGCATGATCTATGAAACATCTGTTTTCAAAAGATGTTTGATCTTAATCTAGTTTCACATATTTCTTTTAGAGCCTTTGTATGTCTGATATTTTCTCTTATTGAGTGTTTCTCTGAAGTGTTTCATCCATCTATCTTTATGGCAGTAAGTGGTCTGGACTTTATGAACAAGGTTTCAGTTTGCTACTCCCCAGTCAACGTAGCTGATGATAATTTGTATACTTTGCTCACAATGTTAGGGGAAAAAAGTCTGCTTTTAAAATAAAAAGTCTCATAGATATGGTGACCAGACATCCCGATTTTTTACTGTTTTTTTCAACCCTCATACAGGATTTGTTACAGTTCCGAATTTTTTTGCTTTTGTCCCCGATTTGTTAAAATACATTAGAGACACAGACGTTTACTAATTTTGGTAAACGTCTCTTCGACTTAAAAATATATATTATTCAGTTGTGTAGAAAGTGTTTAATAAGTTGAACTGGCTGTTCATTTCATTCGTGAAACAGTAACAGTAAAATGCGCTCCAAGTTCTAAATCTTATATACTGAAACTCAGCAAGTAGCATCTTTGCGGCCAAGACATTTCATATTCTTGTATATTCATTGTGTTACTTTCATATACCGATGAACTAATTGTTTTTATTGTGTTGTTTAGTGATAGAGGTTATTGCATTCATTAGATTTTATTTACATTGTGCTATTATTCAGTTACTTGACATTTTAATGTTTAAGAACTTATGCTATGCATCATATGCTATAGTCATAGAAAATTATTATTTAAACTATAGTTAGTTTGTACAGTTTGTAATTGTTGCAACAAATGACATCAAAACGTAAATGCAGTTTCAATCAAGATTTACAAAAGGAATACCCCTTTCTAAAAAATCTACATCAGACTTCACTGTAAGATGCAGTATATGTGCCTCTTGGGTTTAAGATTAACCATAGTGGACATGGTGATATTAATAGTCACATAAATAGTGCGAGAGAGCCGTTGTTACAGCTGCATAAAGCTCGTCGTTAACAACATTTTTTCGAGCTGAACAGATTGGTGACAAAGAAGAACAATTAGCTGCTACAGAAGGTACATTTGCCTATCATACAGTGATACACAATCATACATTTAGATCTATGGACTGCACATCAAAATTACTTCCGGTTACTTTAGAACTACAATTTGCTTGTGCACATACACAAACAGAAGCCATTATTCGAAATGTGTTTACACCCCATGTTCAAAACGACTTGAGATGTGACCTAGAAAACTCAACATTTATTTCCACACTGACAGATGCCTCCAACCACAAGAAAATCAACATTTGTCCTTTGCTTTCAGATACTTTTTTCTCAATAAGGGGCTGAAAGTTAAAATATTAGAATTGAAATTATTGCCAGGAGAAACATCTGATATTGTTAGTAGTTTTATTACTTGCTGTCTAACGGAAAAAGGTTTAGAAAGGAAAGTATTTGCATTATTGGAGACAACACAAATTCTAATTTTGGGGCACTGAAAAGGAAAGAACAATGTTTTCATAAAGCTGAAAGTAAACCTTGGACATGGCTTGATAGGTGTTATTTGTGCATGTCATATTTTCCACAACACTGTTCGAGCAGCTGCAGACGTATTACCTATTGATGTTGAGATGATTATTGCTAAGATTTATCTGCACTTCAAATCATACACAGTTAGAGCTGAAAGCCTCAAGGAGTTTTGCCATTTTGTGGACACAGACTTCCAGATGATTTTAGGTTATACAGACTAGGTGGCTTGCACTGCTGCCTGCGGTTGAAAGGGTTCTTTACATGTTCCTGCCTTTAAAATCTTATTTTTAGTCTCAGGACAGATGCCCAGTATATATAAAGAAATTCTTTGAAAACCCCCTGTCTGAAGCATGGCTTATTTGTGTTCACAGTCAGGCATCCTCTTTCCACGAAGCAGTGCAGAAAGTAGAGGGAGAGGTGGTCACTTTTTTTGAAGTAGCTGACAACATCAATTGGTTCAGAACTATCTTTGAGTCCAAACTGGAAGATGGTGTCTTGCCATCAAGAGTTCAGCTAATTCTTTACAATCTGGAAATGGAAGGAATTCCATAGGATGATGTGAACAAGTTTAAAGCCAGTGTTTCTTCATCCTATGAAACAGCTTTAAGTTATTTGAAGAAATGGGCTGCAAATAATTGTCAACACCTTGAGGCCTACAGCTGGGTAATGTTGAACAGAACACCAACTTTGGAAAATGAAATGTATGACGAATATGTTTACATGAAGCAGTTTGTTACTTCTCAGAAAATGAATGAGTGGATTAATAAAACATTACCAGGGCAGCGTTGGATTGAAATGGCTTCCCACTTAAAAAAAACAGGCATGTGCCAATTTCACATCTTCTGAAGCTGGCAGAACTCTTTTTGTCTACCAGGAACAAATGTTGCAATGGAAAGATTGTTTTCACTGATGAATTTGTTTAAATTATTAAATTTTTTGTGTCCTTTTTCTGTGGCATTAAGTGCTCCTCCATTGTCACTTACTTGTGCAATGTTTGTCATTTATTTTACACTGATGATTAATGCTGAGTGCAATGTTTGTCATTTACACTGATGATTAATGCTGAGTGCAATGTTTGTCATTTATTTTATACTGATGATTAATGCTGAGTGCAATGTTTATTCTTCCTCTTCTGGTTAATTTGCAAATATTAAATCCATAATTAAACTTGTGTTTGTTTCTAGTCATATATTTATTTCTTTACACTAAGTTGCCAGTACTGTTATATGTGTTGGCCTTTTCACCTTGGGGAATATACTTCCATTAATTATTGTTTGATTTGTGTACTCTTCTCTGTAGTCTTTGGTATTTCTGAGGTTGCCTGCTCATAATTTGTTTCTCTCATAAAACCCAAGATATGTTTTTCTGCTCCCTTTTCTTGGAAACCTGACAATCAAAAACAATATGAAAGGAATAAAATAAAAGATTAATTGTAAAGTATTTTCACATTTCTACTTTATATCAACCAGCAGCATTTAACATGACAGGTTTGCATAATCTTGTCAATTGGCTTGATCTCAGCAATTGTGTTATCTCTAGAAAACTAAACATTCATTCAAATAGAAAGCAAGACATACGGGACAAAAATAGAAAAGTGAATATGTTAGCTCCAATAGGGAGCAGAAACATGGACATGAGGTAAAATCATGGACATAGAAAGAGAATCATAAACATGGACTCAAAACAGGAAAGTGCATACTATATATATATATATATATATATATATATAGAAAAGATACACTAAAATAGACAAATGGACATATGAACACAAACAAAATGTAATACAGAAATCAGACAAGATTCATTTTAATGTAACTTTCCTTTTTGCTAATTTTGACAATCCATTATTGAAAAATGTTTAAAGTAATTCAAAAGCCACAGTCATTAGACTGTCAAACACACATACACATGAATAAAGATTAAATGCGTGTCCATTTCTCAGTCTTTGTGTTCACAACCATGTAAGTCATGTGTCAGAGACCAACCAAATAATTGATTATAGAGAGCGAGTCTATGCCTGTCGACCTTACCTCTCTTGTTAGAGTTCTTTTCAGTGTCTCTCGAGGTCGTTTCTTCTACATACAAGCCTAACACATGTCCATCTGTGGTTAATGGTATGCAAAAATCAGTAGGCATAATTTCAAGTACAGTTTTTGCTTTCAAATTTTATTTGGTTATTTTTAATAGGTAGATTGTATAATCATTGCACTTTTCTTGCAAAGAATGTTTGTAAACACATTTTTTTCTGAAAGGCTCATTCACTTCTACAAACTTTGATATAAACCAGACACATTGTTAAGATAAGAATACCACAAACTTTGATATAAACCAGACACATTGTTAAGATAACAATACCACAAACTTTGATATAAACCAGACACATTGTTAAGATAACAATACCAATCATGGCTCTCAATTCAGGCAAATGCACAACCTTGTTGTATCAGTTTTTCTATGAGCTTGCAAAACACAGACCCTTATAACAGAGCTACAGAAAAAAAATACAGGCTATGGAGATTTGCAGCTTTGTTATCATCATCATCATGTGCCGTACCGGTAGGTGTTGGCGATCATGTCCTTCCACAATCTTCTATCCACATCGTATCAGTTCTTTTGTGTGTATTTTCTCTCTTTGTCATCCGCAATCTCTCTTTCCTTTTATTTTGCCAGTTGTAACCAAGTATTCCAACTTTCCTCTTCTCATGATATGCCAAAAAAAATGATGATTGCTTCTTTCTGATGTTTTTAAGAGCTCCCATTTTGTGTTGGCCTCTTTGAGAACTTTCTCATTGGTCTTTTTAGCTTTGTTATAAATGAGCAATATCACATACCCAAGCCAAACTATTGTATAAACATTAAGAAGTAGAAAATATTAAAGAAACAAACATATTTGACTAGAAATAACAAGAGTACATTTATAGATGAACCTGCAAAACATGCAGAAAAGCCAGTACTAAGATATGAACAAATAACAGTAAGCAAAACAAGTCAATAAGGAAAAGCAAACGACAAGTTAACATTTAAAAGTAGTCCAGTGACATGCTCTGTCATATGGTGTAGGTGTGTGTGTAAAATGTCACTATACTAGGTCACAGAATTTGGAGGTGAGAGGGCCAGTTCTGTTCTCCACACTGTCACAACCTCCCTCGTGAGGCAGGTAACATCCAGATAATCAGCTATACTGACTAGAACAGCATCATGCTACATTTAAATCCCTAGTTCACAAGGCTTGGAGCACTTACTATCAAGAAACTAGAAGAATGGGACACATCAGAGAGACACTCAATATGAGACTATCACAACAAGGCTTGGAGCACTTACTATCAAGAAACTAGAAGAATGGGACACATCAGAGAGACGCTCAATATGAGACTATCACAACAAGGCTTGGAGCACTTACTATCAAGAAACTAGAAGAATGGGACACATCAGAGAGACGCTCAATATGAGACTATCACAACAAGGCTTGGAGCACTTACTATCAAGAAACTAGAAGAATGGGACACATCAGAGAGACGCTCAATATGAGACTATCACAACAAGGCTTGGAGCACTTACTATCAAGAAACTAGAAGAATGGGACATATCAGAGCGACAATATGAGACTATCACAACAAGGCTTGGAGCACTTACTATCAAGAAACTAGAAGAATGGGACACATCAGAGAGGCACTCAATATGAGACTATCGCAACAAGGCTTGGAGCACTTACTTTCAAGAAACTAGAAGAATGGGACATATCAGAGAGACAATATGAGACTATCACAACAAGGCTTGGAGCACTTACTATCAAGAAACTAGAAGAATGGGACACATCAGAGAGACACTCAATATGAGACTATCGCAACAAGGCTTGGAGCACTTACTATCAAGAAACTAGAAGAATGGGACATATCAGAGAGACAATATGAAACTATCACAACAAGGCTTGGAGCACTTACTATCAAGAAACTAGAAGAATGGGACACATCAGAGAGGCACTCAATATGAGACTATCGCAACAAGGCTTGGAGCACTTACTTTCAAGAAACTAGAAGAATGGGACACATCAGAGAGACAATATGAGACTATCACAACAAGGCTTGGAGCACTTACTATCAAGAAACTAGAAGAATGGAACCCCTCAGAGAGACAATATGAGACTATCACAATAAGGCTTGGAGCATTTACTATCAAGAAACTAGAAGAATGGGACACATCAGAGAGACAATATGAGACTATCACAATAAGGCTTGGAGCACTTACTATCAAGAGACTAGAAGAATGGAACCCCTCAGAGAGACAATATGAGACTATCACAATAAGGCTTGGAGCACTTACTATCAAGAGACTAGAAGAATGGAACCCATCAGAGAGACAATATGAGACTATCACAACAAGGCTTGGAGCACTTACTATCAAGAGACTAGAAGAATGGAACCCCTCAGAGAGACAATATGAGACTATCACAGACAGACAAGGACTCTAAAAACAGGAGATTTGAAAGTACAACTGAGTCAAACATTCTTTAGAGAAAATAGATGCGCCATAGATCACAGTTTCATACGCAAGCACTTAATATGGCATTATTCAGAATCACTGAGAACAATTTTAATAAATGTTGATTTTAAGGACCTTGACAGCATACACAGAAATAGTCTATGGAGAACATTGAGGGATTATGTGATTTATAGCAGAATCGTAACAATTATAAAAAGTTTGATAACAATTTCACATTTATTGCTAATGACAGTGATCAATCATTCAAATAATAAAAAGCATATGTATGGCAAGATTATTCACATACAATCACATAATCTGCAATGTACTGAAGTCCAAAGAAAAGCCATACAGGGATCATACCTAGGACAACATTGTGGGGAACAGTGCAAACATAAATGAAAATTGTGAGCCAGAATTGTAGGATGGCCATGGATTGTACAAAGTGGTGGAACTTGTTGTTGCCCTACAGGCCACAGACTGCTTTGTTAGTATGTGGCCAAGGGTGTTTCCTGTGTTTTAGGCCCTCTCTTATTCTTTTGTTTTGTTAGATGACCAGATACAGTAAACCACACACATCACACTTGTATGGCATCTCTCATGTATGTGTTCTCTTGTATGCTTTCATATTGTCACTATAAGTCAAATATGCACTACCCGTATAATTTGTATGGCTTTTCTCATGTATGTATTTTCTTGTGTTTTAATAAAGTGAATTTTGCAGCAAACTCTGAACCACACACTTCACATTTATAAGGTTTCTCTCCTGTATGTCTTCTCTTGTGTGTTCTTAGATTTCCCCGCTCAGCAAATTCTGCACCACACACTTCACATTTGAAAGGTTTCTCTCCTGTATGTGTTCTCTTGTGTGCTTTAAGATTTTCACTCAGAGCAAATTCTGAACCACACACATCACATTTGTAAGGCTTCTCTCCTGTATGTGTTCTTTTGTGTTTTTTAAGATGATCACTCTGAGCAAAATCTGTATCACACACATCACATTTGTAAGGTTTCTCTCCTGTATGTGTTCTTTTGTGGGATTTAAGATGCCCACTCCCAACAAAACCTGCACCACACACATCACATTTATAAGGCTTCTCTCCTGTATGTGTTCTCATGTGAGGTATAAGATTTCCACAAAGTGCAAATTCTGCACCACACACATCACATTTGTAAGGCTTCTCTCCTGTGTGTGTTAGCTTGTGTCTTCTTAGATGTCCACTTTCAGTAAATTCTGCACCACACACATCACATTTGTATGGTTTCTCTCCAGTATGTCTTCTCTTGTGTATCCTTAGATGTCCGCTTTCAGAAAATTCTGCACCACATGCATCACATTTGTAAGGCTTTTCTCCTGTATGTGTTCTCTTGTGTGTTTTAAGATTATAACTCTGTGCAAATGCTGCACCACATGCATCACATTTGTAAGGTTTCTCTCCTGTATGTGTTCTCATGTGTTTTTTGAGATTGTAACTCTGAGCAAATTCTGTGCCACACACTTCACATTTGAAAGGTTTCTCTCCTGTATGTGTTCTCATGTGTATTTTAAGATGACTATTGTGAAAAAACTCAGCACCACATATATCACATTTGTAAGGTTTCTCCGATGTATGTATTCTGGTATGTGATACACTCTGAACATCATCACTTTGACCCTCATAAACAATTGACTGAAACACCATCTCTCTTCCTGGCAGTTGTCTGGATTCAAAGTCAGTTACCTGAACATGGGAGCTAGAATCTTTACCACAGCCTTCACCTTGACCTACCTGAGAACAGATAGAGATTAAAATGTCAAAGTAGATCAGGATTCAATTCAATGTTATAGCAGATCAGGATTCAATTCAATGTTATAGCAGATCAGGATTCAATTCAATGTTATAGCAGATGAGGATTCAATTCAATGTTATAGCAGATGAGGATTCAATTCAATGTTATAGCAGATCAGGATTCAATTCAATGTTATAGCAGATCAGGATTCAATTCAATGTTATAGCAGATCAGGATTCAATTCAATGTTATAGCAGATCAGGATTCAATTCAATGTTATAGCAGATCAGGATTCAGTTCAATGTTATAGCAGATCAGGATTCAGTTCAATGTTATAGCAGATCAGGATTCAGTTCAATGTTATAGCAGATCAGGATTCAGTTCAATGTTATAGCAGATCAGGATTCAATTCAATGTTATAGCAGATCAGGATTCAATTCAATGTTATAGCAGATCAGGATTCAATTCAATGTTATAGCAGATCAGGATTCAGTTCAATGTTATAGCAGATCAGGATTCAGTTCAATGTTATAGCAGATCAGGATTCAATTCAATGTTATAGCAGATCAGGATTCAATTCAATGTTATAGCAGATCAGGATTCAATTCAATGTTATAGCAGATCAGGATTCAATTCAATGTTATAGCAGATCAGGATTCAATTCAATGTTATAGCAGATCAGGATTCAATTCAATGTTATAGCAGATCAGGATTCAATTCAATGTTATAGCAGATCAGGATTCAATTCAATGTTATAGCAGATCAGGATTCAGTTCAATGTTATAGCAGATCAGGATTCAGTTCAATGTTATAGCAGATCAGGATTCAGTTCAATGTTATAGCTCTGGACTCCAAATGTAATTGGCTGAGATTGTTTAAGCCTCTAGCTGTTTGACCATAACTACAAGCCTCTAGCTGTTTGACCATAACTACAAGCCTCTAGCTGTTTGACCATAACTACCATCTGTATGTGATAAACAGCTTTATACCGGAGTTTTGCTATCTTATTATCAGTACTGATGTGGTAAACCACAATAGCATGAGCATGTTTGTAATTTACATAACATCAGTAATTATATCATCTGGGATTTTTTACATTTCAAGTGGCAATTAGAACAAGCAGCATTTGCCACAACATAAAAGCATGGAAACTTCAAATTGTTTTCAACTCAATGAGTTAGATAACATTGAAGTATTCAAATCTCAGATGACTTCATATGGTTATAAACAAACATAAGTGGAAAGAATGAACATAAATGTCACTTCTTTCTTCATTCTTCAGTCACTTATGAGACAACTACAGAAAAGGTTCAGATGAACTGTTTTGTTTCAGGTACCAACTTGCCTTCCCTCCTGAATCTATTTTCTCAGCCAGACAGGTTGCTAGGTCAACACTAGGTATGCAGTAGAATTTTGATCAGCTGTTACTATTACTCCTAATGCAATCAGTGAGCTATGAGTTGTTGAACAATTTCAGTCCATGTGTTGTCCAGCATTTTAGTCTTTGTGATGAAACAATTTTCAAAAGAGCCGGATCTTAGTAAGAATCAAAATATTTTGCTTTCCCCCTAAGAGGTGGAAACGTGATGGAAACTTGCAACATCTGAAGCCCAGTAATATTCAGCTTAACAAACAGCACACAAACTTGCTGTACGCTTTATCCAATCCTCACTTTAGAAAACACACAATTTTTTACAAACAAAAATATAAACACACTCAAGATAATATCAAGTTCCTGTCTACATTAAAATAAGAAGGAATTAAATTGTTCTGTCACTTTTCAATGCAGTCTGTGAAGATAAAATGATGTCAATATTACTGGTCAAAGATGGTCACAAAATGGAACCACTTATTTACCAATCATACACTAGAAAACATTAGTGTGAACTCCTTCTTGACTAAAAAGATGGTGTGAGTAATTCACTCTTCATCAGTAATGTCAGTCTGAAGAAATATAAATTATCTCCCCTCAGAGAATGTTGTTTGAGAAAATAGAGAAGGAATCTCTAATTGTCTAAAAAAAAAAAAAAAAAAAAACAACAGAAAAGACTTTCTATGGCAACAGTAAAGAACTCAAGTACATTTTTTGGCAAATGCAGAAGCTCTGAAACTGCAGGTGAAATTCTCATGAAATAGAAGATTGAAGAAGAAAACATTGTATTCTTCACAGTTCTTCTTATAAGTAGTTACAGCAATGAGGAAACCATGGAAACGAAGACATGAGTGATTTAAGCATAACACTCTACAAGCTCTCCAGATATGCATAATAATTATAAACCAATGGATTCCATCTCAATAAAATATTCCTGGAAATGGTGAGAAAAACAAAATGGTAAAGGGTGGCAAATTACACAAGCCAAACACTAGTACATCCTATGAGAAATCAAAGTGGTTTGTCGGAAACAAACGGAATACAGAAAACCAGGGTTACAGAGAAATGATGCCTACTACCAGCTCAACAGAAAAGAACAAGTAACAGTTTGTAAACTCCTAACTGGCCCTAACAGATTGATGAATATAATCTGTTCAATACATATCAGGTTAAGCTGTATGGAGATATCCTCAGTTTTGGACTTCCAGTAACATGGCGTAGCCTAGTAGCTGCTTGCAGAATGTTCTAGTGATTTACAATTTTTTGTGTATGTCTATTCACATGGATTGAGTTTTTTGTGTGGTTGTTGTCATTCCGAAGGATTTATAAAGTGACTGAAATAATTACCGATAATAAACTAATAATCATACTGTGTTAAAACTCAATGCGTGCAGGCCCATTGTAGCTTCAAGGACAAATTATCATAACCTACTTATAGCTTACAATCGCTCACCCTCGGATACCTGCCACCGACACTATTGTGTTTAACCAGGGTTTGTGTGTGTATTCAAGTGGAATGTTTTCTTCCTGGACACTGGGTCTTAGTCTAACACACCACGGACACACGATAAGTTACTAAACATATGCATCGCTAGCACCGTCTGTTGCCGGAGGTCACAGGGTTGATGGAAACTCGTTAACTAGAGATAACAGTTAACAGCCCGTCCAGGGTAAGGCCAAACCTGCAACAAGCAGCATTGTGTGATGCCTGACATAAATGGCCAAGGAGAGGATGGTACCCTCTAAGTGCGATAGTACAGCCCACTGTGTAAGAAATTGTGTGCACTGAATTCACTAGCCCTTCCCCAACTCATGGGTCAAATGTGTTCTTGCCTCGATCCTTCCTCTTGTCAATCCCCATGGACGTCAAAGGAGCGTAGCAAGGCGGTCATCGCACCTCTGACTCTCTGTGCAGGTTCCTTGGTGGCGGAGAATGCCAGTTTTCATCACCGCTGCAGACTGTGTCAGCATTTCTGACAAGAGAATGATGAACCCGCTGACCCATAAGCAAGTGTTAAACTACTGGCAGGACGTGACGATCCTGGGACACCAACACACTGAGCTACTCTTCTTTGGGGATGAAAAGGAAAGTGTCCATGACACCCCCAATAATTATCATGCCTCGAATACGACAACTCACTTTATACGAGCTCGGGCGACACCTCGGTCATCAAGGCCTCTGGGCAACCTGGGGAGGGCAGTGACAAGTATGCTACCGAACCCCAACACAACCCCAAAGAAAGAAAAAAAGCAAGAAGATTAGTCGAGAAACATCCAACCCCCGCCAACAAAACAAATTACAACAGATTGACTGCGATGTTTAAACTACTAAGCGCTAAAGCAAAGAAAGTTACACAGATCAAGCCCTGAGATTTATTAGCGGTGCTATGAAATCAACTCCAAATAATGCTTGCGAAATATACAATAACATCGAACCTCTTGGC
Organism: Megaustenia siamemsis; assembly: GCA_032433765.1. Classification (NCBI taxonomy): domain Eukaryota; kingdom Metazoa; phylum Mollusca; class Gastropoda; order Stylommatophora; family Ariophantidae; genus Megaustenia; species Megaustenia siamemsis. The sequence continues at coordinate 8,322,895 of JAVIAB010000159.1, forward strand.
ATTCGAAGAGAACGTGCTGTAGTGGAAACCTACGAGAGATATTTGTGGACAGAACCAACAGGGGTAAATCGCATTATGGTAGAAAAGTGGCGGCAGAAAACCCGGATTAAGAAATCATCCTTTTTAGACCATGCAACTAACTACAGCTCCAAACATCAATTTCCAGCAGACAGACTCCATGATATGCCCATCCGCCCCGAAGCACTTTGCCGTCAAATAGTTGTCCCCGATGTCAGGACTGAGCTCTCCGACCCCTTAGCAGATAGAAATACTCTACCTCCCATACACAAAGCCATAGCACTGGAAACCACTGACCAGTATCCACGCAATGCCGTCCACGTTTATACTGATGGATCTGCATTCAAGGCCACCCTAAATGCTAGTTACAGTGCTGTTGTCAAGTATCCCTACTCTCACCCAGACGACTATCCCCAAATTTACGGTCCATGCGGAGAATCTATCTATCTATCTATTGGCCTTTCAAGCCATAGTCGGCCCATAGACCAAGATACTCCATCTGAATTTTTGTTCTAGCAGTTTTCAATTCTTTTAAAGATATTTTATCAAATCTCGCCATTTGTCTCTGTTCTGTGCAAGCAGCTCTACCTCATTGAGGAAGCCAATTCCTGCTGCTCTTGACTCTCTCATCAAAGTTATTCTCAGTGTCTCTCTGGGTCTTCCTCTTTTTTCTCTTACCTGTTGTTTCCCACATGAGGGCTTGCTTTGCTATTCGATTATTATCTATTCTCATCGCATGTCCAACATATGATCATCGTCTTTTCTTTATTACTGAAGATATTAGTGGTTGATTGGCGATTTCTCTAATTTCCTCATTTGTTTTGAATTCGTTCCACACTTTACAAAGTATTTTCCTTAGACATTTATTTTCGAATGCGTTCAACTTTGTTTCTATATCTCTTGTTGTTTTCCAGCTTTCACACGCATACGTAAGGGTTGATAGTACATTTGATTTGAATAGTCTAAGTTTTGTGTTTGTGCTGATGAATTTTGATTTCCATAACTTTTCAAGGCTTCTGAAAGACATTGTTGCTTTAGCTATTCTGATTCTAATTTCTTTGCTTGTGTTCCCTTCTCGATCAATGTGACTTCCAAGATAGATAAAGTGATCGATCTCTTCCACTGGTTTGTTTTCCATGTATATTTTGTCGTCTGTTGGAATTAAGCTTTTCATGACTTTAGTCTTTTCATGATTGATCTCAAGCCCAATTTTGCTGGCTATTGATGATAGTTCATTTGTGTTTTCCTGCATCGTTTTTATCTGACTGCTGATGAGAACTATGTCATCAGCAAAGTCGAGGTCCTCCAAATGGTCTCCTTGTATCCATTCGATGCCTTTATTACCAGTGCAGCATTTCTTCATTATGAAGTCTATAACAACTCCAAATAACAAGAGCGATAAAATACATCCTTGTTTAACCCCAGTTTCTATTGGGAAACATTCGCTCAGTCATTCCTCTGTTCGAACTGCACATGTGTAACCATCATACATGTCTTTATAATATTTATGATTTTTGATGGTAAGCCATATTGCTTCAGAATTCTCCACAAAGAATCTCTATGAATACTGTCAAATGCTTTTTTGAAGTCAATGAAGTTAAGTACAAACGGTTTTTGCTTTTCATTGTGTTCCTCCAATATAAGTCGTAAAGTAAAAATGTGGTCAAGGCAGCTTCTCCCTTTTCTAAACCCAGCCTGTTCTTCACGCATTACTGTATCTATTGAATCCTTTATTCTATTCATGATGATTTTGCAGAATAACTTTGAGGCAACTGACAAAAGTGTCACGCCTCTCCAGTTGTTACAATCGCTAAGATTGCCCTTTTTTTGAATCTTAACAATGATTCCTTTTTTCCATTTATGAGGCGTCTTCTCTGCTTTCCAAATGATGTTGAACATTTTCTGGAGAAATATTAAATTATGGCTATTGATTGCCTTGAGGATTTCAGCTGTTAACTTATCCTCTCCAGCAGTCTTGTTATTGGTCATATGCTTTAAGGTGGTTTCTATTTCGATCAAGGTTAAGTCATCTAAATTTACATCTAATTCTGCTGCTGGTGTTTCAGCTTCAAAATCTATTAAACTGTGGGGTAGTGGACGGTTAAGAATTTCTTTGAAGTGTTCCACCCAACGAGCTTTTTATGTCTGCGCTTGTTGTTACCATTAATCCAGATTTGTCTAGAATTGGTGTTCCACTGGATGTATAGGTGTTTGTCAGCATCTTTTGTACAGTATAAAGAGTTCTGCTGTCTCCTGTAATTGCAGCTGTCTCTGCCAAATTGTCTATATAATCTTTTGTACCTCTTCTTGCTGAACTTTTCACTTTATTGTCTAATTCTTTATATGTTACTCTGCAGAAATTATAGCTATAGAGAGAGCACTCAGAAGGATATTTGTAGACTTTGAATGTGACACCATCGCACCGGAAGATACATATATTTTCTCAGATTCAAAATCAGCACTCGAAGCAATTGAAAGCGGACTAACATCTGATGTTTTCAATATAACATCTTTATCCAATCAACTCTCCACTACCTATGGCATTGCTGTAACCCTACAATGGATACCTGGTTACATCGGCATTGCAGGAAATGAGAGAGTGGATAGGTTGGCTAAACTGGGAGCATCTCTACCACAGCTTCCTGTTCAAGTTAGCCCCAAAACATGCAAACAAATTTTGAGAAACAACTACCATGAGGAATCGTTAAATATGTGGGCTTCAGCTAAGACTGAATTTGTCTACTCTACAGATATCAAACAAAACCAGACCCCCTCGACCCTGTGCGGGAGCTCAGACGAAGGGATCAAAGCCTGATATTCCAGCTGAGAACAGGCCAAGCTCCTACCAATCAACACCTGAGCAGAATAAAAACACAACATGATCCAATCTGCAGACACAGCCGTCAACAATCTGAGACAGTAGATCACCTGCTACTACACTGTCCCCATTTACAAAACCGACGGAGCATGTTACTCCTGTAGAGGGGGATTATTATGCCCCCTTTTGAATTGATTGAAATCCGTAATCGCTGATCGCCTTGCCGTGTCGTCTTGATGTAACCCCGTGATCTCTGTGGTTCTTTTGTACTTCGCGCTGTATCTTGTGGTTACCGCTCTGACCCCGTCAGTTCGTTCGCCGCCAGACAAGGATACAGCTGGACTGATCCAATAGACTCAACAACAACTGTTTGATAACATAAATGTTCAGTCTTTATTTCATTCACAGTACATGCCCTCGAGTTTCGAGGGAACACATTGACATTGACTTCCACCAATCGAAATTCGTGGGCTTATCATACACCATATACTGCAAACACTTTCGTTCACATTCCAGACAAATAACAAAGTTCAGCTGACCACAGGACAACTGCCGGAATTGAGTGGCGCGTTCCCCGTGCCACACATCAATGGACAATTTTAACAGTTCAATTAATAACACACCCGTGGCTGACTTGCATAGTGAACTCAATGTACAATTAGATCAAAGCAACGCTCTTGATCTCACCTTCCTTGTAGTTTACAAAGTTCAGTACATAACACACATTTGGCTAACTTGAGTGGTGAGCTCAATGTATAATTAGATCAAATAAACGCTCTTGCTCTCACCTTCCTTGTAGTTTACAAACTCAGCCAATAATAACACATTTAGCAGACGTGATTAGTGATCCCACTGTCTAACATCACTGAATGCTCTGAAGCTAGTATTTCTCGTACTTGCAAAAGCTCAGCCAATAAGAACACATGTAGCTGACGTGAGTATTGATCTCACTGTCTAACGTCACTGAAACGCTCTGGATCTAGCATTTCTTGTACCTTTAAAAGCTCCGCTAATAAGAACACATGTAGCTGACGTGAGTATTGATCTCACTGTCTAACATCACTGAAACGCTCTGGACATAGCATTTCTTGTACTTGTGAAAACTCATTTACACTGCTTATATTTCGTGCACTTCTGGTAGCCATTTCACTGGGCTGTCTACCCTAAGAATTACTGTTTCGTTACACTTACTTAGGCTACACACTACTTGTACTATCACACAAATCTTATGACTAGTTCCTATGAAGACCAGAAGGCTCACTGTCTACCTACCGTCTCGACCAACTCTCTCACGCACACCTGACATCTCACTAGTCACATGCGCACTCCCTTAATTTCACGAGATTTTCTCAGCTCCCTCTGACTGACTCGTGTTCACTATTTTCTCGAGCACTTGAACACCTATCAGCCCTCCTTCCTAATTATCCCCCCTTTGTTTAAATCTTGCCCTTCTCTCACTAATTTCCTGTCGCTGCTATCTACTGTTTCAAACTCACTATTGCTATAGTCTGTTTCAACCATACCCCCTCTATACACTGTTTCACTCCCACTACTTCCATCCATCAATAGCACACTGTACTCTGCAGCTTGTACAACTGAGAAGATCTTGCGCCTTCATACGAGAGGCATTAAGATGTAAAGAGCTCATAGCTCACGGCTAACAAGGGGATTAAGTCAAGTCAAAATCCTCAGCTGTGAGCCAATCAATGCAATCTATGAACTTATTAAGAACATTGTCTAAAAGGGAATGGTGAGAAAAAAATATCTGTTACTAATAACTTTTAAAACTGATTCACTTACTTCATCATCTAGTTCCTGCTTTATATTCAAACTTGGGATCTCATTCTTGGTTTCCATATTTCTAGTTGACAAAGAGCAAAGAAGAATGTTCAGTATTTTGTGAAAGTTAGTGGCAGATGGTAAAAATACTATAAAATGTCTGTCCATAAATTAGATATGAGCCACAAATTAAATTCAGACAAGTTGATTTGTCATGTTTCATAAAGAATAATATGGGTATTTTAGAAATTGTTTCTTAAGATCATCACTGCATACCAGATGAATCCATAGGTGCTCTGATATCCCCCTAAAAAAAATCCAAGGAGAACCCTGGCCACGAACTCCGTAGCCCAGCCTGGGATCTACTGTGCCAGTAGGTTTCTGTTGACAATTTTTGCTCACATTTATTATGGCATACTCTCCTTTTTATTTTAACTGGCAAGGGTTTTTTAACGTGTGCGTGAGTGCACATGGTACCTCCTATTTATTGTAGTTAACCAAGAGGGCTAAACATCGAATCACACTACCCAAAAAGGGGAGGGCAATGTCATAAAGAAACCATGAAATTTTTCATATTTTTAAAACCCACCACTGCTTATAGTGGGCTTTGAAACTAGGTCCTTTCTGTTCAGGGGCTGATATTACACCTCTAGACTACCTAGCGCCACCCCTCCCAAAGTAATTTAGTCATTGGTGATTTCACTTCCATGTCATTAATATTATGTTGTCATTTAAAGTAAAAGAGTTGCAATTCAGAAATTGTCATTCCTGCATAGAACTTATATAAGTATAGTATATGTAAGAAGTATATAGCCACAAAGACTCTTTGTGTCTCAGCTTTAACCTAGCACATTGCTGTCCTCTTTGGAAGTGGATATTAATTCATTCATTGGGTGCTGTCTCTACATCAAAAGTTGTGTACCATGGAGTGCCATTTTACTCAGTCTCTTTTCTTCATGATGTACATTGTCATATGTTCACCTGTACATCTTTTGATACTATCTGTCAGCTTTAGTCTTGGTCTGCCTCACTTGCTTTCTACCTTAATTTCCAATATGACTTTAAATGGGTAATATGTCTCTTCACGTGTACAAAAAAATGTTAGTTTTCTTTTTCAAATTGTGTTAAGTAGTATTTTTTTTTCATTTTCAGCTGATTCAGAACTTTTTCATTTTGTTTAAATTGGTGTTTGCCACTCCTAATCTTATGATTTTTTTTTTCCCTTCATTTTCCATCATTTGTATATATTATATTATGTTTAATATAGCAATATTTTAAAACTCTTTCTAGATTTGTTTCCATCAACTTCAATATTTCCTTGTATATTTTGTGTTTTCTCTGGTAATAATCATATTATTATATTTTTTTAATATTTATATCCAAACCATATTCATATTATTACTTGTCTTGTTTATTTTTTTCACTAATTGTTGGTCTTCTGAATTTTCTGCCACTAATACAGTATCATCAGCATATCTTAGATTATTGCTTATATAATTATATTACAGATACATTGATATTTAGTCCTGGCATCACTATGATGTCAGTGAAGATCTGCTCAGTGCATAAGTTAAATAGACAGGGACATCAATGAGTTAAGACATTTAGGTTAGAGCTGAGACACTTGTGTACGACCTGGCTAGGGACAGTAGATTCGATCAGAAGTAGTTTAGTTATTAGTATACGCTTAGTGTAAGCCTTCTGGCACAATGCAACAGAAGGTTGACCCACCTCCAAGAGTGTCAAAACGCTAAAGGGCTGAAACACTTAAACGAAGGGGATGGGGCCTACTCCTACTTCTCAGACTTCTGATGATCAGATTTCCTCCTGCTGACTTGAGAAGCTCTGTATAAGTGAATAAAGAGTTTCCTATTACTTGTATAATATATAATTTTAATTAGTATGCACTACTACAGTATGTTGTCTTTAAACATGATAAGTCAGTAGTTTAGTGTCTTATTATGGTGGATGCTGCTTTGTTGAACAGCTTCTCTCGTGGCTGAAGTGAATCTGCCAACATTGGACAGACAAGTAAACAGATCCATCAACAGAACGAACAAGGTGTATTATCATTATGGTGCCTGGTCTCGCTCCTGCGCCTTGTCGCCGGAATTTGATATTATAATATCAGCACTGCCTCGAGGTTGCTGTGTCTGTGTCATTTTTTTTTTGTTGTTCTCTGTGTGCTATGAACGATCTGCAGTTGAGCCTGATTTACCCAGTTTCCCTCACTAAGAGAGTAATTCCCTCAAGGAAGCCCCGCAAATATTATCCTTATAACTTATACTAAATTATTTTATACTAAACTTATAATAATATCTCACCACCGATCTACCCTTTGGTCTCTTTCCGTCCTTAAGTTCTGTTCGCCCTACAATATTTGATTTGTTTGAGAATACGTGAATACGAATATTTAGTTAAGTTCCAATTAATAATAAATAATAACTAATTTCAAATATCTTAAAGTAGTCTAATAATAAATAATTATTAAATATAATATTATATTATATTTTTATCAACTAAACTAAACTTAACAGCTGGCTTAACTTAACTTAACTTAACTAACTAGTATTTTTTGAAGCACTTGATGATGATGGTTCGAGTAAAATAAGATAGATGTAACCGTGAACAGATGTGTTGTTTGTTTAAGAAAAGATCATCGCAACACAAACCTTTGACTGTTTACAATATCCACAGAGTCCCGACTATTCAGAATAATTCAGATCGATCACCTTCGGGTCGTTCGTTGTACATTGAGAATTGAGAATGAGCGTTAGCGGAAGTGACGCATGATACATTGCATTTGGGGGCCTCAGTAGCCTAGTTGGGAAACCACCCAACTGGACTTCACTGGACTACCGACGTTCGGACAACGGAAAAAATGACAAATAATCAACAACAGAAACAAATGTGGACCAAGGCAGGATCGAACCTGTACTCAGTGACACAGCGTTTTGCCACGAAAAGCCAAACGCTAGAGAACACTGCCACTCAGCTTCTCTAGCGTTTGGCTTTTCGTGGCAAGGCGCTGTGCCACTGAGAACGGGTTCGATCCTGCTTTGGTCCATATTTTTTTCTGTTGATTATTTGTCATTTTTCCGAGTACTGTAAACATACCTCTTCCTCTGAATTGATTCGCTGATTATCGCCTCGGAAGTTTCCCTCTATAATAATATTCATTTATTATTATTTGTCTCCCGACGTTCGGACAACCCGTGTTCGATTCCTGCTGGGAATTGTACTCGTGGTTGAAAAAAAAAAAAAATACCCCCACGGTCGACCCAGCCGTTGGCAGATATGGGTACCAGGGTATTACCCTGGGAAGGTGAGGAATGTCGCCTCGCATCTGAGTTTCGATGCTTGAGGAGACACTGTACAGAAATCTCCGAACATTTCTGGATAGGCGGCCGAGCACATATGGGTGGAAACTCGCGTGCTAAGACGCCGGTTCAAGTCTCGTACTTTACCTTTACATTGCATTGTTTTTGCCAGGTGACATAAAAAAAAACAGGCCAAATCACAGTCATAAACGAACGTGTCTTCACCTTTTGTGGTTTGTAGCTCAGCTATCTGTGATAGATGATGAGTTCGAGCGTTCCAATAAACCAGTTAGATGTTTCTGTAGCAGGAAAGCATATTGTCTACCTTCTAACCTGGTGCGTTGTTGGATGAGAACACTTCACGTTCGTCTGTTGCCTTTCGGTTTTGATGTTACGGACAGAAGGCCTTGTTTTCTATATAACGTTGACTACTTTAGTTCTGAGCCGCGATAGCTCAGTGGTTAGTGAACTGGACTACCACGGACAAGGGGTAGGGTTCGATCCCAACCGACGGCTACGGGTTCACCCAGCCGTAAATGGGTACCGGATTTTTTTCTGGGAAAGTAAAGCAGCACGGGCGTAATACTGACCACATTACCCCAAAAATCATGTGCTGAAGGTCTGTAAAATATAGGGTCACTAACACCATATTTCCCTATACGCCACTTGGCGTGACGGGGGTACTTTACTTTAGTGCTGCCTTCTATGATAACTCTGCAAGCACTTTGCGACGAGAGAGAGAAAGGGGTGAAGGGGGTATCTCAAAATATCGTAATAAAAACATCAACATTTCCTGCTACTGTTGCATGCTTTTGCTTTTCTATCAACAGAAAAAAAAAATATCTGGAATAATAATTTACGATTTAAATAATTATGTTTTCTTGTCTAACGTCCATGTTCCTGCACTATACAGGAATGTCGAGAAGATATCATCATCGAGTGCCGTCTTCGCATATAAAGTTGGCTTCCATGGAGTGCCATTCCGCTCTGTCTCTTGCTTTGATGGTGCAGGTTGTCATAGGCTGACTATAGTCTGCCTCTCTAACCCTGTATTTTCCCCTTCCAATATTACTTTTAGTAGGCTGTTGTGTCTTTTAACATGCCCCAAAAATTGCATTTGTCTTGTTCTAATTGTGTTTAGTAGTTCTCTTTTAATCTGTAGCTGTTCTAAAACTTCATCATTTGCTCTCTTTTCTTTCCATCCAATTCTACCTATTCTTCTATAAATCCTCATTTCAAAGGTTTCAATATTATGTTGTTTTCTTGTCTATTGTCCATGTTTCTGCACCATACAGGAATATTGAGAAGACATGACACTTTGTTGCAGCCCTGCTGTTATTTGTTTTGATGTTAGTATACTTTTCATGACATTAAAATTACTTTTTGCCATTCCTATTCTTTTGTTTATTTCAGTGTGTCTGTGTTGTGGTTTGTAGTATAAATGTGATATTTGCGCCTTTTGGCCCAACACATCCGACTTCAGCACTAAATTTTTGAGTACCGGGTTGTCTTCCCTCTTTGATCCCTACTCGCTTGGCCAGACTAGACAGGTTAGTCTGTTACTAGAGGCACCGCGGAGAGGTGGAGTAGGGTCTGGATGGCTCTGGTTCACCGATCCTGGCTCAAGCCATCAGCTGTGGGTCGCTGACAACTTCCAGCTCTGGTGCTGTGAGGCGCGCCTTCGCCTCCAAATGGTTTAAGAATCAATCTACATATTTATGTAACATATACCATATTATATATGAATTTTTAGATAATTGAGCAAGAAATTAGATTTCACCAATACCAATATGTTTTAGAAGCAGTGATCTCTGCAATATGTGCCATTTTGGCATGCAAGGTTTCTGTTTTTGGAATTGTGGTTCTGCCCTATGTGTCGTCTTCAGTTCAAAAGGACAATAGATAGATAGATAGAATACCAATATGATTTGATGATAATGGTTCACATTAATCAAATTGAGAGTGATACACTATGCAGCGAAATGTATGCAGTCAAATTGGCAATGCACACATCAAAACGTACAAGAAGAGTTAATTATTTGTCTAAAGCTTTTGCAAGATTGCACATTTTAACTGTCAAATTAAGTGAAAAGAAAGTAACATTAAAATTAATTTTGCCTTATTTCTCCTTTTTTTTATTTGTGTTCAAGTTTCCATTTGTCTATTTCAGGGCCTGTTTCACTTTTAAAAAAAATTCCCATCCACGTTTATATTCTTCTTTATGTGTTCATCTTCATACCCCTCTATTGGAGCTCTTGTGTCCACTTTTCTCTTTGAGTAAAGTTTACAGTTGCCTACACATAACACATTTGTTGAGATCAAGTACAATTTACGAGATTACTTCATCATGTCAAATAGTGGAGCATATATAACTTTACATGGGAGGGGGGGCTACTTATGATTCATCATCATCATTGAGTGCCCTCTCCGCATCGATGGTTTGCTACCATGGAGCGTCATTTCACTCTGTCTCTTGCTTTGATGGTGCAGATTGCCATAGGCTGACTTGTCCATCTTTTGATGTTACTCGTCCATGTGAGTCTTGGTCTGCCTCTGCCTCTTTTACCTTGTATTTTCCCTTCTTGTATTACTTTTATTAGACTGTTGTGTCTTTTAACATGACCAAAAAATTTCATTTGTCTTGCTCTAATTGTGTTTAGTAGTTCTTTTGTCATTTTTAGTTGTTTTAAAACTTCTTCGTTTGTTTTCTTTTCTTCCCATCCAATTCTACCTATTCTTCTATAAATCCACATTTCAAAGGCTTCAATTTTCTGTTCTGTTTTCTGCATTAAATTATCAAAACAGATGTCACAAAATACATCCATGTAGAAACTGTTGCATTTCATTTAGAAGTTTTATTTTGGGAGGAGACAAAATCATAAATTGAAACAAAACATGTTTGCATAAAAAGTTTGAGCAGACCCAAGCCTACTGAATCACTACATAGAGCAGAGCCTGTCTATATTAGTTTTATTTTGGGAGGAGACAAAATCATCAATTGAAACAAAACATGTTTGCATACAAAGTTTGAGCAGACCCAAGTCTACTGAATCACTACATAGAGCAGAGCCTGTCTATATTAGTTTTATTTTGGGAGGAGACAAAATCATCAATTGAAACAAAACATGTTTGCATACAAAGTTTGAGCAGACCCAAGCCTACTGAATCACTACATAGAGCAGAGCCTGTCTATATTAGTTTTATTTTGGGAGGAGACAAAATCATCAATTGAAACAAAACATGTTTGCATACAAAGTTTGAGCAGACCCAAGCCTACTGAATCACTACATAGAGCAGAGCCTGTCTATATTACACAATTAAACCAAACTACAGCATGTCCACTCTGTCAACACCCACATGAAACTGCAGGACATCACTTTTTTGACTGTCCAAATCTTACTGACATCAAATCCATTCTATTTCCTCAAAGACCTGATAAATGGAACACCTTGTATGGAACTACAAGGTAACTCAGAAATACCTACATATATCATTACATGACATTGGGCTGAAGGGCATTAGCTCAGAGGCTTCTAGATTCATAACAATACAATTAAACAAAAGGAATCTAGATGAATCACATTATTAAACAGAAATATTATAGTTCACAGGATTAAAGAAACTGAGCTTAAAACACACCAAATCAATGTATATAACAAGATTACACAAACAGAAGATTACCTAGATGAAAACTACACACATGTGGTTCTGTTACAAACACCACCTGCGGCATAGGAAGGGTGGGTGGGGGAGATTGATTCTCAGACTCAGTACCTGGGAAGAGCTAACTATAGCGATGGAGAAATTCTCCAGCAATGATAAGGGTGAAACAAAAGCCCTCAATACTGTAGAGAACTGGCGCTCCAACACACAAGACAATATGTGCAAAAAACTGGAGATACTGCACAATGTTCTTTATGGTTTTAAAATGATTGTCAATTGTTGGATCATCATGCTGAAAGTTCCAAGAGCTCCTTACACAAGCCAATATTGAGTTCTTGGAGACAAAGTGAGTGTGCCTTTATTTCATGAGTTCTTGGACACAAAGTGGGTGTGCCTTTATTTCATGAGTTCTTGGACACAAAGTGGGTGTGCCTTTATTTCATGAGTTCTTGGACACAAAGTGGGTGTGCCTTTATTTCATGAGTTCTTGGACACAAAGTGGGTGTGCCTTTATTTCATGAGTTCTTGGACACAAAGTGAGCCTGCCTTTATTTCATGAGTTCTTGGACACAAAGTGGGTGTGCCTTTATTTCATGAGTTCTTGGACACAAAGTGGGTGTGCCTTTATTTCATGAGTTCTTGGACACAAAGTGGGTGTGCCTTTATTTCATGAGTTCTTGGACACAAAGTGGGTGTGCCTTTATTTCATGAGTTCTTGGACACAAAGTGGGTGTGCCTTTATTTCATGAGTTCTTGGACACAAAGTGGGTGTGCCTTTATTTCATGAGTTCTTGGACACAAAGTGGGTGTGCCTTTATTTCATGAGTTCTTGGACACAAAGTGGGTGTGCCTTTATTTCATGAGTTCTTGGACACAAAGTGGGTGTGCCTTTATTTCATGAGTTCTTGGACACAAAGTGAGCCTGCCTTTATTTCTTGAGTTCTTGGACACAAAGTGGGTGTGCCTTTATTTCATGAGTTCTTGGACACAAAGTGGGTGTGCCTTTATTTCATGAGTTCTTGGACACAAAGTGGGTGTGCCTTTATTTCATGAGTTCTTGGACACAAAGTGGGTGTGCCTTTATTTCATGAGTTCTTGGACACAAAGTGGGTGTGCCTTTATTTCATGAGTTCTTGGACACAAAGTGGGTGTGCTTTATTTCATGAGTTCTTGGACACAAAGTGGGTGTGCCTTTATTTCATGAGTTCTTGGACACAAAGTGGGTGTGCCTTTATTTCATGAGTTCTTGGACACAAAGTGAGCCTGCCTTTATTTCTTGAGTTCTTGGACACAAAGTGGGTGTGCCTTTATTTCTTGAATTCTTGGACACAAAGTTAAGTTAATGCACCCTTTATTTCTTGAACACAAAGTGAGTGTGCCCTTATTTCTTGAGTTCTTGGACACAAAGTGAGCATGCCCTTTATTTTTTGAATTCTTGGACACAAAGTGAACATGCCCTTTATTTCTTGAGTTCTTGGACAGAAAGCGAGCGTGCCTTTATTTCTTGAATTCTTGGACACAAAGTGAGCCTGCCTTTATTTCTTGAATTCTTGAACACAAAGTGAGCCTGCCTTTATTTCTTGAATTCTTGGACACAAAGTGAGCCTGCCTTTATTTCTTGAATTCTTGGACACAAAGTGAACATGCCTTTATTTCTTGAATTCTTGAACACAATGTGAGCCTGCCTTTATTTCTTGAATTCTTGAACACAAAGTGAGCCTGCCTTTATTTCTTGAATTCTTGGACACAAAGTGAGCCTGCCTTTATTTCTTGAGTTCTTGGACACAAAGTGAACGTGCCTTTATTTCTTGAGTTCTTGGACACAAAGTGAACGTGCCTTTATTTCTTGAGCTCTTGGACACAAAATGAATGTGCCTTTATTTCTTGAGTTCTTGGACACAAAATGAACTTGCCCTTTATTTCTTGAGTTCTTGGACACAAAATGAACGTGCCTTTATTTCTTGAGTTCTTGGACACAAAGTGAGCCTGCCTTTATTTCTGGAGTAACTAGACTCAATGAGGGCCTGCCTTTATTTCTGGAGTCTTTACACTCAACTCCCTGCATATTCTTGTTTTCCTAGAAATGTTACACATCAATTCATCTTGTTACAAAATGTCTGTCTTCCTACATTTTTTCATTGTGCAGATTGCCAGCAATGTTTCATTGTGCAGATTGCCAGCAATGTTTCATTGTGCAGATTGCCAGCAATGTTTCATTGTGCAGATTGCCAGCAATGTTCTTTGGTAAATTCAAGGTATGGTCAACTCTTCGACAGCCAAATGTTTGTAGCATACTGAACACTAATATAAGACTAAGTGACTTTTGGTGTTTTTCACAAGCCATTACCAAATTATTTAAATTGTTAAAACCTGTATTATTCCCAAGGGCCTGTATTAGTAGAAAAAAGCAAACATGACCAGTACAATCTCTGAGATTTAGTCAATCCAGTTACTGAAACGATTGCCATTATAAGCCATGCCAACAAAGTACTCTTCAACATGAAGAGGACAGTATGGAGTTTAGAACAGGATCTTAATGTAGTTCAAGCAGGTTTCATACATAGTAGAGACATCCAGGACCACAACTTTAACATGAGAAACATCTTTTAGAAGTGTATCATTGAACTGCATAATACAGCAAGGCCTTTGTGGTCACCATTAGAAACTGTGGGACATCATAAAAGATATGGGTTTTCCAACACACCTAATACAACTTATAGTAGAATCACAACATCACGAACAGCAAGCAGCTATCAGAATAGCGGGCAAAACATCACATTTGTTTTTAAGTACAAAAATGGGTGAGGCAAGGGTGCATGTTCACTCCACAACCATGTTGTTTGAAAAATTGGTGAAGTTAAACCCTTTAACAATAAATAGCAACTTAATTCCAGAACTCAGATACTTTGACACAGTCCTACTCTCAAACAACACACAAGGATTAAAAGATGTAAATGAGTGTGTTAAAACACACAGTAAAGAGCAAAACCTCTATCTAAATGTGTAGAAAATCAAGGTAATGCCCAATAACAAAGTTACAAGCCAATCCAAAATCATCATCAACAGTGAAAAACTTTAAATTATAACAAAATATTGATATCTGAGATTTGTAGTAACTAACAATGGAGATTGTCAGAAAGATATCAACAGAAAAATAGTAAAAGCAACACAAAAATTAAATGTCATGAAGAATATGTGACACAATAGAGGAAGCAGTAAAATTAAAATTACTGAGAGCATGTATCTGCCCAATGGCAACATATGGTGGTGATTCATGAACAATTTTGAAAACAAAGAAGAAAATTAATAGGAAACAAAATGCTACAGAAAAATCTTTAAAGCACATTGGATATTAAATTTAAAGAAGCAATGAAGACAAATTAAAGACATAAACACCATTCTACAGAGGAAATTAAAATATTATGACCATTCTAGACAAATCTGGTTCAATGCTAACAACAAGCGCAGACATAAAATCACTTTTGGTGGAACACTTCAAAGAAGTTCTTAACAGTCCACTACCCCACAATTTAATAGATTTTGAAGTTGAAACACCAGCAGCAGAATTAGATATAAATTTAGATGACTTCACCTTGAGCGAAATTGAGACCTCCTTAAAGTGTAAGGACAACAACAAGGCTGCTGGCGAGGATAAGTTAACAGCTGAGATCCTCAAGGCAATTGATAGCCATAATTTAACACACCTCCAGAAAGTGTTCAACATCATTTGGAAAGCAGAGAAGGTGTCTCATAAGTGGAAAAAAAATGAATCATTGTTAAGATTCCAAAAAAAGGGCAATCTCAGAGATTGTAACAATTGGAGAGGCGTGACACTTTTGTCAGTTGCCTCAAAGTTATTCCGCAAAATCATCATGAATAGAATAAAGGATTCAATAGATACAGTAATGCGTGAAGAACAGGCTGAGTTTAGAAAAGGGAGAAGCTGCCTTGACCACATTTTTACTCTATGACTTATATTGGTGGAACACATTGAAAAGCAAAAACCGTTTGTACTTAACTTCATTGACTTCAAAAAACCATTTGACAGCATTCATAGAGATTCTTTGTGGAAAATTATGAGGCAATATGGCTTACCATAAAAAATCATAAATATTATCAAAGATATGTATGATGGTTACACATGTGCAGTTCATACAGAGGAAATGCTGAGTGAATGTTTTCCAATAGAAACTAGGGTTAAAAAAGGATGTATTTTATCGTCCTTGTTATTTGGAGTTGTTATGGACTTCATAATGAAGAAATACTGCAATGGTAACAAAGGCATCAAATGGATACAAGGAAACCATTTGGAGGACCTTGACTTTGCTGATAATATGCTCCTCATCAGCATTCAGATAAAAACGATGCAGGAAAACACAAATGAACTATCATCAAAAGTCAGCGAAATTGGGCTTGAGATCAATCATGAAAAGACTAAAGTCATGAAAAGCTTAATTCCAACAAATGACAGAATATACATGGAAAACAAACCAGTGGAAGAGATCGATCACTTTATTTATCTTGGAAATCACATTTATTGGGAAGGGGATACAAGTAAAGAAATTAAAATCAGAATAGCTAAAGCAGCAATGTCTTTCAGAAGTCTTGAAAAGTTGTGGAAATCAAAACTCATCTGCACAAACACAAAACTTAGACTATTCAAATCAAACGTACTATCAACCCTTACATATGCATGTGAAAGCTGGAAAACAACAAGAGATATAGAAACAAAGTTGAACGCATTCGAAAATAAATGTCTAAGGAAAATACTTGGTATAGCGTGGAACGAATTCAAAACAAATGAAGAAATTAGAGAAATCGCCAATCAACCACTAATATATTCAGTAACCAAAAAAAAGACGATGGCCATATGATGGGCATGTGATGAGGAGAGATAATAACCGAATAACAAAGCAAGCCCTCATGTGGGAAACAACAGGTAAGAGGAAAAGAGGCAGACCCAGAGAGACACTGAGAAGAACATTGATCAGTGAGGCAAGAACAGCAAGAATCGGCTTACTCAATGAGATAGAGTTGCTTGTACAGAACTGAGAAAAATGGCAAGATTTGATAAAAGATCTTTACAAGGATTGAAAACTGCTAGAATAAACATTTAGATAAGAGAAAGAGTATCTGGGTCTATGCCCTATGGGCCAGCTACAGCTCGAAAGGTCAATAGATAGATGTCAAAAGACACAGCGGGCTGGAAAGAACAATAACGGAAGGCATGATTCCTGGATGACACATCAGGGGAAGACAAGAAAGAAGGTGTTTCAATGCATCAAAGAGATCTAAACATGACAACAGATGAAGTGGGTGACCTGGCTTGAGACAGAGATTCTTTCAGAAGGGCAGTGGTGAATACAACATTCAGCAAAGGACATGTGACCTAGTGATGAGTCGACCCAGTTAGCCACTGGTTTTTTGTTATAGTAACTGTCATTAAAACATCTAGTAAATATATTTGCACCTTTCTTTATATTTCTTTATATATATTCACTTTTAAGATCTAGAAGGAATAAACTGAATCATAATCTGAAGCTTATATTCATTCAGAAGCTGAGAAAATGGCGTCTTTTTCCAGTAATTCATTAATTATATCACCCATTTTAATTCATTACTCACTACACATACACATAAATATTACTAACATAACTTCAGTAAGAGAAGCACTTCAAATACATAACAAAACAAATGTTCCCACTCCAACAATAAGGAGGACAGAAACACTAAGCTAGCTCTTTAATGAGAGAAGACTTTCCAAGCACGCATATGTCACTGCTGCCACTGAATGACTAATTCTTGCCTTAGCAATGCAAAAGGTAGCCAAGCATGAAGGCTTTGGAAGCTCCTAGTGAAGGCCGTACAAGTGGATGATAGGTTGCATATGTTAAAAGCTTCATTTACCTTCATGGAATGAACACATTGATGCATTATTCCTTATCTGTATCACATGACATCACTATTCACAGCTATCATCTACTCTTCCTCTGATCATCATTTTATTCTTCCTGGATCAGTCACACTGTAACACTAGCCTGAAATATTTAGCCTTGATTTACCTGGCGGCATTATGTTCTCTAGACACTAGTGTTATTTTTTTAGAATTTGTTGTTTTTTTGTTGTTTTACTTTTTTGCATCTCAGTTCAAGACCTTTTGGGTAGAAACATTTGTTTATTTTTTGTTCATTCAGTCTAGTCTTGTTAGCAAAATTGAGGGCCAGAACTGGAGAATGGCCATGGAATGTATAAAGACGATGAACTTTGGTCTTGCCCTACAGACCACTGACCACTGTATGTGGCCAGGGGCATTTCATATGTTCTAGGTTCTCTTCTTCTTGGGTTTACTTGTTCCATTGTAATTTATCTACTTACAGCAAAATGTACTCTATATAACTTACATTTGTAAGGCTTCTCTTCTGAATATGTTCTTTGGTGTGCTTATATAATGTCACTATAAGCAAAATCTACACTAATCACATTATTTGCAAGGTTTCACTCCTGTATGTATTTTCTTGTGTTTTATTAAATTCCCACTCTGAGCAAATTCTGCACCACACGTTTCACATTTGTAAGGTTTCTCTCCTGTATGTGTTCTCTTGTGATTTATTAAAGATCCACTCTGAGCAAATTCTGCACCACAAACTTCACATTTGTAAGGTTTCTCTCCCGTATGTGTTCTCTTGTGTTTTATTAAATTACCAATCTCTACAAACTTTACACCACACAAATCACATTTGTAAGGTTTCTCTCCTGTATGTGTTCTCCTGTGATATAGTAAATTTCCATTCTGAGCAAATTCTGCCCCACACACTTCACATTTGTAAGGTTTCTCTCCTGTATGTGTTCTCTTGTGTTTTATTAAAGTTCCATTCTGAGCAAATTCTGCACCACATACTCCACATTTGTAAGGTTTCTCTCCTGTATGTGTTCTCTTGTGTTTTATTAAATCTCCATTCTGAGCAAATTCTGCACCACATATTTCACATTTGTAAGGTTTCTCTCCTGTATGTGTTCTCTTGTGTTTTATTAAAGTTCCATTTTTAGCAAATTCTGCACCACACACTTCACATTTGTAAGGCTTCTCGCCTGTATGTGTCCTCTTGTGTTTTATTAAATTACCACTCTCTACAAATTCAGCACCACAAACTTCACATTTGTAAGGTTTCTCTCCTGTATGTGTTCTCTTGTGATTTATTAAATTTCCACTCACCTGAAAACCTGCACCACACATATCACATTTGTAAGGCTTTTCTTCTGTGTGTCTTCTCTTGTGTATTACTAGATGTCCACTGTGAGAAAAACCTGCACCACAGACATCACATTTGTAAGGTTTATCTCCTGTGTGTGTCCTATTGTGCTTTATTAAAGCTCCACTATCAACAAAACCTGCACCACACATATCACATTTGTAAGGTTTTTCTCCTGTATGTCGTCTCTTGTGTATCACTAGATGCCCTTTATCAGAAAAACCTACACCACACATATCACATTTGTAAGGTTTTTCTGCTGTACATTTTCTCTTATGTATTATTAAAGTGTCTTTTCTAGTAAAGCCATCCTCATATTTGTAAGGCTTCTCTGTTGTATGTATTCTATTACGCGACACACTCTGAGCATCATCACTTTGACCCTCATAAACAATTGACTGAAACACCACCGCCCTTCCTGGCAATTCTCTGGGATCAATATCAGTTACCTGATCATGGAAGCTAGAATCTGGACTGCATCCTTCACCTTGACCTACCTGAGAACAGATGAAGATTAATATATCAAAGTAGATCAGGATTCAATCCAATGTTAAATGCAAATTGTGTTAATTAGTTTTTTTCTTTCATTTTCAGCTGATTCATTACTTCTTTCTTTGCTTTCTTTTCCTTGCAACCAGTTCTCCTCAATTTTCTTAAGATTTCCAACGGCTACAATTTTCTGCTCTGTTTTCACATGTAATGTTCGGTATTCTACACCATACAGGAATGTTGAGTAAATATAACATTTTACAATTTCTAGTTTCAGTTCTGATGTTATCTGCTTTGATGTGGTTTCATTTTTCATAATATAACAATTGCTTTTTGCCATTCCTGTTCTTTTGTTTATTTCTGTCTTACATTTTCAATCATTTGTCATAGACTGTCCATGTTTGCTACATTCTTGAGCTATTTCTGGGTTCTTTCCATCTACTTTGATATCCACTTGTATATTTTGTGTGTTTTCTCTGCTAATAATCATAGTTATTATGTTGTTTTTAAATATTTATATCCAAACCATATTCTTTGCAATGTCTTGTTTATTTTGTTCACTAGTTGTTGTTGGTCTTACGAATTTTCTTCCTTAAAATGGTATCATCAGCATATATTAAGATTACTGATTATATATCCATTAATCTTCAGGCCTGGTATCCCCATTATATCTTTAAAGACATGTTCTGTGTATAAGTTGGATAAACATGGTGATACAAGGCAGAACTACACAGTACCTAGTCAAAGTTGTGAGGTCTCTATATAGTAATGTGGTAATTATGGCGCCTAATTAACCTCAATGTTCATATATAAGTGACAACACCATTAGGGTATTTTTTTTGTAGCTCCAGGAGATGGCTCTCATGTATATGTTCTATTGTGATCTATTAATAAAATTCCACAGTGAGCAAAACCTGCATCACACAATTCACATTTGTAAGACTTCTCTTCTGTATGTGTTGTCTTGTGTGCTTTACTAATGTCACTTTAAGCTAAATCTACACTACAGGCATTATTTAAAATGCTTCACTACTGTGTGTTTTATTAATGTTCTATTCTGAGCAAATTCTGCACCACACACTTTACATTTGTTGTTTTTTACACTTGATTTTATTTTAAAACTGCTACACGTTAAATACACAGCATCACACATTTCATATTTGAAAGATTTCTCTCCCCTTTGTGATCTCTTGTGTTTTATTAAAGGTTAATTCTGAGCAAATTCTGCACCACACACTTCACATTTATGGGTTTTTCTCCTGTATGTGTTCTCTTTTTTTTTTTTCTTAACTGCCACTCGTTACATACGCAGCACAACACATTTGACATTTGAAAGATTTCTCTCCCCTTTGTATTCTCTTGTGTTTTATTAAATTGCCACTCTCAGCAAATTCTGCACCACACACTTCACATTTGGAAGGTTTCTCTCCTGTATGTGTTCTCTTGTGTTTTATTAAATTGCCATTCTGAACAAATTGTGCGCCACACACTTCACATTTGGAAGGTTTCTCTCCTGTATGTGTTCTCTTGTGTTTTATTAAATTGCCACTCTCAGCAAATTCTGCACCACACACTTCACATTTGTAAGGTTTCTCTCCTGTATGTGTTCTCTTGTGTTTTATTAAATTGCCACTCTCAGCAAATTCTGCACCGCACACTTCACATTTGTAAGGTTTCTCTCCTGTATGTGTTCTCTTGTGTTTTATTAAATTGCCACTCTGAACAAATTGTGCGCCACACACTTCACATTTGTAAGGTTTCTCTCCTGTATGTGTTCTTTTGTGTTTTATTACACTTCCACTCTCAGCAAATTCTGCACCACACACTTCACATTTGTAAGGTTTCTCTCCTGTATGTGTTCTCTTGTGTTTTATTAAATCTCCATTCTGAGCAAATTCTGCACCACACACTTCACATTTGTAAGGTTTCTCTCCCGTATGTATTCTCTTGTGTTTTATTAAACTGCCACTCTCAGCAAATTCTGCACCACACACTTCACATTTGTAAGGTTTCTCTCCTGTATGTGTTCTTCTGTGTTTTATTAAATCTCCATTCTGAGCAAATTCTGCACCACACACTTCACATTTGGAAGGTTTCTCTCCTGTATGTGTTTTCTTGTGTTTTACTAAAGTTCCATTCTGAGAAAATTCTGCACCACACACTTCACATTTGTAAGGTTTCTCTCCTGTATGTGTTCTCTTGTGTTTTATTAAATTATCTTTCCTTGTAAGACCTATGCCACACATATCACATTTGTAAGGCTTCTCTGTTGTATGTATTCTGTTACGTGACACACTCTGAACATCATCACTTTGACCCTCATAAACAATTGACTGAAACACCATCGCCCTTCCTGGCAATTCTCTGGGATGGATGTCAGTTACCTGATCATGGGAGCTAGAATCTTGACTGCATCCTTCACCTTGACCTACCTGAGAACAGATGGAGATTAAAATGTCAAAGTAGATCAAGATTCAATTCAATGTTATAAGGCTGGACTCAAAATGTGATTGGATGAGATTGTTAAGCCTCTAGTTGTTTGACCACACCTAACATCTGCATGTGATAAACATCTTTTTACCTGAGTTTGGCTATGGTAGTTTTATTACTTCAGCACTTATTGTGGTAAACCATTATGGTATCTTCTATATTGAGTGCTGTCTCAAAATCAAATATTGTATTCATGATGATTTTGCAGAATACCTTTGAAGCAACTAACAAAAGTGTCATGCCTCTCCAGTTGTTACAATCTCTGAGTTTGGCCTTTTTTGGAATCTTAACAATGATTCTTTTTTTCCCTTATGAGGCACCTTCTCTGCTTTCCAAATGATGTTGAACATTTTCTGGAGGTGTATTAAATTGTGGCTATCAATTGTCTTGAGGATCTCAGCTGTTAACATATCCTCACCAGCAGCCTTGTTGTTGTCCATACACTTTAAGGAGGTCTCAATTTCACTCAAGGTGAAGTCATCTAAATTTATATATAATTCTGCTGCTGGTGTTTCAGCTTCAAAATCTATTAAATTGTGGGGTAGTGGAAGGTTAAGAACTTCTTTGAAGTGTTCCACCCAACGTGCTTTTATGTCTACGCTTGATGTTAGCATTGAATCAGATCTATCTAGAATTGGTGCTCTACTGGATGTATAGGTGTTTATCAGTAACTTTTGTACAATATAGAGAGTTCTGCTGTCTCTGGTTTCTCTACCAAACTGACTATATAAGCTCTTGTATCTCTTCTTGCTGAGCTTTTTACTTTGTTGTCTAACTCTTTGTATGTTGCTTTGGCCAGGACTTTTCCAAGATCTGTCTTTACATTAATCATGGCTCTTTTTGCTTCTCTTCTTTCTTTGTTGTATTTCCATGTGTCTTAAATCCATGCTCGTTTTTCCATTTTCTTCAGTTCAGCGCTTGATTCTGCTGTTGTAATTAGTATTTTGCTTTGTGAGTCCATCTCACTGATATCTATGTCTATTTCACTGAGTGCTGCATAACAATTACTTAGCTCTGTGTTAAACTTTTTCTTGTTGGCTTCATCTTTCAGTTTACGACTATCAATTTTATGTGTAGTTGATCTCTTCTGTTGGCTTTTAAATTGTAATCTTATTTTCCCAATGCACAGGTTGTGGTCACTATTAACATCAGCACCTCTGTATGCTCTTACATCTATTAATGATGATCTGAATTGTTGTTTAATACATAGGTGGTCAATTTGATTTGAGGTTCTATCATCAGGAGATATCCATGTTGTTTTGTGAATAATTTTGTGTGGAAATAATGTCCCACCTATAACTAGATTTTCTATTAAACATAATTCTATTAATCTTTCTCCATTCTGACTTGTTGTATCACACCCTTCTCTCCCCATTACATGCTCCACTCCTGTGTTGTCTTTTCACACTTTGACATTGAAGTCTCCCATTACAATTAAAAGATCATGTTTTGGTATTTTGTTTATCAGAATCTATCTATCTATTGACCTTTCGAGCTGTAGCCGGCCCATAGGGCATAGACCAAGATACTCCTTCTCTTATCTAAATTTTTATTCTAGCAGTTTTCAATTCTTTTAAAAATATTTTATCAAATCTCGCCATTTGTCTCTGTTCTGTGCAAGCAGCTCTATCTCATCGAGGGAATAGCAGAGATTATCAGAATAGTAGAGATACATTTAAACAAATGTTTTTTATTCTGATAAGGGAAGCCAACTGAGAACTTACACAAAAATAGTCTATGGGGAATACTGAGGGCTTATTTTATTTATAGCAAAATAGAAACAATGATAAAAAGTCAGCACACCAATTTCACATTCAGTGGTAACCACAGTGACTAGTCATATGAAATCAGAAATACGACAACTTATTTCCATACAATCACAGAAACTGCCATGTATTGAAGTCCAGAGAAAAGGTAATTAGACCAAGTAAGACCTGGTGGGAGATAGTGGAAAGAGAGGTGAAAATTGTGGGCCAGAATTGTAGAATGGTCGTGGATTGTACAAAGTGGTGGAACTTGTTGTTGCTCTACAGGCCACTGACTGCTCTGATAATATGTGGCCAAGGGGGTTTCATGAGTTCTAGTCCTTCTCCTTCTTGTGTTTCTTCTTCTATCTTTCAGCTCCCTGTGGAGCATAGGTCTTCAACAAACACTTTCCAAGCTTTCTGTTTCTTGCCATTCTTTTAAGATCATTCCATGTCTTCCCTATCATCTCCATCTCTGCTTCTATCTGTCTTCTCCAAGAATTCCTTGGTTTTCCTCTTTGTCTTTTCTCCCGGGGATTCCAAAAAAGGGACTGTTGTGTAATACTCTCAGTTGGCTTCCACAGTGTGTGTCCTATCCAGCGCCATCATCTTCGCTGTGTCTCTTTATTCACTGGTATTTGACTGGTACATTTCCATAATTCTATGTTAGTGAATTTGTCCTGCCATTTCCATCCTTTTATTCTGCGTAAGCATCCATTAATGAAAGTCTGTATCTTAATGATAACCTTCTTGTGTTTGCTTGTGCCTTCTAAGTGTCCACTTACAGCAAAACTTGCACTACATAACTTACATTTGTAAGGCCTCTATTCTGAATGTGTTCTCTTGTGCTTTTATAATGTCACTATAAGCAAAATAATCTAAGGCATGCTGATGATACAATCTTAATTGCTAAGAGTGAAAATGAGTTACAAGAAATGTTGGACATTATAGTGAAGGAAAGCAAAAATAAAGGACTCAGCCTTAACAGCAAAAAGACAGAGGTAATAGTAACAACAAAGAAAAAGACATCACCTCAGTGCAAAATAAAGACAAGTGGAACAATATTAAAACAGGTAAATGAATTTAAATATTTGGGAACTTTGTTAACCTCAGACGGAAGATGTACAAAAGAGGTGACATGCAGAATGGCTCAGGCAAAAGCAGCTTTCTAAAAAAAAATGAGGAAGATACTATGCAATCCATTTTTGACAATAGCAACAAGAAAAAGAGTTCTTAAATGTTATGTAGAGCCAGTCTTAACATATGGATGCGAACCATGGACAATAGGACAACAGACAAGAAAATCATTGGAGTCTGTAGAAATGTGGTTTTACAGAAGAATGTTGAGAGTACCATGGACAGCTAAGAAGAGTAATGAAGATGTTCTGAGAGAGGTCAAAGCAAAAAGAGAGCTAATTTCCAATATTAGGAAGAGACAATCATCATTTTTTGGCCATGTAATAAGAAGAGAACAACTGGAATATATTGTAACAACTGGAAAAATTGAGGGACGAAGAGAAAGAGGGAAGCAAAGAGAAAAAATAACTGACAGCTTAAGAGAATGGCTTGGCAGAAGGTCAACAACAGAAATGATAAATAGTTGCCGAGATCAAAAGTTGTGGAGAAACATGATCACCTACGCCAGTAGGCCCGGTACTTGATGATGAGAGCTAGAGTAGCTAAGCATTGAGAGACTAGAGCTAGAATAGTTAAGTATTGAGAGACCAGAGCTAGAATAGTTAAGTATTGAGAGACTAGAGCTAGAATAGTTAAGTATTGAGAGACTAGAGCTAGAATAGTTAAGTATTGAGAGACTAGAGCTAGAATAGTTAAGTATTGAGAGACCAGAGCTAGAATAGTTAAGTATTGAGAGACCAGAGCTAGAATAGTTAAGTATTGAGAGACTAGAGCTAGAATAGTTAAGTATTGAGAGAGCAGAGCTAGAATAGTTAAGCATTGAGAGAGCAGAGCTAGAATAGTTAAGCATTGAGAGAGCAGAGCTAGAATAGTTAAGCATTTAGAGACCAGAGCTAGAATAGCTAAGCAGTGAGAGACTAGAGCTAGAATAGTTAGTTAAGGAAAGACCAGATTTAGAATCGTTAAGGAGAGAGACCATAATTTAGAAAAGTTAAGGCGAGAGACCAGATTTAGAGTAGTTAAAGAGAGAAACCAGATTTAGAATAGTTAACGAGAGAGACCAGATTTAGAATAGTTAACGAGAGAGACCAGATTTAGAATAGTTAAGGAGAGAGACCATAATTTAGAAAAGTTAAGGCGAGAGACCAGATTTAGAATAGTTAACGAGAGAGACCAGATTTAGAATAGTTAACGAGAGACCAGATTTAGAATAGTTAACGAGAGAGACCAGATTTAGAATAGTTAACGAGAGAGACCAGATTTAGAATAGTTAACGAGAGAGACCAGATTTAGAATTGTTAACGAGAGAGACCAGATTTAGAATAGTTAACGAGAGAGACCAGATTTAGAATAGTTAACGAGAGAGACCAGATTTAGAATAGTTAACGAGAGAGACCAGATTTACAATAGCCATAAAGAGACCAGATCCATAAAGAGTTATGATCTAAATTAGATATTTATACAGAAGATGAATTTATATTGACCGGCGGTAGCCAAACAATTCAACTATTTGAGACATGATGATAGTTCAATACTGCGTGCAAGAAGAATTAACAGTCTTTTGTGATTGTAAATGTGCAGAAGTGACTGTAATAGTGAATTCATTTACCTAAGACATTGTGATATTGAAGAATTGAGTTAAGCGCAGTTGTGAGTGTGCGGAAGAATTTGTTTACTTAAGACCTTGAAGTGATGTTTAATATGGCCACTAAAGTGTCAAGGCTAAGAGACAGTGTAATAAACTGTTTTGATATTAAAATGGTGTTGTCTGTCATTGTAACTACAACTGTTGCGACGTTCCATGTCACGCTACCTAAAACTACAAGTTTTTGAGATCTGGTGTGTTCAATTATAGAAATTGAATCACCCTAGCACATATTGATGTTTGCTACTTTATATGTGTGGTCTATCTCCATTTTTCTGCGATTTCTTCTAGCATAAAACGTTTACCCTTTACCGACCTGCTGAGTCTGTCGTAAGTTAAGGGCCTAACTTAAAAACACACATTGCGATTAGCCCAGAGATGTTTCCCCATATGCTAGATCACTAGGTGTCACATGCAAACTTGTACAGTCGAACTATAAGTTTTTAGATGGTTACATTTTAAAAGTACAAACTTGTACAGTCTAACTATAAGTTTTTAGATGGTTACATTTTAAAAGTACAAACTTTTACAGTCGAACTATAAGTTTTTAGATGGTTACATTTTAAAAGTACAAACTTGTACAGTCGAACTATAAGTTTTCAGATGGTTACATTTTAAAAGTACAAACTTGTACAGTCGATCCTATAAGTTTTTAGATGGTTACATTTTAAAAGTACAAACTTGTACAGTCGAACTATAGGTTTTTAAATGGTTACATTTTAAAACTACAAACTTGTACAGTCGAACTATAAGTTTTTAGATGGTTACATTTTAAAAGTACAAACTTGTACAGTCGAACTATAAGTTTTTAGAGGGTTACATTTTAAAAGTACAAACTTGTAGAGTCGAACTATAAGTTTTTAGATGGTTACATTTTAAAAGTACAAACTTGTACAGTCTAACTATAAGTTTTTAGATGGTTACATTTTAAAAGTACAAACTTGTACAGTCTAACTATAAGTTTTTAGATGGTTACATTTTAAAAGTACAAACTTGTACAGTCTAACTATAAGTTTTTAGATGGTTACATTTTAAAAGTACAAACTTGTACAGTCGAACTATAAGTTTTTAGATGGTTACATTTTAAAAGTACAAACTTGTACAGTCTAACTATAAGTTTTTAGATGGTTACATTTTAAAAGTACAAACTTGTACAGTCGAACTATAAGTTTTTAGATGGTTACATTTTAAAAGTACAAACTTGTACAGTCGAACTATAAGTTTTTAGAGGGTTACATTTTAAAAGTACAAACTTGTACAGTCGAACTATAAGTTTTTAGATGGTTACATTTTAAAAGTACAAACTTGTACAGTCGAACTATAAGTTTTTAGATGGTTACATTTTAAAAGTACAAACTTGTACAGTCGAACTATAAGTTTTTAGAGGGTTACATTTTAAAAGTACAAACTTGTACAGTCGAACTATAAGTTTTTAGATGGTTACATTTTAAAAGTACAAACTTTTACAGTCGAACTATAAGTTTTTAGATGGTTACATTTTAAAAGTACAAACTTTTACAGTCGAACTATAAGTTTTTAGGTGGTTACATTTTAAAAGTACAAACTTGTACAGTCGAACTATAAGTTTTTAGATGGTTACATTTTAAAAGTACAAACTTTTACAGTCGAACTATAAGTTTTTAGATGGTTACATTTTAAAAGTACAAACTTGTACAGTCGAACTATAAGTTTTTAGATGGTTACATTTTAAAAGTACAAACTTGTACAGTCGAACTATAAGTTTTTAGATGGTTACATTTTAAAAGTACAAACTTGTACAGTCGAACTATAAGTTTTTAGATGGTTACATTTTAAAAGTACAAACTTGTACAGTCTAACTATAAGTTTTTAGATGGTTACATTTTAAAAGTACAAACTTGTACAGTCGAACTATAAGTTTTTAGATGGTTACATTTTAAAAGTACAAACTTGTACAGTCGAACTATAAGTTTTTAGATGGTTACATTTTAAAAGTACAAACTTGTACAGTCGATCCTATAAGTTTTTAGATGGTTACATTTTAAAAGTACAAACTTTTACAGTCGAACTATAAGTTTTTAGATGGTTACATTTTAAAAGTACAAACTTGTACAGTCGAACTATAAGTTTTTAGAGGGTTACATTTTAAAAGTACTTATCTGATTTACTCCTCATTGAATAGAACTCTTTACACAACTTTTTAAAATAAATATCCATTAGAAACACTTTTACTGTCACTTTTATCACATAATCCGCACTCCAAAATTAAAATAAACCACAATCATGGACAATCGGAAAAAGCATTCTTTTATGTTTAATTAAATTGCCACAAATTCTATAATATTTTATATTCTATAATCCCTGTCACAGAATATATAAAGAAACACCAGATAAAACAGATAAAATGGTTTGGCGAAGTGATGAGGCAGAAAGATCAAAACACAACACAATGAGCCTTCAAGAAAGGTTGCAAAAACATTAGACCCAAAGGCCAATCATGAAAAAGATGGATTGATAGAGTATTAGAAACACCAAGAAGATAACAGCAGCAGAGGTGAAAAGAAGAGCAAAACACCACAAATTACTTATCCCCTTGATGCTGAAAGGAAAGAAGAAGAAAAAGAAAGAACAGCAAATTCTGCACCACTCACTTCACATTTGTAAGGTTTCTCTCATATATGTTTTCTCTTGTGTTTTATTAAATTGCTAATCTCAGCAAATTTTGCACCACACACATCACATTTATAAGGTTTTTCTCCTGTATGTGTTCTCTTGTGTTTTATTAAACTGTCACTGTAAGCAAATTCTGCACTACAGATATCACATTTATAAGGTTTTTCTCCTGTATGTGTTCTCTGGTGTTTTATTAAACTACCACTCGCTACATATGCAGCACCACATATTTCACATTTGAAAGGTTTCTCTCCTGTATGTGATCTCTTGTGTTTTATTAAAGGTTCATTCTGAGCAAATTCGGCACCACACACTTCACATTTGTAAGGTTTCTCTCCTGTATGTGTTCTCTTGTGTTTTATTAAATTGCCACTCTCAGCAAACTCTGCACCACACGCATCACATTTATAAGGTTTCTCTCCTGTGTGTGTTCTCTTGTGCTTTATTACACTGCCACTCTCAGCAAATTCTGCACCACACACTTCACATTTGTAAGGCTTTTCTCCTGTATGTGTTCTCCTGTGTTTTATTAAATTGCCACTCTGAGCAAAATCTGCACCACAAACTTCACATTTGTAAGGTTTCTCTCCTGTATGTGTTCTCCTGTGTTTTATTAAAGTTCCATTCTGAGCAAACTCTGCACCACACACTTCACATTTGTAAGGTTTCTCTCCTGTATGTGTTCTCTTGTGTTTTTTTAAACTGCCACTATTAGGAAATTCTGCACCACATGCATCACATTTGTAAGGTTTCTCTCCTGTATGTGTTCTCTTGTGTTTTATTAAACTGTCTTTTCTAGTAAAACCTGTACCACATACATCACATTTGTAAGGCTTTTCTGTTGTATGTATTCTGTTATGTGACACACTCTGAACATCATCACTTTGACCCTTATAACCAAGTGCCTTAAACACCATCTCCACATCTGGTCTGGGATCGATGTCAGTTACCTGAGCATGGGAGCTAGAATCTTGACTGCATCCTTCACCTTGACCTACCTGAGAACAGATGGAGATTAAAATGTCAAAGTAGATCAGGATTCAATTCAATGTTATAACTCTGGACTCAAAATGTGATTGGATGAGATTGTTAAGCCTCTAGTTGTTTGACCACACCTAACATCTGCATGTGATAAACATCTTTATACCTGAGTTTGGCTATGTTATTTTTATTACTTCAGTACTTATTGTGATGCACATTGTGATTGGCTCAACTGTTCATCTTTTAATGTTTTCTGTTCACTTTAATCTAGGTCTGCCTTGTATGTTCCCTTCCAATATAACTTTTAGTGGGGTGTTGTCTCTTTTCAAACGACCCACACATTTCAGTTGTCTTCTGGAAATTGTGTTTATTAGATTTTTCTCATTTTCAACTGATTCAGAACTTCCTTGTTTGACTTCTTTTCTTTCCACACAATTCTCCCCATTTTTCTATAGAACTATCCATATTTTAAAGGCGACAATTTTCATCTGTTTTCTTTATTAATGTTCATGTTTCTGCACCATACAGGATTTTTGAGTAGATATAACATTCTACAATTCATAGTTTTAGTTCTCATGTTATCTGCTTGATATGGTTACATTTTTCATGTTGTTAAAATTGCTTTCTGCCATCCCTATTCTTTTGTTCAATCCTGTCTCACATTTTCCAACATCTGTTACAGCATGTCCATGATTGCAATATTCTTAAACTATTTCTGGCTTTTTTCTATTTACTTTTTATATCTCCTTGTATACTTTGTGTGCTTTCTCTGCTTATAATCATAGTTTTCTTTTTATATTTATATCCAAACCATATTCTTTATTAGTCTGGTTTATTTTGTTAACCAGTTGTAAATCCTATGGACTTTCTGCCAGTAATACAGTATCATCACCATATCTTAGATTATTTATTATATATCCATTAATGTTTAGACCTACACAACAGGGCCATGTTTTTTTTATCCCCAGGGGAAGAGACAAAGAGGAAGACTAAAATATTCTTTATTCTTGGAGAAGGTAGGTGGAAGCAGAGATGAAGATGATGGGGAAGACTTGGAATGATCTTAAATTGGCAAGAAACAGAACATTTTATAAAGTGTTTGTTGAAGATACAGGGAGTTTACAGGAAGGGAAGTAAGAAGAATGTTTAGGCCTGGCATCCTCATCATGTCTTTAAAGATCTATTCAGTGCATAATTTGAATAAATATGGTGATCGAGTCCAGCCTTTTCTTATTACTCTATTGATATCAATAAGTGCATAGTTCTCTTAGCTGTATTTTATTAGAGTTATTTGTTCCCAGTCAGTCCTGTGCCAGCATCATCTAGATATATATTTTTCAGGCAAATGTTGCATAAGCATTAGGAGAGTTACCAAATGTTTTCATTTGCCAAATAAAAAAACCTGTAATCATTAGAACATTTCTTTGGTTTCTCTCTTTTACATTCATCAAACGACTATCAAAGAATGCTCCTACTCATAATCTGCCCTCAAAAGGACTTGGTGTACATGCACTGTGTTGTGGATCGCAGCAACAGCAGCAATATATACACCTTATGGCCCAATGCATCTCACTTCCAGATGGTATTTTACGTTGAAGGTTGCCCTTCTCACTTGGCCATACTGGTTAATCTGTTACTAGTGACATTGCACAAGGAAAAGTTGGAGCAGGATAGTTCTGTTTCACAGATTCTGGAGCAAGCAGTCAACTTGACTCACTAACTACACAGTAAATGGTAAAAGTTGTGAGGTCTCTATATAGTAATGTGGTAGTTATGGCACAATTAACCCCAATGTTCATATATAATTGATAACACCGCTAGGGTATTTTATTGTGGTTCCATGAGCTAGCAAGCAGCAAAACATGGAAATATTAATTGTCCTCCTCAAAATGCTACAGGAGGAGTATCCAAGTGACACGTGGATCAACACAGACACTCCTGAATCAGAAGACAATTACATAAAAATGGTGGGCAATGACACTCACAGAATTCCTAAAAAGCCATCATCACACTGCCAAGGGAACTTAACTCCAACCTTAAATTATGTCAAGCAGTGATTTTAACAGGGGCAACTTGAAGCTCTCAAACATACAGAACTACCAGAACCAAGTGAAAACTGCAATAAGTAAGTAACCTGATAAATGTATTACAGTGGATAATATCCCAGTGTGGTATACCAGGAAATACAACATCTGACATCCTGGCGAAGGACAGCAACAAAATGGAATGACTTTACATTACCAGACATACACCAACAGAAAGTCAGTATGAATTTCTTAACTAATAACCTACTTTAACTAATAATCTACATTAACTAATAATCTACCTTAACTAATAATCTACCTTAACTAATAACCTACCTTAACTAATAATCTACCTTAACTAATAATCTACCGTAACTAATAACCTACAAGTAATTCACTCATTGTCAGTAATGTCAGTCTGTAGAAGTAGTAACTGGATGAGAGTAGTTGTGATTACTTTATCCCTGAGAAGGAAGTTGGGACAAACCTCTGACCTACATTCAGTAATATAAAGTTTATGAAACAGACCTCTAGTACCTTTCAGAATGATACAGGTCTACACAACTGAGTCAGGTAGAGTTCAATACTAGCGATAGAGCACTCCAAAGTGGACAGTCCTAAATAAAATAACTGCAAGGTCCCTATATTGGGTCCATCTTTATAACTGTTATACATCTTGAGTTATTTAGTTATTTGCAGGTCATCAACATTGCACTCTGAACATGTCCATAGGTGTTCAGATCCTTTTCTCAGCAAGTCCCGCAGTGTCCAAGTGACTGATGACTCCAGTTCTGTGTTGGTTGATAAGTCTTCTTTTACGCCCATTAGGTTTCTGTATATAGTTTAGGATTGGTTCAATGTCAACGCTTTCTCTTATGTCTTTTCCAATCCTATCTTTTCTGATCACTCCAAGCGCTTTTCTCAGCAAGTCCCGCAGTGTCCAAGTGACTGATGACTCCAGTTCTGTGTTGGTTGATAAGTCTTCTTTTACGCCCACTAGGTTTCTGTATATAGTTTAGGATTGGTTCAATGCCAATACTTTCTCTTATGTCCTTTCCAATCCTATCTTTCTGATCACTCCAAGCGCTTTTCTCAGACATCTCATCTCTTTCAGCTTTCTTTACTGCTTAGAAATAAGTGACCATGTTTGGCATTGGTAGCAGAATGTTGAATAACTATACTCTCTATATGATGTTTCTTGGTGGTAATAGGTATTGCTTTGTGTTGAAGCATAGGGGATAGCTGACCCAATATTTTGTTTGCCATGTTCTATCAGATGTCTATTTCTTGATTGATTTTATCATCTTCAGAGAATTTTGTTCCCAGACATTAAAAGTTTGTTACTTGTTTTATAACTTGGTGTTCTAATGTCTTCTTCTGTGTTCCTATTATTATAACTTCTGTTCTGTTGTAAAAACATTAATAGTCATTTAATAACATTACATGTCTTGGGTCAGTTTAGCCATAACTCTCTTTTCTTCTTGATCTTGTCCTCGGCAGAAGGCCAACATTTAATTTAGTGACCAACAACCTTAGATATGACATGTAGGTCACCAACACTTCATTACAACATTATCTTATTACAGGTCTTTAATACCAACCAATTTACTCACTTTATAATCTGGTTCCTGTTTTATACCTTCTATTGCCAGCTGGCTTTGAGTTTCTACAATCTGAAAATGAAAGAGTAAGGTCCCTTTATAACAATGGGAAATACTGGACTAATAAGACAAATGAGGGCAATGTGTAATTTTTCTAGTATTTGAGATTGTAAAGCTTTTTCATTATTGATTAAATAATCTTCTCTCGTACACAAAATAGTGTCATTACTCGAATAAAGAAAATATTAATTTGTTTCACTTTATGGGATTATGTGAAACTGTTTGAAAATGTAATTAATTTTAATGCACGTCATGTCAGAAAAGAAATAACAAAATATTGAGTAATTTGTGGGTCATCATCATTGCACTCTAAAAATGTCCATAGGTGCTTAGATCCCCACCTCAGCAAGTCTCACAGTGTCCAGCGACTGATGACGCCAGTTTTGTGTTGGTTGATTAGTCTTCTTACACGCCCACTAAGTTTCTCATTTCTGGCTGTGCCCATCTTAACTACCATCTCTTTCATCCGAAGGAGTGATGTGGATTTGTGGTCATCAAAGTCCTGTGATCTTCCCACATCTCGGAGGGCATTGATGATGTCCACCCAATCCATTAGTTGACCGTCCTCAATGACAGCACAGCTAGTCAACCTGTCTGCTCTTTCATTTCCCTGTACACTGCATGTCCAGGGACATAGACAAAGGTGACCATACATATTTTTTACTTCTGCAATGACTCTACCCATTGCATGCATTCAGAGCCTGCCTCCACTTTTTTATCATGCTCATCGAATCACTCAGCATACAGGCATGGGTGTAATCTTGTGACTCTAACCAGTTGAATGCCCTGGTCACTGCCATCACCTCCATTGTCATGCTACATCAAGTGATTAATACAAAATGTATACTGTGATGACAAAATAGTTTTGATTTTTGTTAGCAGCATACAAAATAATGGGTAATTATTATGGTAAAAATTTTGTTTTTGTTCTATTTTTTGCCACAAGATGCAGTAACATCTGTTTTATTCTGTCACAATTCATATTCTCTGTTCTGTCCTTGATGAACCTCTAATGAAAACCCTGACCCATGTCCATGAACCCCATTGCACACCCTGGGATCCATCTATGACTAGAATGGAAGAAATCCATGAACACAACTTTAACACTTTTAAAGAATAAATAAAATGGACATGACTTTCAATGTAATCAAAATATGTTGTGGTAGTTGTCTATAATGTCCAGAGTGACATCCTTGAGGGAAGATAACATGAAGTCAAAGTTAAAAGATGGAAGAGAAAATAGGTGTAACAAGTTGATCTTGTTCATTCTGATGTCAGATGACCTGTTATTTATACATTGACAGAATTACCAGCAATGAGAGAGGCAGCTTAACTAAATAGCTTTGGAAGCTACCACTAAAGTTCAACAGTAGCTCACTTTCAACTAAATAGCTTTGGAAGCTACCACTAAAGTTCAACAGTAGCTCACTTTCAACTAAATAGCTTTGGAAGCTACCACTAAAGTTCAACAGTAGCTCACTTTCAACTAGATAGCTTTGGAAGCTACCACTAAAGTTCAACAGTAGCTCACTTTCAACTAGATAGCTTTGGAAGCTACCACTAATGTTCAACAGTAGCTCACTTTCAACTAGATAGCTTTGGAAGCTACCACTAAAGTTCAACAGTAGCTCACTTTCAACTAAATAGCTTTGGAAGCTACCACTAAAGTTCAACAGTAGCTCACTTTCAACTAGATAGCTTTGGAAGCTACCACTAAAGTTCAACAGTAGCTCACTTTCAACTAAATAGCTTTGGAAGCTACCACTAAAGTTCAACAGTAGCTCACTTTCAACTAAATAGCTTTGGAAGCTACCACTAAAGTTCAACAGTAGCTCACTTTCAACTAAATAGCTTTGGAAGCTACCACTAAAGTTCAACAGTAGCTCACTTTCAACTGTGTTGATTAATGTATATGACATGAGCAGATAGCACATAGAAAACATTCATACAGGACTATTTTATTCAGCCATAAAGGTCTGGATTTCATTCTGGTAAATTTGTTTGATTTGGACTATCTTTAGGAGATGCCACGAGAAGAGCAAACAAAAAACCACAAACTATATTTCCCCTCGATACTGAAAGACAAATGAGAAAGAATAAAAGAGGATTTAGTTCACCTTATAATCTGGTTCCTGCTTTATATCCCCAACTGGTAACAGGCAATGGATTTCCATATTTCTGACAGTCTGAGAATGGAAGAGTAAAGTCCCATGTTAACAGGAAATACTGGAACAATGAGTGATACAAAGAGCACATAGTTACAATTAATATCTATATGCCTGTAATATTTAAAATTGTAAACCAGTTTTATCCATGATTATATGCAATATTATCTTGTATGTGAATGTGATGTCAATCTTCCGGTTACATTTATTTTATCAATTTGTTTAATTATACTAAACAGCTTATAAATTTTAATTCATTTAAATTTCCCTTTTGGGAAATATGGGCTAATCTATTACTAATGATACTGAACAAGGAAAAGTATGTTCTACATAGTTCAGATATACAGATTCTGGAGCAAGCAGTCAACTATGAGTCACTAACTTGGTAAAAGTTGTGAGATTTTCCTTCATCCATCATCCTTTTGAGCCGAAGATGGCACAACGGGCAGAAATCTGAGACTCTATATCCAATGATCTTTGTTATCAGCTGTCAGACCTTACACAGGACCTACATTGTAACTCATCACACATCCCTGTTGGCAAGCCTCTCAATTTCAGTAAGGAAGCTTGGCCAATATATGACCAACATCTTTCTCTTGTTGTCTCTTCTCATCACTTAGCCAATATACGACAACCATCTTCTCTTGTTGTCTCTTCTCATCACTTGGCCAATATATGACCACTTTCTTCTCTTGTTGTCTCTTCTCATCACTTGGCCAATATATGATCACTTTCTTCTCTTGTTGTCTCTTCTCATCACTTGGCCAATATATGATCACTTTCTTCTCTTGTTGTCTCTTCTCATCACTTGGCCAATATATGACCAACATCTTTCTCTTGTTGTCTCTTCTCATCACTTGGCCAATATATGATCACTTTCGTCTCTTGTTGTCTCTTCTCATCACTTGGCCAATATACGACCACTTTCTTATCTTGTTGTCTCTTCTCATCACTTGGCCAATATATGACCACTTTCTTCTCTTGTTGTCTCTTCTCATCACTTGGCCAATATATGATCACTTTCTTCTCTTGTTGTCTCTTCTCATCACTTGGCCAATATATGATCACTTTCGTCTCTTGTTGTCTCTTCTCATCACTTGGCCAATATACGACCACTTTCTTATCTTGTTGTCTCTTCTCATCACTTGGCCAATATATGACCACTTTCTTCTCTTGTTGTCTCTTCTCATCACTTGGCCAATATATGACCACCATCTTCTCTTGTTGTCTCTTCTCATCACTTGGCCAATATATGACAACCATCTTCTCTTGTTGTCTCTTCTCATCACTTGGCCAATATATGACCACCATCTTCTCTTGTTGTCTCTTCTCATCACTTGGCCAATATATGACCACCATCTTCTCTTGTTGTCTCTTCTCATCACTTGGCCAATATATGACCACCATCTTCTCTTGTTGTCTCTTCTCATCACTTGGCCAATATATGACCACTTTCTTCTCTTGTTGTCTCTTCTCATCACTTGGCCAATATATGACAACCATCTTCTCTTGTTGTCTCTTCTCATCACTTGGCCAATATATGACCACCATCTTCTCTTGTTGTCTCTTCTCATCACTTGGCCAATATATGACCACCATCTTCTCTTGTTGTCTCTTCTCATCACTTGGCCAATATATGACCACCATCTTCTCTTGTTGTCTCTTCTCATCACTTGGCCAATATATGACTACCATCTTCTCTTGTTGTCTCTTCTCATCACTTGGCCAATATATGATCACTTTCTTCTCTTGTTGTCTCTTCTCATCACTTGGCCAATATACGACAACCATCTTCTCTTGTTGTCTCTTCTCATCACTTGGCCAATATATGACCACTTTCTTCTCTTGTTGTCTCTTCTCATCACTTGGCCAATATATGATCACTTTCTTCTCTTGTTGTCTCTTCTCATCACTTGGCCAATATATGATCACTTTCTTCTCTTGTTGTCTCTTCTCATCACTTGGCCAATATATGACCAACATCTTTCTCTTGTTGTCTCTTCTCATCACTTGGCCAATATATGATCACTTTCGTCTCTTGTTGTCTCTTCTCATCACTTGGCCAATATACGACCACTTTCTTATCTTGTTGTCTCTTCTCATCACTTGGCCAATATATGACCACTTTCTTCTCTTGTTGTCTCTTCTCATCACTTGGCCAATATATGACCACCATCTTCTCTTGTTGTCTCTTCTCATCACTTGGCCAATATATGACAACCATCTTCTCTTGTTGTCTCTTCTCATCACTTGGCCAATATATGACCACCATCTTCTCTTGTTGTCTCTTCTCATCACTTGGCCAATATATGACCACCATCTTCTCTTGTTGTCTCTTCTCATCACTTGGCCAATATATGACCACCATCTTCTCTTGTTGTCTCTTCTCATCACTTGGCCAATATATGACTACCATCTTCTCTTGTTGTCTCTTCTCATCACTTGGCCAATATATGACAACCATCTTCTCTTGTTGTCTCTTCTCATCACTTGGCCAATATATGACCACCATCTTCTCTTGTTGTCTCTTCTCATCACTTGGCCAATATATGACCACCATCTTCTCTTGTTGTCTCTTCTCATCACTTGGCCAATATATGACCACCATCTTCTCTTGTTGTCTCTTCTCATCACTTGGCCAATATATGACTACCATCTTCTCTTGTTGTCTCTTCTCATCACTTGGCCAATATATGACAACCATCTTCTCTTGTTGTCTCTTCTCATCACTTGGCCAATATATGACAACCATCTTCTCTTGTTGTCTCTTCTCATCACTTGGCCAATATATGATCACTTTCTTCTCTTGTTGTCTCTTCTCATCACTTGGCCAATATATGACAACCATCTTCTCTTGTTGTCTCTTCTCATCACTTGGCCAATATATGACAACCTTCTTCTCTTGTTGTCTCTTCTCATCACTTGGCCAATATATGATCACTTTCTTCTCTTGTTGTCTCTTCTCATCACTTGGCCAATATATGATCACTTTCTTATCTTGTTGTCTCTTCTCATCACTTGGCCAATATACGACCACTTTCTTCTCTTGTTGTATCTTCTCATCACTTGGCCAATATATGACAACCAGCTTCTCTTGTTGTCTCTTCTCATCACTTGGCCAATATATGACAACCTTCTTCTCTTGTTGTCTCTTCTCTTCACTTGGCCAATATATGACAACCATCTTCTCTTGTTGTCTCTTCTCATCACTTGGCCAATATATGACCACTTTCTTCTCTTGTTGTCTCTTCTCATCACTTGGCCAATATATGACCACTTTCTTCTCTTGTTGTCTCTTCTCATCACTTGGCCAATATATGACCACTTTCTTCTCTTGTTGTCTCTTCTCATCACTTGGCCAATATATGACCACTTTCTTCTCTTGTTGTCTCTTCTCATCACTTGGCCAATATATGACCACTTTCTTCTCTTGTTGTCTCTTCTCATCACTTGGCCAATATATGACCACTTTCTTCTCTTGATTATAGTTGCTATTGTTGGAGGCTCTGTTATTTCTTCACTAGTATAGAACTCATTCCATGGTATACACATTTATTTCCTGATTCATTTCTTTTCAAATACATCCAGTTTATTTCCTATTTCTTTAGCTGTTTCCTAGCTCTCAAATGCATAAGTAAAAAATACATTTGATTTGAAAATCCTGACTAGTGTTTTTAAATTGCTCAGTAAATTTGATTTCCATTTATTATCAAGGTTTCTGAAAGTCACTGCTGCCTCTGTGCCTACCTAGTTGCCAGTAAATACAGAACCCCAATGGTTATGGAAGGCCCCGGTATCGCTGCAAATGAATTAAAATCCATAAATTGCTCAACCGTCTGTGTGTCAGTGAATTCATCCGAATTAATATCTCATCTCCCAAACAAAGAAAGATAGCTGCATCCCCATCATGGAAGGCTCAGCACACGCCAAAAGACATAAGATGAAACCACACAGAAAGTGAACACAGCCATCTGTTCCCCATCATACAATATCTTCATTCATCATAAGTAATCAGAATATCGAAATATGATCAAAACAGATGAAACGTACAGCTCATAGTGTGCACAGAGCACTTAACTCAGTAGCTCTGGCAATATGCTTGGAACAGAACCTCAACTAAGGGTAAAGTCATCAGAGTCATAAAACAAATGGAAAAGCAGATGATCCAGATGGTATAACACCAGAATCCCAAAAGGTAGATGTTACAATGTCAGTAGGGATATTAAACTCCCTGAAACAGAAGATATGGGAACAACAGTATGAATGAGCAGAATGGAAGGTGCACTTGGTTTGACTTCAAAAATAGGAGACCTTACACTGTGCGATAACTAGAAAGGAATCACACTGTGCGATAACTAGAAAGGAATCACACTGTGCAATAACTAGAAAGGAATCACACTGTGCAATAACTAGAAAGGAATCACACTGTGCAATAACTAGAAAGGAATCACACTGTGCAATAACTAGAAAGGAATCACACTGTGCAATAACTAGAAAGGAATCACACTGTGCAATAACTAGAAAGGAATCACACTGTGCAATAACTAGAAAGGAATCACACTGTGCAAGAACTAGATAGGAATCACACTGTGCAATAACTAGAAAGGAATCACACTGTGCAATAACTAGAAAGGAATCACACTGCTATCTATCCCTAGCAAAAGGAGAACTTACACTGTGCAATAACTAGAAAGGAATCACACTGCTATCTATCCCTAGCAAAAGGAGAACTTACACTGTGCAGTAACTAGAGAAGGATCACACTGCTATCTATCCCTAGCAAAAGAAGAACTTACACTGTGCAATAACTAGAAAGGAATCGCACTGCTATCTATCCCAAGCAAAAGGAGAACTTACACTGTGCAGTAACTAGAGAAGGATCACACTGCTATCTATCCCTAGCAAAAGAAGAACTTACACTGTGCAATAACTAGAAAGGAATCACACTGCTATCTATCCCTAGCAAAAGGAGAACTTACACTGTGCAGTAACTAGATAAGGATCACACTGCTATCTATCCCTAGCAAAAGGAGAACTTACACTGTGCAGTAACTAGAGAGGAATCACACTGCTATCTATCCCTAGCAAAAGGAGAACTTACACTGTGCAGTAACTAGAGAAGGATCACACTGCTATCTATCCCTAGCAAAAGGAGAACTTACACTGTGCATTAACTAGAGAGGAATCACACTGCTATCTATCCCTAGCAAAAGGAGAACTTACACTGTGCAGTAACTAGAAAGGAATGGCACTGCTATCTATCCCTAGCAAAAGGAGAACTTACACTGTGCAGTAACTAGAGAAGGATCACACTGCTATCTATCCCTAGCAAAAGGAGAACTTACACTGTGCAGTAACTAGAAAGGAATGGCATTGCTATCTATCCCTAGCAAAAGGAGAACTTACACTGTGCAATAACTAGATAAGGATCACACTGATATATACCCCTAGCAAAAGGAGAACTTACACTGTGCAGTAACTAGAAAAGAATCACACTGCTATCTATCCCTAGCAAAAGGAGAACTTACACTGTGCAGTAACTAGAAAAGAATCACACTGCTATCTATCCCTAGCAAAAGGAGAACTTACACTGTGCAATAACTAGAAAGGAATGGCATTGCTATCTATCCCTAGCAAAAGGAGAACTTACACTGTGCAGTAACTAGAGAAGGATCACACTGCTATCTATCCCTAGCAAAAGGAGAACTTACACTGTGCAGTAACTAGAAAAGAATCACACTGTGCAATAACTAGATAAGGATCACACTGATATATACCCCTAGCAAAAGGAGAACTTATATTGTGCAGTAACTAGAAAAGAATCACACTGCTATATATCCCTAGCATAGTACAAAAAAGAATAATGTTAGAAATATTTAAAATGCGCTGAACATAAAACTAAGACAAGCAGGTTTTTATCAGGATCAATCACATACACACAATTGCCACCCTGCCCATTATCTCAGAGCAGTCAGGAGAAAGGCAGCCCCCACTGTACACCACATTTGTGGACTTTGAACAAGCTTTTGATAATGTATATTGTGGATATATTGTGGAAATTGACACTACACTATGAGATTCCACACAAATTTATCAAATTAACTCAGCAATTTTATGAAAACTCTATATGCCAGGTTGTCCAGGAAGCTCACAATCCCATCACAATATAAACAGGAGTTCATCAAGGATATCTTTCTCGCCAATATTTCTTCA
The DNA here is from genome assembly GCA_032433765.1 of Megaustenia siamemsis. Classification (NCBI taxonomy): domain Eukaryota; kingdom Metazoa; phylum Mollusca; class Gastropoda; order Stylommatophora; family Ariophantidae; genus Megaustenia; species Megaustenia siamemsis. The sequence continues at coordinate 8,364,945 of JAVIAB010000159.1, forward strand.
AGCAACAGATTGAATCATGAAGCGAACCACCTCAGGGAACCATACCAGTATCCAGTGGACTCTCAGTAGACAGAGGATCTAGACTTTTCTGACAATGTGTATCCTCTCCCATAAATAACAACATGCTCAAAGTAAACTAAATAGAATCTGAGAAGTGGCAGAGTGAACTGGGATTAAGATCAATTTATGTAAGACAAAGTTGATGAAAATCAACAGCAAAAACAGATGCCAATTCTACTCCAAAGGAACAAGCATCAAAGATAAGGAAAGTTCATCATTTTGGCAGTATAGTTAGTATAGATAGCAGAACTGATGAAGGCCTTAGAAACAGAATTAACAAAACCAGAACTGTCTACAATACTGTTCCCACTGTGCAGAAGTCTAGTGAACTTTCTCTGTGGAACAAAATCAGGATCTCCAGCACAAATTTCAATGCAATCCTACCCTATAGTTAGAAAACATGGAGGGAAACAAAGACTAATAGTAATAGACTATAATCTTTCATAAACAGATGTTTCCGACAGCTTCTTAATATCAGACAGCCAAATAAAATTACAAATGAAAACATTTTGGAAAGAACAGACCAAATACCAATAGGAGTAGGGATCAAGAAAAGGAAATGGGAATGGATTGACCACACATTGCGGAGACCATAAAACAATATTGCAAGATGATCAACGAGCAGGAATACACAAGAAACTAGGAACATTGGAAGATCCAAGTAGATCTGGAGAAGAACTGTCAAAACCAAAGAAAAGACTTCAATACAGACTGGGTCCATTGGTAGAGTGTGGCTGCAGTCCTTTGCTCCATGAGCTGTAAGGCATAAGTCTCAAGGGCAGATGCATACAATTAATGTTTCACAATCAACATTGGAGAGACAGACAGTACAGAATGTGAACTACAGACAGTAATCTAAGGGCATAATTGACAGGTCAACAATGTTAATCACTTCAGATATACAGGTCAAAATAGGGGAGATATTATAAATATGACACAGAAATTTAGAAAGAGAATGTAACGATTAACAGGCCATGATTAATGACAGTATTTGTAAATCTTTCAACCAGGAACTGGGGCTGGATAGGACAACACTTAAAAAATAATTAAGTTAAATTATAAATAAATATATTGTGTATTTATGTCACTGATTTTTGCAAACATGTAAAGTTCATATCTGGTCTTAAATTAAGAATGGACTGGTTGGTATAAAGTGGTTATCACTGAATTATAATATAAAAGTACAATCAACAAAGGCAGACACGAATGCATGAACACCCCCCCCTTCCCCCAAGGGTGTTCACCCTAAAGCAGCAACTGTGCCTTTTACTGTCTTTTTACCTGTGAAACTCATTAATTAGCTTACTCAAGAATCTTTCTTGCTCCTGTTTTATTACAGTGTGGACTAAGACTATATTATGAGAATCTCTGGAAGCCTAGAAAGATTAGAGCTATCACACGGAGACTATCAAGGTAACAACAGTAATAGTTATTTAATAACACTGCATGTCTTGGAGCTGTTCAGTCGTAGCAATTTCTTCATCATGTCCTTGACAGAAGATAAACATTGCATTTAGTGACCAAGATGATGTGACTTGCAGATCAGTGACACTTCATATAGCAATATCGTAATACAGACCTTGAATACAAAACAATGTACTCACTTCATAATCTGGTTCTTGTTTTATATTGTCTATAGGCAACGGGACATTTTTGACAGTCTGAAAATAGAAGAAGTGTAAGGTTTCATGTTAACAGCGAGAAATACTTGAATAATGAAACCAAAGAGGGATACAATGAACATGTAGCTATGTCTAATATTTACATATCTCTAGTACTTCAGAGCCGCGATAGCTCAGTGGTTAGTAAACTGGACTTCAAAGGACAAGGGGTAGGGTTCGATCCCAACTGATGGCTTCTGGATTCACCCAGCCTTAAATGGGTACCGGATTTTTTTCTGGGAAAGTAAAGCAGCATGGGCGTAATGCCGACCACATTACCCCAAAAATCATGTGCTGAAGGTCTGTAAAATATAGGGTCACTAACACCATATTTCCTTATACGCCACTTGGCGTGACGGGGGTACTTTACTTTTTACTTACTAGTACTTCAGCTTTTAAACCTTTTTTCATTACTGATTAAATAAAACAGCTTCAAAGTTGTTTTTTTTGTCATGTTAATGCAAGTCATTTCAGATAAGAAACAAACTAATTTACTGTTGGCACCATCATCAGGTCATATGTCCTCTGCAGAACGTTGCATTTACAACACTTTGTGCAAAAGAATCTCTGTTAACGCACACTGATTAATAGATTGTGTATACTTTGAAAATGAAATCATTTATATATTTTTAACAGCATACAAAGTAATCTATCTATCTATTTACCTTTCGAGCCATAGTCGGCCCATAGTGCATAGACCTAGATACTCTTTCTCTTATCTAAATTTTTATTATTTCAATCCTTGTAAAGCTTTTATCAAATTTCGTCATTTGTCTCTGTTCTGTGCAAGCAACTTTATCTCATTGAGGGAGCCAATTCCTGCTGTTCTTGCCTCTCTGATCAATGTTCTTCTCAGTGTCTCTCTGGGTCAGCCTCTTTTCCACTTACCTGTTGTTTCCCACACGAGGACTTGCTTTGTTATTCGGTTATTATCTCTCCTCATCACATGCCCAACATATGACCATCATCTTTTCTTTATTACTGAAGATATTAGTGGTTGATTGGCGATTTCTCTAATTTCCTCGTTTGTTTTGAATTCGTTCCACAATATATCAAGTATTTTCCTTAGACATTTCTTTTCGAATGTGTTCACCTTTGTTTCTACAAAGTAATGGGTAATTATTATTGTACAGATTTTGTTGTTGTTCTATTATTTCCCACAAGGTTAAGTGGAAGAGACAAAAACTCGTTCTTATTTCATTGTGACAAACATGTCAGAACAATTTCTTAAAAACAGGCTACTGTGGATTAATGCCAGCACAGTTCTAGTAAAGAATGTATATATTTTCAATAGCCAGCTGTACCTATTTCATCTGTGTCCTGTAAATAATGTGAACAAAATTGGCCAATTTTCAATAATTGGTTGATTTTTCCCTTTTTTGCTGTGACCAGAGAAATTTCCTAGAACGTCAGGCGATATCAAACAACCCTTTGTAACTTGGGAAATGCATAGAATAGCGCTATGCAGAAGCTGAACATACTGAGTGACATACAGCATCCATGCCAATAGACATTGCAACATGTCCGACCCCTGGGGTGAAATTCAGGTATTAAAACAACCTGAGACAGGAAATCTGTGTTCCCCGTTTCTGTCCTAGTGTAAACACACAGCTGTGTGTCGTGATGTTAGAGGAAAGCACTACTTTTAGAGCTCCTATCGTTACAATTAAGAGTAATAATTTTTACAATGGTATTGTAAACACCTCAGTCACATATTGACACCATAATCTAGGGTTAAATTCTTCCACTTGTGTTAGTTGTCTGCCGTCCATCATTATGTTGATATTCTGTTTTTTTTTCTTTTGCAATATTCATGACTTGTTTTGTTGATGTTGATTTTAAAGTTGTATTGAGTGTCTGTGCTTGTCTATTTAAATGTTCTTGCTGGTCTCTATGTTTGTGTGTAATTGTGCCTTATCATCTGCAAATAGAAGTTTGTTAATCTCCTCTGTCTCCAATGGGTTGGCTACTTACATTTGTAGTCCATGTAAGTAATAAACAATAGGAGAGATAGTGCGCACCCGTCTTACTTTTGGTCTAACTACAAAGTGATCTGTACAGCCTGTTGCTGTTCTGAGTGTGCAGCTGCTGTTGATGTAAAGACCTTTAATTAGGATGGTTAGATGTTGGCTTACTCTGGATGTTGTTAGTATCTCCCATAGTTGTTTTCTGTTTACTCAGTTTAATGATTTTTTTGGTCAATGAAAATAATGTATAGATCTTAGTTGTGTTCTGTCATTCTTTTCTGATACTGTTTTAAGGTGATTAATGCATCAGTTCATTCTTCATTTAAGAATTGTTTACTTAATTGTATATCCATTGTAACTGCTGTTTATCCCATATTAAAATTGTTCACACTGTTACATCTGTAACCAATACTCACTTTAGAAAAACACTAAGTCTGTTACAAGAAAATAAATAAATAAGCTCACATTATTATCAGCTTCCCACTTTAGCAAATCTTGAAGGAATGGAATTTTTCTTTCCGTTTTTATCACAGCCTGTAAAGAAAAATGATGTCAATATTTACACTAATGGATACTATATCTAGAGTATTTCTCTAAGATCATTCAGGTCTTCCATGGCTCTCCAGTGCTGTAACTATTGGCAGAGGTTTTGTGAGGAATACAATGTTTTCTTCTTTAAAGTCCTTAAAACTGCAGATTTCAGAGCATCTGCCTCTACCTTAAAGTTACTTGAATGCTTTTCTGTTGCAAAAGAGTCTTTTTTGTGTTTCATTTTTAAGGCATTTATGAAAATTTCTGCTCCTCCATTTTCTGTTGCATTGATTGCTGATCCATCTGTGTAGGCACTCAGGGGGAGTTTGGCTAGCATTTCACTATGTATTTTAATGTTATTCTTCTTCTGTCTTCTCCATTCAGATTCAGATTTAGTCAAAAATATGTAAGGTCACCTTTGTCTATGTCCCTGGACATGTGAGAGTATGGGAAAATGAAAGAGTGGACAGGTTGGCTAGCTGCGCTGTCATTGAGGACGGTCAACCAATGGATCGGGTGGACATCATCAATGCCCTCCGAGATGTTGGAAGAGCACAGGACTTCAACAAACACAAATCCATGTCAATTCTTCGGATGATAGAGATGGGAGTTAAGATGGGTACAGCCAGAAATGAAAAACTTAGTGGGCATGTAAGAAGACTTATCAACCAAAACACAGAACTGGAGTTGTCAGTCGCTGGACACTGCAGGACTTGCTGAGGAGGGGATCTGAGCACCTAAGGACATGTTCGGAGTGCAATGATGATGACCCACAGATAACTCAATGTCGGCTATGGTCTCTATTAGTTCAGGAAGATGCTGTTTTCTCCACACTTGGTGTTTGCATTATTATTTTTGGCATAATTGGTATTTGTGTTATTAAATGGTTGAGCTGTATTCATAGAAATTTATTGGGTATACTTTCTGCATAGCTTATGTTGATTGCACACAATTTTTCTGTTTAGTCTACCTTTTCCAAAACTATTTATTCTCTCTGGTGCATTGGATGATTAGTCAATTCTCTCACTTTGTTAGGTTGTTGTTGAGTCCTCATGTTTAGTCAATTCTCTCACTTTGTTAGGTTGTTGTTGAGTCCTCATGTTTAGTCAATTCTCTCACTTTGTTAGGTTGTTGTTGAGTCCTCATGTCTCTTCTATCTTCCATTGATTGCAAGTGTGTGATTTTTTAAAAGTTCTATAATGGGTGGTGATTTCATACCCCAGATTATAATTATTGCTTGGTTTTGTTTTTAATCGTCACGAAATGTGATTTTGTCACTATTGCACAAGCTGCAATACCATACTCTAGGACTGGTCTCACTTGCCCCATATAAAGCTTCTTTACCACACTCCCATCTGTTGTCCATGCTGCAATACCATACTCTAGGACTGGTCTCACTTGTCCCATATAAAGCTTCTTTACCACACTCCCATCTGTTGCCCATGCTACAATACCATACTCTATGACTGGTCTCACTTGCCCCATATACCGGTAGATGTTGGAAGAGCACAGGACTTCAACAAACACAAATCCATGTCAATTCTTCTTCAAATGTGCTTCTTTAGCACAGTCTCATCTGTTGCCCATGCTGCAATACCATACTCTAGGACTGGTCTCATTTGCCCCATATAAAACTTCTTTACCACACTCCCATCTGTTGTCCATGCTGCAATACCATACTCTAGGACTGGTCTCTCTCATCCCATGTAAAACTTCTTTAGCACACTCCCATCTGTTGTCCATGCTGCAATACCATACTCTAGGACTGGTCTCTCTCATCCCATATATAGCTTCTTTAGCACACTCCCATCTGTTGCCCATGCTGCAATATCATACTCTAGGACTGGTCTCTCTTATCCCATGTAAAACTTTTTTACCACACTCCCATCTGTTGTCCATGCTGCAATACCATACTCTAGGACTGGTCTCTCTCATCCCATGTAAAACTTCTTTAGCACACTCCCATCTGTTGTCCATGCTGCAATACCATACTCTAGGACTGGTCTCTCTCATCCCATATATAGCTTCTTTAGCACACTCCCATCTGTTGTCCATGCTGCAATACCATACTCTAGGACTGGTCTCACTTGCCCTATATAAAGCTTCTTTAGCACACTCCCATCTGTTGCCCATGCTGCAATACCATACTCTAGGACTGGTCTCACTTGCCCCATATAAAGCTTCTTTACCACACTCCCATCTGTTGTCCATGCTGCAATACCATACTCTAGGACTGGTCTCACTTGCCCTATATAAAGCTTCTTTACCACACTCCCATCTGTTGTCCATGCTGCAATACCATACTCTAGGACTGGTCTCACTTGCCCTATATAAAGCTTCTTTACCACACTCCCATCTGTTGTCCATGCTGCAATACCATACTCTAGGACTGGTCTCTCTCATCCCATATATAGCTTCTTTAGCACACTCCCATCTGTTGCCCATGCTGCAATACCATACTCTAGGACTGGTCTCACTGCCCTATATAAAGCTTCTTTACCACACTCCCATCTGTTGTCCATGCTGCAATACCATACTCTAGGACTGGTCTCTCTCATCCCATGTAAAACTTCTTTACCACACTCCCATCTGTTGTCCATGCTGCAATACCATACTCTAGGACTGGTCTCACTTGCCCCATATATAGCTTCTTTAGCACACTACCATCTGTTGCCCATGCTGCAATACCATACTCTAGGACTGGTCTCACTTGCCCCATATAAAGCTTCTTTACCACACTCCCATCTGTTGTCTATGCTGCAATACCATACTCTAGGACTGGTCTCACTTGCGCTATATATAGCTTCTTTACCACACTCCCATCTGTTGTCCATGCTGCAATACCATACTCTAGGACTGGTCTCACTTGCCCTATATAAAGCTTCTTTACCACACTCCCATCTGTTGTCCATGCTGCAATACCATACTCTAGGACTGGTCTCACTTGCCCTATATAAAGCTTCTTTACCACACTCCCATCTGTTGTCCATGCTGCAATACCATACTCTAGGACTGGTCTCTCTCATCCCATATATAGCTTCTTTAGCACACTCCCATCTGTTGCCCATGCTGCAATACCATACTCTAGGACTGGTCTCACTTGCCCTATATAAAGCTTCTTTACCACACTCCCATCTGTTGTCCATGCTGCAATACCATACTCTAGGACTGGTCTCTCTCATCCCATGTAAAACTTCTTTACCACACTCCCATCTGTTGTCCATGCTGCAATACCATACTCTAGGACTGGTCTCACTTGCCCATATATAGCTTCTTTAGCACACTACCATCTGTTGCCCATGCTGCAATACCATACTCTAGGACTGGTCTCACTTGCCCCATATAAAGCTTCTTTACCACACTCCCATCTGTTGTCTATGCTGCAATACCATACTCTAGGACTGGTCTCACTTGCGCTATATATAGCTTCTTTACCACACTCCCATCTGTTGTCCATGCTGCAATACCATACTCTAGGACTGGTCTCACTTGCCCTATATAAAGCTTCTTTACCACACTCCCATCTGTTGTCCATGCTGCAATACCATACTCTAGGACTGGTCTCACTTGCCCTATATAAAGCTTCTTTACCACACTCCCATCTGTTGTCCATGCTGCAATACCATACTCTAGGACTGGTCTCTCTCATCCCATGTAAAACTTCTTTAGCACACTCCCATCTGTTGTCCATGCTGCAATACCATACTCTAGGACTGGTCTCTCTCATCCCATGTAAAACTTCTTTAGCACACTCCCATCTGTTGTCCATGCCGCAATACCATACTCTAGGACTGGTCTCTCTCATCCCATGTAAAACTTCTTTACCACACTCCCATCTGTTGTCCATGCTGCAATACCATACTCTAGGACTGGTCTCTCTCATCCCATATATAGCTTCTTTAGCACACTCCCATCTGTTGCCCATGCTGCAATACCATACTCTAGGACTGGTCTCACTTGCCCCATATAAAGCTTCTTTACCACACTCCCATCTGTTGTCCATGCTGCAATACCATACTCTAGGACTGGTCTCACTTGCCCTATATAAAGCTTCTTTACCACACTCCCATCTGTTGTCCATGCTGCAATACCATACTCTAGGACTGGTCTCACTTGCCCTATATAAAGCTTCTTTAGCACACTCCCATCTGTTGTCCATGCTGCAATACCATACTCTAGGACTGGTCTCTCTCATCCCATATATAGCTTCTTTAGCACACTCCCATCTGTTGCCCATGCTGCAATACCATACTCTAGGACTGGTCTCACTTGCCCTATATAAAGCTTCTTTACCACACTCCCATCTGTTGTCCATGCTGCAATACCATACTCTAGGACTGGTCTCTCTCATCCCATGTAAAACTTCTTTACCACACTCCCATCTGTTGTCCATGCTGCAATACCATACTCTAGGACTGGTCTCACTTGCCCCATATATAGCTTCTTTAGCACACTCCCATCTGTTGCCCATGCTGCAATACCATACTCTAGGACTGGTCTCACTTGCCCCATATAAAGCTTCTTTACCACACTCCCATCTGTTGTCCATGCTGCAATACCATACTCTAGGACTGGTCTCACTTGCCCTATATATAGCTTCTTTACCACACTCCCATCTGTTGTCCATGCTGCAATACCATACTCTAGGACTGGTCTCACTTGCCCTATATAAAGCTTCTTTACCACACTCCCATCTGTTGTCCATGCTGCAATACCATACTCTAGGACTGGTCTCTCTCATCCTATGTAAAGCTTCTTTACCACACTCCCATCTGTTGTCCATGCTGCAATACCATACTATAGGACTGGTCTCTCTCATCCCATGTAAAGCTTCTTTACCACACTCCCATCTGTTGTCCATGCTGCAATACCATACTCTAGGACTGGTCTCACTTGCCCTATATAAAGCTTCTTTACCACACTCCCATCTGTTGTCCATGCTGCAATACCATACTCTAGGACTGGTCTCTCTCATCCCATGTAAAACTTCTTTAGCACACTCCCATCTGTTGTCCATGCTGCAATACCATACTCTAGGACTGGTCTCTCTCATCCCATATATAGCTTCTTTAGCACACTCCCATCTGTTGCCCATGCTGCAATATCATACTCTAGGACTGGTCTCACTTGCCCCATATAAAGCTTCTTTACCACACTCCCATCTGTTGTCCATGCTGCAATACCATACTCTAGGACTGGTCTCACTTGCCCTATATATAGCTTCTTTACCACACTCCCATCTGTTGCACATGCTGCAATACCATACTCTAGGACTGGTCTCACTTGCCCTATATAAAGCTTCTTTACCACACTCCCATCTGTTGTCCATGCTGCAATACCATACTCTAGGACTGGTCTCTCTCATCCCATGTAAAACTTCTTTACCACACTCCCATCTGTTGTCCATGCTGCAATACCATACTCTAGGACTGGTCTCTCTCATCCCATGTAAAGCTTCTTTACCCCACTCCCATCTGTTGTCCATGCTGCAATACCATACTCTAGGACTGGTCTCTCTCATCCCATGTAAAACTTCTTTAGCACACTCCCATCTGTTGTCCATGCTCCAATACCATACTCTAGGACTGGTCTCTCTCATCCCATGTAAAACTTCTTTACCACACTCCCATATGTTGTCCATGCTGCAATACCATACTCTAGGACTGGTCTCTCTCATCCCATATATAGCTTCTTTAGCACACTCCCATCTGTTGCCCATGCTGCAATACCATACTCTAGGACTGGTCTCACTTGCCCCATATAAAGCTTCTTTACCACACTCCCATCTGTTGTCCATGCTGCAATACCATACTCTAGGACTGGTCTCACTTGCCCTATATATAGCTTCTTTACCACACTCCCATCTGTTGCCCATGCTGCAATACCATACTCTAGGACTGGTCTCACTTGCCCCATATAAAGCTTCTTTACCACACTCCCATCTGTTGTCCATGCTGCAATACCATACTCTAGGACTGGTCTCTCTCATCCCATGTAAAGCTTCTTTACCACACTCCCATCTGTTGTCCATGCTGCAATACCATACTCTAGGACTGGTCTCATTTGCCCTATATAAAGCTTCTTTACCACACTCCCATCTGTTGTCCATGCTGCAATACCATACTCTAGGACTGGTCTCTCTCATCCCATGTAAAACTTCTTTAGCACACTCCCATCTGTTGTCCATGCTGCAATACCATACTCTAGGACTGGTCTCTCTCATCCCATGTAAAACTTCTTTAGCACACTCCCATCTGTTGTCCATGCTGCAATACCATACTCTAGGACTGGTCTCTCTCATCCCATATATAGCTTCTTTAGCACACTCCCATCTGTTGCCCATGCTGCAATATCATACTCTAGGACTGGTCTCACTTGCCCCATATAAAGCTTCTTTACCACACTCCCATCTGTTGTCCATGCTGCAATACCATACTCTAGGACTGGTCTCACTTGCCCTATATATAGCTTCTTTACCACACTCCCATCTGTTGCACATGCTGCAATACCATACTCTAGGACTGGTCTCACTTGCCCTATATAAAGCTTCTTTACCACACTCCCATCTGTTGTCCATGCTGCAATACCATACTCTAGGACTGGTCTCTCTCATCCCATGTAAAACTTCTTTACCACACTCCCATCTGTTGTCCATGCTGCAATACCATACTCTAGGACTGGTCTCTCTCATCCCATGTAAAGCTTCTTTACCCCACTCCCATCTGTTGTCCATGCTGCAATACCATACTCTAGGACTGGTCTCTCTCATCCCATGTAAAACTTCTTTAGCACACTCCCATCTGTTGTCCATGCTCCAATACCATACTCTAGGACTGGTCTCTCTCATCCCATGTAAAACTTCTTTACCACACTCCCATATGTTGTCCATGCTGCAATACCATACTCTAGGACTGGTCTCTCTCATCCCATATATAGCTTCTTTAGCACACTCCCATCTGTTGCCCATGCTGCAATACCATACTCTAGGACTGGTCTCACTTGCCCCATATAAAGCTTCTTTACCACACTCCCATCTGTTGTCCATGCTGCAATACCATACTCTAGGACTGGTCTCACTTGCCCTATATATAGCTTCTTTACCACACTCCCATCTGTTGCCCATGCTGCAATACCATACTCTAGGACTGGTCTCACTTGCCCCATATAAAGCTTCTTTACCACACTCCCATCTGTTGTCCATGCTGCAATACCATACTCTAGGACTGGTCTCTCTCATCCCATGTAAAGCTTCTTTACCACACTCCCATCTGTTGTCCATGCTGCAATACCATACTCTAGGACTGGTCTCATTTGCCCTATATAAAGCTTCTTTACCACACTCCCATCTGTTGTCCATGCTGCAATACCATACTCTAGGACTGGTCTCTCTCATCCCATGTAAAACTTCTTTAGCACACTCCCATCTGTTGTCCATGCTGCAATACCATACTCTAGGACTGGTCTCTCTCATCCCATGTAAAACTTCTTTACCACACTCCCATCTGTTGTCCATGCTGTAATACCATACTCTAGGACTGGTCTCACCTGTCCCATGTAAGGCTTCTCTATCTTACTTCCATCTGTTGTCCATGCTGCAATACCATACTCTAGGACCGGTCTCACTTTTACCATATAAAGCTTCTTTAGCATGCTCCCATCTGCTCCTAACTGATACCAGTTAATTTTTTTATGGTTGTCATCCTTTGCCTTGCTCTTTGTCTAGTTCCTTCTATCTGAGTTTTCCATGTGAAATGACAGTCAAATGTTATGCCTCAATATTTTAGGCTTTTATACAGGTGTAGATTTTCTATCACTTAGTTTTAGTTTGGGGAGCTGGGGTAAATTGAAAGGGATAAAACTATGTGTGCTTTCCTTATATTTTAACTAGCCAGTCAAGTGTCCACTTTTCAAAAGAGGACAAGGCCTGTTGCAAAGTGTTCTTCTGAAGTCCACCCAGCTAGGTCATCAGCAAATATGAAGTTAATAACTCTTTTTTGGGATACTTTCTGCAATTACAGTTTATACTGATGTTCTAATTTCAGATGGTATATATCCAGTGTTATCATTGCACAGGTCTGTGATAATAACTGTGCCAAAAACCCATAGAGCTTTTATCATCTCAATCTGTGCATTATATGGTCCTTCAGCTTTTTTTATTTTTCATTGTAATTTAAGTTTTCTCTACTTCAGAATTTAAGATTATGTATCCTAACACCATATGGTTGGTTTTTTATCTTATTATTCTTCAAACAGTTTTGCTTTGTATTCCTGCCATTTGTTTATTATTTATATCTCTTTAATGTCTGTTAAGATTCTCCTTTTAATGCATTTATGCCTATAGTATTTAAACTTGTATACCTTTCTTTTTAGAAAATGACAAATTTGCTATGCTTAAAGTGGTTAATATAAAGTATACTATTATTTGGACTTCCGTTTCCAAAATAGGGCAACTAAATCACATTCTCTCGATCGCTGCAGAAATTGCTTTGGGATCTGATTAATTTCAGCTTTCCATTGCAATTTTCTGCATTCAAGTCGAAATTATGTTCTACTTAACACGTCTGCACCACTGAATTGGCGTTGCATGCACAGCAATATTCCGTTTTGACAAATCAAGTGTTGTGAATGCGACCTTCCACCATCTAGTGTTGATCTGCGTTTTACGTCATACTGAGTGCTGTTCAATGACCATTATTGGAGTTGTTTGACGCAAGTTATTTACATTTTACAACGCATTAATGTGGTGGGCTCCGTCAAGTCAGCCGAAGTTTTATCTTTTTAGGGAATTTGCACCATGTTTCGTTCAGTGTAGTCTGCATTCACTAGAGTAATCATGAATCCATGGACGCAGCCATTGTTTGGATGCTACGTCATTATAATGGCTCATCGTATATCCCAAGACCGGCCATACGCTAATCTTACGTTCTGTTGTTTGATGTGCGACGGGGATAATCTGACGATGAACTGTGTTTTATATGTTCGGAATTGGAGTCAAACACGATGTCCTAACATCATCAAGCGCTATACATTTTAAAAATATGACGATCATCATTTTCAGGAGGACGTGAACTTCTGGTCAATATGGTGGATAGGCGGCATGAACCTAAGGAAACTATGTCTGAAAAGTGTTCCTGGTTACAGTTTCCTCATATTCCAAGTCCGGCTTATTGCAGGAGCTACTGAGTCAGGTGCTCTATGCACACCGTGAGCTGTGTGTTTCATCCATTTTGATCACGTTCCGATATTCCAATTGTTTACGATGAATGCTGATATCATATGACAGGGAACAGCTGGCTGTGTTCACTTTCTGTGTGGTTTCGTCATATGTCTTTTGGCGTTTGCTGAGACTGCTATGATGGGTACTACCACTACCTTTCTTTGTTTGGGAGATGAGATAGTAATTCGGATGATTCCACTGGCACGGGCGGTTGAGCAATTATGGATTTTATTTCGTTTGCAGTGATACTGGGGCCTTTCATAACCAAATACTATTTCATGGTGAAATAATTGTTAAAAGTCATTTTTAGCAGCAAATAACATTAAAGGCAGTGTAAATGAAACAAGATCTGTTGTTCTAAAGATCAAAAAGATTAAAGCTTAAGAAAGAGATAGATAAATGACAACTTAGTGAGATTACTAGAAGTGAACAAGTATGGCAAAGGTTAAGTTTTGGTCACAATTTGCCAAAGTTGGACATAGAGATTTTGTTCTTACTCTAGTAATGTCACAAGATGTATCAGTCACTAAGTTGTTAGTCCTTGGTCAAGCTGAAGGTACAACATAATGTGTTATTCTTGTTTCTATTTTATTCTGGTGTCAGGTCTGAGAATTTATTTATAATAATTTATATATTAATAATATATAATTTAAAAAAGGAACAAGCAATAAGTAATTGTAGATGTTAATAAAATTGTATGTCCTTTATGTCAGTTAAGCACATGTTAACAAAGGTAGTTTTATAAACTAACCAATCAACTCACTTCATCTTTAGGCTCTTTCTTTATATTCCAACTCGGTATCACATTCTTGGTTTCCATATTTCTGTCAGAGAGGAAAAAGTGTTCAGTGTCAACATTTTATAGAATTAGTGCAAGATTATGATAATACATTAATATTATATGTTTGGCTAAAGTTTTCCTGAATGTGAATGTGTCTTTAATTTATCAATGACTGATTTTAATTACAAAATGACAGATTTTTTTTCATTTTAAATAATAAAGAAAGGTGCCATAGGTCATAAGACTTGCTGCATATTCATTCTACTATAGTAGATGATTATCTACTATAAGGCTATTTTACTTTTGCTGCAAATTTCAAAGAAAAAACACCTAAATTCATCATTAATAATTATACAATTTAACATTAAGTTAGTCTTATTATATGGCTGTGAAACATGGAGGACAACAAAAATGACAATCATAAAGATACAAACTTTCATTAATTGATGCTTATGCAGAATAAAAGGATGGAAATAGCAGGACAAAATCACTAACATAGAATTATGGAAATGTACCAGTCAAATAACAGTGGATAAAGAGATGCAGCAAAGATGATGGTGCTGGATAGGACACACACAGTGAAAGCCAACTGAGAGTATTGCACAACAGGCCCTTTTTTGGAATCCCCAGAGGAAAAGACAAAGAGGAAGACCAAGGAATTCTTGGAGAAGACAGATAGAAGCAGAGATGAAGATGATGGGAAAGACATGGAAGTATCTAAAAGAATGGCAAGAAGCAGAACGGCTTGGAAATTGTTTGTTGAAGACCTATGCTCCACAGGGAGCTGAAAGGTAGTAGAAGAAGAAGAATTATACAATTTAATTATACAGTACTGACATCATTATTTCCAATTAATTACTTTAATGCCCAAGTTTCAATGAACACTAACAATCTGTACATAAGTGGGGAACAGGCAAATAATCGCAGTGCTGCGATAAAGCTGGTAGCAAGGAGCCAGTAGTTGGATGTGATGTACACTCCTACAAGGTATGGTGACAGCTTTATAAAAATGAACACAACAAAATACTGACGTTTTGGCCTACATGGATTTTGAGGGCAGTCACTCACTCTTTAATGCTTGATGCTATTTAAACTGAAGGCAAGGGCCCAACAGCAACAGAGCTGGTTCTGTCAGCAGTTCATATGACTTGTACCATGATAGGTGAACCTGAACCATCCAAACAATACTCCACCTCTTTGTTGTGTCTCCAGAAACAGACTAACAAGTCTAGTCTGGCTAAACGAGTAGTAATTGAAGAGGGATGGCAACCTGGTACTCTAAAATACTGTGCTGAAGTCGGATATGTTGGGCTGAAAGATGAAAATATCAATTCTACTGCAAACCTCAACACAATGCATCTACGCCCACTTAAATGTCCGTTTAAGGATGGATGATGAAGAGAGGACAATCAATTCTTTATTGTAATTGGGTGAACAGCAGAAAAATGACTACTAAAACTTAACAATGAGTTCAACTTTAAAGTTTTCACTACCAGACTGAGACTGTCACTATGATGATATTAGTATTACTTAACAGCTTAACTAAACTACAAGGAGTGTTTATAATATAATAAAACAACCAACTATTATTATAATCTGAGATGAAACCCAAAAAATTACATTTATGTCTGGTACACAACACCACTGATTCATCAACACTAGATCTCCAGTAGTAGTGACCTGCCTACTATAAAAGTTAGTACTAAGTAACAGTTGAGTGTTTAGCACAGTTAGTAGTTAAGTAGTAACAGTTGATGAGTACAGTAAGTAGTAACAGTTGATGAGTACAGTAAGTAAGTAGTAGCACTAGTAACAGCTGAATGTTTAGTACAGTAAGTAAGTAGTAGCACTAGTAACAGCTGAATGTTGAGTACAGTAAGTAGTAACAGTTTAGTGTTGAGTACAGTAAGTAGTAACAGTTGAGTGTTGAGTACAGTAAGTAAGTAGTAACAGTTGAGTGTTGAGTACAGTAAGCAGTAACAGTTGTTCAATGTTGAGTACACAGTGTCACGAGTGTGAGTACTCTCTCAATTCTGCAACTACAAGAACTTGAAGATCTAACTGTTAAGTCAGTTCAGCTTGAAGTAGTTGAAGTAAGTTGAACGTTCAAGTAAACAATACGATGTTAATTGTTAATCATAGTCAGTCGCACAGACTGGGTCTGCATTTGGCAACAATCATCCAAACACACATTTTTGTACTAAACTTTGGATATTTGCAGAAGCATTTTCATTTCTGCTAAGTGATCGACAGTTCACAGTCAGCCACACTGATCAGACAAAAGACATTTTGAAATATCAACTGTTTATAAAGTTTATTTTTCGTTGTTGTGGATTTTATTTAAAAAATGTTAATTTAATTTTATTAATTTATTTTATTTTGCTCAAATCCAACAAGTTTTATAGTTTGTTGAAGTTGGTTTTATTTTTTTTCCAATTTTCCCTAACAAGTTATAGTTGTAAGTTGTAGGCTATTCCAAACCATAAACCTAACACATGGATCTTTTAATGACAGATTCGAAAACGATCGTATAAATTGCAAAGGGACGTTACTCCGAGCAGAAATAATTTGGGACACTAAACTTGTAAATGACCGACTAATCACCTGAGTCTGCCTGCGGATAATGAAGTAAAAGTTTAATGGACGGAAGTGACGTAATAATGTGTATGAACTGGGTAGCCAGAGTCTGTAGAAATGTGGTTTTGCAGAAGAATGTTGAGAGTACCATGGATAGCTAAGAAGAGTAATGAAGATCGCTGGCCACTTTTAAGATCTTGGGAGACTGGCTCGACCAGTCCACTCTCCGTGAATTTATTACATTTTGCATACTATATAAACAGTGCTACTCGGTCGGTTTTTAATTTAACTATATATTTGCACCTTTAATGAGAAAGAAACTCGAAATTGAACCAGCCATCGAATACATAAAGAAACAACAGATAAATTGTTTCGGCCACATAACAAGACAAAAAGAACTAACAATGACTCAAAGAGCCATAAACAAACGCTACGAAAATGCCAGATTAAGAGGAAGACCAAGAAAGAGATGGATAAAGGGAATACTAGAGTCACTAGGAGGATAACACCAGAGAGGCCAACAGAAGAGCAAAGAATCGCAGATTGTATCTCCCCTCGACGCCAACGGCAATGGAGGAAGGATAGAAGAAGAGGAAGAATGTTCAGCACTTGGAGAAGACGGGGGGATGGGGATGGGGGGGGGAGGGAATCAGAGTTAAAGATGATAGGGAAGACACATGATAATCTTGGAAGAGTGGCAAGTAAAGAACGGCTTGGACGGTGTTTGTTGGAGACCTATGCCCCACAGGAGCTGAAAGAAAGAAGTGTTTAGCATTGTCCGAGACGGTCCAAAAACTGTACACTATTAATTTTTTGTCTTCAGATCAAAATGACGTCACCGCAGTCGGGACATTCCCATATCCGTTCTGCCGGCCGTTTTCATCAACCATTGAAGTGTTCGTCTATAGTCCGTTCAGATTCGTTTGACGAGATGTTATGATTTATAATTCAAAAAGTTCTTGATGATTTCACATGATTTTTGGCATACGGTGTTAAATGTCCATGTCACGAGAACATATGTGTTACTCGATGTCTAGCTATAACGGTTTTCTTAAAGCGGCGAATTCCTTTGATCTTTGCCCATGTAACTATTATTTTGACCCTAATCAAAATGTTTTACAGTAATCTAGTGCAACGATGACCCATAGGCGTGTCCATAAAATTTTTACTTGGTGGCAAGTATACAAATTTTAAATTATATATAGAACTTTTGTTCGTAGAGTCAATTTGATATAGTTCCATGCTCTTGGTGTGAGTTTCCCAAATGTTGTCGCTGCCTTTCAAATACGTACATTTAGTTCCTCATCTAAGGAAAGTGTGGGCTGTAATAGTGGATCCAAGATAGCTGAACTTCTGTACTGACTCAAGCAGGCTTCCATTCAAGTAATGGTTGTTGGTTTGCTTATAACATATTTTTGATTGCTTGGGTGGTCTTGAACAATAAACTGTTTAACAAATCAACTAGGAAATTTTGCAAATCAAACTATTTATCTGTAGACTTAATCAGAGTAATGATCATTCAGAATCAGACGAGTCAAATAGGTCGATTACTGCTTTCGGCTGAACAAACAACAAACCATCCTTTTTCCAATATTCCTCTTCTTGTCGTAACACATGATCCTCACATTTTACCCAGTAGTCTTTATTTATATTTGATAGAGCCTGATTTGTAAGTGTCTCAACATCGCATAATTTGAAAGTTTTATTTGTATATGCTACGTGTCCTTTAACTTTTGCCCAAACTAGTTCTATATGATTTAAGTGTGCATGATATGGAGGTAGTCTCAAACATCTATGGCCATGTTCTTGAATTAACTTGTCTATTTTAAATATCTTTGTACGTTGTGTCTGTTTTACAAGGCTAAGCAATTCGGGTTTCAAGTAGCTGTCGTTAACTTGTATGTGTTCTTTTATGAGCCACGTTTTGATTGCATCTTTTGTACTTGATGATGTTGGGATTCTATCTTCTACGTTAACTACGTTATGGTATGAAGCATTGTCCATTATCAGACAAGAAGGTCGATCTAATATTGGAAGGATACTTTTCTCGATCCAGTCTTTAAATATGTGCCCATTCATTTCGGAGTGGTAGTCTCTATTGTCTATGGATTTTGAAATGAAAACGAGATGAGCATTCTGCAACAACCCATTATGTCTGCTACCTGCATGTGCAACTATCAAACGTTGCCCTTTACTGCTTGGTACTGATCTTTTAATACTTCCATCTGCTAACTGCCATTCCTTTTCATTTGTATGATGAGCGTTGATCCAAGTTTCATCTAAATAAACAATATCATAATCATTTTCGCGCATTTCTTCACTTCACGTAAATACTTGCTTCTAAGAGCTACTAGATGTGGCTCCTCACAAATAATGTTTTTTTCCACCAGCATACTTTCTAAAGGTGAACCCTGCACTTCTTAATATTTTCCATAATGAAGTTTTGATATTTCAATGTCGTTGTTAGTTTTCAGCCAAAGCTTCAACTTTCTAAGTGTCACTTCTTCGTTTATATCAAACATTCGACAGATTTCTCTTTTTACTAGGTCCTTATCAAAACTGTCTAACGTTTCTTTCTTCCTTGCTTTCTTGCATTTGTTGGCAATAAATATCCGCTTCCTTTAACTATTCGATCAAATGAACGTTTACACAAACCTAAAATATGCATTGTTCTCTTCTCAGGGTTGATAAAGAACAATAAAGATGTCCCTTTTTACGCTCTCTGCAGAAGTATTGATAAATCTTTATAGCAATGTTATGCTCAGTAAAATATTTTGCCTTTATATTCATTCTCACATAGACTTGCAGAAGATAATATGGATAGTTCCGCCTCCTTTCTGTAAATATTGAGATTTGCCTCTGAATTATGACTCGAACTCGAGTCTACGGGGTACAAATAATAATACATAAATATTATTATATGGGGAACTTCCGAGGCGATAATAGGGAATAATAGAACAAAGAAGTATGTGTTAGCACTCGGAAAAATTGACAGACAAACAACAATAGAAAAAAACGAAGAACAATATATAGTCCGAAGTGGGATCGAACCCGTACTCAGTGGCACCGCGCCTTGCCACGAGAAGCCGAACGCTTGGCACACTACCACGGTCTGTGATCGTTACCCTATGCTATAGTCATTGAGAACGTCATCGTGTAAGACACTACTGCAATAGCCAATTTTTTAGTTGGCTGCGTGGTAGTGTGCCAAGCGTTCGGCTTCTCGTGGCAAGGCGCGGTGCCACTGAGTACGGGTTCGATCCCACTTCGGACTATATATTGTTCTTCGTTTTTTTCTATTGTTGTTTGTCTGTCAATTTTTCCGAGTGCTAACACATACTTCTTTGTTCTATTATTCCCTATTATCGCCTCGGAAGTTCCCCATATAATAATATTTATGTATTATTATTTGTACCCAGTATATAAACACTGGGAACTACTATTCGTGCTGTTTCGTCCAATAAATGTTTGTCTACAACACAAGTATTCAGCCCTACTGGGAGATACTTGCATTAATAGGAAAGTACAAATATACAATTTATTTCCGGTCTGTGATCGTTACCCTATGCTATAGTCATTGAGAACGTCATCGTGTAAGACACTACTGCAATAGCCAATTTTTTAGTTGGCTGCGTGGTAGTGTGCCAAGCGTTCGGCTTCTCGTGGCAAGGCGCGGTGCCACTGAGTACGGGTTCGATCCCACTTCGGACTATATATTGTTATTCGTTTTTTTCTATTGTTGTTTGTCTGTCAATTTTTCCGAGTGCTAACACATACTTCTTTGTTCTATTATTCCCTATTATCGCCTCGGAAGTTCCCCATATAATAATATTTATGTATTATTATTTGTACCCAGTATATAAACACTGGGAACTACTATTCGTGCTGTTTCGTCCAATAAATGTTTGTCTACAACACAAGTATTCAGCCCTACTGGGAGATACTTGCATTAATAGGAAAGTACAAATATACATTTTATTTCCGGTCTGTGATCGTTACCCTATGCTATAGTCATTGAGAACGTCATCGTGTAAGACACTACTGCAATAGCCAATTTTTTAGTTGGCTGCGTGGTAGTGTGCCAAGCGTTCGGCTTCTCGTGGCAAGGCGCGGTGCCACTGAGTACGGGTTCGATCCCACTTCGGACTATATATTGTTCTTCGTTTTTTTCTATTGTTGTTTGTCTGTCAATTTTTCCGAGTGCTAACACATACTTCTTTGTTCTATTATTCCCTATTATCGCCTCGGAAGTTCCCATATAATAATATTTATGTATTATTATTTGTACCCAGTATATAAACACTGGGAACTACTATTCGTGCTGTTTCGTCCAATAAATGTTTGTCTACAACACAAGTATTCAGCCCTACTGGGAGATACTTGCATTAATAGGAAAGTACAAATATACAATTTATTTCCGGTCTGTGATCGTTACCCTATGCTATAGTCATTGAGAACGTCATCGTGTAAGACACTACTGCAATAGCCAATTTTTTAGTTGGCTGCGTGGTAGTGTGCCAAGCGTTCGGCTTCTCGTGGCAAGGCGCGGTGCCACTGAGTACGGGTTCGATCCCACTTCGGACTATATATTGTTCTTCGTTTTTTTTCTATTGTTGTTTGTCTGTCAATTTTTCCGAGTGCTAACACATACTTCTTTGTTCCATTATTCCCTATTATCGCCTCGGAAGTTCCCCATATAATAATATTTATGTATTATTATTTGTACCCAGTATATAAACACTGGGAACTACTATTCGTGCTGTTTCGTCCAATAAATGTTTGTCTACAACACAAGTATTCAGCCCTACTGGGAGATACTTGCATTAATAGGAAAGTACAATATACAATTTATTTCCGGTCTGTGATCGTTACCCTATGCTATAGTCATTGAGAACGTCATCGTGTAAGACACTACTGCAATAGCCATTTTTTAGTTGGCTGCGTGGTAGTGTGCCAAGCGTTCGGCTTCTCGTGGCAAGGCGCGGTGCCACTGAGTACGGTTCGATCCACTTCGGACTATATATTGTTCTTCGTTTTTTTTCTATTGTTGTTTGTCTGTCAATTTTTCCGAGTGCTAACACATACTTCTTTGTTCTATTATTCCCTATTATCGCCTCGGAAGTTCCCCATATAAATAATATTTATGTATTATTATTTGTACCCAGTATATAAACACTGGGAACTACTATTCGTGCTGTTTCGTCCAATAAATGTTTGTCTACAACACAAGTATTCAGCCCTACTGGGAGATACTTGCATTAATAGGAAAGTACAAATATACAATTTATTTCCGGTCTGTGATCGTTACCCTATGCTATAGTCATTGAGAACGTCATCGTGTAAGACACTACTGCAATAGCCAATTTTTTAGTTGGCTGCGTGGTAGTGTGCCAAGCGTTCGGCTTCTCGTGGCAAGGCGCGGTGCCACTGAGTACGGGTTCGATCCCACTTCGGACTATATATTGTTCTTCGTTTTTTTCTATTGTTGTTTGTCTGTCAATTTTTCCGAGTGCTAACACATACTTCTTTGTTCTATTATTCCCTCGAGTCTACGGCCGTGATTTTGACGTCACATAATTTCCGGTTTCGGCTAAAATGTCATTTTGTGCTAAACGGGAAATTTCATATGTAACATTTCTTTATACAAATTATAGTGGAAACATAACTATTTTAGGACGGTGCGCATTCAGCCGTGAAGGTCATGCCTATATGCTAAAGAATCAGCTGTGAGATGTAAGCATCTACATAATCCCGCCGGTGTTTATAATATCGATTAACTTTTTTAAATATAGGTTAAATAAGGCATCTTTGAAACTGGATCACATTTCTTTGATAAAAAAAATATTTTTATAGCGACATTAGTATTCTAAACCTAACTTCAAAAGATCAATGCAAATGAACAATAAGTTTTTGAAAAAAATAAATTAATGTCTAGGCAAACGAATCTGAACGGACTATAATGATTGTTCCTATTCTCTCTCTCTCTCTCTCTCTCTCTCTCTCTCTCTCTCTCTCTCTCTCTCTGCGTTCAGGACTCAATCAGAGTAAGGATTCCAGACTCCCACATGAAGTCAGCTGTCAGGCTAAGTGTGTTGATCGCCCCCACAGACAGAACATCACAATTAGAGTCTGTCAGATCCACTCTGACTGAACACCCGTTAATACGTTGAACTGTGTTCTGCGCCAGTGGCCCAGTGCATCCGATTTCAGCCAGCATTTTATTCGGGTTTGCTTTCCCTAGCCTTTGATTGTCCCAATCTTCCTGCAAGGCAGCAGATTGTCTTTTCTGTAGGGGGATTCTCCCCTTAGATGGTAGGCCCTCCCAGGTTTACGAGCACCATCTGCCCGAGTCACTAGAGGTGACTAACACAGACATGCACACACAAAGCTGTGAGATGTGACTAACACAGACACTGACACACAAAGATGTGAGATGTGACTAACACAGACATGCACACAGCGATACGAGGCATGACTAACACTGACACACATCAAGATATATGACACATGACTAACATGCACATAAAGATATGAGATATAACTGAAATTGACATGCACACACAAAGATATGACACATGCCTAACATAGATATGCACACAAAGATAAGAGATATGACTAACATAGATATGCACACAAAAAAGATATGAGATGGGACTACCATAGCCATGCACACACAAGGATATGATATGTGACAAACACAGACATGCACACACAAAGATATAAGATATGACTAACATAAACATGCACACAAAGATATGAGATATCACTAACCCAGACATGCACACACAAAGATATGACATATGACTAACACTGGCACACACTAAGATATGAGATATGACTAAACACAGACACACATAAAGATATGAGACATGATTAACACGGACACACTGAGATATGAGATATGACTAACATGACACACACCAAGATATGAGCCATGGCCAGCACACACAAGCTAAGATATGAGCCATGGCTAGGACAGAAACACAGCAAGATTTGAGCCATGGCTTCACTAAAAAACACCAAAAAATGAACCATGTCTAGCACAGAAACACATTAAAGTGCCCATATGCTTGGGCTTGTTGTAGTCGGCAGACTCTTCTGAACTTGGGAATCACAAGTTTCGTTAAACAGTTGTCCGGAAATTTGAGAGTGCAGTCTGACCCATAGAACGTTCTCTTGCATGTATAGATTCCCGATCGACTGTTGACAGGTGTCGAAACAGTTGTCCGGACATTTGAGAGTACATATGATGTCACAGCCATCAGAACACATCTGTTCGCACTGTAGCCCAAAATTACCATCGGGACAAGTGTCATTACAGGTATAGCCAAGATGTTTACATTGTAGGCATTTTTCCAGATTTTTCCTCAAATAAAGGACAGACACTGAGACAAGACCCTGAACAGTCGTGTCCATAGATCCCATGTGAACAGTAGCCGTGACAAGTACCGATGATGACATTGCAGCCTTTACTACACCCATTGCACAAAACGACCAAGAATGCTCGTCCAGACAATAGGTGTCTGTAAATGTTTGCACCTCACATACCGTCAGTGCACTGTCGGTCTGCGAAATGGTCGGTGAGAACTCAATCTTAATGTGTGCCATTGACGTTTGTGTTTTGGCTACAATAGTGTTTACAGATAAATTAGGGTATGATATATCATTATACTGGAACACTACTCCGCCACTGTCAGAGAAAGCCTTTTGGGTGGCATTCTTTACCCGAATCATAGTCTGTCGGTCTGATCGGGCTGGTCTGATCAACAAGTTACGGATTGAAAGGGCGATAGTTGCAAATATCTGCTCCATCTATATTGGCGGGGGTCGGAAAGTGGCTCTCAAACAGAATACAAACTAGACCGACAAATTTGATGATTGTTATACAGGAGACAGATGTGGACCAGAGGCCGCAGTTAATAGCAAAACAAAGACCAATCTCTATGACAATGACTGCACACACACACAATGGAGAAGTGGAACCAATTCTGTTTACTGGTATCTGAACTTTGCAAACGCCCCAGAAGACTCACATCATTCGAATCTATCATCGAGCTAGCACTATGGTTCCTATTCTACATTGACTTACCATGATGCGTTGTTTGCCAGGATGTTTCTCCTGCTTCCGCTCTTCGTGGCACCGTGTGCCGCCATTATTTTTAAAGTGTTGATTATCCTCAGCTTCTTTGTTGCCATCCTGTGAGAGGTGTTCTTTTAAAGCACTCGCAAAGTCATACATGTCCATTTTTAATGTGTCTTTAGCAATTGGTATTGATAGCAATAAAGAAAAATCAGTCCCAAAATTAGAGATATTCATATCTTGGTGTGTTTCCGTGAAGCCATGGCTCATATCTTAATATGTTTCTGTACTAGCCATGGCTCATATCTTGGTGTGTTTCTGTGCTAGCCATAGTTCATATCTTAGCTTGTGTGTGTGTGCTGGCCATGGCTCATAGCTTGGTGTGTGTCATGTTAGTCATATCTCATATCTTGGTGTGTGTCCGTGTTAATCATGTCTCATATCTTTGTGTGTGTCTGTGTTAGTCATATGTAATATCTTTGTGCGTGCATATCTGTGTTAGTCATATCTCATATCTTTGTCTGTGTGTGTATGCTAGTCATATCTCATATCTTGGTGTGTGTCAGTGTTAGTCATGCCTCATATCGTTGTGTGCATGTCAGTGTTAGTCACATCTCATATCTTTGTGTGTGCATGTCTGTGTTAGTCACCTCTAGTGACTCGGGCAGATGGTGCTCGTAAACCTGGGAGGGCCGACCATCTAAGGGCAGAATCCCCATACAGAAAAGACAATCTGCTGCCTTGCAGGAAGATTGGGGACAATCAAAGGCTAGGGAAAGCAAACCCGAATAAAATGCTGGCTGAAATCGGATGCACTGGGCACTGGCGCAGAACACAGTGCAACGTTTAACAGGTATTAAATCAGGGTGGATCTAACGGACTCTAATTATGATGTTCTGTCTGTGGGGTCGATCAATTCACTTAAACAGACAGCTGTCTTCATGTGAGAGTCTGGAATCCTACTCTGATTGAGTCTTGATCGCAGACAGACAGAGAGAGAGAGAGAGAGAGAGAGAGAAAGAGAGAGAGAGAGAGAGAGAGTCCCGAAATTAGAGATGAACAGTGTGGTTTTGTTGGAGGTAAAGAAACGAACAATGCCCTACACATCATAAGATCTTTAGTAGAAAGAGCTATAAAGGTGAAAACATAGCTATACCTATGTTTCATAGATTATACCAAAGCATTTGACATAATAAAGCACCAAGAAATAATCAAAATTTCAGAAGGCATAAACGTAGACAGCAAAGACCTAAGAATAATAAAGAACATGTACTGGCAACAAACAACGGCCATAAGTACCGGAAATTAATTATGAATGTGTCAACAAACAAAACAGTGTTAAACTAGATTGTGTGCTGTCACCAGATTTATTTAATAAGTATACCGATATTATTTTAAGATCCATAAGGGGCATGCCTTGGGATTGTCTCTTCCTAACATTGGAAATTAGCTCTCTTTTTGCTTTGACCTTTCTCAGAACCTCTTCATTACTCCTCTTAGCTGCCCATGGTATTCTCAACATTCTTCTGTAAAACCACATTTCTACAGACTCCAGTGATTTTCTTGTCTGTTGTCCTATTGTCCATGATTCGCATCCGTATGTTAAGACTGGCTCTACGTAACATTTAAGAACTCTTTTTCGTGTTTCTATTGTCAAAAATGGATTGCATAGTATTTTCCTCATTTTTTGGAAAGCTGCTTTTGCCTGAGCCATTCTGCATCTCACGTCTTTTGTACATCTTCCGTCTGAGGTTAACAAAGTTCCCAAATATTTAAATTCATTTACCTGTTTTAATATTGTTCCACTTGTCTTTATTTTGCACTGAGGTGATGTCTTTTCTTTGTTGTTACCATTACCTCTGTCTTTTTGCTATTAAAGCTGAGTCCTTTATTTTTGCTTTCTTTCACTATAATGTCCAACATTTCTTGTAACTCATTTTCACTCTTAGCGATTAATACTGTATCATCAGCATACATTAGATTATTTATATTATGATCTCCAATTGTTATTCCAGGCATGCCCCTTATGGATCTTAAAATAATCTCACTATAAATATTAAACAAATCTGGTGACAGCACACAACCTTGTCTAACACCCTGTTTTATTTGTTGAAACATTCCCAATTGGTTTCCAGTTCTTATGGCCGCTGTTTGTTGCCAGTATATGTTCTTTATTATTCTTAGATCTTTGCTGTCTATGTTTATGCTTTCTAAAATGTTGATTATTTCTTGGTGCTTTACTTTGTCAAATGCCTTGGTGTAATCTATGAAACATAAGTATAGATCTGTTTTCACCTCTATGGCTCTTTCTACTAAAGATCTTATGATATAAATTGGCATTGCTTGTTCCTTTATCTCTAACAAAACCACACTGTTCATCGCTAATTTATGGACTGATTTTGTTTCGCACTCTTCGCATGATGATTCTTAGTAATATCTTAGTCATATGACTCATAAGGCTTATTGTGCGATATCATCGCATTCAATCGCACCCGATTTCTTTGGTAGGGCTATGAATATTGATTTGAGCATGTCGTCTGGTATATATCCGCTGTTGTAGATACCATTCAATATTTTTGTTATTATTTCTATTCCAAAATCACCCATGGCTTCAATCTCTTCTTTAGTTATATTATCTGGTCCAGGAGCTTTGCCTGCTTTCATATTGCGCAAGGCGTCTTCCACTTCTTCTCTGAGTATTTCTGGTCCTTCTCCATTATCCTTAATATTTACTTCCGTTCGTTCATAATTATAACGATCCTTAATATATTCTGTACATCGTTCCCTTATGTTTTCTTGATCAATCAACAGTTCTCCTTTCTTTGATCTTAAACATCCAGTTTTTGATTGCGATTTTCTTCCTGCTAATTCCTCAATTTGTTTGTATATAGCTTTAGCATCTCCTTTTTGTTGCAATTCGATCTCTTTGCATCTCTCATTTAGCCATGCTTCTTTTGCTTAATTACATTTTACTACAATTTCTTTATTTAACCTCTTATACTCATCTTTATTTCTTCTTCTTGTATCCATTAGCTGCAAAATATCATCTGTCATCCATTTCTTCCTTGAATTTGTCCTCACTGGTGGTATGAACTCTTTTGATGTTTGTTGCATTGACTCTTTTAGCATTTCCCACTGTTCATCAATGCTTTGTATCTTCTCTATTGCATTGTACCGGTTCTGAATTGTGATTTTATATTTGTCTTGCAGCTTCTTGTCTGATTTTAGTAAATCTAAATTTAACTTGATGTTAAATGGGGCTCGTTTTGTTCTTTTTAATTTTACTCTAAGCTTTCCCACAACTGGTACATGATCACTATTGCAATCTGCCCCTGGTCTAGTTTTCACACACACCAGACTGTTTCTAAATCTATTGCTTATCATTATATAATCAATTTGATTACGTGCGTTGTCCCCTGGGCTTTTCCATGTCCACAGACGTCTTGGATGTGTGCTTAAACCAGGTGTTTCCTATCATCATGTTGTGTGTTCTTGCCCATTCAATAAGTTTCTCACCTCTTTCATTCCTCTTGCCTAAGCCAAAATGACCAACTACTTCCTCAACTCTTTCCTTTCCTACTTTTGCGTTAAAATCCCCTAGAACTATGGTGTTTTCATGTGGTTTGCATTCATGAAGTGCCTCATTTAACTCGTCGTAAAATTTATCAATAGTTTCCTCTAGACTGTCTGCTGTTGGTGCATAAACTTGTATAAGATTTATGTCTATTGGCTTTCCATTCAATTTCACTAAAAGGACTCTGTCAGATATTGGGTAAAAGCCTTTCACCGTTCTTGCTCTTTCTGCATCCAAGATGATACCTACTCCTCTTTGGTGTTCAGTACCTCCAGAATAGATTATTTTATGTTTATCAGAGTACATCTCCCCTGATCTGGTGTATCTCATTTTGCAAAGTCCCAGTAATTGTAAGCACATTCTTTTAATTTCTTGTAGGACATTTTCTAGTTTACCCTTCTGCATGAGTGTTCTCACATTCCAAGTACCTATCTTTAGAGTTTGTTTAATCTTTATTTTGCTTACAGTAGCTTGATGACGATCGGGTATCACCTGTAGCACATGATATCCCCTACCGAACGAGGGTTTTCCATGGGAACCCCCCTTAACGTTGTTGTTGTTATATCTAATGTTGTGGCGATTCATGATTATACAAAGAAATTATGACGGTGGTTTTCTGTTGCTTTCCGTCGGTTTGTTTATGGTTGACTCCGCTAGCCTTTGACTAGAAAGTCTCACCCACAAGGCAGTGGGGTTGTTTTACGTCAGGGTACCCTCCCTTAGCCTTTTACTCTCCCGAGCTTACTCACAAGGCAGCCACAGGTTGTACTGTTTACTGCATACAGTAGCAGGTAAAATTACCCGACCTGAGGTATCAAGCACAATAAACACTACATAAATCCTAAACACAATATTCATTACATTTCTCAATATTAATCATTCCATTCCATGCTCTCATATTTGGGACTCGGTGGTAACATCCTAATAGCTCCATCCTGTCATCTCCACAGTCACCCATCAAAATATCTGTTCACTATTCCAGTCGCCCATCGAATGCCCGCTTGCACAATTCTTTGTCCTATATTCACAGTTATACCTACGTGATACCTCAAGGTCCACACGTTATCATGAGCTGTCTGAACTCGTACTCAAAACATCTCAAGTAAGGCAACCCCCATTATTCATATATCTGTAGTCTCCCTTTCTCAACAAGTGGACTCTATAAGAACTCCTATTATTTTCCTTACTCTTAACATTTTTGGTTCTACTTTGAATGATGTTTAATTTCTCGTGGTAGTTTTGCTCCCACTTTGAGTAGTTGTCTGGATGCTAATATCCTAGTATATTACAATATGATGGTATTCACTGGATACTCTCAGAACTATTACACCAAGGTAGCCTGCACAAGTTATCTAGCTCTCTACTCCTGTGGGTTTTCAATGCTGCTGGAGCTAACAGTTCATCAGCCAGTATCACCAGTTTCTTGTGCATGTTATGTTTGTGTTGGATGGCCTCTGCAGCTTTAAAGGTTCCTGTTTTAATCTTAAAATGCATAGAAATGTGAAGCTGTAAAGCTGATAAGAATGAAAATAATAAAAAAAAGTTGTATGATAAAAGCTTTACTTACTTAGGTGAGAAACAAAACAAAAGTAGTACCAAAAAAAGTGTTTATTCTGAAAATGACTTTAATGGCAAACACAAAAATAGTCTAAGGAGAATACTAAGGGCTTATGTAATTGACAACAAAACAGCAACATAAAGCCTTCATTTCACATACTGTGTGAACCACTGTGAAAAATCATAAATTAAAAAATCAGAAGTATAACAAAACATATCCTCCATGTTTTTAAATTTAAAACCCAACAACCATTAATTAAAAAACCAGGAACATGAAGCAGTGAACACTTTAAAATACATGGTAACAACGGAGGGGGAGACACCAATGTAGATAGCACCAACAAGATAAATGGAGCCAGGATAGATTTTAATATATTTTGTCAAAACAAAATAACGTCTAGCGATCCATCCGTACAAGATTCAAACAAAATAATGCCTGGTGATCCATCCATACAAAAAGCAAACAAAATAATGAGTGGCAATCCATCCATACAAAAACCAAACACAATAACATATGAAAGTTGTCAACTTTCACGTGTATCTCAATACTGGAGAACAGCAGAACAGGTATTGCAGAAACTGTCCTCATTTCACACATACTGCCCAAGGAAAATGATCAGAATATTTCAGCCAAACAAAATGTGACCAAGAACTGCCAACCAAGAGATGTACGCATTAATAACAGGAAGAATATGTAGTTGGAAAGGTCACGTGCACCAACAAGTTTCACAAACAATCACAGGAACTGCCATTCACTGGAGTCCAGAAAAAAGGCAAAAGAGGATCTGACCAAGAACAACTTGGTGGTGGGGATAGTGGAAATAGAGATAAATAATGTGGACCAGAACTAGTGCATCATGTGCAAGATGGCCATGGATTGCATTTAGTGGAGAAACTTTGTTGTTGCCCTACTGGATGCCACTGATTGCTTTTTTTGTTTGTGGCAAACAAATAACACAGAGACATAATTTTACAGCAATGTAGTCCAACCTTTTCTTACCAGAGGGCCAAACACAATGATCTGCAAGATGTAGATATCTACATATGTATTTGAGTCTGTGATAAAGGTAGGTAATTACAAAACGTTTACAAGTACACAAGTAATTTATCAGTAAAAAATGAGAACATCAAAGAATTTACTCCCTGTCCTTCAAAACTCCTTCAGCTCTGAACTTTAAAACTGTCTGTGAACTTTCAAACTGAAATTGAAAAATCTGCCAGCTCCAACTAAATTTTTTGTAACTCTTTCTGTACATTTCAATCCAAAGTTTCATTATGCCATGCTGATTTTGGTCATGTACATTTAGCCATAAAGTGCATCACTCTCAATTTGATCAGTGTAAATCGCCATCAAACCATATTCTTTTTTCCATGTCTTGTATCATCTTGATATCGGTGAAATCTAATACCTTGTTCAATCATCTAAAAATTCATATATAATATGTTAGATTTATATCAATATGTAGATTAATTTTTAAAACCATGAACAATTTTGTCTCTGAAATCTCTTCTGTTGCATTGATAAAAAGCTTCCATACAGAAAGAGTTCAAAGTCTCTAACTCATACCTGCTCATACCTGCTCATACCTGCTCATACCTACTCATACCTGCATTCTTGAAGACTAATTTAGGGGGCTGTCTGATAACTCCAATTAAAATTTATTTTGATGATTATTTTCTGGTATCGCTCATATCCATGGATCAAAACTTGATGGTTTTCTTAGTCAATTATATTCACACCTTCAGATAGCCCCTCCTGGTAATTTTATGGCTTTGTTCCAGCATCGGACATTCTATCAAAGCAGTAAACCAACCTTTTTTCGCTGCCTTTGAAGTCATCAAGATTCAAAGGTCAGTGTGGCCAATAGAGCAATTTCCTTCATAGTTTCCCACTCACACTTGAGTGTCCAGTCAAGATTTTGGCAACAATTTGATACTTTCACACCTTCTGCCCTGAATCGACTGATATCCACCATTGTCTAAATTCACATACTTAGGAGAATAACATTACTGGATAGATCTAAAGACTTTCTCTGAGAAATGGTTGTAAAAGACATTTGAATCCCCAGTCTAGTTGCTAGTATTATCACCTGTTATATTTTATGAAGCAGATACTCAAATCGAGACTATTTTGTATTGCACGGACTATAGAACCTGAAGAAAAGATTGACTTATTTTCACAATATCCAAAATTTGAAAATTACAGCATTGGTTTTTATTTTATAATTGAAAACCACTAAAGAGGCTTGCAGGCCACCCAAATGAGTAGCGCGGTTGCATGCAATAGGTTGGACCACACTGTTTTTACAGCACTCAGAAGATCCACAAACAACAGAAAACACATAGAAAAATGGGCAGACCAAGTTACATGGATGAAGCATGATAAGTGGGTTACTCAATGTTCTTTGATGTTATATTTTTCACTTTGTCAAAATGTAATTGTGTCTGTACAAATGTATTGTCTTTCACCTCAAACATCTCCATTCGTTTAAAATATAATTTACTTATTTATACATCTTTCTTGTCTGTGGCCAATGATATTTTATAGGTTCTCTCTCCGTCTATGTGTTTTTTTGTGATTTTTAAAATGTTTATTCGCAGCAAAATCTGCACCACAAATATCACATTTGTACAGCTTCTCTCCTGTATGAGTTTTTTTTGTGCGTTACTAAAGTTCCCATCTGAGCAAAACATGAACCACAAACATCACACTTGAAAGGCTTCTCTCCCGTATGGGTTCTCTTGTGCGTGACTAAATTCCTATCTGAGCAAAACCTGCACCACAAATATCACATTTGTAAGGCTTCTCTCCCGTATGTGTTCTCTTGTGTCTTATTAGAGCTCCATGCTCAGTAAAATCTGAACCACATACATCACATTTGTAAGGCTTCTCTCCTGTATGTATTTTTTTGTGTGTTGCTAAATTTCCTATCTGAGCAAAACCTGAACCACAAACATCACATTTGTAAGGCTTCTCTCCTGTATGTATTCTCTTGTGTCTTATTAGAGTTCCATGCTCAGCAAAACCTACAGAACAAACATCACATTTGTAAGGCTTCTCTCCTGTATGAGTTTCTTGTGTGTTATTATATTTCCTATCTGAGCAAAACCTGCACCACAAACATCACATTTGTATGGCTTCTCTCCTGTATGAATTTTCTTGTGTGTTGCTAAATTTCCCATTTGAGCAAAACCTGTACCACATACGTCACATTTGAAAGGCTTCTCTCCTGTATGTATTCTCTTGTGCGTTACTAAATTTCCCATCTCTGCAAAACCTGTACCACACATATCACATTTGTAAGGCTTTTCTCCTGTATGTATTCGCTTGTGTTTTTTAAGTTTTCCACTCTCAGCAAAACCTGCACCACATATATCACATTTGTAAGGCTTCTCTCCCGTATGTGTTATCTTGTGTCTTATTAGAGTTCCATGCTCAGCAAATTCAGCACTACATACATCACATTTGTAAGGCTTCTCTCCTGTATGTATTTTCTTGTGCGTTGTTAAATTTCCTATCTGAGCAAAACCTGTACCACATACATCACATTTGTATGGCTTCTCTCCTGTATGTATTCTCTTGTGTGTTGCTAAATTTCCCATTTGAGCAAAACCTGCACCACACACATCACATTTGAAAGGCTTTTCTCCTGTATGTATTCTCTTGTGTGTTACTAAATTTCCCATCTCTGCAAAACCTGAACCACATACATCACATTTGTAAGGCTTCTCTCCTGTATGTACTCTCTTGTGTTTTTTTAGTTTTCCACTCTCTGCAAAACCTACACCACACACATCACATTTGTAAGGTTTCTCTCCTGTATGTGTTCTCCTGTGTCTTATTAATTTTCCATTCACAGAAAAACCTGTACCACACACATCACATTTGTAAGGCTTCTCTCTTGCATGTATTCTAATATGTAACACAATGTGAGCATCATCACCTAGAGTCTCATAAAAAAGCCTTCCTAACATCTGTCTGGGCTTGATGTCAGGTACCTGAGAGCTTGAACCTTGACTGCAGTCTTCAATATGGTTTACCTGAGAAAAGATGGAGATTAAAATGTCAAAGTAGACCAGGATTCAATTCAATGTTATAACTCCAGACTGAAAATTTAATTTGCTGAGATTGTTAAGTTTCTAGTTGCTTGACCGTAATTAACATTGGTATATGATAAACCTAGGGGAGCCGTGATAGCTCAGTGGTTAGTGAACTGGACTACAAAGGACAAGAGGTAGGGTTCGATCCCAATCGACGGCTTCCGGGTTCACCCAGCCTTAAATGGGTACCAGATTTTTTTCTGGGAAAGTAAAGCAGCATGGGCGTAATACCGACCACATTACCCCAAAAATCATGTGCTGAAGTTCTGTAAAATACAGGGTCACTAACACCATATTTCCCTATACGCCACTTTGCGTGACGGGGGTACTTTACTTTTATATGATAAACCTGAGTTAAGTGGTGTTATGGCTTACAGCAACTTGCAATATATGTGCCATTTGGCCCAACACATTTCATTTCTATTTGGTATTTTTGGGTTCAAAGATTGCCTTTTTTCTCCAGCCCAACTCACTTGACCAAACTGTTAATCTGTTACTAGTAACCACAAATTGAAGTATGATCTGGACAGTTCTGTTAAAAGATTCTGGAGCAAGCAGTCATCTATGAGTAACTAACTATACAGTAAATGACAATAGTTGTGAGATCTCTATATAGTAATGCGGTAAACATTGCATCTACAATTAGAAAGAGATTGACCTATGTTGGACATGAGCTGAGAGGGCAACAAGAGGATTCCAAAACATTCTCTTCTATGGAAAACATCAAAATATAAAAAAATAGGTAGACCTAGAGAGACACTGAAAAGAACACTTATAGCAGAATCAAAGTTGGTAGGCATAGACTCATTAGATAAGATCGAACATCTCGCCAAGAACAGAGATAGGTGGTGAAAACGACACAAGAAGGATCAAGAAGATCAAAAATTGTTGCACAATTTCTCTGAATATTCATGTATCAGTGATAATACCATTAGGGCATTTTATTGTGGCTTCATGAGCTGGCAAGCAGCAAAACATGGACAGAAGAGTTGTTGTCCTCAACATGAAACAGGAGTAGTGTCCAAGTGACATGTGGATCAACATAGACACTGTTAGATCAGCAAACAATTTTATAAAAATGAAGGGACAAGGATGCTCAGAATTCTCTAACATTAAACTCTTAAGCAAAAAAGAAAGAAGGCTTCATGATCAACCTTTATCTATCTATCTTTTGTCCTTTTGACCTGAATACAGCATATAGGGCAGAAATCCTAGACTATTTTCAGGTCCTGCAATCTTTGTTATCAAGTGCCACATTGTGCACAGAATCTGTATTCTATCTTGCCACATCGCAATGTTCTGAGCAAGTCATTGAATCTTGGTGAGTGAGCTGATGCCTGCTGTTGTTGCCTCTTACCTCAGTGTTCTTTTTAGTGTTTCTCTAGGTAGGCCACTTTTTGTTTAACCCTTTGGTTCCCATTTGAGGGCCTGCTTTGAGATTCTCTTGTTGTCTCTTCTCATTTCATACCAACATTTGACATTCTTCTTTTGGTTACAGATGATACTTTTGGATGCTTTGTCATTTCTCTTACTTCTGTGCTAGACTTGAAATCATTCCATGCTATACAAAGTATTTTCCTGAGACATTTGTTTTCAAATGCATCCAGTTTATTTTATCTTTCCTTATTTGTTTTCCAGCTCTATTTAAGGTTGCTAAAACATTTATGGTAGCTTGGTGTCATGTCATGGAAAACAGTAGACAATAGAATTTATACGAAGCACTAAGAATAGAAGATTGTGGAAGGACATGATCGCCTACACCAACCGGTATGACACATGATGATAATGATGAACATGTATGGCTGCCTTGAAAGTGAAACTATCAATGAATACATGAATTGTGTAATGGCAGCCATCTATAGCTTGCAGAATGTCATTCTTGATAGAAAATTAAATGAAGTCAAAGATAAAAGATACAGAAGAAAAGAGATGAGATAGATTTAATTTACACATTTTGGCGCTGGACCTGTCATTTAAATATTGAGAGAATCAGCCATGAGAAAAGCTGCCCAGAAAAACTGTCCCTGGCATTTACTAGTGATGATCAAGAAGTAGCTTCCAATGGGCAAAACAGGTCTAAGGCTTATATAAAATTAACTGTAGAACCTGATGGTAACAATATAATGCATTTACAAACAAATAATTCACTTGTTTAGACCATCTATTTTTTAACAAACATCTTTTCAATGCAATCCATGAGTAGCTTATTCAAGAATCTTTCTTGTTCCTGTTTTATTACAGTATGGACTAAGACTATATTATGAGAATCTCTGGTAACCTAGAAAAATTAGAGCTATCACACAGAGACTATCAAGGTAATAACAGCAACAGTCATTTAATAACACTGCATGTCTTGGGGCTGTTCAGCCATAACTCTTTCTTCATCATGTCCTTGACAGAAGACTAACATTGCATTTAGTGACCAACAAAATCATGTGATGTGTAGGGCAGCAACACTTCATTACAGCAATATAATATAACTGGCCTTTAATACCAAACAATCTACTCACTTCATTATCTGGTTCCTGTTTTATATTGTCTATTGGTAACAGGCTCTGGGTTTCCATATTTCTGACAGTCTGAAAATGGGAGGGTAAGGTCCCTTGTTAACAACGGAAAAAAAAAACACTGGAATAATGAGATCAATGAGGGATGTAATGAACACATAGCTACGTTTAATATTTACATATTTCTAGTATTTGAGCTTGTAAACCCTTTTGTTTGCTTTCGCCCGATGACTAAAGGAGTGTACCTTCAGCCCTTATAAGGGCGTTAAGTGGGCGTGTCTGCGTTGTGTTGTGGTTTACAGTATAACTGTGATATTTGCGCCTTTTGGCCCAAATCCCCAAGTCTGGTTAACTTCTTAGTTCTACTAGTCTTATTTACTTTACAGTAGTGACCACAAGCCTTCAGAACAACTGAGTACAATACACAGTATGAACGGTGCGATTATAACTTTCAACTGTGAGACCACTCACTGACAGTGGCACTACTCACTCCTTTACAGACTTTAACTTTAATTTAAAAAATAACCTACTTTACTCAGTGACAATCTTTGACTCAGCTTGACTCTAGTCTAGTCTAAGTTATAAGTCAATAAGTCTTTCATATCTGAGACTGCAGGAACTTTAAGTTTTGATTGTCAAAATTGAAGGTTATATTAAAATACGATGTAGCAATGCACAGTCGGATCTGCATTTGCAGTAATCATCAGAACCCACATTTTTGATACAGTGTATATATGAAGAAGACTAATCACCTGTGAGTCTGCCTGCGGTACAGAGAAGTGAAAGTTGAACGGACGGAAGTGACGTATTTAATTGTACGAACAGGGTTTCCAGGAAACATTAATAAAATAAAGCCAAACAAGGCCACAGAAGAAGCCAAACTTTTGTAAATCTTAGCTTTCAATATTTGGTCTCTGACGTGTCTTCTTGTATTACCATGTTAAGAAGTTTGTTTCTGAAACCAAATTAGTCATTTCTGTGGTAAATTTGTTCCTTCTAACAGCGTCGAGAAGGAACATCAGTAAATAGTGTTTGTGTCTATGTTTTGGACTTTATATGATACCTAATATATCTTCATATCTTGTGTAAAATGTCTTGAGCAAAAATCTCTTTAATAGATCTTCTTCTTTCCTTCCTCATCTGCCTTTCAGCGTCGAGGGGAGAATAATTTGCGGTCTTTTGCTCTTCTGTTCCCTTCTGCTGCTGTTATGTTTCCTTGTGCTTCTAATATTCCATCGACCCATCTTTTTCGTGGTTGACCCTTGGGTCTGGTGTTCTCACAACGTTTGTTGAAGGCTCGTTGTGTTGTGTTTTGTTCTTTCTGCCTTGTCACGTGACACCACCATTTTATCTGTTGTTTCCTTATATATTCTATGGCTGGGGATATTCCTAGCTTTTTTCTCAGTTCTTCATTTCTGATCTTATCTATCAGCCTGCTTCCTGTCATTCGTCTAACACATTTCATCTCTGTAGAGGTTATTGTTCTTATTGTTCTTGCATCTAGGGTCCAGGTCTGGCATTGGTAGCACAACGTTGGGATGAAGATTATATTGTATAGTGCTCGTTTTGCCTCCAGAGTTATTTCCTTGTTGGACAATAGTGGTGATAACTGTCCGATGATCTGACAAGCCTTGTTGCATCTTGATTCTATCTCTGCTGTTTGAGAACTATCGTTTGCCATTAGACTTCATAGGTATTTGAATTCCTCTACATGTTTTAGTTGTCTGCCTTCTATATTTATGTTGATGTTCTATTTATTTTTGGCGACATTCATGACTTCTGTTTTGTTGATGTTGATTTTCATGTTGTATTTTGTGCCTGAGATGTTGAGTTTGTTTAAGTGTTCTTGTAGGTCTTCTATTGTTTCATGTATTAGTGCCTGGTCGTCTGCAAATAGAAGCTCGTTGATCTCCTCTGTCTCTGATGGGTTGGCTAGCTTGCATATATGGTCAATGTATGTAATAAACAGTAGGGGGGATAGTGGATAGAAGAATAAAAGTATATAATAAAAGAAATGAGAGAGTTCATCAATGTTACTGATGAGCAAATTCTGACCTATGGAAGCGAATAATGAACAGTAGAAAAACAAATGATTAGAGGCTGAAAAGAATGTTGAGAGTTCCGTGGACAGCTAAAAATCCCAATGAGGAGACTATCAGATGCCAACACAAATTGGGAACTCTTTAAAAAAAATCATCAGAAAGAAACAATCATAATTTTTTCTGGCACATCATGAGAGGTTGGAATACTTGGTTACAACAGACATGATATAGAGAAAGAGATCGCGAACGACACAGTCATAGTTGATTATTAATTTTGCAGTGCCCCTAGATAGTGTTTTTTTTTCCCTTTTCTACCACAGTGTATTTTCTTTTTCCTATGAATCTGCTTCTTGGTTGAGATTGAGCTTTAGAGTAAGCATCCAAGGATTGCGGTCTACAGCTATTTCTTACCAGGCTGCAGGATTTATATTCAGTCTTCATGTCATGTTTATACACGTCTATAAATCGAAATTTTGGCGCCCCCCCCCCCCCGCCCTAGTTTTTTTTGGCATGTGCTAGCTGTCCATAACGTATATATTTTGGTATGCATTCATCTTTCATACAATGTCATTTTGACAAGCCAGCGTAAACTACGTTGTTTGCGTGTAGATATTCAAGAGGCCTGTGCGTGTGAGGACCTCCGCGTTTGTTACCTTGTCCTCTCGGGAGAAACCAACAATACGGCGCTGACATCGCATAATGAACTGCATTTGCATAAGTTGTCCATGATTCGCTGCCATATAGAAGGTTACTAATGACGTAGATGTAAACTGCGGACTTCGTTTTAGTTGTCAGTTTGCTATTTTTCCAAACACGCCTAGAAAGAGTGGCGAAAGTAGTAGCAGCTTCACTAATGCGGGTGTAAATTTATGTATCGAAGGACAGCAAGGAGAGAAGATACTAGATAGCTTGGTGATGTGGCATGGAATACTGTCAACAATAGAAGTGTTATGATGCACTGTGGACAGAGAGGAAATGTCATGATCACCTACGCCAACCGGTATGGCACATAATTATGGTTGTGCGCATCTTAAAATGTATACAGCCTTGATTTGTTTAATACCTCGTCTTCTACCCTCATCGTCATCATCAGGTGCCGTGCCGGTTGATGTAGGTGATCATCTCTCCCCTTCACTCACTCCTTCATGCATGTCATTGATAATTTCAATCGGTGATTTTTTATTATCATCATCATCAGGTACCGGGCCTGATGGCGTAGGTCATCATGTCTCTCCACAACTTTCTATCACGACAGTTATTTATCATTTCTGTTGTTGATCCTCTGCCAAGCCATTCTTTTAAGCTTTTCTCTTTGCTTCCTTCTATCTCTTCGTTCTTCAAATTTCCCAGTTGTTACAATATATTCCGGCTGTTCTCTTCTCATTACATGGCCAAAAGAATGATGATTGTTTCTTCCTAATATTGGAAATTAGCTCTCTTTTTGCTTTGGCCTCTTTCAGAACGTTGTCATTACTCTTCTTAGCTGTCCATGGTATTCTCAACATTCTTCTGTAAAACAACATTTCTACAGACTCCAGTGATTTTCTTGTCTGTTGTCATATTGTCCATGATTCACATCATTATGTTAAGACTGGCTCTATATAACATTTAAGAATTCTTTTTCTTGTTTCTATTGTCAAAAATGGATTGCATAGTATCTTCCTCATTTTTTTGGAAAACTGCTTTTGTCTGAGCCATTCTGCATCTCATCTCTGTTGTACATCTTCCGTCTGAGGTTAACAAAGTTCCCAAATATTTAAATTCATTTACCTGTTTTAATATTGTTCCACTTGTCTTTATTTTGCACCGAGGTGATGATTTTTTCTTTGTTGTTACCATTACCTCTGTCTTTCTGCTACTAAGGCTGAGTCCTATATTTTTGCTTTCTTTATTTACTATAATGTCCATCATTTCTTGTAACTCATTTCACTCTTATCGATTAAAACTGCATCATCAGCATACCTTAGATTATTTATATTATGATCTCCAATTGTTATTCCAGGCATGCTTCTCATGGATCTTAAAATAATCTCACTATAAATATCAAACAAATCTGGTGACAGCACACAACCTTGCCTAACACCGTGTTTTATTTGTTGAAAAATTTCCAATTGTTTTCCAATTCTTATGGCCGCTGTTTGTTTCCAGTACATGTGTTTTATTATACCATTTGGATATCATCATCGAGTGCCGTCTCCGCAACGAAGGTTGGCTACCATGGAGCGCCATTCTGCTCTGTCTCTTGCTTTAATGGTGCAGGTTGTCATAGGCTGATTTGTCCATCTTTTGATGTTACTCGTCCATGTTAGTCTTGGTCTGCCTCTTTTACCTTGTATTTTCGCCTCCAGGATTACTTTTAGTGGGCTGTTGTGTCTTTTAACATGGTCAAAAAATCGCATTTGTCTTGTTTGAATTGTACTTAGTAGTTTTCTTTTCATTTTTAGTTGTTTTAAGACTTCATCGTTTGTTTTCTTTTCCTTCCATCCAATTCTACCTATTCTTCTATAAATCCACATTTCAAAGGCTTCAATTCTCTGTTCTGTTTTCTTGTCTAATGTCCATGTTTCTGCACCATATAGGAATATTGAGAAGATGTAACATTTTGCTATTCTTAGTTTTAGCCCTGGTGTTATTTGTTTTAATGTTAGTATGTTCTTCATGACATTAAAATTACTTTTTGCCATTCCTATTCTTTTGTTTATTTCAGTTGTACATTTTCCATCACTGGTTATAGTATGTCCAAGGTAGTTGTAGTTCTGAACTGTCTCCAGGTCTATTCCCTCAATTTTGATATCCACTTGTGGGTTTTGAGTATTTTCTTTGTGATCATAGTTTTAGTCTTTTTGATCTTCATTCAACCATTTGGATAAGTTGTTCAATATTGTTTCTCTTGGTTTTATCTACTCGTCTTACCTATTTCTGCTTGCCTTTATAGTATTCTCGGTACCTTCTTATCGCATGCTATGTCCAATACACCCACGCATGTATACTGAGTGATTCGATGAGCATGATAAAAAAAAGTGGAGGCGGGCTCTGTACGCATGCAATGGGTAGAGTCGTTGCAGAAATCCAAAATACGTAAGGTCACCTTTGTCTATGTCCCTGGACATGCGGGAGTACGAGGAAATGAAAGGGCGGACAGGTTGGCTAGCTGCGCTGTCGTTGAGGACGGGCAACCAATGGATCGGGCGGACATCATCAATGCTCTCCGAGATGTGGGAAGAGCACAAGACTTCGACAAACACAGATCCACGTCACTTCTTCGGATGATGGAAATGGGAGTTAAGTTGGGCACAGCCAGAAATGAGAAACTTGGTGGCCGTATAAGAAGACTTATCAACCAACACAGAACTGGAGTCGTCAGTCGCTGGACACTGAGGGAATTGCTGAGGAGG
The DNA here is from genome assembly GCA_032433765.1 of Megaustenia siamemsis. Taxonomy (NCBI): domain Eukaryota; kingdom Metazoa; phylum Mollusca; class Gastropoda; order Stylommatophora; family Ariophantidae; genus Megaustenia; species Megaustenia siamemsis. Next base: position 8,406,995 of record JAVIAB010000159.1, read on the forward strand.
GGATCTAAGCACCTATGGACATGTTCGGAGTGCAATGATGATGACCCGCAAATAACTCAATAACTTAATATGTCCAATAACTGTAGATTGTATCTTCCTTATGGTTTTGATATTTCTGGTTTCTCCAGCCTGTTTTAAACATTCTTCACTTGTAATTTTTCATATCCATTACATTCATAGCACTCTACTTATTATGCACATCTCAGCTGCATCTACGTTGTGTTTTATTTCTTATTGTCCGTGACTCACTTCCAAAGAATAGAACAAGTTCTATGTAGCACTTTAGAACACGTTTATTAAACATTAATTTGTCACTGATTTGTTACATAAGATGTTTTCCATTACATTTAATTCTGTCTTTGCTTGTCCTATTCTGCTATTTCTGCAGTGCATCTGATATTATTGATCCCAGATATTTGAATCTATAGGAAGAGAAATGACAAAGTATCCAAAAATATAAATTATAATCATGAGAAGAAAGTGGTCATATGATGGTCATGTGATGAAAGAGTAAAACAAAACAAACAAACAAAAATCTCAAAGGAGGCCTTCAAAAGGGAACCAGAGGTTGAAAGAAAAAGAGGCCGGCTAGTAAACATTAAAAAGAACATTGAAGCGAGAGGTAACAATATCAGGTATCAGCTCCATCGTCGAGATTGAGCAACCCGCTCAAAACAGAGCCGTCTTGCGAGCCACAATGCAGTCCTGTGCAAGGTCTGACAGTTGAAAGATCGACCCAATAGTCTAGAATTTCTACCCTGTGAGCCTACTACGGCTCGAAAGAGATATATACAGAGTTGAATCTCCGAACTTGTTTCGTGATTTTTTTCCCATTTAGTTGTACTCTACATTCCTGTGTGTTTCGGGTATTTTTGTTCATTTTCTGTCACAATTTCACCTAATAGATTTTGTAGATCTTGGTTTTTTTCTCTTTTTATAAATACTAATACTATGTCATCTGCATTCCCGAGGTTATTCATGTTGCCTCTCCTTACTTTAATTCCAGGTTAGTTTGCAATTGTTCTTAAAATATTTTCGCTGCGCCCAAAAAAAATAAATAAATCTGCTGAAAATACACATCCTTGTTTTATTTGTTGATATTCCCCATGTTTGTTTGTTTTATTTTTTTTATTGTAATGGCTGCTTGGTGTAGTCACTAAAGCATAAGTATAGTTCGTTTTGTACCTCCAATGCTCTCTTTGCCAGTGTGCCTTTTGCGTTCCTTTACCTTCAACAAATCAAAATTGTTCGTATGCTATTTCTCTTTCAATTTTTTGTCTTGTTTTCATCGTGAAGATTCTTTGCATGATCTTCGTAATTTGACAATGAAAAAATAGTAGTTATATATTCAAGACAGGCAAAAGCAGCTTTAAAAAAAATGAGGAAGATACAATGCAATCCATTTTTGACAATAGAAACAAGAAAAAGAGTTCTTAAATGTTATGTAAAGTCAGTCTTAACATATGGATGGGAATCATGGACAATAGGACAACAAACAAGAAAAATCACTGGAGTCTGTGTAGAAATGTGGTTTTACTGAAAAATGTTAAGAATACCATGGGCAGCTAAGAAGAGTAATGAAAACATTCCGAAAAAGAGGCCAAAGCAAAAAGAGAGCTAATTTCTAATATTAGGAGAGAAACAATCATCATTTTCTGTCCATGTAAAGAGAAGAGAACAAACGGAATATATTGTAACAACTGGGAAAATCGAGGGACCAAGAGACATATGGACGCAAAGAGAAAAAAAATATCAGACAGCTTAAGAGAATGGCTTGGTGGAAGGTCAACAACAGAAATGATAAATAACTGTCGGGATCGAAAATTGTGAAGAGACATGATCACCTACGCCAGCAGGCCCGGTACTTGATGATGATTCACGACATTCTTTAGCTTCTGTTTTTTTTTATTTTTTTTTAAAATAAAGCTATAAAGGTGGATTGTATAAAATCCGCAGGGATATGACCGCTGTTATAAATGTCATTCAGTAAAATCGTTATGATTATTGTTGAGTTATCTGCTCGTCATCATCACTGCACTCTAAACATGTCCTTAGGTGCTCAGATACTCTCCTCGGCAAGCTCCGAAGTGTCCAGTGACTGACGACTCCATTTCTGTTGCTTGATAAGTCCTCTTATACACCCACTAAGTTTTAGGCTGCGACCATCTCTTTCATCCAAAGGAGTGACGTGGACTCATGGTTGTCGAAGTCCTGTGCCCTTCCCACATCTCGGAGGGCATTGATAACGTCCGTCCATTGGGATGTTATGATTTGTATTCCTTTCTTACCCAAATCTGTTAATTACTCTATTGATATATTACTTGGCCCTGTCGTGTATCCTTGTTCCATGTGTTTGATGGCATCTACTACTTCATCTTCAAGTATTGACCGTCTTTCATAACTTACATTATCTGGTTCTGGTGTTAGCCATGTCCTTTCTCTTTCATAACTTACATTATCTGGTTCTGGTGTTAGCCATGTCCTTTCTCTTTCATAACTTACATTATCTGGTTCTGGTGTTAGCCATGTTCTTTCTCTTTCATAACTTACATTATCTGGTTCTGGTGTTAGCCATGTCCTTTCTCTTTCATAACTTACATTATCTGGTTCTGGTGTTAGCCATGTTCTTTCTCTTTCATAACTTACATTATCTGGTTCTGGTGTTAGCCATGTTCTTTCTCTTTCATAACTTACATTATCTGGTTCTGGTGTTAGCCATGTTCTTTCTCCTTAAAACTCTTTGATGTATTCCGTCCACAATGTTTTATTTCTTCAGTAACACGTCACCTTCTCCACTTCCTTATCATTTGTCATCCGTTTTTCTTTGGAACCTCTTGTATTGGTGATATTAACCTTTTTACAGTTTGATGTATAGAATGTCTTAACATTGATCATATTTTTTCTGTATCTTTGCTATTGTATCTATTTGTTATGCCAACCCTGCATTGTTCCTGCAGGTCTTGGTCATATTTAATGCGTCATCTATCTGAATGAATGTCTTTTGGTCTGGCCTCCTCCATGTTTGTTCCTTAATGTCATCTATTTGATTGAATGTCTTTTGGTCTGGCCTCCTCCATGTTTGTTCCTTAATGTCATCTATTTGATTGAATGTCTTTTGGTCTGGGTTCCTCCATGTTTGTTCCTTAATATCATCTATTTGATTGAATGTCTTTTGGTCTGGCCTCCTCCATGTTTGTTCCTTAATGTCATCTATTTGATTGAATGTCTTTTGGTCTGGCCTCCTCCATGTTTGTTCATTAATGTCATCTATTTGATTGAATGTCTTTTGGTCTGGCCTCATCCATGTTTGTTCCTTAATGTCATCTATTTAATTGAATGTCTTTTGTTCTGGCCTCCTCCATGTTTGTTCATTTAAATGTCATCTATTTGATTGAATGTCTTTTGGTCTGGCCTCATCCATGTTTGTTCCTTAATGTCATCTATTTAATTGAATGTCTTTTGTTCTGGCCTCCTCCATGTTTGTTCATTTAAATGTCATCTATGTGATTGAATGTCTTTTGGTCTGGGCTCCCCATGTTGCAAGCCTTCTGAGGTGTTGTTTAAACCATGTATTCACTATGATTATATTGTATACTTTTGCCAATTCTATTAATTTGTTGCCTCTTATTGTCCATATTCATCAACTATATCACATTTTTGCCCTTTAGTAATTTCTGCATTAACATCTCCCATGACAAGGTTCATTTCTTGTTTTGGTGTGTTTCATGGCAGTTTCTAAGTCATTATAGAATAATTGTTTTTCTTTACCAAAACTATTACTTGTTGGGGCATACACTTGTATAATGTTTATGTTGATTAGTTTTCATTTTAGTTGGACTAGTCATGCACAGCTAGAAATATTTGAATAACCTACAACTGCCTTTCTTGTTTCTACATTTAACATCAACACTACTCCTCTGTCATGTTTGATACCTCCTGAGTTTATATGTGTATGTTCATCTGATATTATTTTTCATGTACCTGTCCATCTTACCTCGCTCACTCCTAGTATATTAATTTTCATTTCGTTCTAAATATTTAAAAAAAATTTTCATGCTTAATATAGCATGTTGCAATTTTTAACTGATTGGTCTTGTTTCCATTATTTTGAAGTTGATCTAACTTTATCGGTGACATGTTGGTTGTTATAATGTTCATTCGGGATCGATTGATGGAATATAAAATGACTGTTCTTGGGATATATGACCATGGTTTCCTGCTGCCTTCTGTTGGCTTGTATGCAGACTCTGACAGTCTTTGGATTTACTTCATACCCAGCAGTTTATTTCCTACTTCTACTATTATGTCTACCTTTTCCAGTTACTTCTGGATATTAAAGCCTTCTAGTGAGCACTGGCTGGTGGTGATTGTCCTAATAATTTGATCTTGACTTTCTCTTAATCTGATTGGTTTAATTTCAGCTTTACGCTTCATTCTTCATTTCAGATTATACTCCTTAATACAAGCAGTAGGCCATTGCTTTTGAAAGTGATCACAGAAAGTTAGTGCAGAATGACAATAACTGCTGCAGTGTATATTCTTACGCTGCGTGGAACAGTTAACATACAAGCTCTGCTTTGTTCAGCAATAACTTTACTTCACATTCTAGCAGAAAATCACCATCACATTCACATTTTCTACTGAAAAATCTTTTCTCAGTGTGCCCAACTAAAGGTAATGACTTCTTACTAAAAGTTTGTCAATGTATCTAGATTTTGTAGTAATTCTTTTCATTTGACTATGGCATCAACTAAAATACTGATCCAGCAATTCTCTTAAAGTGTAGAGTCAAGGCAAAGAAATGCACATAAATGCATAAAAATGCAGTGAAGCTAATTGTGAGGAGACATGAAAAAAAAATACGGTATTGTATTTCTTCTGGTTACATCAGAGTATACAGGAAAAACTTATTTTTATTCTCCTTCTAGTTCAAAATTATTATGTTTTTTTTAAAAATTATTTTTTATTTTAAATACCTATTTGTATGTGTGTTGTATGTTTGTTTCTACTGAAGGCCCATTGTGTCGTAATGTCATTCTGGTTAGTTGTCCACTTGTTACATGAAGCATAAATCATACCATTTTTTCTATATATATATATATATTTGTTCCTTTCTCCTCTTAGAGTACACCTTTTTCATTGTCTTCTTCTGTGACAATAACTCATTCACTCTGGGATTCAAGTATTATATATTTATTATAGTGTTTATGTGTGAATGAAGATCTAGATGAAAGGTCATCCAATCGACTCTTTGTTGGCCCTATTGATCTCTGGAGACAAATTGTTCTGGACACTACTTGAGAGAGACACTTTGAAAAGACAACAAACCCTTTGGTAATTGTTAAGATCTTAGGAGGCTGGCTCAAGCAGTCCACTCTCCAGTAATTTATTAAATATTGCATGCAACATTAACATCATTGGCAATATCCTCCATTCAAACACAATACAAACCATTTTATCGAGTTCTACAAAACTCAGTTCTCAATCTCCATAACCACTGCCCTAGGTTAAAAATGTCTCAGGTGGATAAATTAAACTATATTATTATACTATCTTTACTGAACAATTCTCAGACTCTTGTATTATAAAAGTCTACATAGTAAAGTAAAAAAAAGTAAAGTACTCCCGTCAAGCCAAGTGGCATATAGGGAATATGATGTTAGTGACCATAAATTTTACAGATCTTCGGCACATAATTTTTGGGGTAATGTGGTTGGTATTACGCCCGTGCCGCTTTACTTTCCCAGAAAAAATCTGGTACCCATTTAAGGCTGGGTGAACTGGAGCTGTCGGTTGGGATCAAACCCTACTTCTTGTCCTTTGTAGTCCAGTTCACTAACCACTGAGCTATCGTGGCTCAAAAGTCTACATAGGATAGATCTATTTGCTTGTGTCATTGTTTTTCCAGTTCTTTCTTCTCAATCTCTCAATACATCTGTTCTCTTTCCTGTCTGACGAGTCTTTGCTGGTCTGAAACAAAGAACCTTGACTTTCATCTGTTGTCACCTGACTACCTTGACATGATTTCCATGAGAAATCCTTGAACTGACAACTATTATCTCTGACCTTCAAGTTGTAAAGTTACTTGCAGGGGTGGAAAGGGGGGGGGGGGGGGGGGTGTCAAGGCATAAAAATGTGTAGCTACTGTAAAGATGATGGCAAAAGAGAAATAAAAAAAAAAACAAAAGATGGTATTGGTACATCTTTACATAAGTAATGAACAATGCAAAATCAAATGAAGTTGTGACCCAATAGGTCGTCATCAGCAGGAACAATAAATAACACTTACACAATAAAGTTACTCCCCCATTTTTGTGTATTCTCTTAACTTCTATTTTTATCTTACTAAGCTAAACTCCAAGACACATCCTTATATTGTCTCTTTCAGGATTTTAGTTTCACAATGCAGTTTCTCTTTCAAGGTTGTCACTGTGGGCCAAGTGTTTGTGATTAAGTCTATCCCTACTTGAGACAATCATGAATGTGTTTTGCTATCATATCTGTGGCTTGCTGAAGTCGGATGTGTTGGGCCAAAAGGCGTAAATATCACAGTTATACTGTAAATTACAACACAATGCAGACACGCCCACTTAATGACCTTTTAAGGGTGGGTGATGAAGAACTGTGATCTTTTAGACATCAAGTGAACACAATGAAATATCTGCTAGGGTGTAGTGGCACCAATCTTAAGTTTGGAATCCATATGGTGCCTCATTCTGTTGTAGCTAATGTGGAGTGTGGCAACTTAATCTCTTCTTGTTGGTTGATAATATCCACCCCTCCTTCCACTGTAAATTTGAATAGTCTTGTTTCCACTTTGAATAATGTTGCCTGTAATGATAGGATTTTAACCTCTTGTGGTAGTTTTACTCATTCTTTATCTGGATGCTAAATTACTTGTATATTGCATCATGATGGTACTCACTGGATACTCTCTGATAATTATTACATTGAGGTTGTTCACAGGTTTCCAAATATGAAGTCAGTCACATTACATGGCTGTGAAACATGGAGAAAACAAAAATAACAATCACAAGGATACAAACCTTCACTAATGGATGCTTTGCACAAAATAAAAGGATGGAAATAGCAGGACAAAATCACTAATGCAGAATTACTGAAAAGTACCAGTGGACAAGGAGATACACTGAAGATGATGGTGTTGGATAGGACACACAATGCAGAAGTCAACTGAGAGTAATACTTGGCAGGCACTTTTTTGGAATCCTTAGGGATGAAGGCAAGAGGAAGACCCAAAATATTCTTGGAGAAGACAGGTTGAAGTAGAGATAAAGAGGATAGGAAAGACATGGAATAATCTTAAGAGAAATGCAAAAAACAGAACTACTTTGAAAGTGGTTGTTGGTGACCCATACAACACGCAATGAGCTGAAGGAAAGAAGTAATCTACAGCTTACTTAGTTCTCTAATCTTGAGGGTTTTCAGTGTTGTTGGGGCTAAAAGTGCATCTGTCAGTATCCCCAGTTTCTTGTGCATGTTACTTTTGCATTGGATTGCATCTCCAGCTTTGAAGATTTCTGTTTCATCATCATCATCAAGTACCGGGCCTAGTGGCGTAGGTGATCATGTCTCTCCACAACTTTCGATCTCGGCAGCTATTTATCATTTCTGTTGTTGACCTTCTGCCAAGCCATTCTCTTAAGCTGTCTGTTATTTTTTCTCGTTGCTTCCCTCTATCTGTTCGTCCCTCAATTTTTCCAGTTGTTACAATATATTCAAGTTGTTCTCTTCTCATTACATGGCCAAAAAATGATGATTGTCTCTTCCTAACATTGGAAATTAGCTCTCTTTTTGCTTTGACCTCTCTCAGAACCTCTTCATTACTCTTCTTAGCTGTCCATGGTATTCTCAACATTCTTCTGTAAAACCACATTTCTACAGACTCCAGTGATTTTCTTGTCTGTTGTCCTATTGTCCATGACTCGCATCCGTATGTTAAGACTGGCTCTACGTAACATTTAAGAACTCTTTTTCTTGTTTCTATTGTCAAAAATGGATTGCATAGTATTTTCCTCATTTTTTGGAAAGCTGCTTTTGCCTGAGCCATTTTGCATCTCACCTCTTTTGTACATCTTCCGTCTGAGGTTAACAAAGTTCCCAAATATTTAAATCCATTTACCTGTTTTAATATTGTTCCACTTGTCTTTATTTTGCACTGAGGTGATGTCTTTTTCTTTGTTGTTACCATTACCTCTGTCTTTTTGCTATTAAAGCTGAGTCCTTTATTTTTGCTTTCCTTCACTATAATGTCCAACATTTCTTGTAACTCATTTTCACTCTTAGCGATTAATACTGTATCATCAGCATACCTTAGATTATTTATATTATGACCTCCAAATGTTATTCCAGGCTTGCCCCTTATGCCTATTTCTGTTTCAGTCTTACTATTTCTAGAAAATTGTTCCTATGATGATGGCATGTGTTAACTATTCCCAGGGTTTCAGTCAGAGAAACATTCCACTACCTCATACATTGTTTACATAGGGATTGAGATTCCTGGGAGTATGTATCTATGGCTTTTCTGCAATACTCGTTATCTTCAGTTAAGTCTGTGTGCTTTTTTTCTTGACAATGTACTATCCAAGATGTGTCTGTAGTATTAATCTTATAATTGAGATTAGATTTAGTTGTTACAAAGCATTTGTCCCTTGAATCGTGCTGGTTAATGTTGTGATCAGAATTTGTTCTCTTCTATCACAGGTCTTTTTCATCTGTGTAATTTTGTGATCTTTAACCATTTATTTGGTGTGATTTATAATTTATTTCTTTAATCTTTTGAACATACATTCTTCTGTTAAATAATGTGATCTATACTTGTACTGCTTAATGTTTAATCTTGTGATGTAGATTTGCTCTGTTTTATCTGGTGATCCAGAAACTGTTTAAACTTATGATTTTGTCTCCTCAAAAAAAAAAACATTTATCAGCTATGTATTGTAAGACAACATCTGTTTTTATCATTTCACGACATAGGCCTACATAAGCAACTCCCATATAAAGTATTACACCCTCCGCTGTTTGACACAATGGCACAACCTTGTGTATTATCTTTGATCTCCACAAATATTTTATGTTCTGAAAAACCATAAGCATTCATTCAAGAAAAAACTAGGCTCATGAGCTCCAATGGAGGGGTATAAACACTGGCACAATCGAGGTACAAAAAGGGACACAGAAACATAGATGCAGATAGAAAACTGGAACAGAAATGAGATAAAGTTCATTATAAAGCTCATTACATTTTGCTGATATTGATATATTCAATCTTGTAAAAGCTTTAGATAAAGTAAGTCAGAAACCCCAGGCATTAGACTGCTAGAAGTGAGCAAAGACACACAAAACATGCCAGTAAAGATTATATTCAGAAATATGTGTCCATTTGTGTGTCTTTGTGTTCACAACCATGTAAATCATAGGTCTCAGACCAAGTGGTGTTCACTGAATGATAACTGATTACCAACAATGATTACCACTGATTTCAACATAAAGCTATTGTTGATAGTTCATCTGTGTTGATGCAAGCCATATTGGTATCAATCTCTGATAGTGTATGGATTTAATGATGAACAATGTGAGCAGTCTTAGTCTACAAGATCTTACCCTTCTACATACTATATGTCATGGAGAGGGAGTTTCCTATCATGGATTTAAGGATGAACAATGTGAGCAGTCTTAGTCTACAAGATCTTACCCTTCTACATACTATATGTCATGGAGAGGGAGTTTCCTATCATGGATTTAAGGATGAACAATGTGAGCAGTCTTAGTCTACAAGATCTTACCCTTCTACATACTATATGTCATGGAGAGGGAGTTTCCTATCATGGATTTAAGGATGAACAATGTGAGCAGTCTTAGTCTACAAGATCTTACCCTTCTACATACTATATGTAATGGAGAGGGAGTTTCCTATCATGGATTTAAGGATGAACAATGTGAGCAGTCTTAGTCTACAAGATCTTACCCTTCTACATACTATATGTAATGGAGAGGGAGTTTCCTATCATGGATTTAAGGATGAACAATGTGAGCAGTCTTAGTCTACAAGATCTTACCCTTCTACATACTATATGTCATGGAGAGGGAGTTTCCTATCATGGATTTAAGGATGAACAATGTGAGCAGTCTTAGTCTACAAGATCTTACCCTTCTACATACTATATGTAATGGAGAGGGAGTTTCCTATCATGGATTTAAGGATGAACAATGTGAGCAGTCTTAGTCTACAAGATCTTACCCTTCTACATACTATATGTCATGGAGAGGGAGTTTCCTATCATGCACCAAAATGTGGGCAACTAAATAACCCTTGTCCATTTATAGTCATGGCCTTGTGTGCATCTTTCTTACTGCAAATGGAAAAAAGGGGTAAAAGGCATCCTGCTCTGAAAGCCTCAATGTAAAAATGTAAATGATGTCCTATAATGTCGGTTCAAAATGTTTCTATTGTGTCACACATGGTGAGATGTAACTGTGGCACTCTCAGGTTCAAGGCAAAACAAAGTAATGTGGTAACATGGTAGCCGTAAACTGGACATATTCACGATGGTAGGCCGTTGTAACCTATTGTCTTTAACGTAGTACAGGCCACACCTGAATGTCGACCTCTACCGCATCTACCTGTTGATAGGAAACTGGCTAATTGTTTTTGGTGATTTCCTGTCACTGTCGCTGCTCACTCTTCCTTTAAGGTCTGTACTCAGTTGTTGGTGTCAACTACTTTTTGTACTTTGCGTTGTGTTTGACTCTGGGCGTTGGGTTGGTCTACAATACACATGTTTCAATGAATCAATAACACACATATATCTCTTGTCTCAAAACATAGTAAGACTTTAATTTCATAATTCCACAAGCAGCAATGTACAGCCATAAAAACACAGCAGCCTAACATCTCCGCTCGGGTATCAAAGTAAGCTAGGTACCTCTGACGCTTGTACTCACTTTTGAATTACTCTCCTATATGAGATTTTCTACCTCCTATCAAACTTAATCCTATTCATTACTATCTAACACACGTGCTCTACTATGGCTATTAAGGCCACACGCCTTAGTGGAGTGCACCAGTCTTCAGAGTCTCTAGCTTACATATGATCTCTCTCTCTAAAACCCTCTGCATGACCTTAAGTACTTCGTACCCTAACCAATCAACAACTACTTCCTTAATTTCCTAGCCAATGACTTCTCTTGATGTCATAACTTCTATCTCACCTTTAACCTTCCCTTATTTCTATTTACTCCTCTGTGCTTCTCACTGGTCCCCAATATCACAAGACTCTCTAATCCCTACTCATCCAAACAGCAGTTCACCCAACATCCAGTAATTGTCATCCCCGTGCATATAGTTTTTCTCTCAATTCTCCTCACGCCGTCCCTACTCCAATTATTCCCCTACATTCCTACTTCCCCGGCTACATTACTCGTAACAATAAACACTTATTTTTTAAAATCCAAAACTCTTAAAAGTTGTGGACACAGCAAACACTAAACATACTTTGGCCAACAATAAACAAATGCACAGTAAAACCCGCACTGCATAATTTACATTTATATGGCTTCTCTTCTAAATGTTTTCTCATGTGTATTTGTATAATGTCACTATTAGAAAAATCTGCACTACTCACATTACTTGCAAAGCTCATCTCCAGTATGCATTTTCTTGTGTTTTGTTAAACAGACATTTGAAGCAAATTCTGTGCCACAAACTTCACATTTGTAAGGTTTCTCTCCCGTATGTGTTCTCTTGTGTTTTACTAAACTATAACTATGAGAAAATTCTGCCCCACATATTTCACATTTGTAAGGTTTCTCTCCTGTATGTGTTCTCTTGTGTTTTATTAAAGTTTCATTCTTAGCAAATCCTACACCACAAACTTCACATTTGTAAGGTTTCTCTCCTGTATGTATCCTCTGGTGTGTTATTAAATTTCCACTCTGAGTAAACTCTGCACCACACACTTCACATTTGTAAGGTTTCTCTCCCGTATGCGTTCTCTTGTGTTTTATTAAACTGCCAATCTCAGAAAATTCAGCATAACACATATCACATTTGTAAGGCTTCTCTCCTGTATGTATTCTTTTGTGTTTTATTAAACTGACACTCACTGTAAAAACTGCACCACATACTTCACATTTGTAAGGCTTCTCTCCTGTATGTGTTCTTTTGTGTTTTACTAAACTGCCACTCACTGAAAAACCTGCACCACACACTTCACATTTGTAAGGTTTCTCTCCTGTATGTGTTCTCTTATGTTTAACTAAATTGCCAGTCACTGAAAAAGCTGCACCACACACATCACATTTGTAAGGTTTCTCTCCTGTGTGCACTCTCTTATGAATTTTTAAAATGTATTTTCTAGCAAAACCTGAACCACATACATCACATTTGTAAGGCTTCTCTGTTGCATGTATTCTACTATGTGACACACTCTGAGCATCATCTGCTATAATATCATAAACAAGCCTTCCTGGCATGTGTCTGGGCTTGATGTCATTTACCTGAACATTGGGACTAGAATCTGGCTCATAGTCTTCATCATGACTTACCTGAGAAAAGATAAAGATTAAAATGTCAAAGTAGATCAGGATTGAATTCAATATTATAATTCTGGACTCAAAATTTGATATGTCAAGATTTGTAAGCTTCTAGTTGTTTGACCATAACTAAAAGACAATGATCAGCAGACAATGTTATAAAAATGGAGGAGCAAGGATACTCATAGAATTCCCAGATAACACTAGACTATCAGTTTGCAAACAGAATAACGCTGTACAAACTGCAACTTTGAAACTAAATCCATAATCACAGTGGCAGGAGAGTTCAACACCAACATTAAATCAAAGGGAGTAGTGATTTTAACAGGGGCAAGATTGGTTCTTCGTTTGGAAGCCCTCAAACATACATAACTAGCAGAACTGAAAGAAAATTGTAATAAGTAGGTAACTTGAGAAATGTATGACGGTAGATCATATCTCAGTGTGGTATACCAAAAAATGTATGACGGTGGATCATATCTCAGTGTGGTATACCAAGAAATGTATGACGGTGGATCATATCTCAGAGTGGTATACCAAGAAACGTATGTCGGTGGATCATATCCCACTGTGGTATACCAAGAAATGTATGATGGTAGATCATATCTCTGTGTGGTATACCAAGAAATGTATGGCGGTGGATCATATCTCAGTGTGATATACCAAGAAATGTATGACGGTGGATCATATCTCAGTGTGGTATACCAAGAAATGTATGACGGTGGATCATATCTCAGTGTGGTATACCAAGAAATGTATGACAGTGGATCATATCTCAGTGTGGTATACCAAGAAATGTATGACGGTGGATCATATCTCAGTGTGGTATACCAAGAAATGTATGACGGTGGATCATATCTCAGTGTGGTATACCAAGAAATGTATGACGGTGGATCATATCTCAGTGTGGTATACCAAGAAATGTATGACGGTGGATCATATCTCAGTGTGGTATACCAAAAAATGTATGACGGTGGATCATATCTCAGTGTGGTATACCAAGAAATGCATGACGGTGGATCATATTTCAGTGTGGTATACCAAAAAATGTATGACGGTGGATCATATCTCAGTGTGGTATACCAAGAAATGCATGACAGGGGATCATATATCTAAAAGTGCTATACAAAGAAAAACACTGCAGCGGAACATAGTACACTGTGGTATACCAGGAAAAGCACTTCAGTTGATCATATCCCACTGTGGTACACCAATAAAATGGAAAAAAATGGATCATATCCCACTGTGGTATACCAGGAAATGCATGACACAGGATCATATCCCACTGTGGTATACCAGGAAATGCAAAACTTGACATCAATCTCAAGGATGGTAACAAAATGTAACAACTTGTTTACCAATCATATACCAACAGAGGGTCAGTATGAACTTCATGACTAACAAGATTCTGTGAGTAATTCACTCTTTGTCAGTAATGTCAGTCTGTAGAAGTATAAACTGGATGAGAGTAGTTGCGATTATTTTATCCCAGGGAAGGAAGTTGGGGACAAACCTCTGGCCCACATTCAGTAATATAAGGTTTATGAAACAGACCACTAGTACCTTTCAGAATGATATTTAAACATTTATGGCTCTATTTACAGTTACCAACATTTAGGGTTGCCTTGAAAGTGAAACTATCAATGAAATAATGAAATGTGCCAAGGCAGCTGTCTATAGTTTCCAGAGTATCATACTTGATTGAAAATTAAATGAAGTAATAAAATACCAGAACTTAAGGAAGACATAATAGGAATAATGGAAAAAGGCACTCAAACAGACACACAGAGAAAACACATAGCAGAAAGTGTGTCCGGTTAGCGCAATCGATAGGCGGTTGGCTTACCACGGCAACAGCCGGGGTTCGTACCCTGGCGAGGACACCTGGGTTTTACTAATTCCCTAAAAATTAGTACCTCTGAAGTCGGAGTAATTCTGCCTGCATGGCGAGGGGCATCCTGTATTGGGATAAAACAGACTTTACACGCAAAATTCAGTCCCACAAAATTGAGTGGGTGGGACTTCGTCAGAGGTCAAAGCTGACGAAAGCGAACGAACGAACATAGCAGAAACACACTTCATCATCATCATGTTCCATACCGGTTGGCTTAGGTGATTATGTCCCTCCACAATCTTCTATCTACAGTGCATCGTAGCAGTTCTGTTGTTGACTGTTTTCCATATCATGACACCGAGCTAACCAGTATTTTCTCTCTTTGTCGTCCACGATCTCTCTTTCCTTTTATTTTGCCAGTTGTAACCAAGTATTCCAACTTTCCTCTTCTCATGATGTGCCCGAAAAATGTTGATTTCTTCTCTCTGATGTTTTTTAAGAGCTCCCTTTTTGTGTTGGCCTCTTTGAGAACTTCCTCATTGGTCTTTTTAGCTGTCCAGGGAACTTTCAACATTCTTCTGAGAAATTCCATCTCTGTGGCCTCCAATCGTCTTTTCATTTGTTTGTCCACTGTCCATGATTCGCTTCCATATGTCAGAATTGGTTCTTTATAGCACCGATGAACTCTCTTTCTCATTTTTATTGACATAGATTTGTTGCATAAGATATTTTTCATTTTCTGAAATGCTATTTTGGCCTGAGCTATTCTGCTTTTTATTTCTGTGGTGCATCTCCCATCTGATGTTATTATTGTGCCCAAGTATTTGAAACGTTGCACTTGTTTCAGATTTGTCTCATTTATTTTTATGCGGCATGATGGTGGTGATTATTTCTTTGATATAACCATTACTTCTGTTTTCTTACTATTCAGACTGAGACCTTTCTTGTTGCTTTCTTTTACTATTATGTCTATCATTTCTTGTAGTTCATTCTGTCTCTGCTATTAAGACTGTGTCATCCACATATCGCAAATTATTTATGTTGTGACCGTTGACTTCAATTCCTTTTTTGTCTACTATTGATCTTATAATATATTCGCTGTAAAGTGAAAACAAATCCGGCGACAGAACACAGCCTTGTCTGATTCCTTGCTTTATATATTGGAATTGTCCTGTTTGGTTGTTAATTCGTATAGCTGCTGTTTGTTGCCAGTACATGTTTTTTATGATTCGCAGATCCTTGCCATCAACGTTTAATTTCTCCAGCATATTGATTATTTCCACATGCTTTACTTTGTCAAATGCTTTCGTGTAGTCTATAAAGCACATATATAGATCTTTCTTTACCTCTATAGATCTTTCTATCAATGTTCTTAAGATGTATATTGCATTATTGGTGCCCTTGCCTTCCACAAATCCACATTGTTCCTCACTTATTTCTGGTTTTATTTTGTTCCTTACACGTCTCATGATTATTCTTAGTAATATTTTAGTCATATGGCTCATGAGACTAATAGTGCGATGGTCTTCACAATCAGTGGCTCCTGACTTCTTCGGTATGGCTACAAAGATAGATTTTAGTAGATCTTCAGGTATGTGTCCAGTGTTCTATATGTCATTGAGTAATTTTGTTATGACTTGTACTCCCAGCTCTCCTAACGCATTTATCTCTTTGATTGCTATATTGTCAGGACCTGGAGCTTTGCCTCTTTTCATGTGTTGAAAAACACATAGATGATAGTTATCCACAGGACTCCTGGTCTCAGATACACACTGATAGCTCTGCTACAAATGCCACCAGAAATGGAGGAGGTGTGTTCTTGAGGCTGAATAACCAGAAAGAGATTACCAAATCAATAGCTACTGGGAAAAACTCAAACAACTGTAAAGCAGAAACTGAAGCCCTCAAAGACACTGCAAAACTGGCTTTTCAATACAAAAATAACATGCACAATAAATTGATGATACTGACAGACACACTGTCAGTCCTAACAGCTCTAAAAACCCCAAGAACAGTGATAGACCAGAGAATAATCCTAGACCAATTGTGCAATAACTTCCAGAGAGTGGTCATCCAGGGGATACCATCACACTGTAATATATAAGGAAACAAATGCACAGACACACTGGCTAAGAAGGGAGGAATATTACCACAAGAGAACCATCTGGTCAGTTATGAAGAAGCCAAATCCATCATCAAAGGCCAGTACCATGAAAAATGGAAACAAGAACACTCAAAATATAATGAGAGATGGATACCTCCAACTATCAAGGAGGGATCAAGTCATCATACTTTGCCTACACACTGGCCACAACAGAATGAGAAACAACATGTTCACCAAACTCAAAATAGGAACTACCAGCCAATGCCACTGCAATGCATGTCTTGGAGCTGTTCAGTCATAGCAATTTCTTCATCATGTCCTCGACAGAAGATAAACATTGCATTTAGTGACCAAGATGATGTGACTTGCAGATCAGTGACACATCATTATAGCAATATCGTATTACAGACCTTGAATACCAAACAATCTACTCACTTCATAATCTGGTTCCTGTTTTATATTGTCTATTGGTAACAGGCTCTGGGTTTCCATATTTCTGACAGTCTGAAAATGGAAGAGTCAAGTCCCTTGTTAACAACAGGAAACACTGGAATAATGAGACCATCGAGGGATACAATGAAAACATAGTTAGGTTTAATATTTACATACTTCTAGTATTTTATATGTTTTCCGGTTGTTTCCAAAATGGAGGAATTATTTTTCTCCGGCTTGGTATTGAACCGTTGATCAGAGGTTTAACAAGCCGCTATCGTAAAAACGATGTTGTTAATGAAACGTAGACCTGATACAGAATGTGTAAATTAGCAGTAGATAATAGTGATAGTTTTTTCGGCCCCAAAACAACAACAAAAATAGGATTCTGGAATGTGCGAACAATGGCCGCTCCGACGAAACATGCTCAGGTCGCGAGCGAGATGGACAGATACGATCTAGATATTTTAGGATTAAGCGAAATGCGCTGGCTTGGAACAGGTAGGAGATCTATTGATAATAAAATAGTAGTTTTTTCTGGAAGGGAAGATGGAAAACACCGTGAAGGAGTAGGCATAATGATGACAGATACATGTATGATGGTTACACATGTGCAGTTCGAACAGAGGAAGGACTGAGCGAATGTTTCCCAATAGAAACTGGGGTTAAACAAGGATGTATTTTATCGCCCTTGTTATTTGGAATTGTTATGGACTTCATAATGAAGAAATGCTGCACTGGTAATAAAGGCATCGAATGGATACAAGGAGACCATTTGGAGGACCTCGACTTTGCTGATGACATAGTTCTCATCAGCAGTCAGATAAAAACGATGCAGGAAAACACAAATGAACTATCATCAATAGCCAGCAAAATTGGGCTTGAGGTCAATCATGAAAAGACTAAAGTCATGAAAAGTTTAATTCCAACAAGTGACAAAATATACATGGAAAACAAACCAGTAGAAGAGATCGATCACTTTATCTATCTTGGAAGTCACATTGATCGAGAAGGGGATACGAGCAAAGAAATTAGAATCAGACTGGCTAAAGCAGCAATGTCTTTCAGAAGCCTTGAAAAGTTGTGGAAATCAAAACTCATTAGCACAAACACAAAACTTAGGCTATTCAAATCAAATGTACTATCAACCCTTACGTATGCGTGTGAAAGCTGGAAAACAACAAGAGATATAGAAACAAAGTTGAACGCATTCGAAAATAAATGTCTAAGGAAAATACTTGGTATAGAATGGAACGAATTCAAAACAAACGAGGAAATTAGAGAAATCGCCAATCAACCACTAATATCTTCAGTAATAAAGAAAAGACGATGGTCATACGTTGGACATGTGATGAGAAGAGATAATAATCGAATAGCAAAGCAAGCCCTCATATGGGAAACAACAGGTAAAAGAAAAAGAGGAAGACCCAGGGAGACACTGAGAAGAACATTGATGAGAGAGGCAAGAGCAGCAGGAATCGGCTCCCTCAATGAGATAGAACTGCTTGCACAGAACAGAGACAGATGGCGAGATTTAATAAAATATCTTTAAAAGAAAACTGCTAGAACAAAAATTCATATAGGAGAAGGTGTATCTTGGTCTACGCCCTATGGGCCGGTTACGGCTCGAAAGGTCAATAGATAGTATTTTAGCTCATAAACCTTTTTCATTATTAATGAAATAATCTTCTCTTGGGCATGAGTTTCTTGAGTAAAGAAAATGTTGATTTTTATCAAGTCATGGAATTATACAGAAGTGATAGAAAGAGTATCTCATTTCTAAGCAGGCTGTGCTAGAAAGGAAACAAGAAAGTTATTTACTGTGAGTATACAATGTGTACACTTTGATGGTGAAATCATTGTATTTTACTTTAGTGGGGCACAAAGTAATGGGTTATTATTATGATTAGACTATTTTATTCTGACAACCATGTCTGAGAGCAATTTCTAAATAACAGGACATTGCTGATTAATGTTAGTACAGTTATAGTAAAGAATATGTACATTTTCAATACCCAACAAGTCACATGTCTTTTGCAGAACATTACATTCACCAAAGCCCATCTGAAAGAGACCTTGTCCCAAGCCAGAGCCCATACTTCTTCTGTTGTCATGTTCATGATCTCTTTGATGTCTTGAAACTATCTTCTTCTTGGTCTGCCCCTGACACATTGTCCAGGGACTATGTCTTCCATTATTGTTCTTTCCAGCCCATTGTGTCATTTACCATGGCCATAGTATTTTATTTTCTCTGTAGAGTAGTTTTTATAAGCCAGTTCTTTTTAATGTTTATTTGTTTTTATTACTTGTATTCATTATTCAAGGTATCTGTAGCATATTGTTTTGAGTGAATCAATTTTCCTCCTTGCTGTTTGCAATTGTCCATGATCTACAACCATATATTTCGATACTCAGTCATACCTTCTTCAGCTGTGTCCTTCAAGTGCCAAAGCACTTCCTTTATATTGCATTTTTATGTTGTCCTTGGCTTTGTGCTAGACCATCAACATAAATTTCTGCCACAATTCATATCCTCTTAACAATGAAAACAGTATCTTCTGTCCTTGATTTTGTCAATATTAGTCGATGAACCTCTGAGGAAAATCCTGACTCATGTCCATGAACCACATTGCACAGCTTGGGACCCATCCATGGCTAGAAAGGAAGAAATCCATGAGCACAACTTTAACACTTTTAAAGGGTAAAATATTGACATGTCACCTTTCTGTCATTGTTTACACCAGAAGTGCTAGCATGAAACAGTGATGACCTGTTATTGAGAAATTGCTCTACAGCTCTGATGTTGTGCTGTAGGAAACCCTTTTTACAACACACAGACATGCTGCATTCTACATCCAATTCTCACTTTAAAAAAACACTAAGTCTATTACAAGAAAATAAATAAACATACTCACATCATCAACTTCTCACTTTAATAAATCTTGAAGGAATGGAGTTTTTCTTTCTGCCTTTACTGCAGCCTGAGAAAAGAAATATTGTCAATATTTACACTAATGGATAATTCATTATTTGTTTATATACACAACTATCTAAATGGGGGCATCCCAATATTATTTTGTGAAAACTTTCACACATTCTTCTGAGAAATCCCATCTCTGTGGTCTCTATCTTTCATTACTGTCCATGATTGACTTCCATAAGTCAGAATTCATGATCTAGTCAAGAACTCTCTTTCTCACTTCTTTTGACATAGATTTATTTTATTGCATAAGATGTTTCATTTTCTTAAATACTATTTTGGCCTGAGCTTGAGCTGTTCTGCTTTTTATTTCTGTGGTGCATCTTCCATCTGATGTTATTATTGTGCCCAAGTATTTGAAACGTTGCACTTGTTTCAGATTTGTCCTGTTTATTTTTATGCTGCATGATTGTTTCTCTGATATGTTACTTCTGTTTTCTTACTATACAGACTGAGGGCGGAGGCCTTTTTTTTTATTGCTTTCTTGTTATGTTTATCATTTCTTGTAGTTCATTCTATGTCTCTTAAGACTGTATCATCCGCATATCGCAAACAAATTATTATGTTGTGATCGTTGACGTCAATTCCTTTTATATCTACTATTGATCTCATAATATATTCGCAACAAATTGACAACAAATCCGGCAACAGACTGAGAACACACTTTACTGTGACAGCCTTGTCTGATTCCTTATCTAGTATATTATATATGATTATAATAGAATAAATGAATAATTTATCATCTTCATCAGACTGAATTGTAATTATTGGTAAATAATTATGATGTCACTGTCTCACAATCACATTTTCATTATCAACTCGAAGTGTATGATCATTATGATATGTGTATTTATTATCAAACTACAACTAGCACTGGACGACACTCAGAAACTCTAAGACCCTGACGCAATTGTTAATTCAGTTTGAATTCTCTTCTGACGCTGCAGGTCACAGGAGGAGGATTTCACAAGTCAAGCTTGGCTTGCAGGTTCGAGTAAATTATGATGTAGTGTAGCAAAGAACTTGATATGTCGTCACCAAAAATAATTAGAATATATTTCGATACAAACTTGTGGATTTTAAAAAATTTTCATATCTGCAAAAATTATGCAAAAAAAAAAAATAAAAAAAGACTAATAACTTTCTATGTGACTGTCCACGGCCTCGGTACACAGCGAGGTGATAGTTACCGGATTTTTACCGGAAGTGAGTAAATAATTGGCGTGACGAGGGTTGTCATGAAACATTCACCGTGAGAAGTCCCCATTAAGGCCAGTTCCTTGTCGTGGGGATGGGGTTTAACAGTCACCAGGGACTGAAAACCAAAACTGGCCAGGCCTTCCTACACCTGAGCAAGACCACAGTCTGCTCTAGCAAGTTTAAGTGCTGAAGTCGGAGGCAACCAGCCAAAAGGCGCACTACAACAATCAGGATGCCACGCACTCACGTAAATGGGAAGTATTAGTATGTCTATAACCGCAAATCGATATGGCACTCGCACTGTGATGGATACTCAGACAGATGCAGCGCCGGGCCCTCATCCTCGAAAGGGCCCAACCTCTATTATTGTTTGTCCTTCTCAACCGCTCTGTGGAGTCAAGGGTCGAGTGAATAGAGCTACTGGCCAATCCAAAATAAAACCACTCAAAATAATGCACTGGAATGCTGAAGACATCAACAGCAAAAGAGATGGGTACAGTAAAAAGATAGAATTATAAAATATCCTGTGTGAAGAACAAGTAAGCATATGCTGTTTGCAGGAAACCCATCTGAACAACAGACAAAAGGGTGGAATACTGACACTTGTAAAGAACAACATCAATGCATGTCAGATTAAAGTGTATATGGATAGGACAGAATATCAAATACTACACCTCAGGACATACTTTCATCTACTTAACTACTACTGTCCGAGCGACCGCCCACTAGCTCTAGACACAATTCCATTAAAAGAAAGAATAATTGTATGTGGAGACTTTAACAGCTATTCACAGAGCTGGGGCTATGAAGATATGGACAAGAGAGGTTGAAAATTGGCAGGACGACAATGGGGCTCATACTATTAAACCAGACAACAGATCCACCAACATTCTATTCCAGATCATGGCATACCACATCTACACCAGACCTTGCTTTCCATTCACCAGACCTGGATTGGAATATCACACGTATTGCTGGGAAACAACTTGGAGGCAGCGACAACCGACCAGTCTTTTTAGTGGTGCAAAATGGGGCCGTCAGGGAGAGCAGCACTCTCTCCAGATGGAATTACAAAAAGGCAGACTGGAAAATGTATTAACACTACACCAGTGTAATGACTAAAGATATAAATACAGACAGAGACATCAACAAAATAGGTGATGAATTCAGTAGACTAATAATACAAGCTGCCAGTGAAACAATACCTAGAGGGGAAAGGAAACAGTACAAACCATACTGGAGTAGTGAACTAGAGCAACTGCACAATGACATGGAAATATCTCGAAAGCAAGCAGAAAATAATCCTTGCCAAGAACACCACAATAACTACCAGCATGCTAAAGCCAAATTTCAATGGGCTAAACTACAAGCCAGATGGAGAAGCTGGAAAGAGAAAACTGAGTCCTTGAATCTCGAACGAGACACAAGAAAAGTGTGGCAGCTTGTAAAACAGCTGAATGATGAGGGTACAGAAAGGAACACCAAAATTACACTGAAGAAGGATGGAAACACCCTAACAGGTAAGCATGCAGCAAATCACTTTGCAAATGACAATAATATTTAAATTAGCCTAGAGAAACGACAAGATGCAAGACAAGAAGAGACCGCACATGAAATCATGGAAATGCCAACTACACAAAGAGAGCTAGAGCTGCAAATATACAAATTAAAAATGAAAAAGTCACCGGGCAGTGATGGAGTGTACGATGAAATTATTAAGAACTTGGGAACTGCAGCTAAAGCAAAACTACTGCAGATCTACAACATTTGCTGGATCACAGGTAGAGTGCCACAGGCATGGAGAGAAGCAATTATGATACCATTACTAAAGCCAGGAAAAGATGGTTTAACGACATCCAGCTATAGACCAATCAGCCTTACAAGCTGTTTGTGCAAATCAATGGAACGTATAATCAATCTTAGACTGCAGTGGTACCCGGAAAGTGAAAATCTCCTTGTCCCACAACAAGCAGGCTTTAGTAGTATTACTCTACCGAAGATCAGGAAACCTATCTTTCCCAGGAAATTGAGGATGCATTTCAAGAAAAGAAACTGGTACTGGCAGCATGGGTAGACCTAAAGAAGCCATTTGATAAGGTATGGAAGGGCTTTTGAAGAAACTAAGAAATTATGGAGTAAATGGCAGGATGTACAAATGGGTCAAAGCATACTTGCATAAGAGGAGAGCCAGAGTGCAACTGGGTGGTCTTAAGAGTAATAAGGTCTTACTGCGCCAGGGCGTCCCACAGGGAGGGGTACTATCTCCAACACTTTTTCTAATCTACATCAATAACCTAGTTACTGAACTACCACATGGCATCAAAGTGGCAATGTATGCAGATGACTTGGTAATGTGGTGCACAGAAGAGTATGCAACAGTGGCCTCCTTGCTGCAAAGAGCTATGAATGCACTGAATTCATGGACAAATTGATGGTGTATCAGCATCAATACAGACAAATGCAGTACAACACTTTTCACCCTCTCCCCAAAACAAAAAGCAGGAACTATCTACATAAGCAATGAGCCTGTGAAAGAAGACATACAAGCTACATATCTCGGAGTTACATTTGATAACAAACTATCTTGGAAACAGCAGATAAATAAAGCAACCCAAAAAGCATGGAGGAAATTGGCTATTCTAAGAAAACTGTGTGGAACCAAATGGGGTGCGAGTGGGAAAATACTCAGTAAAGTTTACCAACAGAGTATACGCCCACATTTAGAATATGGATCATCTGCATGGTGCTCAGCAACAAACACCACACTGCAAGAACTGGATAAAGTGCAAAACCAGGCACTTAGGGTCATCACAGGAGCAGTGAAATCAACACCAATATTGGAAATTGAGAAATTGTGGAGGATACTAGCACTGAGAGAACGGAGGGACACAACGGTGCTGATACAGGCAGTAAAATTTGCATGCATGCCGAGACATCCAATGAAGGACCGATTCCAAAATCTTGCATTGGGACGACTTAAGAGAAGCAGTTTTATCCACCAAGCCAAGCGTATTTGTAGACCAAACTATATGGGCCACTGCAAGTATTACTTCTACCTTTTTCTTAAATTTTTTTAGCTCCCAGTGGAGCATATGCATTCAACAAACACTTTCCAAATCGTTCTGTTTTTTGCCATTCTTTTAAGATCATTCCATGTCTTCCCCATCATCTTCATCTCTGCTTCTATCTGTCTCCTCTCTAAGAATTCCTTGGTCTTCCTCTTTGTCTTTTCCCCTGGCGATTCCAAAAAAGGGCCTGTTGTGTAATATTCTCAGTTGGCTTCCGCAGTGTGTGTCCTATCCAGCGCCATCGTCTTCACTGTATCTCTTTATCCACTGGTATTTGACTGGTACATTTCCATAATTATATGTTAGTGATTTTGTCCTGCCATTTCCATCCTTTTATTCTGCGTAAGCATCCATTAATGAAAGTCTGTATCTTCGTGATTGTCAATTTTGTTGGTCTCCATGTTTCACAGCCATATAATAGGACCGACTTAACATTTGAGTTGAACATTTTTACTTTTGTATTTAACCTAATTTCTTTGGATTTCCATGTTTCCCAGTGCAATGAAAGCTCCTCTTGCTTTTGATATCTTTATTTTGCTATCATGTTCTGTTCCTCCCTCTGTATCTATATTAGTGCACAGATATATGTAAGATTGTACGTCTGGTAGAGGTATTTCTCCTAGTTTTATTTGGTTATTGCCAACTGTATTAATTCTCATAATGTTGGTCTTATCCATATTAATCTTTAGTCATAGCTGTTGCGATCTCTCATCAAGTATGCTCATTTTATCCTGCATCTGTTTGATGGCTGTGTGATAGGAGAGCTATGTCATCAGCAAAGTCTAAATCATCAAGTTGTTTGGTCAGTGACCACTGGATCCCATTCTGTTGTTTTCAGTTATTGTCATAATCCAATCTATGGCCAGTAGAAAGAGAAATGGGGACAGAAGGCATCCTTGCCTTACTCCTGTTCTTATTTCAAATGCTTCTGTAAGCTGTCCTTCATGCACCACACTACATTTTGTTCCTTCATAAATTGTTTTTATCAGGTTAATAAACTGCAAAAATTACAATAGCAGTAAAATTTATACAGGAAACGACATTGCAGATATAGACAATACTTCAGGCGAACGAAAGATAGATAGATCGTGAGAAGTCCGACTCTTGTATTTGGGAATAACATTTGATATGACCCTTTCTTTCAAACAACACGTGAGCAATGTCATTAAAATCCACGGAGAGTGGTTGGCGCCGATTAAGATTATGGCCAGGACAAACCTCCAGAAAACCGTTCCTATTCTCGCTCATGCAACCCGTGGAGCTGCGAGTACTGGATTTGGTTTGGGTATGCATAAGGGGAAAGTTAAGGGATGAAGAGATAGAGGGAAGCAAAGAGAAAATATACAAGACAAGTCAATCTATCACAGCCTGCACCATCAAAGCAAGAAAAAGAGTAGAATGGCGATCCATGGTAGCCAACCTTCGTTGTGGAGAAGGCACTCGATGATAATGATGATACCAGACAGCTTAAGATAATGGTTTTGACAGAAGGTCAACAAAAGAAATGATAAATAACTGTCGCGGTCGAAAGTTGTGGAGAGACATGATCACCTACGCGAGCAGGCATTGTTCTTGATGATGATGATGACGATGATGATGCTCACTTTCTCGTCAACTCAGACCGCAAGGTTGGAAGGGATTCAGAATGAGGGCCTACGGGCAGTTTTCGGATGCACCAGATATACATCTATCCGTTGAATGAGTTACATGAGCATTATTAGAGTGTGGCATAGGTCTTTTGGGTCCGAGCTTATCTGAATGTGGTAAGGAACATTAATCATCCATTGCAATCAGAATTGAATGTAACCAAGGGCAGGCGTGGAGAATTATGGATGACCGAGGCGGAGGAGTCCATAAGGGGAGTTTGTGATCTGGATGACTTTAGGGCTGGCAAGGATTGGATAGGAGTAACAGCAGAGAAAAGGAGGTTAACCAAGTAATCATTCAGCTCGGCAAGGAGTGCCGCAAATGGAGCTACCGATGTTGTAATAAGGAAATCTATGGAAAAAGTGTCCTTAACTCAGGATTCGATTATCTACACGGATTGTTCTGTATCCCAGTGGTTGGGATTTTGTGACATACCAACACGGCAGAGAAGTGGCTAGAGAATCTGGCAAATGTAGTGTTACGGTGTCCAGCATGAGCACGGAGATAAATAGCATTAACGGCGATAACATGGTTGGTTACATAGAATGTGGATCACGTTGTTTTGGTAATTTACTCGCAAAGTATGTTACAGAAGATTGACAATGTCTGCGGCAGGAGTGGATGCAGCTCTTGGATGGCTCTAAAGTAAACGGGTTAACCTGGCTGTACTGTTTAGGGCACGCTGGTGTACACGGCAATGAAATAGCCGATAAGCTCGGTGGCAGCTCTGGCACTGAGCGTGGCCTGCCTCTGGACAAATAGGACATCTCCGAGTTTATTCTTCATCCCTTAAAAAAGGATGAGGAGAATGAATGCGACAATGATGTATATATGGAGAGACTGAGGAGGTTAACGGTGGGAAAGGTATCAGGTCGTTCCGGAGTTCTTAGTGAGAAAAACAGATGTTTCAAGAATCAACACCTTACAGGAACAATCAGTCCGTATCATCATGTGCCATACAGGTTGGCATAGGCGATCATGTCCATCCACAATCTTCTATCCACAGTGCATCGTATCAGTTCTGTTATTGACTGTTTTCCATGCCATGACACCAAGCTATCCAGTATTTTCTCTCTTTGTCGTATGCAATCTCTCTTTCCTTTTATTTTGCCAGTTGTAACCAAGTATTCCAACTTTCCACTTCTCATGATGTGCCCGAAAAATGTTGATTGCTTCTTTCTTATGGTTTTTAGGAGCTCCCTTTTTGTGTTGGCCTCTTTGAGAACTTCCTCATTGGTCTTTTTAGCTGTCCAGGGAACTTTCAACATTCTTCTGAGAAATCCCATCTCTGTGGCCTTTAATCGTCTTTTCATTTGTTTGTCTACTGTCCATGATTCGCTTCCATAGACCATAATTGATTCTATGTAGCACCGATGAACTCTCTTTCTCAATTCTATTGAAATAAATTTGTTGCATAAGATCTTTTTCATTTTATCAAATACTATTTTGGCCTGAGCTATTCTGCTTTTTATTTCTGGGGTGCATCTTCCATCCGATGTTATTATTGTGCCCAAGTATTTGAAACGTTGCACTTGTTTCAGATTTGTCCAGTTTATTTTTATGCTGCATGATGGTGATGATTGTTTCTTTGATATGACCATTACTTCTGTTTTCTTACTATTCAGACTGAAACCTTTCTTGTTGCTTTCTTTTACTATTATGTCTATCATTTCTTGTAGTTCGTTCTCTGTCTCTGCTATTAAGACTGTATCATCCGCATATCGCACATTATTTATGTTGTGACCGTTGACTTCAATTCCTTTTTTGTCTACTATTGATCTCATAATATATTCGCTGTAAAGTGAAAACAAATCCGGCAACAGAACACAGCCTTGTCTGACTCCTTGTTTTATATATTGGAATTGTCCTGTTTGGTAGCTAATTTGTATAGCTGCTGTTTATTGCCAGTACATGTTTTTTTTTTAATGATTCGCAGATCCTTGTCATCAATGTTTAAATTCCCCAGCATATTATTTCCATATGCATTATGTATTCCAAATGCTTTTGTGTAGTCTATAAAGCACATATATAGATCTTTATTTACCTCTATAGATCTTTCTATCAATGTTCTTAAGATGTATATAGCATTATTGGTGCCCTTTCCTTCCACAAATCCACATTGTTCCTCACTTATTTCTGGTTTTATTTTGTTCCTTACACGTCTTATGATGATTCTTAGTAATAATTTCGTCATATGGCTTGTGAGACTATAATAGTGCGATGATCTTCACAATGGTAGCACCTGACATCTTCGGTATGGCTACAAAGATACATTTTAGTAGATCTTCGGGTATGTGTCCAGTGTTATATATGTCACACAAACTTAATACCAGCCTGTATACGATTCAAGAAATGCTGGGACGAGCGGTGAAGCGGATAAGGGGAATGACCCGACTGCAATTAAACTGATTCCATAAATAGAAAAAATTAAGACAAACTCGGTCACAGAATAAGACAACATTTTGTGAAGCTTAACTTTTCCCCTTTTTGTCAACTTGACGAGAAATTCGTGTTTCAGAAACCCAATTAGCAGTTCGACTCTACTTATAGGCTTCTTTCTCTAGACAAGAAAACAACAAATAGCAGAAGAAAGATCGATAATTTCGCAAAGAAAACAAATACTAAATTTAAAAAGACGTTTCGGCACGAAAGGTCTTCAACTAGCATATATATATATATATATATATATATATATATATATATAGAGAGAGAGAGAGAGAGAGAGAGAGAGAGAGAGATAGAGAGAAAGAGAGATTAATGATGGCTAGAGATATGTAATACCATTATGTAAATATGTACAGAGACATCTTATGGCAACAAAAGACGAAACGGTTCTAAAACAGTGTAAAGAAAAGACTTGAAATATTAACATACAATCTAACGAAAGGAACTTAAAGTATCGTGATCTGTTCTTTAAGAAAAAAAATTGTACAGGAAACGACATTGCCGATAAAGACAATACTACAGGTGAACGAAAAATGTACAGATAAAAAGATAGATATTAGACAGACAGACAGACGGACAGGTAGGCAGACATGCAGGCAGACAGAAACAATGAAGAGTACACATGAGCAAAAACAAAAATAATAGAACAAAAGCCAGACAAAATTCATTTCAGTATAACTTTATTTTTGCTCATTTTGACATATAAATCGTGTAAAAGCTTTAGAAAAAGAAATAATTCAGTCTCCAACTTTGAGACAACTAGAAGTAACCAATCACACATTACATATAAGTAAATATTATATTCAGGAAGTATGCCCTTTTGTCCACTATCACGTGTCCCATTAGTCAGGATCGGTAAATCAGAACCATCCAGACCCTACTACACCTCTCCCTCCAGAAATAGACTAACCTGTCTAGTCTGGTCAAGTAACTTGAAACTGAAGAGGGAAGACAACCTGGCAATCAAAAATAACGTGCTGAAATCAACTGTGCTGATCTGAGATGCGGAAACATCATAGTTCTACTGCAAACTAGGGAGCCGCCTTAGCTCAGTGGTTAGTGAACTGGACTACAAAGGACAAGGGGTAGGGTTTGATCCCAACCGACGGCTTCTGGGTTCACCCGGCCTTAAATGGGTACCAGATTTTTCTGGGCAAGTAAAGCAGCATGGGCATAACACCGACCACATTATCCAGAAAATCATGTGCTGAAGGTCTGTAAAATTTATGGCCACTAACACCATATTCCCTATATGCCACTTGGCGTGACGGGCTCTTCACTTCACTGCAAACTACAACACAATGTATGCCCACTTAACATTTTCTAAGGATGAATCACAAAGAGGATAATCAATGCCTTTAGAAGTCATCAGATGAAAGAAAGAAAGAAAGAAAGAAAGAAAGAAAGAAAGAAAGAAAGAAAGAAAGAAAGAAAGAAAGAAAGAAAGAAAGAAAGAAAGAAAGAAAGAAAGAAAGAAAGAAAAAGAAAGAAAGATTACACTCGACAGCACCAGCCATTTTGGGCAAGGCAATAAATACTGATATTTTTAGTTTCTATGGTGGATATCATGTGCTGTATATATCATTGCACAGGGTAGTGATACTTCCATGTCAAGATCTCATAGTGCTTTTATCATTCCAATTTGTGTGTTGATAAACTATCTTTTAGAGAAGTTTGATTGCATGCTGAAAAAGTCAATGACTGAAACTTTAATTTCTGAGTTGAAATAAAATTCTCCTTTATTTCATCCAAATCAGTACTTCCAAAGTCATTTCAAGACATTCAATTTCATAAACATGCATGTTTGCTTGTGTTTGGTTGAATATTTTACCAGTATTATTTAAAGATCGATTAGTTTTTAAAGTCAGTAAATCTTCTCCCACAAGAAATTGGCTTCATCATTGCTTGTAAGTACAATAATCATATATTTTCAACTGAAAAGGCTTTCAAATTTAATAAGTTGGTTGCAAATGATGAAAGACATGATCCATCATTAAGGAAATATTTCGATTTTTTGCTGATTTAGATCATTAGAATTAAACATTTAAGATAAATGAGCGTGGCCTTCCTACTTGTTGTAGTTTTGTAACAGCAGATGCATTAAGAAAGTTATAAAACAGTCAAAGAAAAATGAAGCTAACAAAAATAGAGATAACTCTTCAACATGCATGTCATTATTCTCCTAATGAGTACTTATGGATGAACTATGAGGGACTGAAGTTTAAAACTGGACAATGATATACAAAATAAAAACATCACAGAAAATGTATTTATGAGTTGACATTGAAAAAATGATCATTTTGAGCAAATATGGATATAGTTTGGAATAATGGCATTTCTGAAGTTACACATTTGTAGGCATAGTTTCACATAATCAGCTCTTGTTTTTAAATTGTATTTGTTTTTCTTCATTATTCTATTCTAATCATGGAATCAGTTTCATTGCAGTTTAGAATTTCCCATACCCACTCCGCCACCCATCCCAGCACATCTGGAAGTGTATGCTGATTGATTGTTCCTGTAAGGTGTTAATTGTAGATACATCTGCTTTTCTCACTAAGCACTTGCGATCAAACAGACCACTTTTTCACCTTTAGACTCATGAGATGCTTTTGATATTATTATTATTTGAAACATTAAAAAAAAAAGTTTATTTACTGGCTTTTTCAAATGACTTTATTTTAATTTTAACATTAAAATCAATACTTGTCAATGCTATTTTAATGAACTAATTTTTTTGTTGGCAATAGACACTATAAATCCAAATGGAAAATCACATGATTTCTTTGGAAACACTACACGTAGAAGGAGGAAGGAACTTTTCAGTAAAAAATGTTTACAAGAAACTATATAATAGCTGTTTTTACAGAATAATTTTGAGGCAACTGACAAAAGTGTCACGCCTCTCCAATTGTTACAATCTCTAAGATTGCCCTTTTTTGGGATCTTAACAATGATTCCTTTTTTCCATTTATGAGGCGTCTTCTCTGTTTTCCAAATGATGTTGAACATTTTTTGGAGATGTATTAAATTATGGCTATCAATTGCCTTGAGGATCTCAGCTGTTAACTTATCCTCTCCAGCAGCCTTGTTATTGGTCATTAGCTTTAAGGTGGTTTCTATTTCACTCAAGGTGAAGTCATCTAAATTTACATCTAATTCTGCTGCTGGTGTTTCAGCTTCAAAATCTATTAAACTGTGAGGTAGTGGACGGTTAAGAATTTCTTTGAAGTGTTCCGCCCAACGGGCTTTTATGTCTGCGCTTGTTGTTAGCATTAATCCAGATTTGTCTAGAATTGGTGTTCCACTGGATGTATAGGTGTTTGTCAGCATCTTTTGTACAGTATAAAGAGTTCTGCTGTCTCCTGTAATTGCAGCTGTCTCTGCTTTCTCTGCCAAGTTGTCTATATAAGCTCTTGTATCTCTTCTTGCCGAACTTTTCACTTTGTTGTCTAATTCTTTGTATGTTGCTTTTGCCAGAACCTTTCCAAGATCTGTCTTTACATTAGTCATGGCTCTCTTCGCTTCTCTTCTTTCTTTGATGTATTTCCATGTGGTGTCTGAGATCCAAGCTCGTTTTTCCATTTTCTTCAGTCCAGCACTTGCTTCTGCTGCTGTCATTAGTATTTTGCTCTGTGAGTCCCACATTTCATTGATATCTAAGTCTATTTCACCAAGTGCTGAATAACAATTACTTAGCTCTATGTTAAACTTTTCCTTTATTGCTTCATCTTTCAGTTTATGACTATCAATTTTATGTGTAATTGACCTCTTCTGTTGGTTTCTAAATTTTAATCTTATTTTCCCAATGCACAGGTTGTGGTCACTATTAACATCAGCACCTCTGTATGCTCTTACATCTATTAATGATGATCTGAATTGTTGTTTAATACATAGGTGGTCAATTTGATTTGATGTTCTATCATCAGGAGATATCCATGTTGTTTTGTGGATATTTTTATGTGGAAATAATGTCCCACCTATAACTAAATTTTCTATTAAACATAATTCTATTAATCTTTCTCCATTCTGACTTGTTGTATTACAGCCTTCTCTCCCCATCACATGTTCCACTCCTGCGTTATCTTGTCCTACTTTGGCGTTGAAGTCTCCCATTACAATTAAAAGATCGTGTTTTGGTATTTTGTTTATAAGTTGTTGCAGTTGGTTATAAAAATCATCCTTAACTTCATCATCAGCTTCGTTAGTAGGCGCATAACATTGAATAATTGAAAGTCTTCCATGTTTTGTTTTGTATCGTGTTCGTATCAGACGGCTATTTACCGGTTCCCATTCTAATAAACTTCTTGCAGCTTTGTCTGTCATCATTATGCCTACTCCTTCACGGTGTTTTCCATCTTCCCTTCCAGAAAAAACTACTATTTTATTATCAATAGATCTCCTACCTGTTCCAGGCCAGCGCATTTCGCTTAATCCTAAAATATCTAGATCGTATCTGTCCATCTCGCTCGCGACCTGTGCATGTTTCGTCGGAGCGGCCATTGTTCGCACATTCCAGAATCCTATTTTTGTTGTTGTTTTAGGGCCGAAAAAACTATCACTACTATCTACTGCTAATTTACACATTCTGTATCAGGTCTACGTTTCATTAACAACATCGTTTTTACGATAGCGGCTTGTTAAACCTCTGATCAACGGTTCTATACCAAGCCGGAGAAAAATAATTCCTCCATTTTGGAAACAACCGGAAACGTTTTTTTTGTCAGTTGCCTCAAAATTATTCTGTAAAATCATCCTAAATAGAATAAAGGATTCAATAGATACAGTAATGCGTGAAGAACAGGCTGGGTTTAGAAAAGGGAGAAGCTGTCTTGACCACATTTTCACTCTACGACTTATATTGGAGGAACACATTGAAAAGCAAAAACCTTTTGTACTTAACTTCATCGACTTCAAAAAAGCATTTGATAGTATTCATAGAGATTCTTTGTGGAAAATTCTGAAGCAATATGGCTTACCATCAAAAATCATAAATATTATCAAAGACATGTATGATGGTTACACATGTGCAGTTCGAACAGAGGAAGGACTGAGCGAATGTTTCCCAATAGAAACTGGGGTTAAACAAGGATGTATTTTATCGCCCTTGTTATTTGGAATTGTTATGGACTTCATAATGAAGAAATGCTGCACTGGTAATAAAGGCATCGAATGGATACAAGGAGACCATTTGGAGGACCTGGACTTTGCTGATGACATAGTTCTCATCAGCAATCAGATAAAAACGATGCAGGAAAACACAAATGAACTATCATCAATAGCCAGCAAAATTGGGCTTGAGGTCAATCATGAAAAGACTAAAGTCATGAAAAGTTTAATTCCAACAAGTGACAAAATATACATGGAAAACAAACCAGTAGAAGAGATCGATCACTTCATCTATCTTGGAAGTCACATTGATCGAGAAGGGGATACGAGCAAAGAAATTAGAATCAGACTGGCTAAAGCAGCAATGTCTTTCAGAAGCCTTGAAAAGTTGTGGAAATCAAAACTCATTAGCACAAACACAAAACTTAGGCTATTCAAATCAAATGTACTATCAACCCTTACGTATGCGTGTGAAAGCTGGAAAACAACAAGAGATATAGAAACAAAGTTGAACGCATTCGAAAATAAATGTCTAAGGAAAATACTTGGTATAGAATGGAACGAATTCAAAACAAACGAGGAAATTAGAGAAATCGCCAATCAACCACTAATATCTTCAGTAATAAAGAAAAGACGATGGTCATACGTTGGACATGTGATGAGAAGAGATAATAATCGAATAGCAAAGCAAGCCCTCATATGGGAAACAACAGGTAAAAGAAAAAGAGGAAGACCCAGGGAGACACTGAGAAGAACATTGATGAGAGAGGCAAGAGCAGCAGGAATCGGCTCCCTCAATGAGATAGAACTGCTTGCACAGAACAGAGACAGATGGCGAGATTTGATAAAATATCTTTAAAAGAAAACTGCTAGAACAAAAATTCATATAGGAGAAGGTGTATCTTGGTCTACGCCCTATGGGCCGGTTACGGCTCGAAAGGTCAATAGATAGATAGATATAATAGCTGTAATATGATTTACATTTTACATTTAAATATCTGGGAACATTGTTATCCTCAGATGGTAGATGTACAACAGAGGTGAGATGGTAGATGTACAACAGAGGTGAGATGGTAGATGTACAACAGAGGTGAGATGGTAGATGTACAACAGAGGTGAGATGGTAGATCTACAACAGAGGTGAGATGGTAGATCTACAACAGAGGTGAGATGGTAGATCTACAACAGAGGTGAGATGGTAGATGTACAACAGAGGTGAGATGGTAGATCTACAACAGAGGTGAGATGGTAGATCTACAACAGAGGTGAGATGGTAGATGTACAACAGAGGTGAGATGGTAGATCTACAACAGAGGTGAGATGGTAGATCTAAAACAGAGGTGAGATGGTAGATGTACAACAGAGGTGAGATGGTAGATCTACAACAGAGGTGAGATGGTAGATGTACAACAGAGGTGAGATGGTAGATCTACAACAGAGGTGAGATAGTAGATGTACAACAGAGGTGAGATGGTAGATGTACAACAGAGGTGAGATGCAGAATGGCTCTGGCAAAAGCAGTTTTCCAAAATATGAGGAAGATATTGTGCAATCCATTTTTGACAATAGAAACAAGAAAAAGAGTTCTTAAATGTTATGTAGAGTTAGTCTTAACATATGCATATGAATCATGGACAATAGGACAACAGACAAGAAAATCACTGGAGGTTGTAGAAATGTTGTTTTATAGAAGAATGTTGAGAATACAATTGACAGCTAAGAAGTGTAATGAAAATGTTCTGAAAGAGGCCAAAGCAAAAAGAGAGCTAATTTCCACTATTAGGAAGAAACAATCATCATTTGTTGGCTATGTAATGAGAAGAGAACAGCTGGAATATATTGTAACAACTGGAAAAATCGAGGGATGAAGAGATAGAGGGAAGCATAGAGAAAAGATACCAGACAGCTTAAGAGAATGGCTTGGCAGAAGAACAAATGGAAATGATAAATAACTGTTGAGATCAAAAGCTGTGGAGAGACATGATCACCTACGCCAGCAGGCCCGGTACTTGATGAGATGATGATGAATATGGTTTAAAAAGAATCAACTGAGATACGCACGGGGTGATGTACACTGCAGCTAAACGTATTTGCCTGAAATGAATGAGCCTGAGACTGTCTCATCGAAACATATGGAAAGAGTTAAGGAATGAAGAGCAAACTTGTCGATGTGTGTCTCCATTAGATATATCATACAAGGTGTGTTCAATGAAACCCACTTGAGCTGTGTCAAGTGAACACATGAGTAGGAGGCATGATGTCACATCTGACATAATAAGCACACACCAATGTGCAATTGTGTATGTGTTCATTCTCCATCTCATTTTCATACAGACTGCTGGAAAAATGGCCAATGTGATATGGAATCCATACAATGTCGATCAGTGAGCGGTAAACAGCTGAAAGATGTCAAACAATAGATCTCCACCACCAAATGCAAGCAGTGTAAGGTTGCAAATGTGTTTGGCTGGGCACAATTGTTTAGAGAAGGTCATGAGTTAACAAAAGATCTTTAGTGGCCAGGTATATTGTTGCATTAGAAGAAGCCATCGCTGAGATTGATGCAGCAATACGGGTGTACAGTCATCTGAACTTATGTTCACTACCAGATGAATTTGTTGTGTCACATGGGACAGTTCAAATGGTGATTAGAGAGAAACTGTATTATCGGAATGTGTGATGAAATGGATGCTGATCTACCACAATGAGGAAGAATACATAGAGTAGAGTTTGAACCACCTGCTGCATTGCAAAGAGGGCGATATATTTCGGATGCGCATAGCGGTAGGCAATGAGTTGAGGTGCCACCACTTTGAGCTGTGTTGCAGATCAGCAACCATGCGATGGAAACATCTTAGACTACCAAAACCCCTAAAATTCAAGTCACAGGTGACTGTTGGTAAGGTTATTCTGACCATATTTCTTTATCATGAAAGACTTCTATTGGTAGACTTTAAAGAGTCTGGTGTGAACATCAAAGTCATCTGCTACAAAGACGCACTAGACAACCTGCACACAACCATCAGGAATAAGAGACCTGGCATGTTTTTGCATGATGTGATTCTGTTGCACGACAATGCTTGTCCACATGTCGAGGACATTGTGCAATGAGCATTGACAAGAAAATGGTGGAATATTCTGCAACACCCAGCCTACAGCCCCAATCTGTCTCCATGTGACTCTCATTTGTTTGGAAAGTAATTTTTCTTGGATGGCATCTGCCATGAAAAATGTGGGCCAGAATTGTAGGATGGCCATGAATTGCACAAATTGGTGGAATTTTTCATTTTGCCCTACAGGCTACTGACTGCCATGTCGATATGTGGCCAAAGGTATTTCATAGGTTCTAGATCCTCTATCCTTCTTGTGTTTTCTTGAGTCTTCATGGATGTCCAGAAACAGCAAAACCACATACATTACATTTGAAAGACTTCTCTCCTGTAGTTGTTCTCTTGTGTGCTTTTTTATTGTCACTAAAAGCAAAATCTGGACTACAAGCATTATTTGTATGGCTTCTACCTTGAATGTAATTTCTTGTGTTTTATTAAAGTGAAATTTCAGACACATTCTCCAGCACAAAATTCACATTTGAAAGGTCACTTTCTCATATATGAGCTCTTGTGTGTTTTAAGGCTGTTACTCACAACAAATTCTGCACCACATACTTCACATCTCTAAGGTTTTTCTCTTTTATGCGTATCACAACAAATTCTGCACCACATACTTCACATCTCTAAGGTTTTTCTCTTGTATGCGTCTCTTGTGGTCTTTAAGACATTTACTCTGAGTAAATTCTGCACCACACAACTCACAACTGTAAGGTTTCTCTCCTGTATGTGTTCTTTTGTGTTTTTTAAGATGGTCACTTTGAGCAAATTTTGCATCACAAACTTCACATTTGTAAGGCTTCTCTCCTGTATGTATTCTCTTGTGTGATTTAAGATGTCCACTTCCAACAAATCTTGCACCGCACACTTCACATTTGTAAGGCTTCTCTCCTGTATGTGTCCTTTTGTGCACTGTAAAATTCCCACCAAGAGAAAATTCTGCATCGCACACATTACATTTGTAAGGTTTCTCTCCTGTATGTATTTTCTTGTGACTTTGCAGATGTCCATACCCAGTGAAACTAACACCACAAACATCACATTTGTAAGGCTTCTCTCCTGTATGTGTTCTCTTGTGTACTGCCAGTTGTCCACTCTCAGCAAAACCTGCACCACACACATCACATTTGTAAGGCTTCTCTCCTGTATGTGTTCTCTTGTGTTTTTTAAGATTATAACTTTGAGCAAATGCTGCACCACATACATCACATTTGAAAGGTTTCTCTCCTGTATGTGTTCTCTTGTGTTTTTTAAGATTAAAACTCCGAGCAAATTCTAAATCACACACTTCACATTTGAAAGGTTTCTCTCCTGCATGTGTTTTCATGTGTCTTTTAAGAAGTCTTCTCCCAGTAAAACCTGCACCGCATACATCACATTTAAATGGTTTCTCATCTGAATGTATTTTCTTGTGTTTATTTAAATTTCCTCTCATAGAAAAACCGGCACCACATACATCACATTTGTATGGCTTCTCCATTGTTTGCTTTTTGTTATCTGATAGACTCTCAGCATCTTCACTATGGGTCTCCTTAACACTTGACTGAAACACCATCTCCCTTCCTGTCATTTGATTGGGCTTGATGTCAGATATCTGAACATGTGAGCTAGAATCTTGACTGCAGCCTTCACCTTGACCTACCTGAGAACAGATGGAAATTAAAATGTCAAAGTAGATCAGGATTCAATTCAATGTTATAGCTCTGGACTCCAAATTTGATTTTCTGAGATTGGTAAGCTTCTAGTTGTTTGACCATAACAAACAACTGTAAGTGATAAACAACTTTATACATGAGTTTTGTTCTGTTATTTTCACTACTTCAGTACTTCTGTGGTAGACCATTATGGCATAAGCATAATTAAAATTCACATAACATCAACAATTATGTCATCAGGAATTTTCTGTTTCTAGTGGCAATTGGAACATGCAGTATTTGAATCATTTGCCAAAAAAACAAGGAAAC
Organism: Megaustenia siamemsis; assembly: GCA_032433765.1. NCBI lineage: Eukaryota > Metazoa > Mollusca > Gastropoda > Stylommatophora > Ariophantidae > Megaustenia > Megaustenia siamemsis. The sequence continues at coordinate 8,445,437 of JAVIAB010000159.1, forward strand.
TTCAAATGGATTTCAACTCATTGAGAGAACATTGAAGTATTCAACTCCCAGACAAAGGATTCAATTTCACAAGGTAAGAGACAAACATAAATGGAAAGAATGAACCTAAATGTCACCTCTTCCCTCTCTTCATTCTTCTGTCACTTATAAGGCAACTATAGAAAAGGTTATGACAAACTGGTTTGTTTCAGGGACCAAATCGTCTTACCTCATAGTCCTACATGTTTAGCCTTACTGGTTGTCAGGTCAAAATGAGGTGTGAAGTAGGATCTTAATCAACTGTTACTATTAATTTGATCAGTCAGCTATGAATTGTTGACTACTTTCAGCAAAACAGTCAGAGAACACATAAACGAGTTGACCAGAGAAAAAAGAATTTTGAAGCAGGATGATCCCCAAGGAGGAGTTTTGTCATCAACATAATGTCTTTTGTATGCAAATGACATTACAGAGAGCACCACAATTTGTAACTCTATACTTGTCTATGGCTTAGCTATGTGGATCTCTGCAAAATACATTGCCACAGCATGTACCAGAATGCAGCAGGTCCTGTCCTTATTGGAAAATTAGGCACTTGACAGGATAGTTAAAATAAACAAAGGAAAAGCAACACACACAGTATTCTCCTTCTCAAAAAAATCCTCAGTGCCCGAAAGTAAAACTAAATGGTAAAAATCTATACCTGGACGAAAGCCATAAAATATCTAGGCATAAAACTTGACCATTATTTGACATGGAAAACTCAGAGAGAAAGAACTAGACAAAAAGCAAGGCAAAGGATGACAATCATAAAAAACATGATATGGTACAACTTGGAAGTGTGCTAAAGAAGTTTTACATTGGGCGAATGAGAACAGTCATAGAGTATGGTATGGGGCAACAGTAAAAGTAAGTAAAGTACCCCCGTCACACCAAGTGGCGTATAGTGAAATATGGTGTTAGTGACCATATATTTTACAGACCTTCAGCACATGATTTTTGGGGTAATGTGGTCAGTATTACGCCCGTGCTGCTTTACTTTCCCAGAAAAAAAATCCGGTACCCATTTAAGGCTGGGTGAAACCGCAGCCGTCGGTTGGGATCGAACCCTACCCCTTGTCCGTGGTAGTCCAGTTCACTAACCACTGAGCTATTGCGGCTATGGGGCAACAGTAGCAAAGTCAAATTTTGTGAAGATCAACAGACTCCAAAACCAAACAATGAAAATTCTAACAGGATGTATGAGATCAGCACCCATTTTAATTATAGGACTAGAAAAAAATTGCACATTTGCAATCAATGGAGGACATAAGAGACACCAGGGCTCTACAACAAAGTAAACAATTCAGAAAACTGACTAATCATCCCAATCACTTGAGCAAAAAATTGTTTTGGAAAAGAGAGACTAAAGAGAATAGACTTTGTGGAATCAACAAAAGCTATGCAGAAAACAGACTCAATAAACTCTTTTACATTGACAGCTAACCCATTTAATAAAACTTACAAACACTCACTGTGGATGAAGCAGCATCTTCCTGCAAACTAAGATTGCATTCCCAACATATAGTATAACAACAACACAATGGAGAACAGAGAAGAGGAATAACACTAAGATACATAGAGAAACACTAGCCAAACTCCTCCTGGACACATGCCTCCACAAATGGATCAGTAATCAATGCAACAGAAAATGGAGGAGATGGAATTTACATAAGCCTTAAAAATAGAACAAAGAAAAGATTATCTGTTGCAGCAGGAAAATATTCAAGTAACTTTAAAGAAAAGACAGAAGCTTTGAAAACTGCAGCTGAAACTCTCTTGAAGGAAAAGATTAAAGAAAACATTGTATTCCTCACAGATGCTCTGTCAATAGTTACAGCACTGAGGAGTCATGGAAATGAAGACGAGAATGATCTAAGAGAAAAGCTTTACAAAATCTGCCAGAAATGCAGAACTGTGATTCAGGGGATTTCATCTGACCACAATATTTTTTGAATATGATAAGGCAGGCAGGCTGGCAAAGGATACAAGTAAAACTTACAAGGAAGCAAAGAAATTTGTCAGGAACAAATACATCAACAAATGGAATACTGAACAGGACTACCAGAGAAATGATGCCTACTACATCCTCAACAGAAAGAATTAACAATTTTAAAACTCCTAACTGGCCCTAACAGATTGAAGGATATAATCTGGTCAAGCTGTATGGTTTCCTCTTCCTTCCTTCAGCCAACCAATGGGGTCTTTGAACTTATTAAGTGAATGGTAAGAGAACAATTCTTATTAATGACATTATAAAACTTTTTTAAATGTAAACAGCTAAAGTTTTATATTTAGATCGTAAAAGATCGCATGTGAGACCTTAGCGATCAAACACGTGGGGGGAAACATCAGTCAGGCTAAACCCCCAACATGTGTTTTTCTTAAGTTAAGCCCTTAACTTACGACTGACTCAGCAGGTCGGTAAGGGATAAATGTTTTATGCTCAGAGAAATACACAGAAGATGGAGATAGATAAACATAAGTAGCAACGATAAATATATGCGGGATAAAAAATAAAGAAGACGAACTTATAGAAGAAATGACAAAAAGGAAAATTAAAATACTAGGATTAGCGGACACCAGAGTAAAAGGACAACAGATAAAGAAAACACACATGAACTACACGAAAATATTCTCAGGAGTCGACAACATAGAAAGAGCAACAAATGGAGTAGGTTTTATCATCGACCCAGAACACGCAAAGAACATTCTAGAAATAAAATACCATTCAGAAAGAATTATCACAATTAAACTACTAGAAGACGATCGAAAAACAAATTACATTCAAATCTATGCACCATGCAACAACAATGAAAGAGACAGCGAAGAATTCTACGACACATTGAATGAAATTAACAAGATTGACGAAAGTGACGACATGTTAGTGATGGGAGATTTTAATGGAAGGCTTGGGAAACGCAACAGTGAGAACAGTGATATCTTAGGACCCTTTGGCAATAAAACAGCTGAAATAAACAAAAATGGAAGCAGACTGCTATGCAATCAAAATGATTTATTTATCACCAACACATTCTTCAAACACAGAGAGTCGCAAGTATACACCTGGTACAAATGGAATGACACAACATGCAGAAGCCAGATAGATTTTATACTAACAAGACAACACAACAAGAAAAGAGTAACTGACAGTAGAGCAATCCCAAATATTACAGATGACACGGATCACAAGATGGTTATGGTCACACTAAGACAGCCAAAAATAAAGAGAATATATGAAAACAAACAAAAGAAGCGAAAAGAACAGACAATAAAAAAAAAACAATTTAAAGATCAAGAAACAAGGAAAACCTTAGAAGAAAAACTAACAGAGGAATTCAAGAAACTCCCTAACGAAGTATGCACAGTAGAAGAAGAGTGGAAACAATTTAAGGAAACAGTAACCAACATCTCTAAAACAGTTTGTGGAACGAAGCTAAGAACAAGAGAAGGGAAAAAGAGCACCCCGTGGTGGAACGAAACCATCAGAGAAGCAATTTAAGAAAAGAAGAAACTGTTTAAAAATTGGAGGGAGAACAAGAACCAAGAAAAACACGAAAAATATGTCTTAGCTGGAAAAAGAGTTCAAATTTTGATCAAAGAAGCTAAGCAAAAGAATTGGACATAATTCGGACAAAACATGAACAGGGACTTCAAGACAGCCACAAGAGATTTCTACAAAGCAGTAAAAGCCACAAGAGCGAGAAAAGAAAACCATGATCCTACTGAGCTGATAAATGACAAAGAAGGACAGCCAATATCAAATAACCAATGTATGCAACAGAGATAGAAAGAATATTTTGATGACCTGTTAAACATACCAACTACCAATAAGACAACAAAAACCACATTAGATGGAAAAAGAAAGGTAGCAAAAGAGACTGCAATCAATATAGAGGTATATCTCTTCTCAGCCATGTAGGAAAGCTATACGCCAAAATCTTGGAAAAAAGGTTGAGACCAATAATAGAACTACAGTTAAGCGATTCTCAAATGGGGTTCCGAAAAAAACAGAGGATGTACTGACACACTATTCACATTAAAAAAGCTTGCAGAAAAAACAACAGAACACAATCAAAACTTATGCATAGCCTTCATTGACCAGGAAAAAGCATTCGACAGAGTAAACAGAGAACAACTGTGGGAGATACTAACAACAAACGGAGTAAGCCAACATCTAACCAACCTTATGAAAAGGCTCTACATCAACAGCAGCTGCAGGGTCAGAACAGCAGCAGGCTACACAGACCACTTTGAAGTTAGATCAGGTGTAAGACAGGGGTGCGTACTATCCCCCCTACTGTTTATTACATACATGGACCATATATGCAAGCTAGCCAACCCATCAGAGACAGAGGAGATCAACGAGCTTTTATTTGCAGACGACCAGGCACTAATACATGAAACAATAGAAGACCTACAAGAACACTTAAACAAACTCAACATCTCAAGCACAAAATACAACATGAAAATCAACATCCACAAAACAGAAGTCATGAATGTCGTCAAAAATAAACAGAACATCAACATAACTATAGAAGGCAGACAACTAAAACAAGTAGAGGAATTCAAATACCTAGGAAGTCTAATGACAAACGATTATTCTCAAACAGCAGGGATAGAATCACAATGCAACAAAGCTTGTCAAATCATCAGACATTTATCACCACTATTGTCCAACAAGGAAATAACTCTGGAGGCAAAACGAGCACTATACAATACAATCTTCATCCCAACGTTGTGCCAGACCTGGACCCTAGATGCAAGAACAATAAGAAAAATAACCTCTACTGAGATGAAATGTGTTAGACGAATGACAGGAAACAGTCTGAGAGATAAGATCAGAAATGAAGAACTGAGAAAAAAGTTAGGAATAGAATATATAAGGAAACAACATATAAAATGGTTTGGTCACGTGACAAGGCAGAAAGAACAAAACACAACACAACGGGCCTTCAACAAACGTTGTAGGAACACCAGACCCAAGAGTCGACCATGAAAAAGATGGGTCGATGGAATATTAGAAGCACCATGAAACATAACAGCAGCAGAGGCGAATGGAAGAGCAAAAGACCGCAAATTATATCTCCCCTCGACACTGAAAGGCAGATGAGGAAGGAAAGAGGAAGAAGAAGACATAAAATTAACAAATCCACTCACTTCATCATCTGGTTCCTGCTTTATATTCAAACTTGGGATCACATTCTTGGTTTCCATTTTTCTGGCTGACAAGGAGTAAAGAGGAATGCTCAGTATTTTGTGAAGTTAGTGGCAGATGGTAAATATACTATAGCATGTTTTGTCTTTAAATTAGATATGAGTCACCAATTAAAGTCAGACTAGTTGATTGGTCATGTTTTGTAAAGAAAATTAAGTATAAAGATAATTAAAATCTATCCCAACAACTGTGGCTTTTGACTTTTATATTTAATTCCACCGCCAAGATGTTATTTATAACCCATTTATGTTTAATGTTCAGATCTTTACACACATAGGCCTGGTGAATAAAGGCCACTTGTCCTGAACATGAGGTATTCATGTCATGAGATTTTTTACATTTCACCCCTGATATAAAAAAAATCCCCTCCTCCCTCCCGAATAAGAAAAAAATAAACCAAAAATAGTTTTGAGAAGAGAACGGCTTGAATATATTGTAACTAATGTAACAACTGGGAAAATTTAGGGAAGAAGAGATAGAGGGAAGCAAAGAGAAAAGATACCAAAGAGAAAAGATACCAGACAGGTTAAGAGAATGGCTTGGCAGAAGGTCAACAACAGAAATGATAAATAACTGTCTAAATCGAAAGTTGTGGAGGGACATGATCACCTACACCAGCAGGCTTGGTTCTTGATGATGATGAGTTTAAGTGTTGCGTTCAGTACTAGTTGCGTTTTATAATTATTTTTTTATTATGGACTAACCAAAATAGCAATTTTTTTTAATGAGCTTCAAATTTCGAGTAAAATATGATACAGAAATTTACGAGATTGTGTCCCAAATTATTTATGCTAAAAGAGTGATCTCCCCTCATTGAACAGACGTACATGAACAATCGTTACGTTACAATCCACTGTTTCTAGTTTTTGTGCATTTATATATATATATATATATATTTAAGTTAATTTTTAAAAAATAAGGTTTAGGGTTAGTTGTTGACTGTTCCAAACTCTAAACTCCCTCAGGGAGTCCCTGTGATCATCTTCTAATCCGATGACAGTGACAGATTCTTGAGATTCAAGAGCGACCGAATAAAGTTAAAGTGCGACGGAGCGTTACTCCGGGTAGAAATAATTTGGGACACTAAACTCGTAAATTGCCCAGATTTGTGTAGGTAAGCAAAAATCATCGCACCACAAACCTTTGACTTTTCAATATTCACAGAAGGAAACTAATGCCATCGATCACCTTTGGGCCTGCCCATTGTACATTGAGAATGAGCGTTCACGGAAGTGACGCAATAATTGTTTTTGCCAGCTGACATTCAGAAAACAAAGCCAAATCACAGTCACAATCTTAACTTTCAACTTTCACATATCTGCTGACCTGTCTCGGCCTTTTGTGTTGGTATGTGATCTACGAAATGAGTTGAAGAGTTATATGACACAGTTAGATGTTTGTTTGGTTTTGCGGGTCATCATCATTGCACTCCGAACATGTCCATAGGTGCTCAGATCCCCTCCTCAGCAATTCCCGCAGTGTCCTGCAACTGACGACTCCAGTTCTATGTTGGTTGATGTCTTCTTATACGGCCACTAAGTTTCTCATTTCTGGCTGTGCCCATCTCAACTACCATTTCCATCATCCGAAGAAGTGACATGGATTTATGTTTGTTGAAATTATGTGCTCTTCCAACATTTCGGAGGGCATTGATGATGTCCGCCCGATTCATTGGTTGCCCGTCCTCAACGACAGCACAGCTAGCCAACCTGTCCGCTTTTTCATTTCCCCGTACTCCAGAATGTCCAGGGACATAGACAAAGGTGACCTTACGTATTTTGGATTTCTGCAACGACTCTACCCATTGCATGCGTACAGAGCCCGCCTCCACTTTTTTTTTATCATGCTCATCGAATCACTCAGTATACATGCGTGGGTGTAGTCTTGTGACTCTAACCATTTGAATGCCTTGGTCACTGCCATCACCTCCATTTTCATGCTACTCGTGATCATGACGTATGCACCACTGTCTTCGTAAATTGTTCTGCCTGCTGAACGTACTGTAATTGCCCATGCACTTCTTTGGTGTCGTCTTACAGATCCGTCTGTATAGATGCCTGCATCTTTCTCATCGGTGTTATCGCAGATGAGACCGTTGACCTCAGCATTAACCACGACCGGATTCTGTTCCCTACTTTTCCTGTCGAGTGTGACAATACACGAAAAAGTCCCATTGAACGACGTAGACACCGGTATCCACTCCTGACCAACGCTGATATTGGTAAGCCCACAGACCTGTTTGATGACATCTTCTGCTCGGCCCACCCATGATTTGCCTCTTTTTAGCCCGGCATCTTTCCCTGTGTTGAGTACGTGGTGCGATGGATGCTCTTTATCTGTACTAATCTTCAGGTATGTTCGTGCTCTCCAGTTCTTGATTCTGTCATCCATGGTTGGGAAGTCGAGAAGATACCTCATTGCTACACAGGGAGTGTCTCTTGTACATCCCAAGATAATCCGCTAGGCTTCATTTTGTATTTTCTCCAGTCTATCAATTTCAGTCGTACTGACAGTAAGAATTGCCAGGGCATACTCGATTGGTGCGAGGACTAATCCCTGGAACAGAAGAGTAAGTAGCCTCTGCTCGATGTTGGCAGCTGCCATGACCTTCGAAGCGGCTAATCCTTTGCGGGATTTTGTTATCACATGGTCGACGTGGTCCCGAAAACATAGGCTGCGATCGAACTTAACTCCGAGGTATGTCATCAACTTGTCCCTGGTCACTTCATCAGCTCCCATTCGTACTACCGGTGTGGTCGTATTAACGATATGATTGTTAAGTGAGAGCCATGAAACTGATGCTTTATTAAGATTAACCAAGGCACTTGAAACCCCACACCAGGAAGAAATGCGATCGAGTTCGGCTTGCATTGTGGAGGCGATTCCCCGTTTGTCTCTTCCCTGTCGATATACCAGAATATCATCAGCAAAAGTCATAGTTCTTCCCCTCCCATCCAGCTGTTGTCCCGTGATCGTTATTGTGTACACGTTAAATAGAACTGGTGACAATGGTGAACCTTGTGGCAGCCCTGGACAAACGAATGTTGGCTCAGAAGACCAACTTCCACATCTGAGTATCACCTTCCTCTGAAACAGTGCCGTGGCGATCCATCTAATGATTAAGGGGTGGACCGCCAGTTTGAGGAGCATATGCATGAGATATTCAAATTTTACTCTGTTGTATGCATCCTCCAGAGCTTTAGCAGTAGCACGTGTTTCCTCTCGTCTGTGGAAGCATTCGAAGACGCCACATGTGATAATTGCCGCATTTAGCCATGTCTTTTTGTTATATCTATAACCTCCGAGTGTGAGTGGGAATGCACGTTTCTGTTCAAGGTGACAGGTGAGGACACGGGCAACTATTTTCTCCAGCAGCTTGCCCGCAGTGTTCTGTATCCACATCATCGACTTCCAGCGACAAAATCTGGACGCATATTTGATTACCACTTCGATTTCGTCTTCCATGATTTTGGGTTCAGTTTTTGTGCATTCTTGCGTGGTTTTTGTTGTGTTATTGGTAGTTGGTGCCAAGTTTAATACGTCTTCAAAATATACTTTCCATCTAAGTTCCATATGTTGGTTATTTGATATTGGCTGTTGCTCTTTGTCAATTATGAGTTCAGTAGGATCATGGTTTTCTTTTTTCGCTCTTGTTCTTTTGATAGTATACACCATAAACTACTTATAGACTGCCTAAAATATATACATTTAGATGACACGGACATACGACTATATATAATATGCAATTTATACTGGGAGCAAGCAGCAATAATAAAATATAACAAAGAGAACTTTACGCCTATTGATATATAAAGAGGAGTAAGACAGGGATGCATCCTACCACCAAGCTTGTTCAATCTATACACTGAGCAAATCTTAAAAAAACATCACAGAGATGCCATGCCTACAATTTATGGAAAAATAATAACATACTTAAAATATGCTGATGATGCTGTATTACCAGCAGAAAATCCTAAAAATCTACAACAATTACTTAATGAAATAAACATGATAAGCAAAAAAATATGGATTAGATATGAATATCAAAAAGACTAAAGCTATGATCTTAAGCAAAGATTATACTCAAAACCATCACTAACACTATATTCCCTATACGCCACTTGGCGTGACAGGGGTACTTTATTATACTCAAATCATACAAGTGGATATTATCAAGGAATAGCCCTGGAGACAGTTCAGAACTACAATTACCTTGGACATACTAATAACCAATGATAAAAAATGAAAAACTGAAATAAACAAAAGAATAAGAATGGCAAAAAGTAATTGTAATGCCAGGAAAAGTATACTAACATCAAAACAAATAATACCAGGGCTAAAATTAAGAATAGCAAAACGTTATATCTTCTCAAAATTCCTGTATGGTACAGAAACATTAACATTTGACAAGAAAACAGAACAGAAAATTGAAGCCTTTGAAATGTGGATTTATCTCTCTCACTCTGCGATTAAGACTCACTCAGAGTAAGATTCCAGACTCTTTCATGAAGTCAGCTGTCTGTTTGAGGGATTCGATTGCCCCATATAGTTTCTCTTCCAGGGAGGTGGGTGTGGACCACATTGTTCTTCTCAGGTCTGTGTACTTGGGGTAATCCTGTAGAACATGTTTTGTTGTCATATTGTTCAGTGTACAGTGGCATAGGCTGGTTGTACCTATTTTGAATTTGGTGAACATGTGGTTTCTCATTCTATTGTGGCCAGTGTGTAGGCGAAGTATGATGACTTGATCCCTCCTTGATAGTTGGTGGTATCCGTCCCTCTCGTTATGCTTTGGGTGTTCTCGTTTCCATTTTTCATGGTACTGGCCTTTGAGGATGGATTTGGCTTCATCAAAACTGGGGTTAAACAAGGATGTATTTTATCGCCCTTGTTATTTGGAATTGTTATGGACTTCATAATGAAGAAATGCTGCACTGGTAATAAAGGCATCGAATGGATACAAGGAGACCATTTGGAGGACCTCGACTTTGCTGATGACATAGTTCTCATCAGCAGTCAGATAAAAACGATGCAGGAAAACACAAATGAACTATCATCAATAGCCAGCAAAATTGGGCTTGAGGTCAATCATGAAAAGACTAAAGTCATGAAAAGTTTAATTCCAACAAGTGACAAAATATACATGGAAAACAAACCAGTAGAAGAGATCGATCACTTTATCTATCTTGGAAGTCACATTGATCGAGAAGGGGATACGAGCAAAGAAATTAGAATCAGACTGGCTAAAGCAGCAATGTCTTTCAGAAGCCTTGAAAAGTTGTGGAAATCAAAACTCATTAGCACAAACACAAAACTTAGGCTATTCAAATCAAATGTACTATCAACCCTTACGTATGCGTGTGAAAGCTGGAAAACAACAAGAGATATAGAAACAAAGTTGAACGCATTCGAAAATAAATGTCTAAGGAAAATACTTGGTATAGAATGGAACGAATTCAAAACAAACGAGGAAATTAGAGAAATCGCCAATCAACCACTAATATCTTCAGTAATAAAGAAAAGACGATGGTCATACGTTGGACATGTGATGAGAAGAGATAATAATCGAATAGCAAAGCAAGCCCTCATATGGGAAACAACAGGTAAAAGAAAAAGAGGAAGACCCAGGGAGACACTGAGAAGAACATTGATGAGAGAGGCAAGAGCAGCAGGAATCGGCTCCCTCAATGAGATAGAACTGCTTGCACAGAACAGAGACAGATGGCGAGATTTAATAAAATATCTTTAAAAGAAAACTGCTAGAACAAAAATTCATATAGGAGAAGGTGTATCTTGGTCTACGCCCTATGGGCCGGTTACGGCTCGAAAGGTCAATAGATAGATAGATAGATAACTGAGCGGATGGTTGTCTTGTGGTAATCTCCCTCCCTCTTTAGCTAATTTATCTGTGCGTTCGTTCCCGTGTATATTACAGTGTGATGGTATCCACTGAATGACTACTCTCTGGAAGTTATTGCATAGTTGGTCCAGGGTTGTTCTCAATTCATCTAGTTCATTGTTCTTGGGGCTTGTTAGAGCTGATAGTACTGACAGAGCATCAGTCAGAATTACCAATTTATTGCACATGTTATTTTTGAGTTGAGTAGCCAGTGTTGCAGCATCTCTGAGGGCCACAGTTTCTGCTTTAAAGTTGTTTGAGAATTTCCCAGTAGCTATTGACTTGGTGATCTCGTCCCGGTTATTCAGCGTCAAAAACACACCACCCCCTCCATTTCTGGTGGCATTTGTAGCAGAGCCATCTGTGTATATGTGGGACCAAGAGTCCTGTGGGTAGGTATCGTATACGTGTTTTTCTGCTACGTGTTTTCTTTCTGTGTCTGATTGGAAGCCTTTTTTCATGATTCCTGTTACATTTTCCTTAAGTCCTGGTGTTTTATGTTTCCCATGAGGAGACATATCAGATGGGCCTAAGGGTTTCGGTATTGTTTGGGAAAGTACTGGGTCTCCACTAGTTAGTTCATTGGCGATTGCAGCGAAGTTGCTCCTCCTTAGTCGTACAATTCCTAAACCAGTAATTCTTTGATGCATGGGGTGGCTAAGGAGCCTTCTATATTTCTCCGCTTGTTGCAATACTTTAGTGACCCGTCTGTCATCTAAGGGTTGTAAACCTGTTACTGTTTCTAGAGTTTTGATAGGTGTAGATTTCATAGCACCAGTGATGATACGGATTTATAGAATTATACGGATGTGGATTTATAGAAGAATAGGTCAAATTGGATGGTAAGAAAAGAGAACAAATGAAGTTTTAGAACAACTAAAAATTAAAAGTGAACTACTAAACACAATTAGAAATTAGAACAAGACAAATGACATTTTTGGGGCATGTTAAAAGACACAACAGCCTACTAAAAGTAATATTGGAAGGGAAAATACAAGGTAATAAATGCAAAGGCAGACCAAAACTAACATGGACGAGTAACATTAAAATATGGACGGGACAGCCTATGACAACCTGCACCATCAAAACAAGAGACAGAGCAGAATGGCGCTCCATGGTAGTCAACCTTTGATGCGGAGACGGCACTCAATGATGATTTTTCCGACCTCGGGCATATTTTAAATATTTTCTTGGTTCTTATTCTCCCTAATTTTTAAACTGACTATCTCAACTATCTGTGACTGACTGCTGTTGACTTTATTTTCTGAATGTCACCTGGCCACGCCGGTAACGCAATTTAGTCTATAATTTAGATCCTCAGACCTCATCCCATTTTGTACCACAGGCAGGCCCATGGGACACCGTCTTCTTCTAAGGATTGTCAACGATTTGGTGTTCCAGTGAACTGTCTGAATTGACTGAAAGTTTCAGTTTAGTTATCTTAACGTTATCTGAATAATATCGTTAATTTTGTCGCTACAATAAATCATTTAGTTTTGTTGTATGTTTAATAGTTATATATTGTCTATAACTATTTTGTATTTAATAAGTACTGTGCAATGGTTATGAATGGTAGGCATTTCATTTCAAATTGAAATTACACATCATCTAAATTATAATTTATTTTGGGTAATTTCCTAGTTTGATCAGATATAGTCTTTCAGTTTGGAAGAGTGATGTCCCCTAAAATATGTCTGCCAAAATACAGTGGTTCTACGCATTCTTGGCGTTGGGGTCATTACGCTGGCATGTAATCATTTCGGAGTATCTGTTGATTGGGCGTTGGGTCCAGGGGTTAGGTTTAGCTTTAGTGTTAAATATTTATAAATATATTATAACGCGTGACAAAAACGACGCCACTCGGCCTAATTATGATCTTCTGATCGAAGGGAATTGTGCGGTTGATTACCAATCGGCGTAATGACCCCAACGCCAAGAATGCGTAGAACCACTGTATTTTGGCAGACATATTTTAGGGGACATCACTCTTCCAAACTGAAATACTATATCTGATCAAACTAGGAAATTACCTTTATTTTATATTATTCTTTTCTTTAGTTGTTTTCTAGCTCTCCCATGCATAAAAGTAAAAGTAAGGCGGATAATACAGTTCATTTGGTTTAAAAATCCCGAGCAATGTAAGAATGTTTTTGCGCTTAGTTAACTTTGTAATTTGAATGCAAGTTATAATAACATTACCATCCCCCACTAATTCTCACTAGATATTGAACATTCCTTTTTACTCTCTAACAAACACAGATATGGAAACCAAGAATTTTATCCCAAGTTGGAATATAAAGCAGGAACCAGATTATGAAGTAAGAGTAAGTTGAAATTTTAAAAGTAAAAGCCCATAGTCGGCCATAGTAACAGATGTATTTAATTCATCATCATCATTGAGTGCCGTCTCCGCAACGAAGGTTGGCTACCATGGAGCGCCATTTTGCTCTATCACTTGCTTTGATGGTGCAGGTTGTCATCAGTTGATTTGTACATCTTTTGATGTTACTCGTCCATGTTAATCTTGGTCTGCCTCTGCCTCTTTTACCTTGTAGTTTCCCCTCCAGGATCACTTTCAGTAGGCTGTTGTGTCTTTTAACATGGCCTAAGAATCGCATTTGTCTTGTTCTAATTGTGTTCAGAAGTTCTCTTTTCATTTTTAGTTGTTTTAAGACTTTGTCGTTTGTTTTCTTTTCCTTCCATCCAATTCTACCTATTCTTCTATATATCCACATTTCAAAGGCTTCAATTCTCTGTTCTGTTTTCTTGTCTAATGTCCATGTTTCAGCACCATATAGAAATATTGAGAAGATGTAACATTTTGCTATTCTTAGTTTTAGCCCTGGTGTTATTTGCTTTGATGTTAGTATGTCCTTCATGACATTAAAATTACTTTTTGCCATTCCTATTCTTTTGTTTATTTCAGTTGTACATTTTCCATCACTGGTATAGTATGTCCAAGGTAGTTGTAGTTCTGAACTGTCTCAAGGTCTATTCCTTCAATTTTGATATCCACTTGTGGGTTTTGAGTATTTTCTTTGTTTATGATCATAGTTTTAGTCTTTTTGATATTCATATCTAGTCCATATTTTTTGCTTGTCGTGTTTATTTCATTAAGTAAGTAATTGTTGTAGGTCTTTAGGATTTTCTGCTAGTAGTACAGTATCGTCAGCATATCTTAGGTTATTGATTATCTTTCCATTAATTTGTAGGCCTGGCATCTCTATGATGTTTTTAAAGATTTGCTCAGTGTATAGATTGAACAAGCTTGGTGATAGGATGCATCCTTGTCTTACTCCTCTTTTTATATCAATGGGTGTAGAGAACTCTTTGTTATATTTTATTATTGCTGTTTGCTCCCAGTATAGATTGCATATTAGTCGTATAATCCATGTCATCTAGATGTATCTCTTTTAGGCATTCTATAAGTTGTTTGTGGTGTACTCTATCAAAAGCTTTGGTGTAGTCTATGAAGCAGGCATATATTGGTTTGTTTACTTCTGTGTATTTTTCGATTAATGTTCTCATGCAGAATATGGCTTCTTTTGTCCCGCTATTTTTCCTAAATCCAAATTGCTGCTCATCTAATTCAGTATTGATTTTATTCTGAATCCTTCCTTGTATAACTTTTAGCAAGATTTTTGTAACATGGCTCATTAGGCTTATTGTTCTAAAGTCACTGCATTCAACTGCACCATTCTTTTTAGGCAATGCAATGAAAGTTGATGTTTTTAGTTCATTTGGTATGTATCCTGTGTGGTATATGTCGTTGCATATGTCTGTAATCACTTCAATGCCAAAATCTTCAAGTGCCTGTATCATCTCTATCTGTATGCTTTCAGGTCCTGCTGCTTTTCCCCTTTTCATTGTTTTTATAGCTTTTTCCACCTCAGATTTTAAGATTTTATAGCCTGATGTACATTTTATAACTGGTTTCTTGTCCCTTTGATCATGAAATAGTTCTGTTATATATTCCTGCCATATATCTATGATATCCTTATTGTCTGTTAGCATTTTTCCTTTTTTGTCTGCAATGCATCCACCTTCTGTGGCTTTTTTATTTTTATTAGTCATTCTCTTTATTTCTGTGTGCATTCCTCTTAGATCTTGTTTGCTTTCCATAGTTTCTATTTCTCTACATTTTTGGCTGAGCCAGTCTTCTTTTGCCTTTTTGCACATTTTGCGTATCTCATTATCTATTTTATTGTATTGGGCACTTACTTGTATTGGGTATTTAATTAAACTGACACAAATCAGCCAGTATTGACTTTCTATAATAATTGATGGTGTTTCTTTCTGTGTGGTGTGACAATATTTTGTTTCAATTTCTTGTTTGTTTTCACCAGCTGTAGTAATCTGTAGCAAAGGCCAGAAGGAACTGAATTTTACGTGAATGATATGTCACTTCCTATATTTTATTCAGATACCCCTCAGCATACAATAAAAAAAAAATCATACATGCAGATATTCTATGACTTCAGAGGTACTCTCATCTTTATCCTCTAAAGCTTTATCACCTTGAGTAGATTTTTCCCTATTAAAGGTAGTGGCCAATTTTAGGCCTACTCTTTTCAATTTTCACCTGCCAATGGCTATGGCCTATGGTTCTTTAAATTTTTTTTGTCAGATGCCCACGAGATCTATTTATTTTTGGTGGATTTGAATTTTTAGAAATTTTCCTCTACCTATGGTGGGAATCGAAACTGGGACCTTCTTCTCTAGTGGCCAATGTTTTACCTCTAGACCACACACATTTTTTTCTAACTTATTGCACACACAGTAAATTGTTTTCTTTGTTGTTTTTTTTAACATGACTTGTATTAAAATATGAAATACAATTTTAATCAGTTTTGCTATAATCCCACAGACTAGCAAATTTAATATTTCCTCTAGTAATTAAGAGTAGATAGAAGTTCATGCTCTAGACACAAATTTGTTTACTCAATAATAAGAAATGATTTAAAAGTTCAAAAGTTTCTTGTGTGTAGATATTAGATGAAACTGTGTTCATTGTATCTCCAATTTGTGAGATATGACCTTATTTTTCTATTCTCAGACTGTCAGAAATATGGAAACCCAAAGCCTGTTACCAGTAGAGAGCATAAAACAGGAGCCAGATTATGAAGTGAAGCCATTGGTTAGTAATAAAGAACTTCAAATAATATTTTTTGGCAAGCCATATCTTGGAAGTGGATAGCATATGTACAAATTTGATTGATCGATTATTAAACCTTTCCAGACTTTTAACTGACACAATGGTTCCACTTATGAAGGCATACTTGACCAAAATCTGACACATCAGCTCAAACCGAGTACGGTTGAATATTTTAAAGTAAAGTAACAACTACATATAAATATTCACCAATACCCATATTCAATTATCTAGAAGAAGCTTCATAATTACTTGCTGAGACTACCATGTGGTATTTAAAAAATATTTTTGTAGATACAGTGGTTGCGTTTTCAAAGTAAATGTGTGTTTTTTTAATGACAAATATTGGCCATATAGCCACACCATATCTTGTGCCTAATTTCATTATTTGTGGACAAAAAAATGCATGAAGTAAAGTGTATTTTGAAGAACTTTGAATTAGTTTGTGTACAGTTTCAAGAAGAATGGATAGCAAGACACTTCTAGTCAGGGAAAAATAGAGGTACATGAAATATGATATTTTAAATTGAAAATTATCTGCCGTTGAATATTTGTATACTATTTCTAATAAATAACCTATATTTTCCTTCAGATATCACCAATATAATGCTATTTTCATTTTCTTCAACCATTTCCTTTACGGTGATGTATAACATGTACCACATTTAATTATATTATTGTGTGAAATTATAAAAAGAAAAAGACATGTGATGGACTTTTTTCTAAATTGAAAACTAATCTGGTCCGAACCTAAAGAAAACTTAAAGTCCACCTATGTCCGGAAAGAGTTAAGCTTTTATGATTGAGTCTCTAATTTTGAAGTTTTAATAAAATTCTTCTTCTATTATTTGAATCCATTAATTTGGAAAGTATTTTCGAGATATTAAATATTGCATACAGGTGTTGTTCAGTTGTTATACATCAAAGCTTTCGTAACCAATATTTGACAGCAAATCTGTTTTTCTTTTTAATTTCTTCCTCATTACGGAAAAATATTCAAAAGTTATTTTTGTGGAAAAAAAGCTGCAAGTTTATCATGTAATTCTTGCACTTTCCTTGCAGAAAAGAAATTATTTTATTCTTTTTCAGTGATGATCATAAATATAAATTTTGTTATATTTTCATCTGCGATCATGGTTCATTCTAGACTATCTTATGAAGGCTGCGGTTTGTTTCAGTAATTGAGGTTCACTGTAGAGTTTCTCTTCCAGGGAGGTGGGTGTTGGCCACATTTACCTTCTCAGGTCTGTGTACTGGAGACAGTCCTGTAAGATGTGCTTTGTTGTTAAGTCATCGTAGATACAAAGGGGTGCACTGAGAAGAAACAACCAAAGGATTGTAAAGCAGCTCCCAAATGGGAAACATCAAGTTAGAGGAAACGAGGGCCACCTTGAGAAATACTGAAAATAACTCTGGCAAAAGAGGCAAGGTTGGCAGGCATAGACTCATTCCCTGCAATCAAACAGCTCACCCAGAATAGGGACAATTGTCAGAAGACAATACAATGCCTGTGTGTCGTCTAAGGTCACTGGAAGGATCAAGAAGGAAGATTACTTGATAAGCTGCTCACAGTTTCGATTATTGATTTTTTTGTTTAATGGTTTAAATAGATTGCTATATAAAGATGTCTTGACTGCTGAAATGTTTAAGGGAGTGTTGTTGTTATCTAGCTATGGTTGTAAGTTGGCACATTAAGTCCAATTAATTAGCGCTCTCAACACCCTGGCACTTTATATGCAGTCCAAGTGGACGCCGTGTTTACTTACCATCTTGTGTGGACCTTTGAGCGTAAGGCTGACAAGCTTACCCCGAGACTCACTTAGGGGCAACGATGGGTGGGAAACCATCTGTGGTTGTAAGTGAAGATGGACATATGTCCAACATGTGCTGGGAAGAGACAACAAGAGAATTCCAAAACAGGCTCTTCTATAGGGCACTTTTTCCCATTCTGAATACTGTCCACAACACAGAGAAGTCATTTTTCTTTAACCAGTTTCGATTATTTTGTTTTGGATGTTTAGTTACTAGTTAGCTATGTAGGATTAGTTTTATTTACTTACATATCTGTTTGTTCCTGTTGAACTGAAATGTCGTTCAAATCTGTGTCTACCAATTACGTAAAGCTTTTACCATACCATTTTTTTCTTTTTTTTTTCAATTCTCTCTCTATAGGGCACATTAGGATACAGAAAAAGAGGAGAATCTAGAGAGACTTTGATGAAAAGAACACTTATAAGAGAAGCAAAGTTGGCAGGCATAGACTTGTTAGTTTAAATCAAACATCTCATTAAGAATAGAGATGGGTAGCGAAAGACACTACAACACAACATGTGTGGATGACACAGCACTAGAATGATGAAAAAAAATACCCGGAAACATAAATATGACCCTCAGAAGAAACCCTGTATGTCCAACTATTGGGAATTGGTGAAGACCTCAAACACACACCACTGTGTTCATGACCCATGCTGGCCTTAACTGCATAGGAAAATCTTTGCTTCTGTAACTCCATCTTTCTATCTCTTGTGAAGTCCAGAGAAACTGAATTTTGTGTGAATATCACTTATTTGTCTATTTTCACATCAGTAGCAGTGTGAGCTGTTTCCGGGGTATTCAAAATGGAGGAATTATTTTTCTCCGGCTTGGTATAGAACCGTTGATCAGAGGTTTAGCAAGCCGCTATCGTAAAAACAATTTTGTTAATGAAATGTAGACTTGATACAGACCCAGAGAGACACTGAGAAGAACATTGATGAAAGAGGCAAGAGCAGCAGGAATCTGCTCCCTCAATGAGATAGAGCTGCTTGCACAGAACAGAGACAAATGACGAGATTTGATAAAATATCTTTAAAAATATCTTTATTCTTCTTTGTGTCGTGAGTTCGTGGTCGATAGGCAAGCACATGGTTTGACAAAAATGTCGCTGGCAAACCGGGTATGTTCAACCCACATGTGAAAAGTCTGTGACGGTGGATGGGGGCGGATGAATCAGAAATGAACAACGGCCCAGGAAGTGAAAACAGCAAAGTGTATAGTACACATAAGACATATTCAGAACACGAAAGGCGAATATGGCAGACCACAGTGAAAGAGATTGGAGCCTCATCACGTACTAGTCCAGAGGAAGCCATGGAGAGGAATTTGAACTTATGTCAGAGGAAAGATCTTAAAATAAGTACTTGGAATGTTAGGACTCTTATGTCAAGAAGGGAAATTGGAAAATCTGATTCAAGAAGCAGAACGAATAAATATAGAGAAATTTAAGACATATCAGAGACAAGATGGACAGAATGTGGGTACATAGAGGACGAAAAATATACATTTATATACTCAGGAAACAACAGAACATCAAGGGGGGTAGGAATACTGATAAAAAGAGAGCTACAAAAATATACAAGTAACCACTGGACATACAGTGATAGGATTATACTACTCAAGTTGAAAGCAAAACCATTCAACATAGCAATAATACAGACATATGCACCTACTCAAGACTACACAGATGAACAAATAGAGGCATACTATGAAGATGATTTTTGGGCCATGTTAAAAGACACAACAGCCTACTAAAAGTAATCCTGGAGGGGAAAATACAAGGTAAAAGAGGCAGAGGCAGACCAAGATTAACATGGACGAGTAACATCAAGAGATGGACAAATCAGCCTATGACAACCTGCACCATCAAAGCAAGAGACAGGGCAGAATGGCGCTCCATGGCAGCCAACCTTCGTTGTGGAGAAGGCACTCGATGATGATCTTTAAAAGAATTGAAAACTGCTAGAATAAAAAATTTAGATAAAAGGAGTATCTTGGTCTACGCCCTATGGGCCGGCTTCGGCTCGAAAGGTCAATAGATAAACAGATAGATAGTGTGAGCTGGTGTCTCTTGCAATACAGGCAGGTATTCTCTTATTTTATAGGTACTCTCATGTTTTATGTTGAGACTTTTGATGTTTTTGGGTAGATTTTTTTTTCCCTTGGTAGTTGCTTATTTTGGCCTTTTTTCAATACTATCGACAAGGGGTTCTTTAATGATGCAGAATGCACACAAGATCTCCTGTTTTTTTGTCTTTATCTGAAATGATTAGTCATTGGTTCTCACACTTCACCAGTTGAATCTAAAGCCATGAAGTAACAATGAATTTGAAGTGAAAAATGTCCACTACCTCTGGTGGGATTTGAACACAGAACCTACTTGTCCAGAGTCCGACATCTTTCTTCTAGACCACACAGCCCCATAACAAAAGGTGATCATAGAAGAAGAAAAGACAATATACAATACCTTAATAGTGTTATCAGTAATATCATCATCATCACATGCTGGCATAGGTGATCATGTCTCTCCATAATTTTCATTCTGTGACCACGTCTCTCCACAACTTTCGATCTCGACAGTTCTTTATCATTTCTGTTGTTGACCTGCCAAGTCATTCTCTTAAGCTGTCTGATATCTTTTCTATTTGCTTCCCTCTATTTTTTGTCCCTCAATTTTCCCAGTTGCTACAATACATTCCTACTGTTCCCTTCCAATTACATGGCCAAAAAATGATCATTGTTTCTTCCTAATATTGGAAATTAGCTGTCTTTTTGGTTTGACCTCGTTCAGAACGTTTTTATTACTCTTTTTAGCTGTCCGTGGTATTCTCAATATTGTTCTGTAAAACCACATTTCTTCATAATTTTCTTGTCTGTTGTCCTATTGTCCGTGAATTCACATCCATATGTTAAGATTGGCTCTACATAACATTTAAGAACTCCTTTTCTTGTTTCTGTTGTCAAAAATGGATTGCATTATAATGTATCCATTAAGTATCTTCCTCATTTTTTGGAAAGCTGCTTTTTGCCTGGGCCATTCTACATCTCACATGTTGTACATCACCGTCTTCTTCTTTCCTTCCTCATTTGCCTTTCAGCGTCGAGGAGAGATATAATTTGCGGTCTTTTGCTCTTTTGTTCACCTCTGCTGCTGTTATGTTTCCTAGTGCTTCTAATATTCCATCCATCCATCTTTTTTGTGGTCAACCCTTGGGTCTGGTGTTCTCACAATGTTTGCTGAAGGCTTGTTGTGTTTTGATCTTTCTGCCTTGTCACGTGGCCAAACAATTTTATCTGTTGTTTTGTTATATATTCTATGGCGGGGGTTATTCCTAGCTTTTTTCTCAGTTCTTCATTTCTAATCTTATCTCTCAGACTGTTTCCTATCATTCGTCTAACACATTTCAACTCAGTAAAGGTTATTTTTCTTATTGTTCTTGCATCTAGAGTCCAGGTCTGGCATTGGTAGCACAACGTTGGGATGAAGATCATATTGTATAGTGCTAGTTTGGCCTCTAGAGTTATTTCCTTGTTGGGCAATAGTGGTGGTAACTGTCCAATTGAACAAAGTTCCCAAATATTTAAATTCATTTCCCTGTTTTAATATTGTTCCACTTGTCTTTATTGTGCACTGAGGTGATGTCTTTTTCTCTGTTGTTATCATTACTTCTGTCTTTTTGCTATTAAGAGTCGTTTACTTTTGCTTTCTTTACTATAATTAATGTCTAACATTTCTTGTAACTCATTTTCACTCCTAGCGATTAAGACTATCATCAGCATACCTTAGATTATTTATATTATGACCTCCAATTGTTATTTCAGGTATGCTCCTTATGGATCTAAAAAGTAATCTCACTATACATATTAAACAAATCTGGTGACAGCACACAACCTTGAGTAATAATATATTTTATACTATTTGTAGGCTTTTACCGTAATTACCAATTTGTTATGTGTTAGTGAGTAAGGATAATAATGGGAGTCTTACCTGAAGAAAGACAGTAATGTGTTGAGTAGAGTTCAGACAGTTCATGGGAAAACATGGACTTTGAGATGTCATGTGGATTGAACTACAAACTGAGGGTAAAGGAAAAGTACGAGACTGAATCTGCATCTGATAGTGTTGATAGCCCAGTTGGGTGGTTTTCCCAACTAGGCTAATGAGGCTGCCATAAGGTCATATGTATGTACTACATACTTTGAATGACAAAGACTTGTATAAGTGGGTATTCAACGGCAGACAGTCACAGAGGGTCCAACAGTAGAAAGTCAGTGTGAGAGGAGCTGCAGAGAAGTGAAGATGTCACCATCAGGCATAAAGATGATAGCACGATAGTGGAAGAATTTGAATGAAAAGAAGTTGAGGATTTATGTATTGAATATTGTGCTTGAGGTTGATTTGAGCTTAGTGAAAAATGACTTTAGTTAGCAACGCCATAGAAATGTTATCAGTAAAGACATTAGTGGTTAGGTTGAGTGAAAAATGACTTTAGTTAGCAACGCCATAGAAATGTTATCAGTAAAGACATTAGTGGTTAGGTTGAGTGAAAAATGACTTTAGTTAGCAACGCCATAGAAATGTTATCAGTAAAGACATTAGTGGTTAGGTTGAGTGGAAAATGACTTTAGTTAGCAACGCCATAGAAATGTTATCAGTAAAGACATTAGTGGTTAGGTTGAGTGAAAAATGACTTTAGTTAGCAACGCCATAGAAATGTTATCAGTAAAGACATTAGTGGTTAGGTTGAGTGGAAAATGACTTTAGTTAGCAACGCCATAGAAATGTTATCAGTAAAGACATTAGTGGTTAGGTTGAGTGAAAAATGACTTTAGTTAGCAACGCCATAGAAATGTTATCAGTAAAGACATTAGTGGTTAGGTTGAGTGGAAAAGACTTTTTTAGTAGAGAGATGTCTAGCTCAGTGATTGGTAGAGAGACAAACTTATATATAGAACCTATGCATGAATGGCTGTGATATATCTGTAGAATTGTATTTCATGTAAGTATTGACTGTTAGTGATGTATTAAATATAACGAAGTCTGTCTGTATCTCATGTTGTAAGTTAAGTAGTCAGAGAGTGGTAGTTAATTCACAATTAGTTCATTACACTTGTATTCTCCATCACACAAACTAAAACTGGCTACTTACCCACTAGATCACAATGCCTTCAGATCTGTCACACTTCAATGGTAATGGACCAAAATATAAACTATGGGGAACCATGTATGATGCCTGGCAGATTCTAAATGGACTGCCCATTACATTAAAGTTAACCCTCACATAAGGCCTGTAACAAAGAGACTGTAAGTTGTGTAGTCAGATAGTAGAAAATGATAACAAAGAGATAGATAATATATGTACCAATATTATAACTTTTACAATGTGTCATATAGAGGCCTGAAAACTTCAGAACATGAAGAAAATAATATTTGCAAGTTCTAAATATTCAGACACTTGAGTATATAAACAAAATGGTAAGTATCCCATAATGTAAATATTAACATTTTATCTTCTCAGACTGCAGTCAAAAGGGAAAGACAAATTCAATTACTTCAAGTTTTATTGAAACAGGAACTGGATAATGATGTGAGTATGTTTATTTATTTGTTTGCAACAAAATTTGTATGTTTTCTAAAGTGATAATTGAACATATAGTCTACACCATGTTTATGTGTTGTTTTTTAAACTGAAAAGTGTTGGACATGGATAGTGTTTTCTTTTTTTTCAATTTTGTTGGGAAAGAAAGCTAAATATTTGGGATGAATGGGCAAGGCATCTAACAGGAACAAAGCTGGATGCTGCCAGCAACTCTTAGTTGATGGCTTGTACCAGGATTGGTGAATGAGAATGATCCAGTTAAATCTGGCCAAGCAAATAAGTGATAAAAGAGGGAAGACAATCCGATACTCGTAAATGCCCATATTGAAGTTAAATATGATGTACCTAAAGGTGCAGATAAACCAAAACATCATGCATCTACACACATTTAACATCCTATAAGGGCGGATGATGAAAAAGAATATCAATTAATTTAGTAGTCATTGGGTGAACATCAGAAAGAAAGAAATAACTAGAACCATACAAAATCTCTGGATTTAGAATTTAAAATGAAGAGTTATATCTCACTTCAACATTTAATACAATCATGATTTACTTCACAATATAATCTCTTTCTGTTCTCAGGTAGGTCAAAGTGAGGGCTGCAGTCAAGATTCTAGTCCCCAGGTTTGGGTACCTGATGCCAAGCCTCGACACATACCAGGAAGGCAGATGGTGTTTCATTCACTTGTTAATGAGTCGTTAAGTGATAGTACATTGAGTGTGGCTCAAATATTACATAATAGAACTCATACATCGGAGAAGTCTTACAAATGTAATGTTTCTGGTGCAGATTTTTATAACAATGATTGTTCAGTAAGTCACAAAAAAAGGAATATTGGAGAGAAACCCTATAATTGTGGTACTTGTGGTGCAGGTTTTAATCAAATTGGACATCTTAAAAGCCACAAGAGAAGACATACAGAAGAGAAACCTTACAAATGTGAAATGTGTGGTGCAGATTTTTTTCTTAGAAAGAATCTCTTGATACATAAAAGAATACATACAGGAGAGAAACCGTATACATGTAATTTGTGTGGTGTAGGTTTTTCACAGAGTGGACATCTTGAAAGACACAAGAGAACACATACAGGAGAGAAGCCTTACAAATGTGATGTTTGTGGTGCAAGCTATGCACAGAGTGGCAGTCTATTGATACACAAGAGAACACATACAGGAGAGAAGCCGTACAAATGTGATGTGTGCGGTGCATGCTTTGTTGAGAGTGGACATTTTAATAGCCACAAGAGAACACACACAGGAGAGAAGCCTTACAAATGTGAAGAGTGTGGTGCAGGCTTTGCTGACGTTGGACCTCTTAAAAGGCACAAGAGAACACATACAGGAGAGAAGCCTTACAAATGTGATGTTTGTGGAGCATGTTACTCTCAGAGTAACAATCTATTGAAACACAGGAGAACACACACAGGAGAGAGACCTTATAAATGTGATGTATGTAATGCAAGCTTTGCTGTGAGTGGAAAGCTATTGCAACACAAGAGAACACATACAGGAGAGAAGCCTTACAAATGTGATGTGTGTAGTTCAGGTTTTGCTCAGAGTGGACATCTTAAAAGCCACAAGAGAACACACACAGGAGAGAAGCCTTACAAATGTGAAGAGTGTGGAACATGTTTTTCTCAAAGTAGCAACCTACTGAAACACAAGAGAACACATGCAGGAGAGAAGCCTTACAAATGTGAAGTGTGTGGTGCAGGTTTTGCTGAGAGTGGTAATCTTTTGACACACAAACGGACACATACAGGAGAAAAGCCTTACAATTGTGAAGCATGTGGTGCTAGTTTTGCTCAGAGTGGACATCTTAAGAAACACAAGAGAACACACACAGGAGAGATGACCTAATAATCTATGAAATCTATCTCCATCATCTGCTGTTATCACTATGTGCATCTTCTCTCAAATTCAGAATGAATGATGTACACCCTTGTAATACTTCCATTTTGTTACTTTTGATCAGTTATTATGATTAAAGCTACACATAAGATTGGTGTACATTTTTCTTTGATTTTTATTTTGTTTAAATAATCTTTATTTTATTGTCATTTTTCAAACAATACATAATGATAATGAGATTTATATGAGCCAATGATGAAAAGGGAAGATATAAGTGTTATATATATTTTCCATGTGAGACATTAAATCACACAATCTGATGATCAGGTGGTTAGAGTCTAATTGTAAATACAGGAGCACTGGAGCCACCATAAAAACAAAAGGACCCCGAAGTCTCAGTTAATTTTTGAGAAGTGTGGTACATGCTGAAGTCGGATGTGTTGGGCCGAAAGGCACAAATATCACAGTTATACTGCAAACCACAACACAACGTAGACATGCCCATTTAACATCCTTTTAAGGGCGGATGATGAAGAGGTACACTCCTTTAGTCATTGGACGAACGCAAGCAAGCAAGAGGTATGGTATATCATCGGCATCTCTAAGACAAACATACTTGAGAACTGGCACTTTCGCCCACCACAAACAAATGTAGGACATAAAAGAATGACTTCAAAAATGTGTCATACTATTAGATTGTGTACATCTAATTATTCTCAGAAGTTAAATTATGTTGCTTTAAATATGGACATTAATTGTTGATAATTTATCTGTAAAAACAGGGTTGAATTACAAGTTTTGAATTAAAATATGGCAGTATTTCAACAGACCCACACTAAATGTCTGTATTCGGGTAGTAGAATGAGTGATTTTGTGAAGTATTCTTGTGTTGTTGCTTTTGGCAGTGTTTTGAGCATAATAGATCTGCATATGTATATTTTTTGTGTAGTGTGTGTTATAATTTTCTTTGGGTGTAGATTTCATAGCACCAGTGATGATACGGGCAGCCTGGTATTGGTGTTCTGCTTTGTCTATCTGATTTATCCATGTCATTCTGTGGTCCATGGTGACTCCAAGATATGTTGGGTTTTGGTAAACTGGAAGTGTGTGGTTCTTGATAGGCTGAAATTTGTGTGTGTAATTTTTTTTCTCTCTATTAATGGGTAGTAGCCAGGTGTCCATCCATTTTTCAAGTTTTCCTTGGGCATCTTGCATTCTGGAGCTAGCCACTGACATAGATTCTTAATGTGCCCATATAGCCAGGTTGTCTGTGTACAGTGCTAACTGTATCCTGGGTGGAATGTCCATTACAATGTCATTTATGAAGATTAAAAAGAGCGTTGGGGATAGTACTCCGCTATGTTGGACACCTTGTTCGATTCTTACTTACTTATACTCTGGCCATCCTGTCTTGTAGGTATTGAGATATCCAATTTAATAAACGGCCTTGGATGCCATGTCTGAGAAGCTTGTTCTTTAATCCTTCTCTCCATACCCAATCAAAAGCCTTCTCCATGTCGACCCACACTGTCAGTTTGTTTCTTTTCTTGGAGAGTATCATCAATTTCTTGTGTGATGTAGGTAATCTGGTCTTCAGTTGATCTGTGCTGGTGGAAACCACTTTATTGTGATGTGGTTTGTTGTTTTGTCTCCAGATACCACATGAGTCTTCTGTTCACCAGGATTTCCATGAATTTGTTAAGCATTTCAACTAAGAGAAAGACAGAATCATGGACACAGAGATGTCGTCGTTGACGCTGTTCACCTGCTGCACTGGCTGTCGGCCTCATCCCTGCCAGCCTTGCTGGAAGGATGAACTCGTGATTTGCCTGACTGCTTCTTACTTGATGGAACAGCAGGTCAAGACTGGCCAGGAAACTAATGCTGAGCTTCCCCTTAAGAATGATAAGCTTCCCCTTGTAATCTCTGTATAGCAGTATTTCACGTTGTTTCACTGATGGATGACCACGCATATGTTCAGACCCCAGACTTCTTCGCAACCCTACTGTTCGTTCTTCACCATAACGATCATAACCACAAACACTGACGAAATGACTGACCAAAATTGTTCACTCGTAAAATAGGACTGAGTTTATTCACAGTTCATCTGACCAATAACATCACAAAGTAGACACAACCAGCGCCTTACTCAGCGCTCGGCTGCTCACACACATTACATAACATATAGGCACCGTTCATTACACTTGTGCCTCATCCATTCTAGCACTCCCATGGATCACACTGAAACTCTATCCCCTACGTAAACATCCTAACTGTCTTGATTTCACTAAATCCATTGGCAATCTCCTGGCTCACACATAATGAAGATGAAACATTCAGCTCTTCAACTAAAACTGAATCAATTGCTGAACTTTGGCTCACGCGTACTTAACATGAAAACTATTCAGCTTGAAGCGGCACTATCCAGAAATCTCTGAAAATTTCTGGATAGGTGGCCGAGCATATATGGGTGGAAACTCACATGCTAAGATGCTGTTTCAAGTCTCATACTTTACCTTTACTATTCAGCTCTCCCAACACAGCTGAATCAATGGACAAACTCTTTGCTCGCTCATCCTCATATTAAGACTTCAATTGTTCAACTAACACTCATCAATGGCTGAACTCCTGTCTCACGCCTTGATGATAATGAAAAAAAACTCAGCTGTTTAACTAAAGCTGAATCAGTTAGTGAGCTCCTTGTATGCACATGATAAATATAAAAAAACTAAGCTGTTCAACTAAAGCTGAATCAGTTAGCGAGCTCCTTCAATTGCTACTGCTTTCCGGCAACCCTGCTCTTAGGCCTACCATATAAGTAAATCTCCCCCCTAACTGAACCCTCTCAAAATCCCAAGAATTCATTATTCTAATTGAGCTGATTCCCTCACTCTCTCCCCATGAAATGTCCACAATTTCCTGAATCACTCATGTTATTGTTACACATTCTCACCTCCCCACTGTTACAGAGAGATAGAAGCAAGTCAACTAAATAGACAGACAGAAACATGGAAACTAATAAAACAGACACAAAAAAGCTACCTGTACTGCACATATATAAGCATAAACAGAAAATTATAAACATTCATTAGAACTGAAAAGTGACAACATGAAAATGATAAAAAAGTAGGGGAAAAACCCCCCAGATAATTCACTTTAATGTAACTCCAGCCATTTTGACATGTTCAACTTTGTACATGATTCAATCAGAATGTTCAGTCAAGGACATCAACATTTCAGACGGCAAAAGATTATATTTAGAGTGTGTCCGTTTGTCTTGAGCTCTCTACATAAACTCAGTTGTAGGCTACACCAACTTTCAAACTAAAGCCATTTGCTCATAGCACATCTGTAATGGTAGAAGCAACATTGGCATCTTGCTCTGTTAGTGTGTTGCTTTAGGGAAATAACATTGGTATCATTCTTTGACAGTGAGTTGCTTTAGAGAAACAACATTGGTATCATTCTCTGATAGTGAGTTGATTTAGGGAAATAACATTGGTATCATTCTCTGATAGTGAGTTGCTTTAGAGAAACAACATTGGTATCATTCTCTGATAGTGAGTTGATTTAGGGAAATAACATTGGTATCATTCTCTGATAGTGAGTTGATTTAGGGAAACAACATTGGTATCATTCTCTGATAGTGAGTTGATTTAGGGAAATAACATTGGTATCATTCTCTGATAGTGAGTTGATTTAGGGAAATAACATTGGTATCATTCTCTGATAGTGAGTTGATTTAGGGAAATAACATTGGTATCATTCTCTGATAGTGAGTTGATTTAGGGAAATAACATTGGTATCATTCTCTGATAGTGAGTTGATTTAGGGAAATCATTCTCTGATAGTGAGTTGGTTTAGGGAAATAACATTGATATCACTCTTTGATAGTGAGTTGATTTAGGGAAACAACATTGGTATCATTCTCTGATGGTGAGTTGATTTAGGGAAATAACATTGGTATCATTCTCTGATAGTGAGTTGATTTAGGGAAATAACATTGGTATCATTCTTTGATAGTTAGTTGATTTAGGGAAATAACATTGGTATCATTCACTGATATTAGGCTGGTTTAGTGATGGTTTGCAATAGCTCACAAGATCTTACTTTCTCCTCCATTCAATAAATGATTACTCTTCATTTGTACAACATCAATGACAATGACTAAAATTACAAGGTAAAACAATAAATAATGTGAGTAGAAGGATGCCCATCCATTCTTTTCTTCAGTTTTAACAGTTAAGTAATGAGACAAACAGATCACAGGTGTTTTGAGTGCAATACAAAGGGCAACGACCTTATTACTTAATGATATGTAATATGCTGATGACATCACAGTATTAGGCCACATCTGCCAACACATCCAGGAGAAAACAGAGAGATTGTAGAAAAAAACATTAAACAAGTTGGATTAAATACAAACAACAAGATTAATGTATAGAACTTCAACATCAGCCAAGTAGAAAAACAGGTACACACAACATGCAGTGAACACTATAAGATACCTAGGAGCTATTTAACACCAGATGGGGATGCCAGTCAAGATAACAGCAAAAAGATGTCTGGAAATTCCTAGTGCACCACAAAAACATAACAATAATTCAAACTGTGCATGTTCAATACCCCTTATTCTTAGGCCTCCTCAAGACCTTTTCCTTTTGCTGCAATTATGGCTCAGAATGGACATCCATTTCAGGGTTCTATACAACCAGAAAGTTGGAGAACAGGAGAAAAGAAAGCATCCAAACTGTCTTGAGCTTATCTGCTGGAGGAAAGTCTTGTAGAGATGAGATGAAAAGTGTGGGTCAAACAAGGGCAACCAAGTTAAGGGGATGGACATGGACCCTAGTCTGTAAAAAGTGTAGGAACATTGCTGTCCACAAGATACTACTACTTTTGCTGACTGCTTTTGTGTCTACAACCAGAGAAATAAGAATAGAACACTACATGATTTCAACTTGTGTGCTATATGTTGATTCATAGGTCACTTGTTCATCTCATGTAAGAATTCCCTTGTGCTCTTAAAAAGAAAAAAAACCAGAACTACACACAGGACATTTAACAAGTTCCTTTGCTGTGTGTGTTCTTTAGTCATTCTATAGACTGCCCATCTGAATAAAACCTGTACTACAGACACCACAGGTACAAGATTTCTCTCTTGTGTTTATAGTTATTCGAAGGCCCCCCTGTACCACTGCCAACAAATTAAAATCCATAATTGCTCAGCTGCCCGTGCCCGTGGAATATCCAAATTAACATCTATTTGAATATCCAAACAAATAAAGGCAGCTGCAGTCCACATCATAGCAAACACAGCACATGTCAAAAGACATAAGGCGTATCAGCATCGAAAGTGAATGCAGCTGAACTGTCCATCATACGATATCATCATTCATCGTAAGCAATCTGAATACAGAAACACCATCTAGATTAAAAACAAAGCTCACAGTGTGCACAGAGCACTAAACTCAGTAGTTCCTGCAGCAAGCGGGATTTGGAATATAAGGAAACTGCAACAAAGGAACACTTTTCAGACAGTGCCTCAACAGTTCTTGCCACCTATCTGCTATATTGACTGGAAGTCCTCCAGTGTTTTCCCATGATAAACATGCAACACAATGAGAGATGGACATGGAATGTGGAGAAGTTTTACTGCATTACAGTACATCACAAGCCACCAACTGCTAGTATGTGTTTGGCCAAGTAATAAGCAGAAATGCCTCTCAGACAAGTTAGGTTGATGTGGTAGGTGTCATGTTTCATAGATTATTATCTTCACTCTTGTATAGATCTTCTTGTGTTTCTTAAGATGCCCACTGTGAGCAAAATCTGTACTACACTCATCACACTTGTAAGACTTCTCTTATGTATGTGTTCTCTTGTGTTTTAATAGACTGCCACTGTGAGCAAAATCTGCATCACATACATCACATTTGTAAGGCTTCTCTCCTGTATGTGTTCTCTTGTGTTTTATTAGACTGCCATTGTGAGCAAAACCTGCACCACACACATCACATTTGTAAGGCTTCTCTCCAGTATGTGTCCTCTCATGTACCAATACACTGCCACTTTGAGCATAGCCTGCAAAACACACATCACATTTGTAAGGCTTCTCTCCAGTATGTGTTCTTTTGTGTACAACTAAATGACCACTCTGAGAAAAACCTGCACCACACACATCACATTTGTAAGGCTTCTCTCCAGTATGTGTTCTCTTGTGTACAACTAAATGACCACTCAAAGCAAAACCTGCACCACACACGTCACATTTGTAAGGCTTCTCCCCTGTATGTGTTCTCTTGTGTTTTAACAGATTACCATTCAGAGCAAAATCTGCACCACACACATCACATTTGAAAGGCTTCTCTCCTGTATGTGTTTTCTTGTGTATCAATAGACTGCCACTCTGAGCATAGCCTACTCCACATACATCACATTTGTAAGGCTTTTCCCCAGTGTGTGTTCTTTTGTGTCTAATTAAATGACAACTCTGAGCAAAACCTGAACCACACATATCACACTTGTAAGGTCTCTCTCCAGTATGTGTTCTCTTGTGTCTAATTAAATGACAACTCTGAGCAAAACCTGCACCACACACATCACATCTGCAGAACCAATCTACTGTTTGAGTTCTATTTTGTGACATTTGATCAGCACTATGAGCATCATCATCATCTAGAGTCTCATAAACAAGTGACTGAAACACCATCTCCCTTCCTGGTAATTGTCTGGGCTTGATGTCAGTTGCCAGATCATGGTGGTCTATACCTTGACTGCAGCCTTCACCTTGATCTACCTGAGAACAGATGGAGATTATAATGTGAAACTAGATGATGATACTAGTCTGTTATTTCTTTTCTTACTTGTGTCCACCTGATGACTACAGAAAAAGATATACCACTTTAAAGCCAGCTTTTAAAATGATGTTACGTGGTTGTTGATGAAATGTGTTGTACAGCAATCTGTAGTTGTCTGCTGCGCTCTTTCAACCCAACACTACTGACTTCAGTATAGTGTTTTTTAGCACCAGTTTGTTTTTCCTTGCAATCCCTGGCCAAAGTGGCAAGTGTTTACCTCTAGTGAAACCATGGAAGTAAGGTAATATAGATAGTCCTGACACACTCATTTTGATAAAATTGTAGAAGTGGAACATACCTCCTAGTACTCTTAATTCTGTTTCCTGAGAAACTAGAATATGTGACAAATGCTTTACACTAAATTCCGCTATAGTATATAGCCTAATCTTTCTTGATGGGAGGTTACAACGTGGAAGGAATATACTCTCCAAATAGTAAAATCAGAATGCCAAAGAGATGGATAATCATTATCTAGTCTGTTGTAATCTATAAGAAGATCATAGCACCTCTTAATGCCTTAGTTTACTGATATATTTATCAAGTGGCAATGTATAAAGTGCCAATTATGTTACACCCCCCCCCCCCCCCCATTTGTTTTAATGATGTCACGCTAATGCTCTGAAATGTTTGGCTTCTCTGACAATAACATCCAGTTGCTTAAACATCTACTCACAACTGTTGAGTTTAATAAAAAACTGGTGCTAGTATATTTGATCTTACAAACCTTCAAACTGTCTACCGTTTGACTGCACTAAGTTCAAATAACTATTTAGCACTGTTTACATTTCTCTGTCGTGGTTCCATCAAAATTGCAACTTGAAATCAAACTTTCCTGGACTTGCAATAACTAATTTATACATCTTGTACACGACCACAATCTAGCATAAGCTACATTCTTTATTCAAGACAGCATTAGTCTTTAGTTCGGACTGTGCATCATCACACCTGGGTCATTCCCTTTTGTGCTCTGCTGCCCATTCTAGTAACCAACTGGAGTGTTTATCTACTGATTGTTCCTGGTTATGATTATGGAAGGCCCCGGTATCACTGCAAACGAATTAAAATCAATAATTGCTCAACCGCCAGTGACAGTGGAATCATCTGAATTAATATCTCATCTCCCAAACAAAGAAAGGTCACTGCAGTCCCCATCATAGCAGTCTCAGCACATGCCAAAAGACAAAAGGCGAAACCGCACAGAAAGTGAACACAGCCAGCTGTTCCCTATCATACAATATTATCATTCATCATAAGCAATCGGAATATCGAAACACAATCCGGATGAAACACAGCTAATGATGTGCACAGAGTACTAAACTCAGTAGCTCCGGCAGCACAATTGTTCCTGTCCTGCATTGATTGAACATATTGTGTTTCATATCTGGTTGATAACTCAATAGCTTTAGTTTTGAGAAATAAGATAAACTCACAAAAGCAGGAAGGAGCCTTCAACAAACCCCAGACTCTCAAAGAAATAAAGACAACCCTGAAACAAGCTAGGAAAACAGAATGGAGAAATATGAGTCGTAACATGACAACTTAAACAAACTCAGCAGATCTGAATATACAAAGATATTCAGACTCAGAACAGGTCAGTGAGGTCTTAGAGCACATCCGCACAAGACAGGACTCGGTGACTTTGCAACATGTGACTGCATAGCACCCAGACAAACTCCAGAGCATATCCTACAGGGCTGCAGCATCTCAACACCCTAAGAACACAAATATGGTCCACAGAAATAATCCTGCATGACAAATTATGAGGAACTGGTAAAGACCTCAAATGTCTTGTTTGTGATCCATGCTGGTCAAAATGTCTAAGCAAATAGCAATGGATGCTCAATAAAGAAAAATTGCTGCAGTCCCTGTGTGGTAAACCACCACCATCATCATCATCATCGTCTCCGCATCGAAGGTTGGTTACCATGGAGCGCCATTCCACTCTGTCTCCTGCTTTGATGGTGCAGATTGTCATAGTTTGACTTGTCCACATTTTGATGTTATTCGTCTATGTTAGTCTTGGTCTGCCTCTTTTACCTTGTATTTTCCCTTCCAATATTACTTTTATTAGGCTGTTGTGTCTTTTAACATGCCCCAAAATTTCACTTGCCTTGTTCTAATTGTCTTTAGTAGTTCTCTTTTCATTTTTAGTTCTTTTAAAACTTCATCATTTGTTTTCTTTTCTTTCCATCCAATTCTACCTATTGTACATAATGTGGTAAACCATTATAGCATAAACATGTTCATGAAACACATTTGACATATTACTCATCTTCTTAAATACTCACTGTTCTATACTCAAAACATGCAGAAAAATGAGTCACCTTCAAGAATCTAGTGATTGTATAATGTAAAACAATATGAAGAGAATACCATGGACAGCTAAGAATAGTAATGAAAATGTTCTGAAAGAGGTCAAAGCAAAAAGAGAGCTAATTTCCAATATTGGAGGAAACAATCATCATTTTTTGACCATGTAATAAGAAAGGAACAGCTGGAATATATTGTAACAACTGGGAAAGTTGTGGGATGAAGAGATAGAGGGGAGCAAAGAGAAAATATACTAGACAGCTTAAGAGAATGGCTTGGCAGAAGGTCAACAACAGAAAATATAAATAATTATCAACATCAAAAGTTGTGGAGAGACATGATCACCTATGCCAGCAGACATGGTACTTGATGATGATAATGTAAAAAATTATATAATCATGAAATATATAGTGGTCATTAGAACAAACAACAAGAGAATAATTTGCCAAATAAACAATATGAAAACTTCACAAGAATTTTAAAATGTCTGCTCAGTGAGTGCAAGAACAGAGAAGATTTAATTGGTAATTCATTAATTTCACGTGGCTATAGACTCACATAAATGGCAAGAATCAATACAAATGTCATTTCTTTCCTCTGTTCATTCTTTTGTCACTTGTAAGACAACAACTCAAACAGTTTAGATAAATGGGTTTGTTTCAGGTACAGAGTTGCCTGCCCTCCTAATCCAACTTGTTCGATCAGCACATTATGAGATCAACTGCCTAATCCGACTCATTCAGACAAGTGAATAAATCAAACCTCCAAACCCAACTTGTTTAATCAGACTAGTTACTAGACCAGCTTCCTAACCTGACTTGTTTGATCAGACTAGTTACTAGATTAACCTCCTAACCCAACTTGTTTGATCAGACTAGTTACTAGATCAAACCTCCTAACCTGACTTGTTTGATCAGACTAGTTATTAGATCAAACCTCCTAACCCTACTTGTTTGATCAGACTAGTTACTAGATCAAACCTCCTAACCTGACTTGTTTGATCAGACTAGTTACTAGATCAAACCTCCTAACCTGACTTGTTTGATCAGACTAGTTATTAGATCAAACCTCCTAACCTGACTTGTTTGATCAGACTAGTTACTAGATCAAACCTCCTAACCCAACTTGTTTGATCAGACTAGTTATTAGATCAAACCTCCTAACCCTACTTGTTTGATCAGACTAGTTACTAGAACAACCTCCTAACCTGACTTGTTTGATCAGACTAGTTACTAGATCAGCTTCCTACCTCGACTTGTTCAGACTAGTTACTAGATCAATAAAGGGATGTGGAGTAGGATATCTTGGTTAACTGTTACTACTGATCCTAAAAACATCAGTCAGCTATGAGTTACTGACCACTTTCAGTCCATGGGATTTTCAGCAAATAGGCTCAAAGATGATATAATTCATTTAAAATAAAGTCATATCTCAGTTACAATCCACAATATTTAACTTTACCCTTAAGAGGTGGAAAGATGATGGAAACTTGCAATATTTAGAATCCAGTAATGTACCATTTATGAAAACCGACACACAAACATACTGTATTCTATAACCAATCTTCACTTCAGAAAACACATAATTTATAATAAATAAACAGACACACTCACATCATCATGAAGTTCCTGTTTTATGTAGTCTCTAAGCATTGGAATTTTTCTTTCCATTTTTATAACAGCCTGAGAAGATAAAACAATGTCAATATTTTTATCACTGAAAGCTTCACTATTTCTTTATTTTATTTAACTGATGAGGTATTTATAGAGTCCACTGAAGTTCTCTATACTTCAAATTCAATGCATCAGAATGGAATCTGGGTCACTTAACTAGGGACAAATAATAATAAATTAATATTATTATAGAGGGAAACTTCCGAGGCGATAATCAGCGAATCAATTCAGAGGAAGAGGTATGTTTACAGCACTTGGAAAAAATGACAAATAATCAACAAGAGAAAAAAATATGGACCAAAGCAGGATCGAACCCGTACTCAGTGACACAGCGCCTTGCCACGAAAAGCCAAACGCTAGGCTCCATATTTTTTTTCTGTTGTTGATTATTTGTCATTTTTTCCGAGTGCTGTAAACATACCTCTTCCTCTGAATTGATTCACTTAACTAGGCTAGTTTGTATTAACAGTCTTTGGATCAATGCCCACTCTGTTATTGTCCAAGCTTCTCATTACACCAGATTGACAGGCTTTCTACTCCTTCAACTGAATTACCTTTTCATGAATTTTACTTATCCACTATTACAGCTTTTGTGGTAAGATAGAGAAGTATGCCCACTGATAAAGTGGTAGAAACATGGACACTGATAAAGTGGTAGAAACATGGATACTGATAAAGTGGTAGAAGTATGCACACTAATAAAGTGGTAGAAACATGGACACTGATAAACTGGTAGAAGTATGCACACTGATAAAGTGGTAGAAACATGGACACTGATAAAGTGGTAGAAGTATGCACACTAATAAAGTGGTAGAAACTTGGACACTGATAAAGTGGTAGAAACATGGACACTGATAAAGTGGTAGAAACATAGACACTAATAAAGTGGTAGAAGTATGCACTGATAAAGTGGTAGAAGTATGGACACTGATAAAGTGGTAGAAACAAGGACACTGATAAAGTGGTAGAAGTATGCACACTGATAAAGTGGTAGAAACATGGACACTGATAAAGTGGTAGAAGTATGCACACTGATAAAGTGGTAGAAACATGGACACTGATAAAGTGGTAAAAGTATGCACACTGATAAAGTGGTAGAAACATGGACACTGATAAAGTGGTGGAAACAGTGACACTTATAAAGTGGCAGAAAAATAGAAACTAATAAAGCGAGAAGCATAGACACTAATAAAGAGGTAGAAACATGGGGACAACTGGAAAGGTACATGTTGAAATATGGACAGAAAGAGAGGAAGAAATATGGCACAGAAAAAGGTAGAAGCATAGACACTGATAAAGTGGTAGAAACACAGGGACTAAAAGTGCTACAGAATCACAGCCATAAACACAAAAAATATGGACATAAATATAATGTTAACATTTACTGTAACCATGGACACAAATTAAAAGGTAGAACAAAAATCAGACAAAATTCTATTTAATGTTACTAACCCTTCAACCATTTTCACAGCTGGCATTTTCAATTGTGAACATGATTTAGAATATCTAATCAGATTGTTGAGTCACTGGAGTTAACAAAACACACACAAGAATCTCACAGTACAAAAAAAATTGTATTTAAAATACTCAATGTATTCAAAACTCATCAGCACAAACACAAAACTTAGACTATTCAAATCAAATGTACTATCAACCCTTATGTATGCATGTGAGAACTGGAAAACAAGAATTATAGAAACAAAGTTGAACGCATTCGAAAATAAATGTCTAAAGAAAATACTTGGTATAGAGTGGAATGAATTAAAAACAAAGGAGGAAATTAGAGAAATTGCCAATCAACCACTAATATCTTCAGTAATCAAGAAAAAACGATGGTCATATGTTGGACATGTGATGAGGAGAGATAATAACTGAATAACAAAGCAGCCCTCATGTGAGAAACAACAGGTAAGAGGAAAAGAGGCCAACCAGAGAGACACTGAGAAGAACATTGATCAGAGAGGCAAGAGCAGCAGGAATTGGCTCCCTCAATGAGATAGAGTTGCTTGCATAGAACAGAGACAAATGGTGAGATTTGATAAAAGATCTTCACAAGGATTGAAAACTGCTATAATAAAAATTTTGATAAGAGAAAGAGTATCTGGGTCTAAGCCTTATGGGCTGGCTACGGTTCGAAAGGTCAATAGATAGATAGAATTAATACCAATATATATATATAAAAGATTTTACAACCAGTAAAGGTATTTCTGATTGGAGAACAATTACACTATGAGATATGTATGGAACAAAATAAAACCAGAAATAAGTGAGGAACGATGTGGTTTTGTGGAAGGAAAGGGCACCAATGATGCAATATACATCCTGAGAACATTGACAGAAAGAGCTATAGAGGTAAAGAAAGATCTATATATGTGCTTTATAGATTACACGAAAGCATTTGACAAAGTAAAGCATCTGGAAATAATATGTTGGAGAAATTAAACATTGATGGCAAGGAACTGCAAATCATAAAAAAACATGTTCTGGGAACTAACAGCAGCAATAAGAATTAGCAACCAAACAGGACAGTTCCATTATATAAAACAAGGAGTCAGACAAGGCTGTATTCTATTGCCGGATTTGTTTTCACTCACAACATAAACAGTGTGTGATATGCTGATGACACAGTCTTAATTGCAGAGACAGAGAATGAACTACAAGAAATGATAGACATAATAGTAAAAGAAAGCAACAAGAAAGGTCTCAGTCTGAATAGTAAGAAAACAGAAGTAATGGTCATATCAAGGAAACAAATCACCATCATGCAGCATAAAAATAAACGAGACAGATCTGAAACAAGTGCAACGTTTCAAATACTTGGGCACAATAATATCAGATGGAAAATGCACCACAAAAATAAAAAGTAGAATAGCTCAGGCCAAAATAGCATTTCAGGAAACGAAAAATATTGTATGTAACAAATCTATGTCAATAAAAGTGAGAAAGAGAGTTCATCTGTGCTATATAGATCCAGTTCTGCCATATGGAAGCGAATCATGGACAGTAAACAAACAAATGAAATAACGATTAGAGGCCAGAGAGTAGGGATTTCTCAGAAGAATGTTGAAAGTTCCCTGGACAGCTAAAAAGACCAAAGAGGAAATTCTCAAAGAGGTCAACACAAAAAGAGAGCTCCTAAGAAACATCAGAAAGAAACAATCAACATTTTTCGGGCACATCATGAGAATAGGAAAGTTGGAATACTTGGTTACAACTGGCAAAATACAGGAAAAGAGAGATCATGGAAGACAAAGAGAGAAAATACTGTATAGCATTGTGTCATAGCATGGAAAACAGTCAACATCAGAACTGATACGATGCACTGTAAATAGAAGTTTGTGGATGGACTTGATTGTCTACATCAACCTGAATGGCTTGCATTTTCAATACCTCTATACAAACCTTTACTTCTGCTGCAATTATGACTCATTCAGAATGGAACTCTAACATCCATTTTTGGGGTTCTATACAACCAGAAAGTTGGAGAACAGGAGAAAAGAAAGCATCCAAACTGTCTTGAGCTTATCTGCTGGAGGAAAGTCTTGTAGAGATAAGATGAAAAGTGTGGGCTAGACAAGGGGCACCAAGTGATGGACAATGGACTGTAAACAGTGTGGGAACTTTGCTGCACTCAAGATACTACTACCTGTACTGACTGCTTGTGTGTCTACAGCCAGAGAAACAAGAAGAAACAACACATCAGTTCGACCTGTCAACTCTTTGTTATTTAATCAATAATAGTTCAACTCCTTTGTATGGATTCTCTTGTGCTTTTAAAAATATCCAAACTGAGAAAAACCCTGCACTGCACATATTATGTTTATCAGGCTGTTTTCCTGTATGTGTTTTTATATGACAGGATAAACTCAAAGCAAAACCAGTGCTGCACACATCACATTCAAAAGGCAGCTCTCTGGTGTGTGCTCTTTTATGTATCAAAATATGCCACTTGAACCAAAGCTACTACACACATCACAGTTGTAAGATTTCTCTATTATATTTGCTTTCTCATGATAAACATGGGGCACAGTGAGAGGCAGTCAAGAAATGTGGAGGGCTTTACTGCCCTACGATACATCACAATCCCTACTAACCACTGACTGCTTGTATATCTCTGGCCAAAGAAATAAGCAGAAGAACATGTCACATCATGTGTCCAGTATATGATGTTTCATAGATTATCAGGTCTTCTCTCTTGCATGGATTTTCTTGTGTCTCTTAAGATGCCCAATTTGAGTAAAACTTGACCCACACTCATCACACTTGTAAGGTTTTTCTCCTGTATGTGTTCTCTTGTGTTTTTTAAGATTTACACTGTGAACAAAGTCTCCACCACATATTTCACATTTGAAAGGCCTTTCTCCTGTATGTGCTATCTTGTGTTTTAATAGATTATAATTCTGGGCAAAACTTGCACCACATACATCACATGTGTACGGCTTTTCTCCTGTATGTTTTCTCATGTGTCTAATTAAATGACCAGTGTAAGTAAACTTTGTACCACATACATCACATTTGTAAAAGTTCTCTCCTGTATGCACTCTCTTGTGTTTTAGAAGACCATCATACTTAGAAAAGCCTACATCACAC
The DNA here is from genome assembly GCA_032433765.1 of Megaustenia siamemsis. Classification (NCBI taxonomy): domain Eukaryota; kingdom Metazoa; phylum Mollusca; class Gastropoda; order Stylommatophora; family Ariophantidae; genus Megaustenia; species Megaustenia siamemsis. The sequence continues at coordinate 8,486,426 of JAVIAB010000159.1, forward strand.
ACATCACATTTCAAAAGCATCTCTCCTGTATGTGTTTTCTTATGTCTAATTAAACAACGTCTGGCAGTAAAACCTGTACCACAAACATCACATTTGTAAGGCTTCTCTCCTGTGTGTGTTCTCTTGTGTCTAATTAAACAACCACTATTTGCAAAACCTGTACCACAAATATTACATTTGTAAGGCTTCTCTCCAGTATGTGTTCTCTTGTGTCTAATTAAAACATCATTGTAAGTAAAACCTGAACCGCAAACTTCACATATGTAAGGTTTCTCTCCTGTATGTATTTTCTTGTGTTTTAATAGATTACCATGCTGAGCAAAATCTGCACCACACACATCACATTTGTAAGGCTTTTCCCCTGTATGTGTTCTCTTGTGTATTTTAAGAAGTTCTCTGTGACCAAAGTCTACACCACAAACATCACATTTGTAAGGCCTCTCTCCTGTATGTGTTTTCTTGTGTCTAACTAAATGACCACTGTAAGCAAAAGCAACACCACACACATTACACTTGTAAGGCTTCTCTCCAGTATGTGTTCTCTTGTGTTTCAACAGACCATCACAGCTGGCAAAACATGAACAACACACATCACATTTGAAAGGCTTCTCTCCTGTATGTCCTCTCTTGTGTATCAACATATTGTTTTTCTGAGCAAAGCTTGCACCACAAACTTCACATTTGTAAGGTTTCTCTCCTGTATGTGTTCTCTTATGTCTGATTAAATGACTACTATCAACAAAACCAGCACCACACACATCACATTTGAAAGGCTTCTCTCCTGTATGTGTTCTCTTGTGTATCAATAGACTGCCACTCTGAGCATAGCCAGCACCACACACATCACATTTGAAAGGCTTCTCTCCTGTATGTGTTCTCTTGTGTATCAATAGACTGCCACTCTGAGCATAGCCCGCACCACACACATCACATTTGTAAGGTTTCTCTCCTGTATGTTTTCTCTTGTGCTTTAATAGATTATCACTTTCAGCAAAACCTGCACCACACACTTCACATTTGTGAATCTCCGCTGTTTGAGTTCTATTTTGTGACATTTGATCAGCACTATGAGCATCATCATCTAGAGTCTCATAAACAAGTGACTGAAACACCATCTCCCTTCCTGGCAATTGTCTGGGCTTGATGTCAGTTGCCAGATCATGGTGGTCTATACCTTGACTGCAGCCTTCACCTTGATCTACCTGAGAACAGATGGAGATTATAATGTGAAACTAGATGATGATACTAGCCTGTTATTTCTTTTCTTTCTTGTGTCCACCTGATGACTACAGAAAAAGATATTCCACTTTAAAGCCAGCTCTTAAAATGATGTTAAGTGGTTGTTGATGAGATGTGTTGTACAGCAATCTGTAGTATTTGCTGTGCCCTTTCAACCCAACACTACTGACTTCAGTATAGTGTTTTTTAGCACCAGATTTCCTTTCTTTGCAATCTCTGGCCAAAGTGGCAAGTTTATTTCTCTAGTAAAACCATGGAAGTGAGGTAAGATCTGAATAGTTCTGATGCACTCACGATGATAGAATTGTACAAATGGAACATATCTCCTAGAACTCTTAATTCTATTTGCAGAGATTTTGTAAAATTTAAGTTGACTTAACAAATAATCGAAATGAGGAAATTAGAGAAATCGCCAATCAACCACTAATATCTTCAGTAATAAAGAAAAAATGATGGTCATATGTTGGACATGTGATGAGAAGAGATAATAACTGAATAGCAAAGGAGGCCCTCATATGGGAAAAAACAGGTAAGAGAAAAAGAGGAAGACCCAGGGAGACACTGAGAAAACATTGATGAGAGAGGCAAGAGCAACAGGATTCGGCTCCCTCAGTGAGATAGAGCTGCTTGCATAGAACAGAGACAAATGGCGAGATTTGATAAAATATCTTTAAAAGAAAACTGCTAGAACAAAAATTCAGATATGAGAAGGTGTATCTTGGTCTACGCCCTATGGGCCGGCAACGGCTCGAAAGGTCAATAGATAGATAGAAACAAATAATCAATGCATGATAACTAGCTTTACACCAAACTTGACAAGTTATATAGCCAAAGGTATTTTATTGGATGGTTATATTTTGGAAGGAATGTACTCTCTATATGGTGTCGGTACTACTTAAACCGCCATGTCATACAGATGGATAATGAAGTATACTATTTAGTGTGTTATAACAAATAAGGAACTGATTAAATGCTCCAGACAAATAATATGATCACGGGGGACTGGTTGGTCTCGAGGCAAGACACCAGTCTCAAGACATGAGAGGTTGTGAGTTCAAACCCAGCTACACCAGTTGGTATTTTTATTTGTGATTCCTGTCTGCGTCAACCACCCCCAGTCTCAACAGCTAGGCCCAGCTTGAAATATCAATTACTTATTGACGGAAAAAAAATATGAGTACATCCAAAGGTAGAGTTATCTGCCTGTGTGGCAAGGGACCCCTGTGGACCCCTTTATTTCCGCCAGGAATAAATGGATTAACACTCAAAATTCAGTTCCTAGAGTCTTCGTTAGAGTTGAAAGCTGGCGAATGCAAAAATTAAAATATTATCTTCATAGAATCGTAGCATTTCTTGATGCCCTAGTTTCTTGCTGTATTATGAAGTGTCAATCACAGTGTGTATTGCAGAAGGTGCCAAACAAATTACCACCAAGGTTTGATTTCATGATTTAATGCTACTTCTCTGAAGTGTGTGACTTCTCTGACATCCATTTACTTAAAATCTACTCACGATTGTTGAACTTAATAAAATTGGTGCTGGTATATTTAATTTTCAAATTGTCTACACTTGACTGCAATAAGTTCACATAATCCACTTAGTTCTGTCTATATTTCTCTGTTGTGGTTCCAACAAAACAGCACATTTAAACCAAAGTTTCCTATGCCTGCAATATCTAATTTACTACATAATGTAGAGACTCATCATCTTGTGTAAACTACCAACACTTACAGTATTCAAGACAGCACTACCACAGGCCAGTCAAAAACTTGTGAAGTTAACTAGCCAGCTTGGAAGAATTGTTTATACTTTGATGGATCCCAAAGTAACTGACCTACCTACTTTGAAAAATTAATAAAGGCAGGAAAGGTTCATAAAAGTGTGTGTAGATAGAGGTGTTGAATGTAGGTTAGAAACACTGGATTAGCTAGCCTAGAGACCTCATAGGCAGGCAATGGGTAATTATAGTTTTTTTTAATTTAAGTGCTCCACTTGTGTCGTTATGTCTCTTACAGACAAGGATACATGATGGAAAAGACAAGGATACATGATGGAAACTTGCAACATCTGAAATCCAGTATTGTACCAATTTAGAAAAACAACACACAAACATGCTATATTCTATAACCAATGTTCACTTTAGAAAACACACAAAGAGTGTAATAGACAGATAGACACACTCACATCATCATGAAGTTCCGGTTTTAGGTAGTCTCTAAAGAATGAAACTTTATCTTCTTTTACCACACCCTGGGAAGATAAAAAAAATTATCAATATTTACATTACATGATGCTTCACTATTTCTTTATTTTATTTCACTGATGAGGTGATAGGAGTCCACTGAAGTTCTCTAAACTTTTATTTACAAATGCACCAGAATGGAATCCGGGTCATTTAACACTAAATTATGATACTTATGTGTGAATCACGTTTTGAAGACATGTTCACTAAACTTGCTAACACCGTTTGTAATTTGGAGAAATAGTAGGAAACACTTTCTACAGAGCTTCACAGCAGGAGGCAATCTGACCGTCAGAAGAAGACAAATCGAACAAATGTTTCGGCCCTGTAGCTTTTTGACACTCTAGGGGAGGTGGGTCCGCCTGGGTCATGACTCCCAGGCGTCGACCTCCTGCTGCATTGCCTCTAAGGCTTACACAGTATGTTCGACACACACTAACTACACTTAATACACAAAACATTTTTAAATAGTTGAACTAACCTAACCTATAATATAAATAATTCAATAATATTTGATTTGAACTTTTGCAACAAGTTTTTGCATTTACCTAAGAAGAACCACAGTAATTGTTCTACAGCTTAGACTTATTTACAGCTTAGACTTATTTACAGCTTAGACTTATTTATGGCTCAGAATTCAAATACCAAGCGCTATGGCTATTGGATGGTGCTTTATTTATTGACACATTGACCATCAGTCCAGTCAGTATGTTCACTTTATCTTTGCGGTCGTTCACTGCCTATTTTGTGTTTACAAAGGTTTGTTTGATGTCTCACCAACAGGTGAAGAGAATTTCACAGCCAAAAAAAAAAAAAAAATTGCAATTTTACAATACGTTTATATCTTTTACTAAGGGCGCATGGTGTTTGAAGAAAAATAAATCTGTCAACAATGACTTGTCAGGGGTCACCAGCGGGAATAATCAGGAAGGTATACAGAGGGAAAAAAAATTTTATATGCAGCAAAATTGTTGAATATTTATTTTGAGAGCATCATTTTTGTGAAGGTATCAAAATTTAGGGTTAACTATGATAGTTCGTATCAAGTCTTTGAACCAATGTCACAGTCCATATCTGAGTTTCCCACTACATCTGATTGGTTGGCTTAATATATTCTATTATATATTCTTAATATATTCTACACTGGACAATATGACTACAAAACATGTTCTACAGGACTGCCCCCAGTACACAGACTTGAGAAGAGCAATGTGGTCCACACCCACCTCCCTGGAAGAGAAACTATATGGGGCAATCGATTCGCTTAAACAGACAGCTGCCTTCATGAGAGAGTCTGGAATCATACTCTGATTGAGTCTTGATCGCAGAGAGAGAGATATATTCTACCACTTCACATCCAAATTAGTTGGCCTTGAATTATCCACTATTACAGCCTTTGTCATGGACTGAAAAATCACAAGATTTACTAATAAGACAGTTTGTCTGTCTGGTCAATGCCTCTATTCCACCTTGCCCTAAACTTGTCTGTTAGTGGTCACTGTTTCACCACAATGTTCATATATTGTTGATAACACCATTAGCTCTTTCCCTTCTCACTGATGCTCAATCTGCTGCAATTCCATGTCCTCAGAATTCCAATATATGCTCTATCCATTCACTGTGAAATGACTGAATAATTCTTCCATAACCCTTTCTCAAAATTTTACTGCACCTAATTGTATAGTAGAGAGGTTACTCTTTCTATATATCCACTTCCGAAACCTATAAATAACCATATGTTGAGGGAATACCCTTAGATTTAGAAATGTTGCCTGTCATTGGTGACATTAATTTTCATAAATCTGTCAGATAATTCAGCTCAAACTAGTAATGTAAACAGGAGGGGAAAGAGTTTAGTTATTTTATTGTGGCTCCAATATCTGGTAAGCAGCAAAACAACATCGAGAGAAGAGAAGCCAGCCTCAGAAATGCTACGGGTGGAGTATAGAAATGAAACATGGATCTGTAAAGGTGGAGTATAGAAATGAAACATGGATCTGTACAGGTGGAGTATAGAAATGAAACATGGATCTATACAGGTGGAGTATAGAAATGAAACATGGATCTGTACAGGTGGAGTATAGAAATGAAACATGGATCTGTACAGGTGGAGTATAGAAATGAAACATGGATCTGTACAGGTGGAGTATAGAAATGAAACATGGATCTGTACAGGTGGAGTATAGAAATGAAACATGGATCTGTACAGGTGGAGTATAGAAATGAAACATGGATCTGTACAGGTGGAGTATAGAAATGAAACATGGATCTGTACAGGTGGAGTATAGAAATGAAACATGGATCTATACAGGTGGAGTATAGAAATGAAACATGGATCTATACAGGTGGAGTATAGAAATGAAACATGGATCTATACAGGTGGAGTATAGAAATGAAACATGGATCTGTACAGGTGGAGTATAGAAATGAAACATGGATCTGTACAGGTGGAGTATAGAAATGAAACATGGATCTGTACAGGTGGAGTATAGAAATGAAACATGGATCTGTACAGGTGGAGTATAGAAATGAAACATGGATCTATACAGGTGGAGTATAGAAATGAAACATGGATCTGTACAGGTGGAGTATAGAAATGAAACATGGATCTGTACAGGTGGAGTATAGAAATGAAACATGGATCTGTACAGGTGGAGTATAGAAATGAAACATGGATCTGTACAGGTGGAGTATAGAAATGAAACATGGATCTGTACAGGTGGAGTATAGAAATGAAACATGGATCTGTACAGGTGGAGTATAGAAATGAAACATGGATCTATACAGGTGGAGTATAGAAATGAAACATGGATCTATACAGGTGGAGTATAGAAATGAAACATGGATCTATAAAGGTGGAGTATATAAATGAATCATGGATCTGTAAAGGTTGAGTATAGAAATGAAACATGGATCTGTACAGGTGGAGTATAGAAATGAAACATGGATCTGTACAGGTGGAGTATAGAAATGAAACACGGATCTGTACAGGTGAAGTATAGTTAAATGAAACATGGATCTGTATAAATACAAGTGGATCAGCATATGGTGGAAACATATTGGAGGAGCTGGGATATTCACAGAAAATCCTGAAAACACTAACCCCTATCATACATTTTTACTGCATTTTCCCTCTACTGAAGTCTGCTGGGGGGGTCATATATTTCTAAACTCTCTCATCTATTTTTACAGCATCTCTCCAGTACTGGAGTCTGCCAGGGAGCCATATATTTCTAAACTCTCTCATCTATTTTTACTGCATCTCTCCAGTGCTGGAGTCTGCTAGAGAGCCATATATTTCTAAACTCTCTCATCTATTTTTACTGCATCTCCCCAGTACTGGAGTCTGCTAGGGGGTCATATATTTCTAAACTCTCTCATCTATTTTTACTGCATCTCTCCAGTGCTGGAGTCTGCTAGGGGGTCATATATTTCTAAACTCTCTCATCTATTTTTACTGCATCTCTCCAGTGCTGGAGTCTGCCTAGGGGCCATATTTTTCTAAACTCTTTATCAATCTTCCGAAAGTCTAAAACTGCACAAGTTTAAGTTCTAAAATTAAAACCCACATCAAGTGACAAGCAAATCTGAACCATATTAAGCTGTGTTTTAAGAGACGTGAAACTGGTATTTGAAGCACTCAAGCATGTAAAACACAACTGAGAGCACTACTGCAAGAATGATATAACCAACCAAATGTTGTATGAAAGTGGATCCCATCCTTCTGTGATGTACAAAGAAATGTGATGGCTTGCATTCTAGTCAAGAATGGTAGAAAAATGGAACAACCAAGTTTACTGAGTATATACCAGCAGAAAGTCAATATAATTTAAAGAGAAGAATCAAGTTTTACTGAGTATATGCCAGCAGAAAGTCAATATAATTTAAAGAGAAGAATCAAGTTTTACTGAGTATATGCCAGCAGGAAGTCAATATAATTTAAAGAGAAGAATCAAGTTTTACTGAGTATATGCCAGCAGAAAGTCAATATAATTTAAATAGAAGAATCAAGTTTTACTGAGTATATGCCAGCAGAAAGTCAATATAATTTAAAGAGAAGAATCAAGTTTTACTGAGTATATGCCAGCAGAAAGTCAATATAATTTAAAGAGAAGAATCAAGTTTTACTGAGTATATACCAGCAGAAAGTCAATATAATTTAAAGAGAAGAATCAAGTTTTACTGAGTATATACCAGCAGAAAGTCAATATAATTTAAAGAGAAGAATCAAGTTTTACTGAGTATATGCCAGCAGAAAGTCAATATCATTGAAATATAACAAAAGTATCAAACCTCAACAGGATCACTGACAGGACATGATCTACTTCATAACCACAAGATTCAGGAAAAAATAACACCAAGTACAACAAACATGAGACATAACTGCTGCCAGGACAGTTAGTTACTCAACACATCATTCTCACTGCTTTTTGGACAACCCCATAAGTGTTCAGACATATTCCTGCAGGTAAAAAAAAGATTAATATGGAATGAGACTAGACAAATTCTCCTTATTCATTCTGTTGCCAGACCTGCCTTTTATATTGTATAATCATATCTTATCCTGCCTTTATTATTGTTTTTATTGAGTAAAGATAAGCTTGGTGTTTGTACAAGTTGTTTAGTTTTATTTATTTATTTATTTTTCGTTCGCCAGATTTTACCTCAGACGAAGTCCCTAGATACTAGGAACTGAGTTTTGTGTGTAAATCCATTTTTCCCAGGCAGCTGTGTGCAAAGGGGCCCCTCGCTGCACAGACAGATAACTCCGACTTCAGAAGTACTCATATTTTCTCTGTCAATGAGTAACTGACGTTTCAAGCCGGGCCTCGCTACTGAGACCAGGGGTGGTTGCCACAGAGAGAAATCATAAATAAAAATCCCAACCGGTGTAACCATGATTTGAACCCACAACCTCTCTGTCTCGAGGCCGGCGTCTTACCTCGAGACCAACCAGTCAACCAAGTTGTTTATTAAGTCGCTGTGCAGTGACTAGAAAAATATTTTGAGATTATGTCACTGATTTATGAAATTTACATCACGATATTCTGTGCCCACAATCCCGTCTGCAGCATAACACAAGTAAATTTATACACTTCACGGTTTCATTGCTAAAAGGAAATGTTGTTAAACATTGAAAACAGGGTATTTTGGTTGAACATGTCTTCCCTAATGGTGGCAAATATACTGAGGAAGTAGTTCCACAATTTGTGCTTAAATTTCCAGACTCACAAGTCCTAACTCCATTGACTATTATATGTGGGGTGCGCTGAAAGGAAAAGTTTATCAAAATAATCTGCAAACAGTTAATGACCTCTAGGCAGAAATCATCACCCAGATCCAACAAATATCACAGTCATTATCCAGGTTTTCGAAAATATGAAGAGGTGAGTCAACATATGGCTAGAGGCTCGTGGTGGACATTTTGAACACAAACTGTAGATACAACTTTATTGTGTGAACAGCCATACCCAATACAAGCCAGCCAAGAGCAGTAGTGCCTAGATAAATAATACAAATTTACGTTACAATTTCCCATAATCTTGAAAATATTTTCACTGTTCAGCGACTTCATAAACACCCCACATAAAGTAAACTGCTACACCTGATAGTAAAAATGTGGACCATAATAGTGATAATGAGTAATTAATAAAAACACCATTCACTTGCTCAAGCTATTTATATATTTTAACAGTTCAAACATTGTTTTATGGCAATCCAGAATTGGCATACATGAATGTAACTGTAAAAGAGGATGATTGTTATATCCAGTTTCTGTCTGTATGTATTGTCTGTAGGAAGCCACAACAATTTGATTGTGTCACCTTTTTAAGGTTAACCATAACTTGCTATTGTTTTCTTATCATAACATTCTTTGACATAACATTCACAGAGAGTATGTGTAAAATAAGAGCTATCACACAGAGTATGTGTAAAATAAGAGCTATCACACAGAGTATGTGTAAAATAAACACAAAATTGTATTGAGCAGCTAAACTAGCACAGAGAAAGCATAACACAGAGACTATCCAGGTAACAACAGTAATTCATTCATTTTCCTCTCTGGCCAAAGACAGTACAGAGGGAGGAAGTCATATTTCTCCATGATTGACGATTTTCTGCTAGTTCTTGGTTGTTTCTTAGCCACATAGTTGAACCTTCCCTATTAATCGTTTTGTGTAGCAATTCTCTTGGTCTACTTTGTTTTCTTTTGTTAGATGGTTTCCACATGAATGCCCAGTGGGGAGACCTTTCTTCATTCACTCTCAGCACATTATTGACGTATTTCCAAAGCCTTCTTCTTATAAAGCTTGACACACATTCCTGTTTTCATTCATCTCTTACCTGTTTATTAAAAATGCTGTTCTAATTATTAACAGCAATAGCCATTTAATAATACTGTATGTCTTAGGTCAGTTCAGCTGTAATTCATTCTTCTCCTTGATCTTGTTCTTGGCACAGGACCATCATTTCACTCAGTGACCACCATATTTTGCTGTAACTTATAGAGTAGCAACACTTCTTTACAACAATATGGTATTAGAGGCCTTTATTACTAAACAATATACTCACTTCACAATCTGGCTCAAGTTTTATGTCTCCATCCTGTAACAGGCTCTGGGTTCCATATTTGTAGCAGCCTGAAAATGGAAGCGTAATGTCCCATGTTAAAAACAGGTGGAACAATGAGGGATACAATGAACACAAAAAAAATCCTACATCAATAGTCACAAATCTAACACTCAGGGGTAACAGGGAGTAGTAATTAGGAAGGTACACAAAGGAGGGCAATGTTTGACTGTATCAAATTGTCAATTTTTTTAAAGAATGTGTGTTTTTCTGCTGTAATTTTTACAACGGTATCATAATCTAGAGTTAATCTTTTCTGGTATATGAATTGATATTTCTTGGTAAAAGAAAATCCTAATTTTGTCGGATTGTAGGATCATGCAAAACTTAATGTATTGAGATTGTATTTCATTGTGATGATTTTAATGCATATATTGTCAAAACATGAGAAATATCCTTGAGAAGTGTTGGGAATACAACATAGAACTACATACATGCTTCATAGATTATAGCACGGCCTTTGACTGCCTATAACATCAAAAACTGAGGAACATCATGAAAGATATGGGATTTCCAACACACCTAACACCACATATCGAAACACTATATCACAAACAGCAAGCAGCTATCAGAATAGAAGTGGGTGAAACATCAAATTGGTTTGAAGTACAAAAAGGGGTGAGGCAGGGATGCATATACCTGTTTAACATCTATGCTGAGAACATCTATGCCGAGAACATCGTGAGAAATTTCAGAAACGATGACAGATTTGGGAAGATCGACCCTTTCACAATAAATAGCAACATAATTCCAGAACTCAGATACGCTGATGACACAGTACTCCTCTCATAAAGTTCAGAAGGATTAAAAGAGACAATTGAGTGTGTTAAAAAAGCACAGAGAAGAGCAAAACCTTGGACTAAACATACAGAAAACTGAGATAATGTCCATTGACAAAACAAAAAGCCAACCCAAAAACATCATCAACAGTGAAGAACTTGACATTGTAACAAACTATGAATATCTGGGGTCTGTAGTAACTAACAATGGAGACTGCCAGAAAAAGATCAAAAGAAGATTAGCAATACCAACACAAAAATAAATCAAATGCCATGAAGAACATGTGGCACAATACCAGCAAGGCTAAAATTACTAAGGACATGTATCTTTCGATAGCAACATAAGTGTGTGAATTATGGACAAGCTCACAAACAGCAAGAAAGAAAATATTCCAGTAACTGACTGATTCGTTAGCATTTGGTCAAGTTGAAGAAAAAACACAATCTCATTCCTATTTTATTCTGATGATAGTAAAAAAAAATACCACACAACCAATAATGGAAAGTTAAAACTATATGGCTTGTGTGCCAGTTAAGTACATCTGTTTTCTGTTACTAATGGCTTTCAAAATTAACCAACCAACTCACTTCATATTCAGGTTCCTGCTTGATATCCAAACTTGGAAGAAAACTCTTGGTTTCCATATTTCTGTCTGTCAGGGAGTAATATGGAATGTTCAGTATTTAGTGAGAGATCAGAATTATATCACTATATCTATATATTGTTCTTAAGCTGAAGACAGCACAGAGAGCAGATGTTCTAGACTCTCCATGTCCAACGATGACAATCTTTGCTATTTAGCATTAGTCTGGCCACCCGCCCTTTCTTCACCCCCCCCCTCCCCCGAATCTTTTGTAGGCCTCGTGTCCATAGCTCATTTTCTCGATTGCTCTACGGCAGACAGTCAAGTTTTCCCAGCTAAGTGTTTGATTTTTCTTATACGTTTTATACATTATCTTCGTTGTACTTTTGATATTTCTATCTCTTCCTCATTTTTCCTATCTCTCTTTTCTACACATCTTGACTCTCATCCTACCTCCCCTCATGTAGCCTCCTTTCTTATTTCAAAATCCTACTTTCTTCTCTTCTTCTCTGTCCACCTCTCCATTCTCCTGATCATCTAACATATAGATATAGATAATTGTGCTTCATCGTTTGTTGTTGTTATCCCTGTTTTCTGAAGAAGGCTCCTAGCCGAAACGTCAGTATTGTGTTGTGTTCCCTCTTTGTAAAGCTGTCACCATACCTTGGAGTGTCTAACACCACTGGCTCCTATTTAGCATTAGACTTTGCACAGAGCCCACATTGTACCTCGCCACCTGTCCCTGTTCTGGGTCTCTCAACCACCTGGCAAGGTAGACTGTTACCTACAGTTGCTGCCTCTCACTTCTGTGTTCTTCTTAGAGTTACTCTAAATCAGGCTTTTTCTTTGCTCTTTGTTTCCAATTTGAGTGCTTGCTCTGTTACTTTCTTGTTGTCTCTTCATATCACATGACCTATGTTATGGATATATGCCCACCATTTCTTAATCTCTTCATCCCATATTTGCATATACTATTATACAAAATACTTACAATACACTGTATTTTCCTGAGGCATTTGTTATCAAGATTATTATATATTTATTTAGTTGCTTTTCAACCCTCTCATGAAGTAAGGGTGATACATTGATCTGAAAATCTTGAGCTTTCATTTTGTGTTTAATCATTTTGACTTTCATATTTTATTAATGTTTCTGAAAGTTAGAGTTCTGAAAGTCATTGTTACATTTCCTATTCTGATTCTAATTTCTTTCTTTATGTCTCCTTTTGATGTGCACAACTTTCAAAGTATACAAAGTAATCCACTTCTTCCACTGCTTTTTTCTTCCAACTTTCAGGTATAATTTTTTTTTCTTCTGGGTGCATTTACTATTTATTATTTTCAGTTTTCTTGATTGATCTAGTTCTATTCTGCTAGTCATGTGTTTTTGTCTAATATTTTGCGTTTATGTTGCTACTAATATGTATTGTGTCAACTGCAAAATAAAGGACATATTTTCATGACTGTCCTGTTTGTTGTTCTCCATGTTTCACAGCTTTGTAGCTTTTTTATTTGTGTATTTAACATTACTTCTTTGAATTTTTCTATGTTTCCTCATCCAATGAAAACTCCTCTTACTTTGTATCCTTATTCTGATACTACCAATTGTGTATGATTGACTTGGCTATAATTTAGTTCTGTAGCTGTATGTGTATGGCACCAATGATCCAATGTTATGTTAATTTAAAATATGTTTTGTCATTTTAAATGTAAAAATACTTGCCCACCAGGATGTCACCATCCCTATGTCTTCTTCTTGATCACAAATTATTAAAAGTTTAAAAAAAATAATGAATCAAAGTGAAGCACAACATGTCATTTTGGCTCATGAGTGATCATCATCGTCATCAAGTACCATGCCTGCTGGTGTAGGTGATCATTGTACTCCACAACTCTCAATAGTGACAGTTATTTATTCTTTCTGTTGCCATTCTCTTAAACTGTCTGGAATCTTTTCTCTTTGCTTCCCTCTATCTCTTCGTTCCTCAATTTTCCCAGTTGTTACAAAATATTCCAGCTGTTCACTTCTTATTACATGTTCAAAAAATGATGATTGTTTCTTCCTAATACTGGAAATTAGCTCCCATTTTGCATTAGCATTTTTCAGAATGTTTTCTCCTCTTAGCTGTCCAAGGTTTTCTCAACATTTTTATGTAAAGCCACATTTCTGCACAGCCTCCAGTTATTTTCTTGTCTGTTGTCCTATTGATTATGATTCACATCAATATGTTAAGATTGGTTCTGCATAAAATTTAAGAACATTTTTTCTGGTTTCCGTTGTCGAAAATGGATTGCACAGTGTCTTCCTCATGTTTTGGAAAGCTGCTTTTGTCAGTACTTTTCTGCATCTCACCTCTATTGTACATCTACTACCTGAGGTTAACATTGTTCCCAGGTATTTAAATTCATTTACATATATTTACATGTATGTATTAGATATGGCATTCCTTACCATACAAAGCATATATTAAAAGAGGAGAAGAGCAAGACATAGACCCAGAGTAAGATAGACAGACAACATCAGAGAAAGGTTACAACAGTATCACTTCATAATGGGTGAAGCCGCCAAAAGGACGAGAACCAGAACTTTGTATCTTCCTTAACACACAAAACGGGTACAACAGGAAGTCAAGAAAGAAAGATGTACATATTATATATAAACAATACTTAAATTTATTAAGAGATAGAGGGAAGCAAAGAGAAAAGATTCCAGACAGTTTAAGAGAATGGCAACAGAAAGAATAAATAACTGTCACTATTGAGAGTTGTGGAGTACAATGATCACCTACACCAGCAGGCATGGTACTTGATGACGATGTAGAATTGGGATTTCTGTTTGAATAACAAAGGATGTTTCACTTTGACAGCTTAAGTGAAGAAACTTTATTTTATTACTATTAATCATCATCATGTGCCATACTGGTTAGTGTAGGTGCTCATGTCCTTCCACAATCTTCTATCCATCATGCATCGCATCAATTCTGTTGTTGACTGTTTTCCATGCTATGACACAATGCTATACAGTATTTTCTCTCTTTGTCATCCGCAATCTCTCTTTCACAGCATTTTGCCAGCTGTAACCAAGTATTCCAACTTTCCTCTTCTCAAGATGTGTCTGAAAAATGTTGATTGTTTCTTTCTGATGTTTTTAGGAGCTCCCTTTTTGTGTTGGCCTCTTTGAGAATCTCCTTGTTGGTTTTTTTGGTTGTCCAGGGTACTTTCAACATTCTCCTGAGAAATTCCATCTGTGACCTCTAATCGTCTTTTATTTGTTTGTCTACTGTCCAAGATTCACTTCCATAGGTCAGAATTGGCTCTATATAGAACTGATGAGCTCTCTTTCTCTTTTCTATTGATATAGACTTGTTGCATAAGGTGTTTTTCATTTTCTGAAATGCTATTTTGGCCTGAGCTATTCTGCTTTTTATTTCTGTGTTGCATCTTCCATTTCATGTTGTTAGTATACCCAAGTATTTAACACGTTGCACTTGTTTCAGATTTGTTCTGTTATTTTTATGTTGCTTGATGGTGATAATTGTTTCTTCAATATAACCATTACTTTTGCTTTCTTACTATTAAAACTTAGACCATTCTTATTGCTTTCTTTTACTACTATGTCTATCATTTCTTGTAGTTCATTCTCTGTCTCTAATATTAAGACTGTGTCATCCCCATATCGCAAACTGTTTATGTTGTGATCGTTTGCTTCAATTCCTTTTGTTGTCTACTATTGATCTCATATTTTCACTGTAAAGTGAAAACAAATCTGGTGACAGAACACATCTTTGTCTGACTCCTTGTTTTATATATTGGAACTGTCCAGTTTGGTTGCTAACTCATAAGGCTGCTGTTTGTTACCAGTACATGTTTTTTATGATTCTCAGATCCTTGCCATCAATGTTTAATTTCTCCAGCATATTGATTATTTCCAAGTGCTTTAACTTTGCCAAATGCTTTTGTGCAGTATATAAAGCACATATAGGGATCTTTCTTCGCCTCTATAGATCTTTCTATCAATGTTCTCAGGATGTATATTGCATTATTGGTGCCCTTTCCTTCCACAAATCCACATCGTTCCTAACTTATTTGTGGTTTTATTTTGTTCCTTACACGTCGTCTCATGATGATTCTTAGTAATATTTGATTTGGTCATATCAGATGGCTCATGAGTCTAATAATAAGATAATTACTATTACTACCACAACAAAATTGTGTGTTAAACTTAAAGTAGTTAAATATAAACTAAACTATAAACTCAGACCCCGAACACCGCGCGTCGATTGCTCTGCACTGACTGAACAAGCTGCCTTTATTTTTATTCTCCGGTCCAACAACAATTGCAATTCCACCCGGCAGACCTAGGGTTGCCATCCGTCCCGCTTTTTCCGGATTGTCCCACTTTTTCATCAAAATTAATTGTCCCGCCTAAGGGTCTGGGGGACAGCAATTTGTCCCGCTTTTTAATCCAGCCAAATTTTTCACCTACAAATTTTAATATTTTCTTAAATTATTTATTATTGGTTTGAGTTTTGTTACAAAATGAAGCTTCTTAGTCCGAAACGTCTATTTGTAGAGTCCTGCGCTATCGCTGTTTAATAATAAAGTTTGTAGATACAATGATAACATTGTATAGATACATCATCACTGTTGTCAATCAACATTGATAAGAACAAGTGTATTGCGTTTTGTGGCGATAATGCAAACTGTAATTTTGGTGGAATACGGCGTGCTGGCACCAACAATGTGTTCGCGAGATTGAAAAGTGAACTTAATGAAAATCTTCTTGGAATTGGATGCCCTGCTCATATCATTCATAATTCTGTAAAGACAGCCGCCGATGTTTTGAGTGTTGATGTGGAAACAACAATAATTAAATTATTCAATTACTTCTCTATATATACTGTACGAACGGAGCGATTAAAAGAATTTTGTGAGTTCGTGGAATTAGAGTATCATGCATTATTGTCACACACAAAAACAAGGTGGTTATCACTTTTAGCTGCAGTAGACAGAGTATTAAAATTGTATGACGCCCTGCAATCATTCTTCTTATCTGAAGAAAAAGCACCTAAAGTTTTGCTAACATTATTTCAAAATCCGTTAAGCGAGCCATATCTATGGTTTGTCCATAGTCAGATGAGCGTGTTTGAAAGACAAATACTTAAGTCGGAAAAGACTGATATCAGTGTAATAGAGGTAGCAGTAATTTTGAAGGATACCCTCAGGTTAATAAATGAACGTAAAGAAGAAAGATTTATCCCTATAAAGGTGAAGTCTATTCTTAAAAGAATAGAAAATGAAGTGTCGACAGATGATATTCAGAAACTTTATGCTGAGGTGGATGAATTTTATGAAACAGCGGCCGCTTATTTGCAAAAGTGGATGACGCATTTGAATGAATTTTCCACCATCTTTACTTGGATGCTACTAGACTCTAAACCAGAATGGACTGCAGTTCAGGGAACATTAATGTTTCTACAAGACAAAGGTGTGTCAATAGATGATTCATTGTTGTTTGATCAGTTCACATATTTGAAAGAGTTTATTGAATTAGAACTTTGTAAAAATGGAGATAGATGGAATAGTAAATCATGTCAGGAGAAATGGACGTTTTTCTTAAGACAATGTAAATGTGCGGATCAGTATTCCAGTTATTACATTTATGTGAATTCATCTTCAGCGTTCCAGGACACAATGCTAATGTGGAAAGAATATTTTCTTTAATGAATGTGCAGTGGACAGATGAACGAAATCGGTTGCACGTAGCAACTGTTGAAGCAATAATGAAAATGTGTGTTTAATTATAAACTTAGCTGCACCGAGTTTTATGACTACGTAATCCAGCGACAAGATCTTCTCACTCAGAGTCTGAAGTCAGACAAATATGAGATGCAGCCGACACCGACTTAAGAAGCTGGAAATCAAGGTAAACATTTTTTTTATTAATTAAAAAAATTACTGGTACATGTATTAGAATTATAATGTAATAATAATTAGTCTAGTCTATGTGTGTGCTATCTGATACTATCTCTGACTTTTCCTATGGCTATTATGCTTTACATGATGTGTCCCGCTTTCGCGTCTAAAAAAGTACCATTTGTCCCGCTTTCTGCTTCGAAGGTTCTGGCAACCCTAGTATGGGATGTAGCATAAGAAAGTATATTATGTCTGTTTTAAATCCAATAATCTCTTAGAAACAAACTGTTTACCTGCGAGCCTTCCCGGGACAGAGAGATAGAGTGTAGGGGAAGTGACGAAACTAAATAACTAATTGTCTTACCGGGGTGGCCAGGTGACATTCAGAAAATAATATTAACCACAATCGTAGAAGAAAAGGAACAATTGAATTGAATAACAGAAAACAAATGATGAAGTCTTAAAAAAACAACTAAAAATAAAAATAGAACTACTGAACACAATTTAAACAAAACAAATTAGACTTTTTAGGGGCATGTTAAAAGACGGCAGCCTACTAAAAGTAATTTCGGAAGGGAAAATACAAGGTAAAAGAGGCAGACTTTACACTGCATCACTTCGTCTGTCCCCCTATCTCTCTTACCGCACTTTACGACACCTCTATCTACTCTAGTTCGGGCACATCATGAGAAGAGGAAAGTTGGAATACTTGGTTACAACTGACAAAATAAAAGGAAAGAGAGATCGCGGACGACAAAGAGAGAAAATACTGGATAGCTTGGTTTCATGGCATGGAAAACAGTCAACAACAGAACTGATACGATGCACTGTAGACTAGTGGAAGGACATGATCGCCCACCGGTATGGCACATGATTATCTACTCTAGGGTACACTATATTCTTCCAGTCATTTCTTTGCGCTTTCTGTATGCACACTGACCTGTTTTTGGAAACTTCTTTTGCTGTGTGCTGTATGGGTATATTTTTACTTTTTTGCACGCACACATACCCCGTGGGCACTAAGATTATTCAGGAAAGTCTTTATTTTTATTTGTCCTTGTATTTCTTCTTCTCCTTTGAAATTATTATTTCTGATGTTTCCCATAAAAGGGAGTGTTCTTTTGTAGTCTCGTCTCATTATTTATCCGACGTGTCATTCTTATTCCCTTAATAATAGATGAGATCTTTGGTTGCATGGCCATTTCTCTAATCTCAATATTAGTCTTTAATTCATGCCGTTGTACATGGAGTATTCTTCTTAGGCATTTGTCTTCAAAAGCGTTTTGCTTTCTCTCAAACTCTTGTTGTTTTTCAGCTTTCATGTGCGTAGGTAAGGGTTTACAACATGTTTGATGATTTCCATATTTTGTCCAGATATTTAAAATGGGATGCTGTTTTTTTATTCTTCAACTCATCTATTTCTGTTTCACCTCCTTTATATATTCTTATTGAGTTATTTGCGGGTCATCATCATTGCACTCCGAACATGTCCACAAGTGCTCAGATCCCCTCATCAGCAAGTCTTGCAGTGTCCAGCGACTGACTACTCCAGTTCTGTGTTGGTCGATAAGTCTTCTTACACGCTAACTATGTTTCTCGTTTCTGGCTGTTCCAATCTTAATTACCTTCTCTTTCATCCGAAGGAGTGATGTGGAATCATGGTTGTCGAAGTCTTATACTCAGTCCACATATCAGAAGGCATTGATGATGTCCGCCCTATCCATTAGTTGACCAATGCAGTCCGGATTTGAGGCTTCCACAACGATAATGCAGCTAGCACTATCCGCTCTTTTATTTCCCCGTACTCCCACATGAAAAGAAATGGTTTTTTCCCCTTCATTTCTTGTCTATCATCAACATCATGTGCCATACCGGTTGGCGTAGGCAATCATGTTCTTTCACAATCTTCTATCTACAGTGCATCGTATCAATTCTGTTGTTGACTGTTTTCCATGTCATGATACCAAGCTATCCAGTATTTTCTCTCTTTGTCGTCTGTGATCTTTCTTTCCCTGTATTTTGCAGGTATAACCAAGTATTCCAACTTTTCTCTTCTCATGATGTGCCCGAAAAATGTTGATTGTTTCTTTCTGATGTTTTTTAGGAGCTCCCTTTTTTGTGTTGGCCTCTTTGAGAATTTTCTCATTGGTCTTTTAGCTTTCCATGGAACTTTCAAAATTCTTCTGAGAAATCCCATCTTTGTGACTTCTAATCGTCTTTTAATTCGTTTGTCTACTGTCCATGATTCGCTACTATAAGTCAGAATTGGCACTATATCTACAATATCACAAGCACTAAATGTCGTGATATATATTCCGTTATGTGTCAGGTTGGCCTAATATTGTATTTGATCATCAATCTACCTATCTATTGACCTTTCGAGCCGTAACCGGCCCATAGGGCGTAGACCAAGATACACCTTCTCCTATATGAATTTTTGTTCTAGCAGTTTTCTTTTAAAGATATTTGATCATCAATGTATGATGTTAATTTTTGTAATCAGTGGTGATTTATTGATGCTAAAATTTATATTGAAAGTTCCATTTAGGTAAATGAGAACACAAATTCAAACAAAAAGAAAATGACATTGAAATATAAAGAAAGCAAATTGTCAACATACAATCACAATAGAAAACATGAACACAAATACAAAGGTAAACACAGGGACAGAAATAGACAGCTAAGAATCAATCTCCAAATAGAAAGGTACAAACATGGATATTATATAGAAAACGAATCATCAACATATGTTCAAATTGAAGAGTTAGACACATGGATACAGATTAAAAGATATGTTTATTTTTAAAAAATGAATTTTATTGTTAGTGTAATTTTAACAAGCAACACATGTATATGGATGTATTGAAGCAAATGCACAAAAAATGTCATATCCTCAGTCATGAAACTGCTATCACTAATAAAACACATATCAACGTCACACACAAAAAATGAGTATATTCTCAATGTGTCCATTTGTATGTTTTAGTCCACTAGCATGTAAATCATGAGTCAGAGACCAACCAAGTGGTGCTCACTGAGTGATATAAAACTGATTACCAACAAACAATTAAAAACAGTGTCCAGCAGTTTGACATAAGCTCACTAGCAGGCCACATCAACATTTCAACCTAAAGCCATTTGTTGATAGTTCATCTGTGTTGATGGAAGTAACATTGTCATCCTTCTGTGATAGTGTGTGGGTTTAGAGATGGCTGGTGTGAACAGTCTTAGCTCACAAGATCTTATCTTATACTTTCCACATATGTTGTCATAGAAAGTTGTGAGAAGCTTCAGTTTTCTATAATGGGCCATCATTGATGCACTGATTGCTGATCGGTCAATGAAAAATGACACAAAGATAGATTTCATAGTTTATTGGGCCATCTCTTCTGTATGTTTTCTTTTGTGATTCTTAAGATGTCCACTTTGAGCAAAAGCAGCACCACATGCTTCACAATTATAAGGCTTCTCTCCTGTATGTATTCTAGTGTGTGTCAAAAGATGCCCACTTTGAGCAAAAGTAGCACCACATACTTCACATTTGTAAGGCTTCTCTCCTGTATGTGTTCTTCTGTGTTTCAATAGACTGCCACTATCAGCATAACCTGTACCACACACTTCACACTTATATGGCTTCTCTCCTGTATGTGTTCTCTTGTGTGTCAATAGATACTCACTTCGAGCAAAATCTGCTTCACACATATCACATTTGTAAGGCTTCTCTCCTGTATGTTTTCTAGTGTGCCTTTTAAGTTGTCCACTCTCAGCAAAACTTTCACCACACAATGTACATTTATAAGGTTTTTCTCCTGTATGTATTCTCATGTGTATCAACAGGCTGCCGTTCTGAGAAAAACATGTTCCACATACATGACATTTGTAAGGCTTCTCTCCTGTATGTATTCTTCTGTGTATCACTATGTTGCCACTATCAGCAAAGCCTGCACCACACACATCACATTTATAAGGCTTCTCTCCTGTATGTGTGCTTTTGTGTTTCTTAAGATGTACACTTTGAGCAAAACTAGCTCCACACACTTCACAAATATAAGTCTTCTCTATGGTATGTATTCGCTTGTGTGTCAAAAGATTTCCACTCTGAGAAAAACCTGCACCACACACATCACATTTGTAAGGCTTCTCTCCTGTATGTGTTCTCCTGTGTTGCAATAGACTTCCACTATCAGCAAAACATACACTACACACTTCACACTTATAAGGCTTCTCTCCTGTATGTGTCCTCTTATGTTTCAATAGATTTACACTACGAGCAAAATCTGCTTCACATAGATCACATTTGAAAGGCCTCTCCCCTGTATGTGTTCTCTTGTGCCTTTTAAGATTTCCACTATTAGCAAAACCTGCTCCACACAGATCACATTTATAAGGCTTCTCTCCTGTATGAGTTCGTTTGTGACTTTTAAGATATCCCCTCTTAGCAAAACCTTTACCACACACTTCACACTTGTGAGGCCTCTCTCTTGCATGTTTTCTTTTGTGTGTCAATAGATTTCCACTATCAGCATAACATACATCACAAATATCACATTTGTGAGGCTTCTCTTCTATATTTATTCGCTTATGCATAATAAGACTTCCAACTTGAGTAAAACCTGCACTTGAGTAAAACCTGCACTACAAGTATCACAATTATAAGGCTTCTCTTCTATATCTCTTCTCTTGTCTTATTGAACAACCATAGTTATCAAAATCTGCACTACATACATGACATTTGTAATTTTACAAAAAAGCATAAAAATATATATAATAATTTACACTCAGCGCACTATCACTCAATGCCTCATAAACAAGTGACTGAAGCATCAGCTACGTTCTTGGTATGTGTCTGGGCTTGATGTCAGGTGCCCAAACTTGGGGACTAGAATCTAGACTGCAGCTCTCACTTTGACCTACCTGAGAATAAAAAGATATTTTAATGTGAAGTAAATCAAGGTTCAATTAAATGTTGAAATGAGATATAGCTCTTCATTGTAAATACTATTTCCTGAGATTTTGTATGGTTCTAGTTATTTCTTTCTGTCTGGTGTTAATTCAATAACTACTAAAGAAATTGATATTCTCTTCATCATCCTCTTTAAAGGATGTTAAATGGGTGTAAGTGCATTGTGTGGTGGTTTATTTGCACCTGCCCACCAAATACAGCTGGCTTGACATTTACTAGTACTGGGTTGCCTTTTCTCTTTCATCCCCATTTTGCTTGGGCTGGTTAGTCTGTTTCTAGAGGCACTACAAAGAGCTGTATTAGAGTCTGGACAGTTCTTGTTCACCAATCTTGGCACAAGCAATCAACTATGTGTTGCAGGCAACATCCAGCTCTATTGCAGTCAAACACCTTGCCCCTTAATCCCACATATTTAGCTTTCCCAACAAAATTTAAAACACAAAGAAAACTTGCAACATTCAAAGTCGAGTACCTTTCATTTTAAGAAGCAACACCAAAACATACTGTATTATATCTGATCAGTGTTCACTTTTAAAAATAACAATGTATGTTGAAACATATGAATAAACACATTCACATCATCATTATCCATTTCAATAAATCTTGAAGGAACGGAATATGTCTTTCCCTTTTGACTGCAGTCTGAGAAGATAAAATGTCAATATTTACATTGTGGAAATTGTGGGATACTTTACATTTTCTTTATATACTCAAGTGTCTGAATATTTAGCAATCGCAAATATAATGGTGTACACAACTTGAAGTTTCATACAGAAAATTGCAATAGTTTTCAGACCTCTTTGTTATGATAAATTGTAAATGTTGTAATATTCTAAATTAAATTGGTACATAATAAATTGATCATCACGGCACATACCTATAAATAGTTTAAAATAAAATATCACTGACAACCCCATTAAGGTATTTTGTTTTGCCTCTTTTTCTTCCTCTTTGATCGTCGTTTGCTATCATTCATTATGATGGTCTAGAGGTAAGATATTGGCTCTGGACAAGAAGTAAGAAGCGTGGAGATTTTTCACAACGAATTGATTGCTATTTTACATTTGCCTTGTCTAGTGAGATCCTATATCTCAGGTAATGGTAAAAAAAAAGATCTCATAGTCATATTCGGCATTCAATAATTAATTAAATTTAAACCTGGGAGTTGGAAATATAAACTATAAACTCAGAACAGGCCAAAAAGAAACAATAATAAGACACCGCCCAGGAAAAAAAAACGTGTCCAAAATCTGAGTAAAGAGTAGCTATGAAATCAGCGAATATCTGCTTGCATTGCGAGGGACACTGATAGTGTATATTAAGCAATAATCGCCGAAACACGAACTCGTTGACATTCTGTAGAAGAAGTGTCTTATGGGCCTGCCCGTGATACAATTTGAGATTGTAGCTTAGCGGAAGTGACGCAGTAAATTTTATAACTCTGGTTGCCAGGTGCCTTTTAGAAAAGCCTTCTAATATAGCTTGATCTTTGGTAATTCCCAAAATGAAAGATTGCTCGTAAATGTTAGAAACCAGAAAGAAACTCAATTCACAAATTGAAATGTACGTCACGTAATAAAATCTGTGCTCGGAAAGCGGTTAAGCACATTTTGAGAGTTTTTTTTATTTTCTGACCAACAAGATTTATGAACCCATCTCTGTATTGTTTTTGTTTATACTTTTTAATGGTCTCGTCTCTTTCCCCCGTGTAGATACAGAGGTCTCCACGGTAAGGGGAGAAAATATCAGGCACAACTGTTATCAGCCTCATGTATCGTAGAAGGCGACTAAGGAAGTTTGGATGTCGCCCGTGTTGTCGAATAGAATGTGCCCTGAGCGAACTTGTTAAAAGAATCTACTGATGCATATTGGGAAATGCTCTGACAAGTTGCGGAGAGGATATGGGGAAGTCCTGGCTGCAATTAAACTGATTCCATTGATATAATAGAAAGGAATATAATTTAGAAAAAGTTAGCAACAGTTAAGGTTACCAATTAGTAAATGAACCAGATTTATTTAATATAACTTCAAAAGTCAAATTACAGAAATCTATTTCATTTGGCTTTCAAGAAGTTTGAATTCTTGCCTCTAGAAATTCAAAACAAGAACTTCACGAGTCATTCTATTCGTGTGGGATTGTAAACTTTGGCTTCAGCAGAATACCGAACATAATGAGAAGAAAGAGTTAGGTAAAATTCGCGTCTTACGAAATTCTTTTCACGACAGCTGACAACCAAACCGTATCATTATGATAAACTGTTCATACTTTGATTCGGTGAACGAGACTTTAAAGAAATTACCTTCAGAAAGAAACGGTTAATTGACTAATCTATACAGGATGTTTGACATTGGAACAACACTATAAGTGGGAGAGGTCTCTTATAACGTAAAAGTCACTGCAGGAATGAGTAGAGTTAGACACTTCATTTGCCGCCACAATGAATCATGGGTAAAGGGCGTGGCCAGAAACGATATAAGATGCCAGACGTTTCTTTGGCGCAGTCTTGAGAGAGAGAGTTAAATATTAAAAAAAAAAAAAAAGTGCCCCATCATGCCAAATGGCGCATATGGAATATGTTGTCAGTAACCATAATTTGTATCGACCTTCTGACATGATTTGTGGGGTTATGTGATCGGTATTACACCCGTGCCACTTTAGATTACCAGAAAAAATCCGCTACCCATTTAAGGCTGGGTGAACCGGAAGCCGTCGGTCGGGATCGAACACAGTTCACTAACTACTGAGCTATTGTGGGTCTTAAGTCAAATATTGGAAAGTGGTATTTAGTCCTTTGTCTCGAATGCTTAACAGATCGGAGTTTACATTTATTAGGGGGTCTTCAATCAGTTTATACAGATAAATAGACACAAGCCGCATTCTAGACAAATATTTATAAATGAAGAGGAACCCTGGGAGCCGCGATAGCTCAGTGGTTAGTGAACTGGACTACAAAAGACAAGGGGTAGGGTTCGATCCCAACCGACG
This sequence comes from Megaustenia siamemsis, assembly GCA_032433765.1. NCBI lineage: Eukaryota > Metazoa > Mollusca > Gastropoda > Stylommatophora > Ariophantidae > Megaustenia > Megaustenia siamemsis. The sequence continues at coordinate 8,511,764 of JAVIAB010000159.1, forward strand.
GCTTCCGGGTTCACCCAGCCTTAAATGGGTACCGGATTTTTATGGGAAAGTAAAGCGGCGCGGGCGTAATACCGACCACATTACCCCGAAAATCATGTGCTGAAGGTGTATAAAATTTATGGCCACTAACACCATATTCCCTATACGCCACTTGGCGTGACGGGGGTACTTTACTTTTTTTTTAAGGGAAACCCTCAAATATTGGGTATAATTTAGATGAAAGATAACGCATATAAATACATTTTTCTTCTGCGTTTGCATATCCTTTTCATTGTCATGCTCCTAACAGACAAATAGGCGCAGACACGTTGTGTTGTGGCTTACAACAAGTTGTGATAATTGATCCTTTCGACAGATATAAACGAACTCATCAGTATATATATTTTTAAGTACTGGTGTATGTTCATTCTTTAGTTCCGTCACAATTGACCAGACTGATCTGTTTGTTCACAGAGGCACATCGAAGAGGTGGAGTATGATCTCTAACAGTTGTTTCTAAATACGAGTCTCTGACCGTGCTCAGCTGTTGGAGTCTAAATGATTCAAAGACTCGGAAGCACAACTTGAGGTGAAGACAGAAAAAGAAACAACACCCAGACAGCTGATTTATTGTGACCAATGACCATATGTGAACAGAAACTGCTATTGAGAGTTGTTTAGTGTAATCATGTGACTTTCTTTATGTGATCCACATTGACATGTTTTGAGCAACTTGTTTTTATATGAACATCAGATCTACACTTACTCTTGTTAACCATTTAATCAACATTTATTTTTTGTCTGAAACTTTAATCTACACTTTGTTTACAACTTAGAATCTAGATTTACTCTGTTTAATCTTGTGGACTAGACTTCTTCTTTCTCTTATTTCCCAATCAGCGTTGATAATAGATATAATGAGAGATCTTTTGCTCTTCTGTTGGCATCTGCTGCTATGTTTCTAATATGCCATCAATTCATCTTTTGCTCTTCTGTTGGCATCTGCTGCTATGTTTCTAATATGCCATCAATTCATCTTTTACTCTTCTGTTGGCATCTGCTGCTATGTTTCTAATATGCCATCAATTCATCTTTTGCTCTTCTGTTGGCATCTGCTGCTATGTTTCTAATATGCCATCAATTCATCTTTTGCTCTTCTGTTGGCATCTGCTGCTATGTTTCTAATATCCCATCAATTCATCTTTTACTCTTCTGTTGGCATCTGCTGCTATGTTTCTAATATCTCATCAATTCATCTTTTACTCTTCTGTTGGCATCTGCTGCTATGTTTCTAATATCCCATCAATTCATCTTTTACTCTTCTGTTGGCATCTGCTGCTATGTTTCTAATATCCCATCAATTCATCTTTTACTCTTCTGTTGGCATCTGCTGCTATGTTTCTAATATCCCATCAATTCATCTTTTGCTCTTCTGTTGGCATCTGCTGCTATGTTTCTAATATCCCATCAATTCATCTTTTTCTTGGTCGACTATGAAGTTTGGTCTTCTCGACGTGTTTGTTAAAGACTTGCCCTGTCATACAGTGATCTTTCTGTTTTATCACTGTCAAACCATTTTATGTGCTGCATCAACTTTTTTCCTTTGTTCATCATTTCTGATCTTATCTCTGTTTCCTGTCATGCGTCTAACTCATTGAATTTCTATAGTATCTATCTTTCTTATTGTATTTAAGTCTGGCGTCAATAATGGTAGCGCAGCTTTACCACAATGATTACAGAGTATTCGTTTTGCCTCTTGGGGTATTTCCTTATTGTCATCATCAATACACACCGAATGAACCCAGAAGTGATTACCGCCCGCCCCCCTCCCTCATATCCTCATTGAAAATCCTGGCCTACGTGTACGAGCTTTGTAGCACGACCGGGGACTCACAGTGTGGTTATGTTCGTGCTGACAACTTTGCCAAGGCAATGGCATGCTTATATTGATTTCTCTCTCTCTGTCTGCGATCAGGGCTCAACCAGAGTAGGATTCCAGACTCTCACATGAAGTCAGCTGTCAGGTTAAGTGTGTTGATCGCCCCCACAGACAGAACATCACATTTAGAGTCTACCAGATCCACTCTGACCGAACACCCGTTAATACGTTGCACTGTGTTCTGCGCCAGTGGCCCAGTGCATCCGATTCCAGCCAGCATTTTATTCAGGTTTGCTTTCCCTAACCTTTGACTGTCCCCAATCTTCCTGCAAGGCAGCAGATTGTCTTTTCTGTAGGGGGATTCTGCCCTTGTCACTAGAGGTGACTAACACAGACATGCACACAGCGATACGAGGCATGACTAACACTGACACACATCAAAATATGAGACGTGACTAACACAGACATGCACACAGCAAAACGTTGATTTTAACTGCCAAGGGTTTTTTTTTTAAATACGCGAGTGCATACAGGACCTCCTTGTTGGGCAGTAGTTAGATGATTTGGCAGGTGACCTAGACTTCCTATATCTGAATTTATGATCTTAAATTACTAAAATTAATCATTTAAAAAATAAAAAATGAATAATTAACAGCCATTTAACTAGCTTTACAGTTTTTTTTTTATTGTAACACCCGTTTTTTACCAATTCCTTGTCTATCACCAGCCCCACATATTATGATGTACATTCCTTTATGTGCCAGTTTGGCCTAATATTAGATTTGATTGATCTCAGTAATTGTGTGATGTTGATTTATCTTGTCAAAAGGAGATGTGTCCATGTTAAGACATACATTGAATGGTCCAAATAGATAAATGTGAACACAAATTCAGATAGAAAAAAAATCACATGGACACAAAAGAAAGCAAACAGTCAACATACATCAAAATGAAAGGATGGCACAAAATAGACATATGTAATATTGACCACAAAAAGAAAAGTAAACTCAAGAATATAAATATAAAACAGAAAATGTGTCCAAACAGAAAAATAAGAATCTATCTATCTATCTATTGACCTTTCAAGCTGTAGCTGGCCCATAGGGCATAGACCCAGATACTCCTTGTCTTATCTAAATTTTTATTCTAGTAAAGTTAACAATATCAATAAAAAGAAAAAAAAAAAGATTATCCACATTCATTCAAACAGAAAACCCTGGCAAGAATTTATAGAACAACAACAACTTAATCGGTTTGGCCACCTGGTCAGAATGAATCCTTATCAATCACCATCAAGGGCGTTCTCGAGAATGCATGGAAAAAGACCAAGAGGAAGACCCAGAAGAAGATGGATAGATGCAGTGACAGAGACATGTAACAACAAAGGAAAATCACTAATTCAGACAGTTCGAGCAGCTCAAGAACGACAAATGATATAAACCATGACACCTTTTAGGTATCAGTGAAAAGAGAAAAGAAGAAGATGGATAGATGCAGTGACAGAGACATGTAACAACAAAGGAAAATCACTAATTCAGACAGTTCGAGCAGCTCAAGAACGACAAATGATATAAACCACGACACCTTTTAGGTATCAGTGAAAAGAGAAATGAGGAAGAAGAAAAAGATTCAACTTGAAAAGAAGACATTGAAACAAATTAAAAGGTAGCACAATAAAAAAAAATAATAAATTATCATTTATTATTCTAGTTCCTCAGTTACCATTTTAACAGGTGAATAATTGATATATTGAAGTAATCACACCAAAAATGTCATTAAAAAAGTCATGAAATTGCAATTGGTAACTAAACACACATCAATGTCTCACACAAGAAAAGATTATATTCTCAATGTGTCCATCTGTATGTTTTAGTCCACTAGCATGTAAATCATGAGTCAGAGACCAATCAAGTGGTGCTCACTGAGTGATATAAAACTGATTACCAACAAACAATTAAAAACAGTGTCCAGCAGTTTGACATAAGCTCACTAGCAGGCCACATCAACATTTCAACCTAAAGCCATTTGTTGATAGTTCATCTGTGTTGATGGAAGTAACATTGTCATCCTTCTGTGATAGTGTGTGGGTTTAGAGATGGCTGGTGGGAACAGTCTTAGCTCACAAGATCTTATCTTATACTTTCCACATATGTTGTTGTAGAGAGTTGTGAGAAGCTTCAGTTTTCTATCATGGACCATCACTGATGTAGCAACAGTCAAGCAAGGTTATTATTGTGTTCACATCTCACAGCAGCTACATCTGTGCTTTAATTAAACAAATTGTAATCTTTTATAACCATGATCTTCTGTGGAATTCTATTGTTTTATTCTGAATAATAAACAATTTATAAACTAAAAGATGAAATTACAAATTCAAATCAGTGGCAGGTATGTGACATGTTACAGACATTACATACAAACTGTCATTAACACAGTTTTAAAAATCCAGCACACCAAAGACTGACTTAATAAACTCACCAGATGCAAACAGTGTTCAGAATGTAGAGAGAAATTCACACAAACTCAACAGATTCCTAATAAAACAGTCACAATCATAAAAGATATTTGAACAATATTTTAATGTGCAGTTTTAATCACAGTAACCGACAGATCAAAACAGTAACAATGGAAGTGTTATAAGGGTGGACATCATCTATGCAGTATTTGAAAGAAGATGCACATATTGATATGAAAACAGTAGTTCATGGTGGTAGATTTCATAGTTTATTGGGCCATTTCTCCTGTATGTGTTCTTTTGTGATGTTTAAGATGTCCACTTTGAGTAAAACCAGCACCGCATACTTCACAATTATAAGGCTTCTCTCCTGTATGTGTTCGCTTGTGTGTCAAAAGATTTCCACTCTCTGCAAAACCTGCACCACATACTTCACATTCATAAGGCTTCTCTCCTGTATGTATTCTCCAGTGTTTTAATAGACTTCCACTCTGAGAAAAACATGTTCCACATACATGACATTTGTAAGGCTTCTCTCCTGTATGCGTTCTTCTGTGTTTCAAAAGGCTGCCACTGTCAGCAAAGCCTACACCACACACATCACATTTGTAAGGCTTCTCTCCTGTATGTGTTCTCTTGTGTTTCACAAGATGTACACTCTGAGCAAAACCAGCACCACACACTTCACAATTATAAGGCTTCTCTATGGTATGTGTTCGTTTGTGTATCAAAAGATTTCCACTCTGAGAAAAACTTGCACCACACACTTCACATTTGTATGGTTTCTCTCCTGTATGTGTTCTACTGTGTTTCAACAGACTCCCATTCACAGAAAAACCTACACCACACACTTCACATTTGTAAGGTTTCTCTCCTGTATGTGTTCTTCTATGTTTCAATAGACTGCCACTATCAGCAAAACCTACACCACACACTTCACACTTATAAGGTTTCTCTCCTGTATGTGTTCTCTTGTGTGTTAATAGATACCCATTCCGAGCAAAATCTGCCTCACACAAATCACATTTGTAAGGCCTCTCTCCTGTATGTGTTCTCTGGTGCCTTTTAAGATTTCCACTCTTAGCAAAACCTGCATCACACACTTCACATTTATAAGATTTCTCTCCTGTATGAGTTCGTTTGTGACTTTTAAGAGGTCCACTCTCAGCAAAACTTTTACCACACTCTTCACATTTGTACGGCCTCTCTCCAGTATGTGTTCTTCTGTGTTTCAACAGATTTCCACTATCAGCATAACATGCACCACACATATCACATTTGTAAGGTTTCTCTCCCGTATGTGTTCTTCTATGTTTCAATAGACTGCCACTATCAGCAAAACCTGCACCACACACTTCACACTTATAAGGCTTCTCTCCTGTATGTGTTCTCCTGTGTGTTAATAGATAACCACTCCGAGCAAAATCTGCTTCACATAGATCACATTTGTAAGGCCTCTCTCCTGTATGTGTTCTCTGGTGCCTTTTAAGATTTCCACTCTTAGCAAAACCTGCACCACACATTTCACATTTGTAAGGCCTCTCTCCTGTATGCGTTTTTTTATGTTTCAATAGATTTCCATTATCAGCATAACATGCACCACACACATCACATTTGTAGGGCTTCTCTACTGTATGTATTTTTTTATCCATAATAAGACTTCCATTTTCAATAAAACTTGCACCACAAGTATCACAATTATAGGGCTGATCTATATTCCCTCTCTTATATCTTACTGAAGAATCATTGTTATCAAAATCTGCACCACATACATTACATTTGTAAGGTTTCTCTGCTGTATGTGTTCTATTATGTGATATTTGAGCTTCGTTCAGTTCACTATCACTTAAAGTCTCATTAACAAGTGACTGAAGCATCATCTCCCTTCTTGTTATGTGTCTGGGCTTATGTCAGGTAACCCATACCCGGGGAGCTAGAATTTGACTGCAGCCCTCACTTTGACCTACCTGAGAACAGAAAGAGGTTATAATGTGAAGTAAATCAAGGTTGAATTAAATGTTGAAGTGACATATAACTCTTGATTTCCAATTCTATTACCTGAGATTTTGCAAGATTCTAGTTATTTCTTTCTGTCTGGTGCTCACCTGGTAACTACTAAATATTTTGATATTCCTCTTCATCATCCGCCCTTATACGATGTACTATCTATCAATCTTTCGAGCTGAAACCACCCATGTTAAATGGGTGTAAAGGCATTGTGCTGTGGTTTATTTACACCTTTTGGCCCAATACAGCTGACTTCTGCATGGCATTTACTAGTACCAGGTTACCTTCTCTCTTCAATCCCTTATTTGCTTGACCAGACTGGACTTTATTTAGTCTATTTCTAGATGCAGTACAAAGAGTTGTAGTAGGGTCTGGATAGATCTGATTCACCAATCCTGGCACAAGCCATCAGCAATGAGTTGCAGTCAGCATCAAGCTTTGCTCCTGTCAGATGCCTTACCCCTTAATCTCAAATATTTAGCTTTCCCAACAAAATTGGAAACAAAAAGAAAACTTGCAACATATGAAGTCCAGTAATTTTCAGTTTAAGAAACAACACACAGACATATACATAATTAAGAAAATGTACTGGCAACAAACAGCAGCCATAAGAACTGGAAACCAATTGGGAATGTTTCAACAAATAAAACAAGGTGTTAGGCAAGGTTGTGTGCTGTCACCAGATTTGTTTAATATTTATAGTGAGATTATTTTAAGATCCATAAAGGACATGCCTGGAATAACAATCAGAGGTCATAATATAAATAATCTAAGGTATGCTGATGATACAGTCTTAATCGCTAAGAGTGAAAATGAGTTACAAGAAATGTTAGATATTATAGTGAAAGAAAGCAAATTAATAGCAAAAAGACAGAAGTAATGGTAACAACAAACAAAAAGACATAATCTCAGTGCGAAATAAAGACAAGTGGAACAATATTAAAACAGGTAAATGGATTTAAATATATGTGAACAGTGTTAACCTCAGATGGTAGGTGTAGCAGAGGTGAAATGCAGAATGGCTCAGGCAAAAGCAGCTTTCCAAAAAATGAGGAAGATACAAACAATGCAATCCATTTTTGATAATACAAACAAGAAAAGAGTTCTTAAATGTTATGTAGAACCAGTTTTAACATATGGATGTGAATCACGGACAATAGACAAGAAAACCACTGGAGGCTGTAGAAATGTGTTTTTACAGAAGAATGTTGAGAGTACCATGGACAGCCAAGAAGAGAAATGAAAACGTTCTCAGTAGGGACTTTGATCAATTGGATCTGGTAACTTCCAGGAGCAATGAAAAGTGAAAATAATTTTTTTCTATAATACCGCTATTTTCGGAAATTGGTTGAAATTGGCTAAGGGACACGCACTTTGACACATTTTCCCGGAGATAAAAATATCCTACTGTCGGGTGAAAGAATTATTTGAATAGCTGTAGCCGTTTTCAAGATAATTTGTGATTGAATGCATTATTTGAACATTTTTAATGATTTTTTTCCATATTAAACAGTAAATTTACTGGTTGAAAATGACAAAACACACATTTTTTAATTCAGCATCCATTTAAACATAAGAATGCACCCATTTAAAAGTGATCTGCCGATATGATCATGTTATAATAATTTAAAGGGAACAACCCCATGGGTAGAAATCACATTGCATGCCATATTTGATAGTCAAATCCCACGTCTCAGAATAACTCTGCTTTTTTTACAATAATAAAATTAATCAACTATTGAAAATAAAAACAATGGATTTGTAAAATTCATTTACCATTTAAAAAGTGTGTGAAATTTGAAAGTGATCTGTCGATTCCTTTATGTCTAAATAAATTATTTAATGGCAGGGACTATCACCTTTATAAACCATTGTGCCATTATAATCGGCCAACTCTCAATTTTCCAGGCAGGGACAACTATCCAAATGGGCACCATGATATTTTCCTCTATGTTTCTCTTAATCAATTTAAGTCAAAATTAATTCTTTTAAAAATTAATAAATATTTTTTTTTTATTGTTGTACAGCCATAATTAAGGATCATTGTTTAGCTTACATCAAGGGTTATCTAGCTGGCTTGCTTTAAATCACAACAGACTATTTCAAAATTTTATCAAAGTCGCGATGTTCACCTGAAAGAGGCCAAAGCAAAAAAAGAGAGCTAATTTCAAATATTAGGTAGAAACAGTCATCATTTTTTGGCCATGTAATGAGAAGAGAACAACTGGAATATATTGTAACAACTGGGGAAATTGAGGGACGAAGAGATAGAGGGAGCAAAGAGAAAAGATACCAGACAGCTTAAGAGAATAGCTCGGCAGAAGGTCAACAACAGAAATTAGAAATGATAAAAAAACTGTCGTGGTCGAAAGTTGTGGAGAGACATGATCACCTATGCCAGCAGGCTTGGTACTTGAAGATGATGCTGATACTGACATGCTGTATTAGTTAAATTAGTAGTTTATGTTCAATGTTCACTTACACTTTTAAAAACACACAAAGTTTGTTGAAAGGTAAAAAAAATTAACGACTCACGTCATTTTGCAATTCCTTATTCAATAAATCTTGAGGGAATAGAGTTTATCTTCTTTCCTTTTTTACTGCAATCTGAGAAGATATGATAAAATGTGAATATTTACATTCATTATGATAGGATGCTTAAAATTTTGTTTATAGACAAAAGTAAAAATATTTATTTAAGAATTCCAAATATAATGTACCCATCTTGAAGTTTCATACAGACAGAAAATTGTAATAGTTTTCAGACTTCTTTATGATAAATTGTAAAAGTTGTAATATTCTAAATTAAATTGAAATTGGTACATAATAAATTGATCACCACAGCACATACCTAGAAATAGTTTAAAATAAAATATTGATTATTGATAACCACCGCTGTTAAGTTTAGTTATTTTCCTCTTTTTCTTCCTCTGTAGTCTGTGAACATCGTTTGCTATGATGGGTGACACCTGACCGTGATCCAGAGGTAAGATATCGGACTCTGGACAAGAAAGTCCTGGGTTCAAATCCAATTTCATATAATATATAAATATACATATGATATCTATCACTTTTAGCTAATGGCAAATAAAAGAGATCTCAATATCTCATATTCTATTCTGCGTTCAGTAATTAACTAAACTACCCCCGACCCCTGGCCGCAGTAGTTAAGTCAAAAACTAACAGAAAAATAGTTATAATAATTATAGTTAAATGATACACTCGCTCTGGAAAAAAAATGTATCCAAAGTCAAAAGTCTCAACAATAAAAAGTGAAAGTACCTATGAAATGAGAGAATATCTGCTTGTATATCGCGGGACACTGGTAGTGTTTATTAAGCAACAATTACCCAATGCCAACTCGTTGACAATCCGTAGACTAGGAGCTAAGGATGGTATGTATCCTATGATCCTTCCTGTTGTACATTGAGCTGAGTGAGCTTGTAGCTTGACGGAAGTGACGTAATAAATGTATGCCTCGCGTTGCCAGGTGCCATTCAGAATAGTGTTCAAATACAGCTCTGTCTGTAATGCCCCAAAATGCCCCAAAAGAAAGAGTACCCGCTAATCTTGCACAATCATTGAGTGCCATCTCCGCATCGAAGGTTGGCTACCATGGAGCGCCGTTCCGCCCTGTCTCTTGCTTTGGCGGTGCAGATTGTCATATACTGACTTGTCCATCTTTTGATGTTACTAGTCCATGTTAGTCTTGATCTGTATCTTTTTTATCTTGTGTCTCCCCTTCCGAGATTACCTATAATTGGTTGCTGTGTCATTTAACATGTCTCAAAAATCTCCCGTATAGGTTAAAAGTCAGTATTATACTCAAGTTACTACTAATATGTAATTTATATTGGAAGCAAACGGCAATAACTCTCTCTCTCTCTCTCTCTCTCTCTCTCTCTCTGCGATCAGGACCCAATCAGAGTAGGATTCCAGCTCCTCACATGAACTCAGCTGTCAGGTTAGGTGTGTTACAACAGAACATCACAATTAGAGTCTGCCAGATCCACTCTGATTGAACACTCGTTAAAAACGTTGCACTGTGTTCTGCGCCAGTGGCCCAGTGCATCCGATTTCAGCCAGCATTTTATTCAGGTTTGCTTTCCCTAGCCTTTGATTGTCCCCAATCTTCCTGCAAGGTAGCAGATGATCTTTTCTGTAGGGGGATTCTGCCCTTAGATGGTCGGCCCTCCCAGGTTTACGAGCACCATCTGCCCGAGTCACTAGAGGTGACTAACACAGACACGCACACACAAAGATATGAGATGTGACAAACACAGACATGCACATAGCGATACGAGGCATGACTAACACTGACATGCATCAAGATATATGACACATGACTAACATGGACATGCACACAAAGATATGAGATATGACCAACATAGATAGGCACACACAATGATATGAGATGTCACTAGCATAGCCATGCAAACACAAGGATATGAGATGTGACATACACAGACATGCACACACAAAGATATGAGATATGACTAACATAAACATACACACAGAGATATGAGATATCACTAGCCCAAACACAAAGATATGACATATGACTAACACAGATACACACTAAGATATAAGATATGACTAAACACATACACACTTAAAGATATGAGACATGCTTAACACGGACACTCCAAGATATGAGATATGACTAACATGACACACGCCAAGATATGAGCCATGGCCAGCACACACACACACACACAAGCCAAGATATGAGCCTTGGCTAGCAATGAAACACACCAAGAAATGAACCATGTCCAGCACAGAAAGAAAATATCCAGTACACATTAAGGTGTCCATATGCTTGGGTTTGTTGTAGTCGGCAGACTCTTCTTAACGTGGGAATCATCGACATACGAGACGCCGGCCCCCATGAACTGTTAACAGATATCGTCCAAACAGTTGTACGGAGATTTGAGAGTGCAGTCTGACCCGTAGAAAGTTCCCTTGCATGAACAGATCCCGGTTGACTGTTCACAGGTGTCGTTGAAACAGTGGTCAGGATATTTTGAGAGTGCAGTCTGACCCGTAGTACGCTTCCTTGCGCGTACAGTCTGCTCTTTCTGTGTCACATATGATGTCACAGCCATCAGAACACGTCTGTTCGCATTGTAGCCCAAAATTACAATCAGGACAAGTGTCATCACAGGTATAGCCAGGATGTTTGCAATGTTGGCATTTTCCGGATTTTCCTCACATAAAGAACTGACACTAAGACAAGACCCGAAGCAGTCGTGTCCATAAATCCCATGTGAACAGTTGAAGTGACACGTACCGATGATGACGGTGCAGCCTTTGCTACTCCCACCACACACTGTACAAAACGACCAAGAATGCCCGTCCAGACAATAGGTGTCTGTAAATGTTTGCGCCTCACACACCGTCAGTGCACTCTCGTCCTGCGAAAAGGTCGGTGAGAACTCAAACTTACTGTGTGCCATTGTCGCTTGTATGGTGACTACAATAGTGTTCACAGAAATATTTGGGTATGATATATCATTATACTGGAACACTACACCGCCACTGTCAGAGAAAGCCTTTGGAGTGTCATTCTTTACCCGAATCATAGTGCTAGCTCGATGATAAATTCGAATGGTGTGAGTCTTCTTGGACGTGTCAAAGTTAAGATACCAGTAAACAGAATTGGTTCCACTTCTCAATTGTGTGTGTGTGTGCAGTCATTGTCATAAAGATTGGTCTTTGTTTTGCCATTAACTGCGGCCTCTGGTCCACATCCATCCACTGTATTAACAAGCATTAAATGTGTCAGTCTAGTTTGCGTTCTGTTTGAGAGCCACATTCCGACCCCCGCCAATGTAGATGGAGCAGATATTTGCAATCATCGCCCCTTCAATCCGTAGCATGTTGATTAGACCATGAAACTGTCCGGATCTGTAGGTCCAGATCCCTAGGCGTATTTGCAAACTAGATCAAAGTACTGACACTGGGGTCCGAAACACTCTCGCCGACAACTGTCACCGTTTGTGCATGTCCCTGTAGCCCTGTCACAAACTGAGCGATTTTAGTAGTGACACTGCAATGCACAATTTGCCCCGAACCAACCATCTACACAAGTTAGGCAATTAGGTCATTAGCTTCCAATGTCGCAAACAAAGCCAGCAGAATAAAGACTTGATCTACATCGGTGGTTAACGAAATGTGCACAAACAATTATTTCAAATCCGTGGTTACAATTCTAACAATCCGCCAACTCGCTGTGACAACAGACAGCGCGATGTTCAAGATCAGCATTGTATACACCACGGCTAGAACTCGGACGAACTTCCATCTTGGTGCGTCCCATGACGTCATCAAACAAAGAGAACTCTACACCCATTGATATAAAAAGAGGAGTAAGACAATGATGCATCCTATCACCAAGCTTGTTCAATTTATCATCATCATCAAGTACCGGGCCTGCTGGCGTAGGTGATCATGTCTCTCCACAACTTTCGATCTCGGCAGCTAGTTCAATCTATACACTGAGCAAATCTTTAAAAACATCACAGAGATGTCAGGCCTAAACATTAATGGAAAGATAATCAATAACCTAAGATATGCTGACGATACTGTACTACTAGCAGAAAATCCTAAAGATCTACAACAATTACTTAATGAAATAAACATGACAAGCAAAAAATATGGATTAGATATGAATATCAAAAACACTAAAACTTTGATCATAAACAAAGAAAATTCTCAAGACCTACAAATAAATATCAAAGTTGAAGGCATAGACCTGGAGACAGTTCAGAGCTACAACTACCTTGGACATACTATAACCAGTGATGGAAAATGTACAACTGAAATAAACAAAAGAATATGCATGGCAAAAGTAATTTTAATGCCATGAAAACTATACTAACATCAAAACAAATAACACCAGGACTAAAACTAAGAATAGCAAAATTTTAAATCTTCTCAATATTCCTGTATAGTGCAGAAACATGGACATTAGACCAGAAAACAGAACAGAAAATTGAAGCCCTTGAAATGTGAATTTATAGAAGAATAGGCAAAATTGGATGGAAAGAAAAGAAAACAAACGATGACGTTTTAAAACAACTACAAATTAAAAGAGAACTACTAAACACAATTCAAACAAGATAGATGAAATTTTTGGGGCATGTTAAAAGACACAACAACCTAATAAAAGTAATATTGGAATGGAAAATACAAGGTAAATGAGGAGACCAAGACTAACATTGACGAGTAACATCAAAAGATGGACAAGCCAACCTATGACAATCTACACCATCAAAACCAGAGATAGAGTGGAATAGAGCTCCATGGTAACCAACCTTCGATGCGGAGACTGCATTAAATGATGATGATACTCAATTTGCAATGTTAAGTGAAGTCACGTAATAAAATCCGTGGTTGGAAAGAAGTTAACACATTTAAATAGTTCATTTTCTATTTTTGTTTTCCGACCAACAAGATTTCTGAGCCCAACTCTATATTGATTATTGAAATGTTTCTCTTCTCTTCCATAAGAGACTACCAGGTTCCCCACCGAAAGGAGCAGATCCACTGTTACCACCAGAGAGGTAAGTGGCGACTAAGGAAGTTTGGATGTCGCACATGCAGTCGAATAGAACGTGCACTAAGCGAATATGTCAACATAATTTGATAAGTTGTAGAGCGGATATGGTTAATTCCTGACTGTAATTAAACTGGTTTCATGGATAAAATAGAATTAATAAAAGTTAGCAACAATTATACCTATACATCTTTGCAAGTTACCTATCATCATCTCTCTGGCACATAGCAACAGTTAAGATTGCCAGTTAAAATATTTTACATCATATTCCAGAAATCTGGGGGTTTTTTTTTTTTTTTTTTATATAACGTGTGTGACAGCAAACTAAAGAAATTGTGTTTGTTTCATCATTTTTGGCTGTTTAAAATATTCTAGAAGAAATGATAGCTCTTACGTCTAGAAAATCAAACAAAGACTTCAAAGAGTCATTATATTCGCGTGGGATTGTAAACTTAGGCTTCAGCAGAATACCGAACATAATTATAAAAAAAGGTGTTAGGTAAAAACAACTGAACCATATCAGTACGATGATTATGTTAACTATTCATATTTTGATCTGGTAGACCAGACTTCAAAGAAAGTACCTTTAGAAAGAAACGGTTAATTGACTAATCTATACAGTATGTCAGTCATTGGGACAACGATTTAATTTTGAGTAGTCATTTATAACAACGTCAAAGTCATGATCATTACAGGAAAGACCACCGTTAGATAGACACCTCACCTGCCCCTCCCCCTACAATGAATCTATGTAAGGGGCGTGTGCAGAAATGGAATAAGATGTCAAGACGATTCTTGGAACAGTCTTGAGAGGGAGAGTTCGAATATTGGAACCTGGAATTTAGAAGTCTGGAAATTTTAGTAGGTCAGAGTTTGTTCACATTCCTTAAAGTCTTCAATAATTTTTTTTAAGAACATAGACAAAAGTCTCATTCTAGACAAATAATTATAAATTAAGGGAAACCCTTACGATAATGGAGGTATATTTGGATGAAAGGTAACATATCTAAAAGACTTTTTCTTCAGCGTTTTCAGAACTTCTTCATTGTTTTACTCCTAATATACGTTAAATAAGTTGTAGTAATTGCTCCTTTCGACCGATATATACAACCGTATAAGTATTTGTTTAAGTAATGGTATATCTTCATTCGTTAGTTCCATCATACCTAACCAGGCTGATCTGTTTGTTTCCAGAGGCATCTCTGAACGGTGCAGTATGATCTCGATCAGTTGTTGCTAATCTTGATTGAAACAATCAAATACGAGTCTCTGGCCATGCTCAGCTGGTGGACACTTGCCCTGTCTAAATGACTGACAGACTCGGAAGCACAACTTGAGGTGAGGAGAAAAAAAAAACCCACACAGACAGCTGATTTGTTATGACCATAATGTGAACTGGAATTATTATTGAGAGTTTGTTTATTTCAATCACGTGACTTGCTTTATGTGATCCACATAAACTTGTTTTGAACTACCTTTATGTCCCCATTTGTTTTTATATGAGCTTCAGGTCTACATTTATTCTGTCTAAATTTTAAATCTACATTCACAACTTGTAATTTAGATTTACTCTGTTTAATCATGTGAACTAGACTTCTTTCCTTCATTTGCTGTTCAGCGTTGATAATAGATATAATGTGAGATCTTTTCATCTTTCTGTTGGCACCTGCTGCTGTTATGTTTCTAATATCAATTCATCCTTTTCTTGGTCACCATGAGGCCTGGTCTTCGCGACGCGTTTGTTGAAGATATGCAGTGTCATATACGAAGACACTGGTGCATACGTCGTGACCACGAGTAGCATGACAATGGAGGCGATGGCAGTGACCAAGGCATTCAAATGGTTAGAGACACAAGACTACACCCACGCATGTATACTGAGTGATTCGATGAGCATGATAAAAAAAAAGTGGAGGCGGGCTATGTACGCATGCAATGGGTAGAGTCGTTGCAGAAATCCAAAATACGTAAGGTCACCTTTGTCTATGTCCCTGGACATGCGGGAGTACGGGGACATGAAAGGGCGGACAGGTTGGCTAGCTGTGCTGTCGTTGAGGACGGGCAACCAATGGATCGGGCGGACATCACCAATGCCCTCCAAGATGTGGGAAGAGCACAGGACTTCGACAAACACAGATCCACGTCACTTCTTCGGATGATGGAAATGGGAGTTAAGATGTCACAGCCAGAAATGAGACACTTAGTGGCAGTGTAAGAAGACTAATCAACCAACATAGAACTGGAGTCGTCAGTCGCTGGACACTGAGGGAATTGCTGAGGAGGGGATCTGAGCACCTATGGACATGTTCGGAGTGCAATGATGATGACCCGCAAATAACTAAATACAATGATCTTTCTGTTTAATCAAGTGGACAAACCATTTTATGTGCTGCATCAATTTTTTTCCTTTGTTCATCATTTATGATCTTATCTCTGTTTCCTGCCATGCGTCTAACACATTGAATTTCTGTAGTGTCTATCTTTCTTATTGTATTTGAGTCTGGCGTCCATGATGATGGCGCAGCTTTACCACAATGATTGTGTTACACAGTATTCATTTTGCCTCCTGAGAAAATTATTATATCCTTATTGTAATGATCATCATCATCAGTACACACTGAATGAACCCAGAGGTGCATTCTCAGATATCCTCCTCGAGAATCCTGGCCCACATGCACGAACTCTGTAGCACGGCCTGGAACTCACAGTGTGGATATGTTCTGTTAATAATTTAGCCCAGGCAGTGGTCTACTCATTTCTATTTTAAATTCTTCAACGTTCGAGTGCATACGAGACCATGTTGGGCAGTAGTTGCATCAGACCATTTGGCAAGTAACCTACACTTGCTTTATCTAAACTCATGATTATGTCTAAAATAAATAATTAACTGTCATTTCAAGAGGCTTTCCAGTCTTTTGTATTTTGTGACACCCGCTTGTTTATTTTTTCCAATTCCTTGTTATCTGTCACCAGCCCCACATATTATGATGTAAATTCCTGAATGTGCCAGTTGGACTTAATATTATATTTGATTACAGTAAATGTGTGATGTTGATGTATGTTCCTGAATGTGCCAGTTGGACGTAATATTATATTTGATTACAGTAAATGTGTGATGTTGATGTATGTTCCTGAATGTGCCAGTTGGACTTAATATTATATTTGATTACAGTAAATGTGTGATGTTGATGTATGTTCCTGAATGTGCCAGACGTAATATTATATTTGATTACAGTAAATGTGTGATGTTGATGTATGTTGGAGAAGGATATCTGTAGATATTAAGACATCAATCAAAAGGTCCATAAAGATAAATATGAACACAAATTGAAAAAGAAAAAAAAAAAACAAATGGACACAAAAAGAAAGCAAACGGTCAATATACATCAAAATAGAAAGTGTAACACAAAATAGAAGAATGTAAATCTGAACACAAAAAAGAAAGGTGAATACAAGGATAAAAAATTAAAACTGAGAGCTCAAGATCAAAGACTGAAGCTCGAAAAGATTATATTCTCAATGTGTCCATTTGTATGTTTTAGTCCACTAGCATGTAAATCATGAGTCAGAGACCAACCAAGTGGTGCTCACTGAGTGATATAAAACTGATTACCAACAAACAATTAAAAACAGTGTCCAGCAGTTTGACATAAGCTCACTAGCAGGCCACATCAACATTTCAACCTAAAGCCATTTGTTGATAGTTCATCTGTGTTGATGGAAGTAACATTGTCATCCTTCTGTGATAGTGTGTGGGTTTAGAGATGGCTGGTGTGAACAGTCTTAGCTCACAAGATCTTATCTTATACTTTCCACATATGTTGTTGTAGAGAGTTGTGAGAAGCTTCAGTTTTCTATCATGGACCATCAATGATGTACTGATTGCTGATCAGTCAAGGAAGATTGACCTGCACAATGATCAATATGGACTACCCCTTCCATTATTATTGTGGTCACATCTCACATCAGCTACTTCTGAGCTTTAACTTAACAACAGTTAACCTTTTATACTCATGGGCCTTGTGTAGAATTATTTCTTTCTATGAATGACAAACAATTTATGAACAAAAAGATCATTTAATAAATATCAAAAGTTTGGAAAATATTAGAAGTAAAACATAATTTGGCTATTACAACAGGAACAATACAACAAATTAAATTCAGAGACAGTGCAGTGATATGTCACAGACAAGACAATTGAATGGAACCCACACACAAACTATCATTAACGCAGCTTTAAAACCCAGCTGACCTATTAAACTCATCAGATGTGAACAGTATTCATAATGCAGTGAGATTTTATACAAATTCCATAGAGTTATAAAAGGTATTTGTAATATACTGAAATAGCTTATGGAGAATAATAATGAGGATTTATGGGATACCTAACAAAATAGTCACAATCATAAAAAAAATCTCGGCAACAATTTCATATATTGCATTAAACACAATAAATAATTGATCAAAAGTACAAATGGTAGTATTACAAGGGTGGATATCATGCATTCCGTATTTTAATTTAACAGAAACAACCACAGATATATTAGCAGGTGGTAGAGATAGATATCACAGATTATTAGGCCATCTCTCCTGTATGTGTTAGCTTGTATTTAAACAAATTTCCATTCTCTGCAAAAACTGTAAACAAAAAAATTCACATTTATAAGGTTTCTCTCAAGTATGTGTTCTCTTGTGCCTTTTAAGATGTCCACTCTCAGCAAAACCTGCACCACACACTTCACATTTGTAAGGCTTTTCTCCTGTATGTGTTCTCCTATGGCTTTTAAGATTTCCATTCTCAGCAAAACCTGCACCACACACATCACATTTGTATGGCTTCTCTCCTGTATGTGTTATCTTGTGGCGTTTAAGATTACCACTCTGAGCAAAACTTGCACTACACACATCACATTTGTAAGGTTTCACTCCTGTATGTGTTCTGCTGTGTTTCAATAGGCTGCCACTTTCAGCAAAACATGTACCACAAACTTCACATTTATAAGGTTTCTCTCCTGTATGTGTTCTCTTGTGTGCCAACATATGCTCTCTCAGAACAAAATTTGCACCACACACATCACATTTGTAAGGCTTCTCTCCTGTATGTGTTCTTCTATGTGTCAATAGATTCCCACTATCAGCATAACATGCCCCACATTTATCACATTTGTAAGGCTTCTCTCCTGTATGTGTTCTCCTGTGCCTTTTAAGATGTCCACTCTCAGTGAAACCTGCACCACACACATCACATTTGTAAGGTTTCTCTCCTGTATGTGTTCTTTTGTGACTTTTAAGATGTCCACTCTCAGCAAAACCTGCACCACACAAATCACATTTATAAGGCTTCTCCCCTGTATGTGTTCTCTTGTGTGCAAACAGATGTCCTCTCTGAACAAAGTCTGCACCACACACTCCACATTTGTAAGGTTTCTCTCCTGTATGTGTTCTTCTATGTTTAAATAGATTTCCACTCTCAGCAAAACCTAAACCACAAATATCACATTTATAAGGCTTCTCTCCTGTATGTATTCTCTTGTGTCCTTTAAGATCTCCACTCCGAGCAAAACCTGCACCACATATATCACATTTGTAAGGCTTCTCTCCTGTATGTATTCTCTTATGCATAGTAAGACTTCCAATATCAGTAAAACGTGCATCACAATTATAGGGCTTCTCTCCTATATTTCTTCTCTTGTGTCTTAGTGAAGAATCATTCTTATCAAAACCTGTATCACCTACATCACATTTGTAAGGCTTCTCTACTGTATGTGTTCCATTAGGAGATATTTGAGCTACACTCAGCGTACTATCACTTAAAGCCTTGTTAACAAGTGACTGAAACACAATCTCCCTTCCTGGTATGTGCTTAGGCTTGATGTCAGGTACCAAAACCTTGGGACTAGAATCTTGACTGCAGCCCTCACTTTGACCTACCTGTGAACAGAAAGAGATTACAATGTGAAGTAAATTAAAGTTGAATTAAAGGTTGAAGATGGATATAATTCTTGAATTAAAATTCTATTTCCTGAGATTTTGTATGATTCTAGTTATTTCTTTCTTTCTGTCTTGTGTTCACTCAATAAACCTCATTTAACAAAGACAACTCTCACTTAAACACTTCATCAGGTGAAACGTCTTTCTATAGCAATATATTTAAGCCATTAACCTTAATTACAATACCTATCTGTGAATGACATGTTTACGATACTGTAGTAAAAATTTCTACCACATAAATGTAACATTAGGGGCTCTAAAAAGAGTATTTCACTGAACTTTTGACACACAGCATTGTTTTTACACCAGGTGAAACACAGGGATTTCCTTACTTCAGTTAATTCATAACCTGAGTGTGACTTCATTGATCAGATGTGTTGGAATGTCTATCAGTACAGTCACCTTAAGTTCAGCTACTTCCTAGTGCTTATTTGCTGCGTTTCCTGAGTTACAAAGGGTTGTATAGTGAGATGAGATGGCCGAGGAAATTTCCCTAGTCAAAGCTAATTTCTTGAAAATTTGTTATTGCACGCATTATGCAAGATTGTATCTCACGAAATGTGGTGGTTGGGGAGGGGGTGGGGGGTGTCGGATCCTATATCAACAAAAACAAATCCAACACTCAGGAATCACCAGAAGTAGTAATTAGGAATGTACATGAAGGGTGGATGAAATGCTGCTTGCCCATGGCAAGCTGTCAAATTTTGAAGAATTTGTATTTAGTAGCGGTAATTTTTCGACGGTGTGATAATATAGGGTTACAATCTATTTTTACAAAAAATAATAACCAAAAACTGTGAGTAGCTAATACAATAAATGTCCTTGTTCATTTTTTTGTGCAATGAGGGTCTATCCAGGTTATAACAGATGTCAGCAACTCATAGCTGATGGTCTGTGACAAGATCATTCAACTAGTCCATCCAGACCCTAAACCAGCTTTTCGTGATACTTCTAGAAACAGACTAACCAGTCCAGTCTGGCCAAGCGAGTAAGGATCGAAGTGGAAAGGCAACCTGGTACTCAAAAATGACATGCATAAGTTGGATGTGTCAATCCTATAGGCAATTATCACAGTTCTACTGGAAACAACTGCAAACAACTACACCCACTTAATGTCCTTTTAAGCATGGATGATGAAGAGGACAGTAAATGCCCTCAGCAGTCAGTGGATGAATGCCAAACACACAGACAGAGAGAGAAATTGTTATGACAAGTAATATTTTTGAGTTGCACATTTTTAACTTCATTGCTTCTATCATGTTCTTAGTACACTTCTATATGGATCAGAAACTTGGACTACCTATGTAGGGTAGTAGAAAAGATTATGAACATCAAATGATAGGACAAAGTAACCAAACTCTAATGTCTTACAAACTCCCATCCATCATGGCAACACTTAGGAGTCATAGACTAACGTGGCTGGGTCATGTAAGATGAATAGCAAACATTTGTATTCCCAAACAAATATTTTACTGTGAACTTAAGGATGGAAAGGGACCAATTCTGAGATGTAAGGATATTTGCAGGGTTTCCTTGAGGGAATTCTCTGTCATTGAAAGAAATTGGCAAAATTTGGCTGCAGTTGTAGCACTTGTTATAGAGAACAAAAATTAAAAAAATGACACAGTAACTTTTGAGGCAGTGCTGATATAAAAATCAGATGACAAAGGAGCAGGAGAAAGAAGAATAGAGGCCAGGAACCATGAATACATCTTGTTCATTCTGCAGATGGATACGTCTATTCAATATTGGCGGATTCAGCCAAGGGAGAAGCTGTTCAGCAAAGCAGCATCCAGCATAAGACACTAATAATTTTACCAAACTACTGACTTATGATGATTGCTTGTGACCAACCATCTGTCTAGACACCAAAGGTTATATTAATATTAACCATTTTAACTTACCACACTAGACACATTATCAATATAATTAAGTACACATTGAAGAGAAGTTCATCTTTATTTATAATAATTGAGTGTCTAATTGACATCTACTATTTGATAACACAGCTGCTATATCTAGAATCAGTGCTAGTATGCAGCAAGGGCAGTAATTCCTTATCTCCTATGTCAATGTCATGATGGTAAAAAAATCAACATCATTCAACATTAAATTGTAATATTTACTCAATGCTTGAAAATCACCACGTTTGTTGATATTGGTAATATACAAATTAATTAATTTTGAAGCCCCTTTGACCAAAAACTGCATTTTAAAAATATGTTAATAAATATATACAAAATCTGGAAATGATTTCCAAAGTAATGGATTAGCATACATCATCATCATGTCCTATACTAGTTGGAAAAGGTAACCATGTCCTTCCACATTTCTCTATCCACAGTGCATCTTACCAATTCTGTTGTTGACTGTTTACCATGTCATGACAACAAGCTATCCAGTATTTTCTCTCTTTGTCATCTGTGATCTCTCTTTCCATGTATTTTGCCAGTTGTAACAAAGTCTTCCAACTGTCCTCTTCTCATGATGTACCCACAAAATATTGATTGTTTCTTTTTGCTGTTTCTTAAGAGCTCCTTTTTTGTGTTTAACTCTTTGACAATTTCTGCATTGATCATTTTAGTTCACCAGGGAACGCTCAACATTCTTCTGAGAAATCCAATTTCTGTGGTCTCTAATGGTCTTTGCATTTGTTTACCTACTGTCCCTCATTGCTTCCATATGTCAGAAATGGCTCTATAATGCACCAATGAACACTCTTTCTCACTTCTATTGACATAGACTTTTTGCACAAGATGATTTTCGTTTTCTGAAAAGCTATTTTGGAATAAATATAGAAGAATATAATTTGAACTAAAAAATTAGAGACGCTATCATAAAATCATAACAATCGATCAGCCAAATTTTTTTTATAAACTATTCACTTCTAAAATTTGGCTTGCCAAAAAGTATGACTAAAAGGCCTTAATTACCAACCAGTGTACTCACATTATAATCTGTCTCCTGTTTTATATTCTCAACTGGTAACATGTTCTGGGTATCAATATTCCTGACAGTCTGAGAAAGGAAAAGTAAGGTCCCATGTTATCGACAGGAAATATTGGAATAATGAGACAAATGGGAGATACAATGAACACAATTACATCTAATTTTTTACATAGAAGAAACGTTTGAACTTTTAAATCATTTCTTATTATCAAGTAAACAATTTAGTGTCTAGTCCATGAACTTGTATCCACACTTAAATAAAAGAAATGTTAAATTGTTCAGTCTCTGTGGAATTAAAGCAAAATTGCTTAAGATTGTATTTAATTTTAATACAAGTCATGTCAGAAAAGAAAAAAACAGAAAACAATTTACTATGTGTATAATATTTTTCCTCATCAGCAGTCAGATAAAAACGATGCAGGAAAACACAAATGAACTATCATCAATAGCCAGCAAAATTGGGCTTGAGATCAATCATGAAAAGACTAAAGTCATGACTAGTTTAATTCCAACAGGTGACAAAATATACATGGAAAACAAACCAGTAGAAGAGATCGATCACTTTATCTATCTTGGAAGTCACATTGATCGAGAAGGGGATACGAGCAAAGAAATTAAAATCAGAATAGCTAAAGCAGCAATGTCTTTCAGAAGCCTTGAAAAGTTGTGGAAATCAAAACTTATCAGCACAAACACAAAACTTAGGCTATTCAAATCAAATGTACTATCAACCCTTACGTATGCGTGTGAAAGCTGGAAAACAACAAGAGATATAGAAACAAAGTTGAACGCATTCGAAAATAAATGTCTAAGGAAAATACTTGGTATAGCATGGAACGAATTCAAAACAAATGAGGAAATTAGAGAAATCGCCAATCAACCACTAATATCTTCAGTAATAAAGAAAAGACGATGGTCATACGTTGGACATGTGATGAGAAGAGATAATAACCGAATAGCAAAGCAAGCCCTCATATGGGAAACAACAGGTAAAAGAAAAAGAGGAAGACCCAGGGAGACACTGAGAAGAACATTGATGAGAGAGGCAAGAGCAGCAGGAGTCGGCTCCCTCAATGAGATAGAACTGCTTGCACAGAACAGAGACAGATGGCGAGATTTGATAAAATATCTTTAAAAGAAAACTGCTAGAACAAAAAAAATCCATATAGGAGAAGGTGTATCTTGGTCTACGCCCTATGGGCCGGTTACGGCTCGAAAGGTCAATAGATAGATAGATAATGATTTAACAAAATGTGCATACTTTGATGGTAAAATAAATGTGAGTTATTTGTTAGCACCATACTACATAATAGATAAAGTAGTCTGGAGGAATAAAGAAATGGTCACAAGATCTATGATTTCATGGACCTAGAATGGAAGCCCAAGCAAGAGAGATAAAAGATGAAGTGGTAGAGAATAGTGTGCAAGTAAGAACTTATGATGATGGTTAAGCTTGCATTTTTTTTTCATTCATTAGCTATACCAAAGTCCATACATACTAGGAATGAATTTTGCATGTTAATCCATTTTTTTTCCCTGACAGCCATGAGCACAGAGGTCCCTCGCCGCACAGGCAGATAACTCCATCTTCGGAGATACTCATATTTTTTCCATCCATGTGTAATTGACATTTCATGCTGGGTCTCACTGCTGAGACCAGGGGTGGTTGCCACAGAGAGAAATCACAAATAAAAATCCCAACTGCTGCAGCCAGGATTTAAACCCACAACCTCTCTGTCTCGAGGTTGGCATCTTGCCTCAAGACCAACCAGTCCCCATAAGCTTCTATCTTATCATTATCATACCAAAGACGAACATAGACTGATTATATTGGAGAAACTTGATAATTGTTCTACAGGTTGTTACAAGAAGCATCAGCCACTGATTGATTTGCTAGTCACTGATCAAGAAGAAGAGACAACGTGACTTTATTTCTATATTTTTCTGACAATTACGTTTGTGTTAAGGAGTTAGAAAAAAATCATAGAGGGCTGGGTGGTCTAGAGGTATGACACTGGCCACAAGACAAGAAGGTCACAGATTTTATTCCCACCACAGGTGGTGGAAATAAAAAAAAAAATCATCCATAGCATTATCCTCCCCTGGGCTCTAGGTAGTGAGATGTCTAACCTTCTCATATCTAGTAGTCTAGGTAGTGAGATGTCTAACCTTCTCATATCTAGTAGTCTAGGTAGTAAGATGTCTAACCTTCTCATATCTAGTAGTCTAGGTAGTGAGATGTCTAACCTTCTCATATCTAGTAGTCTAGGTGGTAAGATGTCTAACCTTCTCATATCTAGTAGTCTAGGTAGTGAGATTTCTAACCTTCTCATATCTAGTAGTCTAGGTAGTGATGTCTAACCTTCTCATATCTAGTAGCCTAGGTAGTGAGATGTCTAACCTTCTCATATCTAGTAGTCTAGGTAGTGAGATTTCTAACCTTCTCATATCTAGTAGTCTAGGTTGTGAGATTTCTAACCTTCTCATATCTAGTAGTCTAGGTAGTGAGATTTCTAACCTTCTCATATCTAGTAGTCTAGGTAGTGAGATTTCTAACCTTCTCATATCTAGTAGTCTAGGTAGTGAGATGTCTAACCATCTCATATCTAGTAGTCTAGGTAGTGAGATGTCTAACCTTCTCATATCTAGTAGTCTAGGTAGTGAGATGTCTAACCTTCTCATATCTAGTAGTCTAGGTAGTGAGATGTCTAACCTTCTCATATCTAGTAGTCTAGGTAGTGATGTCTAACCTTCTCATATCTAGTAGTCTAGGTAGAGATATCAAATCTTTCATATACATATAATGACAAAAAATAGGAGGTCCTGGGTGCATTTTGCTTGGCAGTTAGGAATCGAAAAGAGTAGGCCAAAATGGACTAACTCAAAATGTTAAATCTCTCGAAGATAAAAGTGAGAATACCTCGGAGGTGAGAAAATATATGTCTGTAAGGTGAGGGACACCTGAGCACAAAGTTCCCAGTACAAAAAGTAGGAAAAAGTTATATTTGCACAAAAATTCAGTCCTTCTGGACTCTGCTGCAGATATAAAGCTGGCGACAACAAACAATAACAGAAAACATGCACCATTGATTACAGAAAGTTAATACTGCTGATTTCTCTTGCATTCAAAGAGCTTTCAAAACTAACCAATCAACTTACTTCATAATATGGTTCTTGCCTTATATTCCAACTGGGGATAAAATTCTTGTTTTCCATATTGCTGTCTGTTAGAGAGTAAAGAGGAATGTTCATGATTTAGTGAGAATTAGTGGGAGACAGTAATTTACTATCATATTCTTGTTTTTAAATTCTATCTATCTATTGACCTTTCGAGCCGTAACCGGCCCATAGGGCGTAGACCAAGATACACCTTCTCCTATATGAATTTTTTGTTCTAGCAGTTTTCTTTTAAAGATATTTTATCAAATCTCGCCATCTGTCTCTGTTCTGTGCAAGCAGTTCTATCTCATTGAGGGAGCCGATTCCTGCTGCTCTTGCCTCTCTCATCAATGTTCTTCTCAGTGTCTCCCTGGGTCTTCCTCTTTTTCTTTTACCTGTTGTTTCCCATATGAGGGCTTGCTTTGCTATTCGATTATTATCTCTTCTCATCACATGTCCAACGTATGACCATCGTCTTTTCTTTATTACTGAAGATATTAGTGGTTGATTGGCGATTTCTCTAATTTCCTCGTTTGTTTTGAATTCGTTCCATTCTATACCAAGTATTTTCCTTAGACATTTATTTTCGAATGCGTTCAACTTTGTTTCTATATCTCTTGTTGTTTTCCAGCTTTCACACGCATACGTAAGGGTTGATAGTACATTTGATTTGAATAGCCTAAGTTTTGTGTTTGTGCTAATGAGTTTTGATTTCCACAACTTTTCAAGGCTTCTGAAAGACATTGCTGCTTTAGCCAGTCTGATTCTAATTTCTTTGCTCGTATCCCCTTCTCGATCAATGTGACTTCCAAGATAGATGAAGTGATCGATCTCTTCTACTGGTTTGTTTTCCATGTATATTTTGTCACTTGTTGGAATTAAACTTTTCATGACTTTAGTCTTTTCATGATTGACCTCAAGCCCAATTTTGCTGGCTATTGATGATAGTTCATTTGTGTTTTCCTGCATCGTTTTTATCTGATTGCTGATGAGAACTATGTCATCAGCAAAGTCCAGGTCCTCCAAATGGTCTCCTTGTATCCATTCGATGCCTTTATTACCAGTGCAGCATTTCTTCATTATGAAGTCCATAACAATTCCAAATAACAAGGGCGATAAAATACATCCTTGTTTAACCCCAGTTTCTATTGGAAACATTCGCTCAGTCCTTCCTCTGTTCGAACTGCACATGTGTAACCATCATACATGTCTTTGATAATATTTATGATTTTTGATGGTTTGTTTTTAAATTACTAACCACAAAAATAAAGCTCAGGATTTTCAAATCAAATGTATTATTTTAAAAAAAAGTAAAGTACCCCCGTCATGCCAAGAGGCATATAGGGAATATGGTGCTAGTGACCATAAATTTTACAGACCCTCAGCACTTGATTTTTGGGGTAATGTGGTCGGTATTATGCTCGTGCCGCTATACTTGCCCAGAAAAAAATCCGGTACCCATTAAAGGATGGGTG
This sequence comes from Megaustenia siamemsis, assembly GCA_032433765.1. NCBI lineage: Eukaryota > Metazoa > Mollusca > Gastropoda > Stylommatophora > Ariophantidae > Megaustenia > Megaustenia siamemsis. The sequence goes on from JAVIAB010000159.1 coordinate 8,539,216, forward strand.
AACCGGAAGCCGTTGGTTGGGATCAAACCCTACCTCTTGTCCTTTGTAGTCCAGTTCACTAACCACTGAGCTATCGCGGCTCTAAATGTATTATCCACCTTACTTATACATGTGAGAGCTGGAAATAAAATAAACTGGATGTATTTTAAAACAAACACATGAGGAAAATAATTTAATTACAATGGACTGGATATTTAAGACTAGTGCAGAAATAAGAGAAATGACAAAGCATCCAAAAATTTAAACTATAATCAAGAGATGAAAATGGTCCTATGTTCTCCATGTGATAAGAAGTTGAAAGAGAGACAACAAGAAAGCAGGCCCTCAAATGGGAACCAGGCAGTAAAAGAATAAAAGGCTAACCCAGAGAAACACTGAAAATAACACTGAGGCAAGAGGCAACAACAGCAGGCATCAGCTCCATTGAAGAGATTGAACAACTTGCTCTTTACAGAGTTGTGTTTCATGAAACAGTGAGGACCCTTTATTACTTTATTATACTGTATATGTGACATAGTCCCAAAGGTATCAGGTCATTGAGTGATAACAGGCCTGCTGTTTCTATTACTTGCAGGAAATTCACAAGAGGCTATATAAGGTAACACTCATTTAATTAATTACAACTGTTACTAAATTATTATTTACTACTAATTAAATACGAGATATAAGTAAGCAGACCTTACTAAGTAGTCTTAGCACTATTGACTTCACTTACTGACAAATTTAATAGTAGTTATTCCGATAACTAAGCTAAAACACTTAGCCAATTCAGTGAGTAAATAAAGTAAAGTAAGTAAAATAAAGGTTCCCTTCACGCCTTGCTAGGCGTATGGGGAATATGCTGTTAGTGACCATAAACCATATTTTTCTATGACCACGGCACACTTTTGGGTGATGTGGTCGGTATCACGCCAGGCCGCCTTCTCACAAAAATCTCTGGTACTCGTTTTTATTTTTAGAGGCTGGGTGAACCCCGGAGCCTTTTACGTCCGAAAAAAAAGTCCGCCGCAGATGGGGATCAAATCCGATAAATAAAACATTCTACTAACTTGTGACTAATCACCATTCTCTGTGTACCTCACTGTGCCTGTACTCACGTCACTCTAGTCAGACTGTATAGTGTATCAATCATAAACCATTTATGATCTATTTCTAAGTCTACGGCGGTTACTATGTAGTATTATTTTCCCAATTGTTTTAAAAAATCATTAAGTTTAGTTTGTTTTCTATTTCTTTAGAGTAAACTGTAAACTAAACTTTAGTTGAATCTCCATTGGTCTTTCACCTGTCAAGATACTATTTATAACTATTCTGAGTGAGATTCATGTTGTAAAAAGTAAAAGGATATAGAAAATAAAACATGAAAAAGATTAAGTATGTTTATTTAAGCCTAGAGTAAGCAACAATCACAACGCAAATTAGTTGACAATAGGTAGAAGAAGCTGAAAACAGTATGAGTATCCAGTATTGTGATGGGCCTTCCCGTTGTAAACTGAAGCTGAGCAGAAACGACGTAAAAATTAATGTTAGTGGTTGCCAATTTGGCTTTGAGGCTTTCTTAAGACATCATCATCATCATGTGCCATGCCGGTTGGCGTAGGCGATCATGTCCTTCCTCAATCTTCTATCTACAGTGCATCGTATCAGTTCCGTTGTTGACTGTTTTTCATGCCATGACATCAAGCTATCTAGTAAATTCTCTCTGTCGTCCGCGATCTATTTTTCCTTTTATTTTGCCAGTTGTAACCAAGTATCCCAACTTTCCTCTACTCATGATGTGCCCAAAAAATGTTGACTGTTTCATTCTTTTTATGAGTTCCCTTTTTGTGTTGGCCTCTTTGATAATTTCTTCATTGGTCCTTTTAGCCGTCCAGGGGGCTTTCAACATTTTTATGAGAAATCCCATATCTGTGTCCTCTAATCGCCTTTTCGTTTGTTTGTCTACTGTCCACGATTCGCTTTCATATGTAAGAATTGATTCTATATAGCACCAATTAATTATCTTTCTTACTTCTGTTGACATAGATTTCTTAAGACAAATTATTAAAAAAGCAGATAATATAGTAACTAAAACTATATGATCGTTGTCGTCTTGACAGGCGGTTGTAGCAAGCAATTAAGTAAGTAGATTGGTAAAAATATTAGTGCCTTGTTATGGATGTTGCTTTGAACAGCTTTTCTCGTGACTGAATCTGCCAATATTGGACAGACAAAGCTAACCGCAGAACGAACAAGATGTATTTCTGATCCCTGGCCTTGTCTCCTTTCTCCTTGTCTTCTGAATTTGATATTAGTAATGCCTCAAAAGTTGTGTCATCTGATATTACTCCTCATGGGAAACACACAACAGAACTTAAGGAAAACATAACGGGAATCAAGAAAAAAGGCACCCAAATAGACACAAATAGAAAACACATAGCAGGAAAACAAATAAACGATAACTACCCACAGGACACCTGGTCACACATATACACAGATGGCTCTGCTACAAATGCCACCAGAAATGGAGGAGGAGGTGTGTTCTTGAGGCTGAATAACCAGGAAGAGATCACCAAGTCAGTAGCTACTGGGAAATTCTCAAACACCTATAAAGCAGAAACTGAAGCCCTCAAAGACGCTGCAAAACTGGCTATCCAACACAAAAATAACACGCACAAGAAATTGGTGATACTGACTAATACACTGTCAGTCCTAACAGCTCTAAAAAAAAAAACCCCAGGAACGGAGAGCTAGATGACTTGAGAACAACCCTAGACCAACTGTGCAATAACTTTCAGAGGGTGGTCATCCAGTGGATACCACCACACTGTAATATACACGGAAACGAACGCACAGACAAATTAGCTAAAGAGGGAGGGAGATTACTACAAGAGAACCATCTGGTCAGCCACGATGAAGTCAAATCCATCATCAAAGGCCAGTACCATGAAAAAATTGAAACAAGACCATCCAACTATATTGGGCAACCGAATCACTTCAACAGACAGCTGCCGTCATAAGAGAGTCCGGAATCCTAGTCTGAATGAGCCATGATCGCAGAAGAAGTACAGTTGTGTCGATTTTTTAATTTTGTTCTCCATGTGCTACGATCTGCAGCGATATTTTCCGTTACTTTCACTGATAGAGAATTCGCGTAAGGAAACCCTGCAAACATCCTTATATCTCAACATTAGTCTGTCATTTGGTCTCTCTCTGTTCTTAAGTTCGTCATCCAATAGTTGTTTGGGAGTACGAATGTTTGCCATTCTTCTTATATGACCCAGTGTTGCGTTTAAGACATGAGACTTGGTTACTTTGTCCTGCCGTGTGATGTTCACAATGTTTCGAAGACAATGTACATTAAAGCTGTTTAACTCTTTCTCCTGCCCTGCATAGGTAGACCAAGTTTCTGATCCGTATAGAAGTTTACCAAGCACACAATTTTGGTAAACTTGAATCTTAGTCCTAAGTGTTAATTTGGTGTTGGCTCATGCTCTATCTTTAAGTTTACCAAATGTGGAAACTGCCTTTCATATTCGAGAATTTATTTCTAAGGAAGACAGTGGTTGTGACCAAAGAACCGAGAGAGGCGAACTTTCACACAGATTCAAGAGGTGTGTTATAGAAGGATGTGGCTGCGGGACTGGCTACACATTGTTGAAGCACAACAATCTTCTGAATACTTATTGACAGGGAGAATAATTCACACAATCTAACTAGACTGTCAATCGTTGATTGCAGGACAGATTCATCAGAACTAAAACTCATCATCATCAAGTGCCGTCTCCGCATCGAAGGTTGGCCACCATGGAGTCCTATTCCGCTGTCTCTTGCTTTGATGGTGCAGGTTGTCATAGGCAGACTTGTCAATCTGTTGATGTTACTCGTCCACGTTAATCTTGGTCTGCCTCTTTTACCTTGTATTTTCTCTCCGAAAATTACTTTTAGTAGGCTGTTGTGTCTTTTAACATTCTTTTCTTGTATATATATATATACACATTTCAAAAGATTCAAATTTCTCTTCTGTTTTCTTGTCTAATATCCATGTTTTTGCACCATACAGGAATGTTGAGAAGATATAACATTTTGCTATTCTTAATTTTAGTACTGGTGTTATTTGTTTTGATGTTAGTATGTTCTTCATGACATTAAAATTACTTTATGCCATTTCTATTCTTTTGTTTATTTCAGTACATTTTCCATCACTGGTATAAATATAAGTATAAGTATGTCCAAGGCAGATGTAGCTCTGAACTGTCTCCAGGTCTATTCCTTAAACGTTGATATCCAATTATAGATTTCGAGTATTTTCTTTGTTTATGATCATAGTTTTAGTCTTATTGATATTCATATCTAATCCATATTTTGTGTTTGTCATGTTTATTTCATTAAGTAATTGTTGTAGATCTTTAGGATTTTCTGGTAGTAATGCAGTATCATCAGCATATATCAGGCTATTGATTATCTTTCCGTTAATGGTAGGCCTTACATCTCCGTGATGTTAAAGATTTCATCAGTTAGAGATTGAATTAGGTTGACGATAAGACGCATGCCTGTTTTACTCCTCTTTGTATGTGAATGAGTGTAGAGTTCGTTTTGATATTTTTTATTATTGCTATTTGCTCCTATTCTAAGTTACATATTAATCGTATGTCCGTGTCATCTAGATATATATATATATATATATATATATATATATATATATATATATATATATATATATATATATATAGGCGTTCTATAAGTTGTTTATGAGCTATTCTATCAAAAGCTTTGTTGTAGTCTATGAAACATGCATATATTGGTTTCTTTATTTTTGTGTAGTTTTCGATTAATTTTTTAATGCAGAATATGGCTTCTTTTGTTCCACTATGCTTCATAAATCCAAACTGCTGCACATTTAATTCAGTATTGATTTTTATTCTGAATCCTTCCTTGTGTAACTTTTAGCAAGATTATTAGGCTTATTGTTCTAAAGTCACTGCATTCAACTGCACCATTCCCTTTAGGTAATGCAATGAAAGATGGTGTGTCTAGTTCATTTGATATGTATCCTATATGGTATGTGTCGTTGCAATATGTCTGTGTTCACTTCAATGCCAAAATCTTGTAGTGCCTGTATCTTCTCTATCTGTAAGCTATCAGGTTCTGCTGCTTTTCCCTTTATATTTTTAAAATAGCTTTTTCCACTTCAGATTTTACGATTTTGTAGCCCGATGTACATTTTATAATTGTTTTCTTGTGTCTTTAATTATGAAATAGTTCTGTTATATATTCCTACCATCTATCGATTATATCTTTATTTTCTGTTAGCATTTGTTTCTTTTTAGTCTGCAATGCACCCGCTTTCTGTGGCTTTTTAAAAAAATGTATTAGTCATTTTTTGTTATTTTTGTGTGCATTATTTTAAAATCTTGTTTACTTTCCATAGTTTATATTTCTAGACATCTTTGGCTGAGCCAGTCTTCTTTTGCCTGTTTGCACATTTTGCATGGTAGAACTATAAAAAAAAAAAAAAAAACAACTATCTTTACGACACATAGTACCATTGCTGGTGTATGTCGGGGGGGGGGGGGGGGGGCAACGATAGAACCAGAGGGATAAAGGCCGCTTAGTCAAGCAGTCGCCACGACGTGTGTGACTCAGGACTTTCATTTCACCCCCTATAGAAATGGTAAAACTACTATAGTGGTAAAACTATGATTTGTAAAATGCCATATTTACTCAACATTCCTGCAGGGTGCAGAAACATGAACTTTGAACAAGAAATCAGATCAGACAATTGTGGACCCTTTGGGATGGGGATCTATAGGAAACTTGGGAGAGTTGGATGGATCGAAAAGAAGACAAACAAGGAAGTTCTAAATCAGCCGAAAATTTTAAGAAAAATCACTGAACACAATTTAAAATAGACAAATGAAATTATTGCAACATTATAAAAAGAAACAGTAATCGTCTAAAAGTCATCTTGGAAAGGAAGGTTCAAGGTAGACGAGGTAGAATAGACCAAGACTAAAGTGAACCGATAACATCAAAATATGTACAGGTGAACCTATGATAACATCAAAATATGTACAGGTGAACCTATGATAACATCAAAATATGTACAGGTGAACCTATGATAACATCAAAATATGTACAGGTGAACCTATGATAACATCAAAATATGTACAGGTGAACCTATGATAACATCAAAATATGTACAGGTGAACCTATGATAACATGTACCACCAAGACAAGAAACATAGTAACAAATGTTGTCTTCTCAGACAGTTTTGTGGAAACGTTTTTTTTGAGGATTTACTTGCTTGCATTCGCCCGGTGACTAAAGTAATTTAGAGTATTCGTAGACTGCAGAATTCCACTTCATCAAGAATTCCACTTCATCATCCGTCCTTAAAAGGACGTTAAGTGGGCGTGTCTGCGTTGTGTTGTGGTTTGTAGTATAACTGTTATATTTGCGCCTTTCGGCCCAACACATCCGACTTCAGCACAACATTTTTGAGTACCGGGTTGTCTTCCCTCTTTGATCCCTGCACTCTTGGCCAGACTAGACAGGTTAGTCTGTTACTGGAGGCACCACGGAGAGGTGGAGCAGGGTCTGGATGGTTCTGGTTCACCGATCCTGTCGCAAGCCATCAGCTGTGGGTCGCTGACAACTTCCAGCTCTGGTGCTGGGAGGCGCACCTTTGCCTCCTTTGGAGGATTTGTTTTTATGGAACATCTTTTCTCCTGGCTGATTCTACCAAAGTTTGACAAAAACATTCGTCCACAAATGAACAAGTCAGGGCCACTGATACACAAGGTTTTCCATATTTTTTTGTTTTTAATTGTGAGCCTTTCCTCTTCTATATTTTGCCATAGTACAGCCTCAAGTGATGTTACGCAATTTTTATATAGACTTTCCATCTATCTTTCTATCTTTCGTCCGCCTGAAGTAGTGCCTATATCTCAGTGGCGTATACTGGTTTTGGAGTCTGGGCTACCATTGACATAATAAATAAACACACATATTATATTCATTAGGCTAACATGAAGTAATATTTGCTAATGACATCACTAAAGTTTAAATTACTTATTTATATGTAAACTCTATTCGTCTTGTTTGGGACAAAAATGTCTCGATGACTTTGTCATTGTAAGTACAGTTGGGTTGGTTTCTAAGTTTCTCATCATCATTGAGTGCCTTCTCCGAATCGAAGGTTGGCTACCATGGAGCACCATTCCACTCTGTCTCTTGCCTTGATGGTGCAGATTGTCATAGGTTGACTTTTCCATCTTTTGATGTTACTCGTACATGTTAGTCTTGGTCTGCCTCTGCTACCTTGCATTTTCCCTTCCAATATTACTGTTATTAGGCTGTTGTCTTTTAACATGCCCCAAAAATTTCGTTGTTAGTAGTTCTCTTTCCATTTTTAGTTTTAAAACTTCATTGTTTGTTTTCTTTTCTTTCCATCCAATTCTACCTATTCTTGTATAAATCCACATTTCAAAGGCTTCAATTTTCTGTATTAGAATTTTTCTCCGTTGCTTTCTTTGGAATGTTACGCGATGTGGCTCCAATCTCTTTCACGGTGGTCTACCATATTCGTTTTTCGTGTTCTGAATATGCCTCCTCCAATAGTAGACAAATTAGGAATTGAAGTCAACGGTCACTACATAAATAATTTGCGATATGCAGATGGCACAGTCTTAATAGCAGAGACAGAGAGTGAACTACAAGAAATGATAGACATAATAGTAGAAGAAAGCAACAAGAAAGGTCTCAGTCTGAATAATAAGAAAACAGAAGTAAATGTCATATTAGAGAAGCAATCATCACCAACATGCAGCACATAAATAAACAGGACAAATTTGAAGCAAGCGCAACGCGTCAAATACTTGAGCACAATAATAACATCAGATGGAAGATGCACCACGGAAATAAAAAGCAGAATAGCTCAGGTCAAAATAGCATTTCATAAAATGGAAATTATCTTATGCAACAAATCTATGTCAATAGAAATGAGAAAGAGAGTTCATCGGTGCTATATAGAACCAATTCTGACCTATGGAAGCGAATCATGGATAGTAGACAAACAAATGAAAAGACGATTAGAGGCCACAGAGATGGGATTTCTCAGAAGAATGTTGAAAGTTCCCTGGTCAGCTAAAAAGACCAATGAGGAAGTTCTCAAAGAGGCCAACACAAAAAGGCAGCTCCTAAAAAACATCAGAAAGAAACAATCAACATTTTTCGGGCACATCATGAGAAGAGGAAAGTTGGAATACTTGGTTACAACTGGCAAAATAAAAGGAAAGAGAGATTGAGGACGGCAAAAGAGAGAAAGTACTGGATAGCTTACTTTACGTATAATAGTTGAACAAAGTTTAGAACTAAAATCCCACTTTATATTGGATTCATAGATTACGAAAAGGCATTTGATAGTTTAGACAGAAGAATGCTTTGGAAGTTGCTGAGTCATTATGGAATCCCCATAAAGTTTATTAACCTGATAAAAACAATGTATGAAGGAACAAAATGTAGTGTGGTGCATGAAGGACAGCTTACAGAAGCATTTGAAATAAGAACAGGAGTAAGGCAAGGATGCCTTCTGTCTCCATTTCTCTTTCTACTGGCCATAGATTGGATTATGAAAATAACTCAAAACAACAGAAATGGGATCCAGTGGTCACTGACCAAACAACTTGATGATTTAGACTTTGCTGATGACATAGCTCTCCTATCACACAGCCACCAACAGATGCAAGATAAAATGAGTATATTAGATGAGAGATCACAACAGCTAGGACTAAAGATTAATAGAGATAAGACCAACATTATGAGAATTAATGCAGTTGGCAATAACCAAATAAAACTAGGAGAAATACCTCTACTAGACGTACAATCTTATATATATCTGGGCAGTAATATAGACAAAGAAGGAGGAACAGAAAACGATACCAAAATAAGGATATCAAAAGCAAGAGGAGCTTTCATTGCACTGGGAAACATGGAAATCCAAAGAAATTAGGCTAAATGCAAAAATACAAATTTTCAACTCCAATGTTAAGTCGGTTCTATTATATGGCTGTGAAACATGGAGAATAAAAAAATTGACAATCACGAAGGTACAGACTTTCATTAATGGATGCTTGCGCAGAATAAAGGGATGGAAATGGCAGGACAAAGTCACTAACGTGGAATTATGGAAATGTACCGGTCAAATACCAGTGGATAAAGAAATACAGCGAAGACGATAGCGATGGATAGGACACACACTACGGAAACCAACTGAGAGTATTACACAACAGGCCCTTTTTGGAATCCCCAGGGGAAAAGACAAAGAGGAAGACCAAGGAATTCTTGGAGAAGACAGATTGAAGCAGAGATGAAGATGATGGGGAAGACATGGAATGATCTTAAAAGAATTGCAAAAAAACAGAACGACTTGGAAAGTGTTTGTTGAAGACCTATGCTCCACTGGGAGCTAAAAGGTAGAAGACTGGATAGCTTGGTGTCATAGCATGGAAAACAGTCAACAACAGAACTGATACAATGCACTGTAGATAGAAGATTGTGGAAGGACATGATCGCCTACGCCAACCGGTATGGCACATGATGATGATGTTGAATATGCCTCATGTGTACCACACACACTTCATTAAGTTTCTAAAGGGTTTGATTTTTCTCATTGCATATTAATGCCAAACCAGATAAGCATTCTTGTGTCTGAGTTGATTGACAATAAGATTTGATTCACTTGAGAGCACACAAAATTCTTTCTATAGATGCTGATATAGCTGGTATTGTCACTATTAATGTCGCCAATTTGAAAACCTCCGGAATTATTTCACCTAATCAATTCAGAGGAAGAGGTATGTTTACAGCACTCAGAAAAATTGACAAATAATCAACAACAGAAAAAAATATGGACCACAGCAGGATCGAATCCATACTCAGTGGCACAGCGCCTTGCCATGAAAAGACAAACGCTAGGGAACACTGCCACTCAGCTAAGTATTTCTTATTTCACCTAACTGGGTTTGGTATATGATAGTGAGAATATTGTGAATTGGTTTGTTTGAGAAATCACAGCTTTCTGCTGAATATATGGCACTTAGTTCATTTTTAAACCACACTTGATCAAAGTGATTTTTACACGATTGAAGTAATTTGTGCAGTGTCTCATTAGGGAAATTATCTTTGTATATTAAACAGTTTTTTTTTTTAGTATAAAAGACGAGTGAAATTAAGCTTTCCATAATCAGAAAATTTGTCGTTTATTTCCATGAACATTCTATCTAATATGTGGTAAAATAGCTGCCTATATGTCAATTCATCATCTCCTTTTCTTCGTTTTAATGGCGGTACCGCTACAGTGTTTTTTAATGTGTTTATCTCTTGTAAGCAGTATGCTATGTCAAGTATTTTGTTTATCTCTTGTAAGCTGTATGCTATGTTAAGTATTTTGTTTATCTCTTGTAAGCTATATGCTATGTCAAGTATTTTGTTTATCTCTTGTAAGCTGTATGCTATGTTAAGTATTTTGTTTATCTCTTGTAAGCAGTATGCTATGTCAAATATTTTGGTTTGAAGAATATTGTACATCACATTTGTATGTGTAAATAGTCTAGAATAAGCTTCGAGCAAAAAGATGTTCAGAAACTGTCTAAAGAAATACAAATATCCTTGAACCTGCACAACTATACCAACATACCAGTTGTCTTCGGAGTCGTCACGTATGGTATCTTAAAAAAAGTCAATAATTTGTTCTTTGTACTCCTTTACTGTATTTACAAGTCAAGATGTAAAATTCCATCTTGTTGGTGTTACTTTTGGAGTTTCTTGGTCATAAATTGTTTTAGTTTCTCTGAACTCTTAGGAGATGATGAGAAAAATGTAGCTAAACCGAACAATGTTTTGAAAAAAAATGCGCTATATTGTGAAATGGAACAAGTAGTTTGTTGCAAAACTAAATTAAGTACATGGCTGTAGCAATGGACAAACGGTGCTTGAGGATACTTTTCTTGGACTTTAGTTTTCAAACCATTGGTACTTCCAGCCATAACTGAGGCACCATCATATGTCTGTGCTATTAACTTATTGCCGACATTGTATCTCAGTTACAACAACTTCCAGCCATAACTGAGGCACCATCATATGTCTGTGCTATTAACTTATTGCAGACATTGTATCTCAGTTACAACAACTTCCAGCCATAACTGAGGCACCATCATATGTCTGTGCTATTAACTTATTGTCGACATTGTATCTCAGTTACAACAACTTCCAGCCATAACTGAAGCACCATCATATTTCTGTGCTATTAACTTATTGCCGACATTGTATCTCAGTTACAACAACTTCCAGCCATAACTGAAGCACCATCATATGTCTGTGCTATTAACTTATTGCCGACATTGTATCTGAGTTACAACAACTTCCAGCCATAACTGAAGCACCATCATATGTCTGTGCTATTAACTTATTGCCGACATTGTATCTCAGTTACAACAACTTCCAGCCATAATTGAAGCACCATCATATGTCTGTGCTATTAACTTATTGCCGACATTGTATCTCAGTTACAACAACTTCCAGCCATAACTGAGGCACCATCATATTTCTGTGCTATTAACTTATTGCCGACATTGTATCTCAGTTACAACAACTTCCAGCCATAACTGAGGCACCATCATATGTCTGCGCTATTAACTTATTGTCGACATTGTATCTCAGTTACAACAACTTCCAGCCATAACTGAAGCACCATCATATGTCTGTGCTATTAACTTATTGTCGACATTGTATCTCAGTTACAACAACTTCCAGCCATAACTGAGGCACCATCATATGTCTGTGCTATTAACTTATTGCCGACATTGTATCTCAGTTACAACAACTTCCAGCCATAATTGAAGCACCATCATATGTCTGTGCTATTAACTTATTGTCGACATTGTATCTCAGTTACAACAACTTCCAGCCATAACTGAGGCACATCATATGTCTGTGCTATTAACTTATTGTCTACATTGTATCTCAGTTACAACAACTTCCAGCCATAACTGAGGCACCATCATATGTCTGTGCTATTAACTTATTGTCGACATTGTATCTCAGTTACAACAACTTCCAGCCATAATTGAAGCACCATCATATGTCTGTGCTATTAACTTATTGCCGACATTGTATCTCAGTTACAACAACTTCCAGCCATAACTGAGGCACCATCATATGTCTGTGCTATTAACTTATTGCCGACATTGTATCTCAGTTACAACAACTTCCAGCCATAACTGAAGCACCATCATATGTCTGTGCTATTAACTTATTGCCGACATTGTATCTGATTTACAACAACTTCCAGCCATAACTGAAGCACCATCATATGTCTGTGCTATTAACTTATTGCCGACATTGTATCTCAGTTACAACAACTTCCAGCCATAATTGAAGCACCATCATATGTCTGTGCTATTAACTTATTGCCGACATTGTATCTCAGTTACAACAACTTCCAGCCATAACTGAGGCACCATCATATTTCTGTACTATTAACTTATTGCCGACATTGTATCTCAGTTACAACAACTTCCAGCCATAACTGAGGCACCATCATATGTCTGCGCTATTAACTTATTGTCGACATTGTATCTCAGTTACAACAACTTCCAGCCATAACTGAAGCACCATCATATGTCTGTGCTATTAACTTATTGTCGACATTGTATCTCAGTTACAACAACTTCCAGCCATAACTGAGGCACCATCATATGTCTGTGCTATTAACTTATTGCCGACATTGTATCTCAGTTACAACAACTTCCAGCCATAACTGAAGCACCATCATATGTCTGTGCTATTAACTTATTGTCGACATTGTATCTCAGTTACAACAACTTCCAGCCATAACTGAGGCACCATCATATGTCTGTGCTATTAACTTATTGTCGACATTGTATCTCAGTTACAACAACTTCCAGCCATAACTGAGGCACCATCATATGTCTGTGCTATTAACTTATTGTCGACATTGTATCTCAGTTACAACAACTTCCAGCCATAACTGAGGCACCATCATATGTCTGTGCTATTAACTTATTGTCGACATTGTATCTCAGTTACAACAACTTCCAGCCATAACTGAGGCACCATCATATGTCTGTGCTATTAACTTATTGTCGACATTGTATCTCAGTTACAACAACTTCCAGCCATAACTGAGGCACCATCATATTTCTGTACTATTAACTTATTGCCGACATTGTATCTCAGTTACAACAACTTCCAGCCATAACTGAGGCACCATCATATGTCTGTGCTATTAAATTATTGCCGACATTGTATCTCAGTTACAACAACTTCCAGCCATAACTGAGGCACCATCATATGTCTGTGCTATTAACTTATTGCCGACATTGTATCTCAGTTACAACAACTTCCAGCCATAATTGAAGCACCATCATATGTCTGTGCTATTAACTTATTGCCGACATTGTATCTCAGTTACAACAACTTCCAGCCATAACTGAGGCACCATCATATTTCTGTACTATTAACTTATTGCCGACATTGTATCTCAGTTACAACAACTTCCAGCCATAACTGAGGCACCATCATATGTCTGCGCTATTAACTTATTGTCGACATTGTATCTCAGTTACAACAACTTCCAGCCATAACTGAAGCACCATCATATGTCTGTGCTATTAACTTATTGTCGACATTGTATCTCAGTTACAACAACTTCCAGCCATAACTGAGGCACCATCATATGTCTGTGCTATTAACTTATTGCCGACATTGTATCTCAGTTACAACAACTTCCAGCCATAACTGAAGCACCATCATATGTCTGTGCTATTAACTTATTGTCGACATTGTATCTCAGTTACAACAACTTCCAGCCATAACTGAGGCACCATCATATGTCTGTGCTATTAACTTATTGTCGACATTGTATCTCAGTTACAACAACTTCCAGCCATAACTGAGGCACCATCATATGTCTGTGCTATTAACTTATTGTCGACATTGTATCTCAGTTACAACAACTTCCAGCCATAACTGAGGCACCATCATATGTCTGTGCTATTAACTTATTGTCGACATTGTATCTCAGTTACAACAACTTCCAGCCATAACTGAGGCACCATCATATGTCTGTGCTATTAACTTATTGTCGACATTGTATCTCAGTTACAACAACTTCCAGCCATAACTGAGGCACCATCATATTTCTGTACTATTAACTTATTGCCGACATTGTATCTCAGTTACAACAACTTCCAGCCATAACTGAGGCACCATCATATGTCTGTGCTATTAATTATTGCCGACATTGTATCTCAGTTACAACAACTTCCAGCCATAACTGAGGCACCATCATATGTCTGTGCTATTAACTTATTGCCGACATTGTATCTCAGTTACAACAACTTCCAGCCATAACTGAGGCACCATCATATGTCTGTGCTATTAACTTATTGCCGACATTGTATCTCAGTTACAACAACTCATAATTGATTATGTCTTGCTAGTTTGTATCTCTGAACTAGGCAACAAATAATAATACATAAATGGGGAACATCCGAGGCGATAATAGGGAATAAAATTTTATTCCCTATTATCGCCTCGGAAGTTCCCCATATAATAATATTTATGTATTATTATTTGTTACCAGTATATAACCACTGGAAACTACTATTCGTGCTGTTTCGTCCTATAAATGTTTGTCTACAACACAAGTATTCAGCCCTACTGGGAGATACTTGCATTAATAGGAAAGTACAAATATACAATTTAAGATCGTTACCCTATGCTATAGTCATTGAGAGCGCCTTTCATGGAAGACACTACTACAATAGCCAATTTTTTAGTTGGCTGAGTGGCAGTGTGCCACGTTCGGCCTCTCGTGGCAAGGCGCGGTGCCAGTGAGTACGGGTTTTTCGGACCATACTTCGTTTTTTTCTGTTGTTGTTTGTCTGTTAATTTTTCCGAGTGCTAACACATACTTATTTGTTCTATTATTCCCCATAACTGAGGCACCATCATATGTCTGTGCTATTAACTTATTGTCGACATTGTATCTCAGTTACAACAACTTCCAGCCATAACTGAGGCACCATCATATGTCTGTGCTATTAACTTATTGTCTACATTGTATCTCAGTTACAACAACTTCCAGCCATAACTGAGGCACCATCATATGTCTGTGCTATTAACTTATTGCCGACATTGTATCTCAGTTACAACAACTTCCAGCCATAACTGAGGCACCATCATATGTCTGTGCTATTAACTTATTGTCGACATTGTATCTCAGTTACAACAACTTCCAGCCATAACTGAGGCACCATCATATGTCTGTGCTATTAACTTATTGTCGACATTGTATCTCAGTTACAACAACTTCCAGCCATAACTGAGGCACCATCATATTTCTGTGCTATTAACTTATTGCCGACATTGTATCTCAGTTACAACAACTTCCAGCCATAACTGAGGCACCATCATATGTCTGTGCTATTAACTTATTGTCGACATTGTATCTCAGTTACAACAACTTCCAGCCATAACTGAGGCACCATCATATGTCTGTGCTATTAACTTATTGCCGACATTGTATCTCAGTTACAACAACTTCCAGCCATAACTGAGGCACCATCATATGTCTGTGCTATTAACTTATTGCCGACATTGTATCTCAGTTACAACAACTTCCAGCCATAACTGAGGCACCATCATATGTCTGTGCTATTAACTTATTGCCGACATTGTATCTCAGTTACAACAACTTCCAGCCATAACTGAGGCACCATCATATGTCTGTGCTATTAACTTATTGTCGACATTGTATCTCAGTTACAACAACTTCCAGCCATAACTGAGGCACCATCATATGTCTGTGCTATTAACTTATTGTCGACATTGTATCTCAGTTACAACAACTTCCAGCCATAACTGAAGCACCATCATATGTCTGTGCTATTAACTTATTGTCGACATTGTATCTCAGTTACAACAACTTCCAGCCATAACTGAGGCACCATCATATGTCTGTGCTATTAACTTATTGTCGACATTGTATCTCAGTTACAACAACTTCCAGCCATAACTGAGGCACCATCATATGTCTGTGCTATTAACTTATTGTCGACATTGTATCTCAGTTACAACAACTTCCAGCCATAACTGAGGCACCATCATATGTCTGTGCTATTAACTTATTGTCGACATTGTATCTCAGTTACAACAACTTCCAGCCATAACTGAGGCACCATCATATTTCTGTACTATTAACTTATTGCCGACATTGTATCTCAGTTACAACAACTTCCAGCCATAACTGAGGCACCATCATATGTCTGTGCTATTAAATTATTGCCGACATTGTATCTCAGTTACAACAACTTCCAGCCATAACTGAGGCACCATCATATGTCTGTGCTATTAACTTATTGCCGACATTGTATCTCAGTTACAACAACTTCCAGCCATAATTGAAGCACCATCATATGTCTGTGCTATTAACTTATTGCCGACATTGTATCTCAGTTACAACAACTTCCAGCCATAACTGAGGCACCATCATATTTCTGTACTATTAACTTATTGCCGACATTGTATCTCAGTTACAACAACTTCCAGCCATAACTGAGGCACCATCATATGTCTGCGCTATTAACTTATTGTCGACATTGTATCTCAGTTACAACAACTTCCAGCCATAACTGAAGCACCATCATATGTCTGTGCTATTAACTTATTGTCGACATTGTATCTCAGTTACAACAACTTCCAGCCATAACTGAGGCACCATCATATGTCTGTGCTATTAACTTATTGCCGACATTGTATCTCAGTTACAACAACTTCCAGCCATAACTGAAGCACCATCATATGTCTGTGCTATTAACTTATTGTCGACATTGTATCTCAGTTACAACAACTTCCAGCCATAACTGAGGCACCATCATATGTCTGTGCTATTAACTTATTGTCGACATTGTATCTCAGTTACAACAACTTCCAGCCATAACTGAGGCACCATCATATGTCTGTGCTATTAACTTATTGTCGACATTGTATCTCAGTTACAACAACTTCCAGCCATAACTGAGGCACCATCATATGTCTGTGCTATTAACTTATTGTCGACATTGTATCTCAGTTACAACAACTTCCAGCCATAACTGAGGCACCATCATATGTCTGTGCTATTAACTTATTGTCGACATTGTATCTCAGTTACAACAACTTCCAGCCATAACTGAGGCACCATCATATTTCTGTACTATTAACTTATTGCCGACATTGTATCTCAGTTACAACAACTTCCAGCCATAACTGAGGCACCATCATATGTCTGTGCTATTAAATTATTGCCGACATTGTATCTCAGTTACAACAACTTCCAGCCATAACTGAGGCACCATCATATGTCTGTGCTATTAACTTATTGCCGACATTGTATCTCAGTTACAACAACTTCCAGCCATAATTGAAGCACCATCATATGTCTGTGCTATTAACTTATTGTCGACATTGTATCTCAGTTACAAGAACTTCCAGCCATAACTGAGGCAACAAATAATAATACATAAATATTATTATATGGGGAACATCCGAGGCGATAATAGGGAATAAAATTTTATTCCCTATTATCGCCTCGGAAGTTCCCCATATAATAATATTTATGTATTATTATTTGTTACCAGTATATAACCACTGGAAACTACTATTCGTGCTGTTTCGTCCTATAAATGTTTGTCTACAACACAAGTATTCAGCCCTACTGGGAGATACTTGCATTAATAGGAAAGTACAAATATACAATTTATTTCCGGTCTGAGATCGTTACCCTATGCTATAGTCATTGAGAGCGCCTTTCATGGAAGACACTACTACAATAGCCAATTTTTTAGTTGGCTGAGTGGCAGTGTGCCAAGCGTTCGGCCTCTCGTGGCAAGGCGCGGTGCCAGTGAGTACGGGTTCGATCCCACTTCGGACCATATATTGTTCTTCGTTTTTTTCTGTTGTTGTTTGTCTGTTAATTTTTCCGAGTGCTAACACATACTTATTTGTTCTATTATTCCCCATAACTGAGGCACCATCATATGTCTGTGCTATTAACTTATTGTCGACATTGTATCTCAGTTACAACAACTTCCAGCCATAACTGAGGCACCATCATATGTCTGTGCTATTAACTTATTGTCGACATTGTATCTCAGTTACAACAACTTCCAGCCATAACTGAGGCACCATCATATTTCTGTGCTATTAACTTATTGCCGACATTGTATCTCAGTTACAACAACTTCCAGCCATAACTGAGGCACCATCATATGTCTGTGCTATTAACTTATTGTCGACATTGTATCTCAGTTACAACAACTTCCAGCCATAACTGAGGCACCATCATATGTCTGTGCTATTAACTTATTGCCGACATTGTATCTCAGTTACAACAACTTCCAGCCATAACTGAGGCACCATCATATGTCTGTGCTATTAACTTATTGCCGACATTGTATCTCAGTTACAACAACTTCCAGCCATAACTGAGGCACCATCATATGTCTGTGCTATTAACTTATTGCCGACATTGTATCTCAGTTACAACAACTTCCAGCCATAACTGAGGCACCATCATATGTCTGTGCTATTAACTTATTGTCGACATTGTATCTCAGTTACAACAACTTCCAGCCATAACTGAGGCACCATCATATGTCTGTGCTATTAACTTATTGTCGACATTGTATCTCAGTTACAACAACTTCCAGCCATAACTGAAGCACCATCATATGTCTGTGCTATTAACTTATTGTCGACATTGTATCTCAGTTACAACAACTTCCAGCCATAACTGAGGCACCATCATATGTCTGTGCTATTAACTTATTGTCGACATTGTATCTCAGTTACAACAACTTCCAGCCATAACTGAGGCACCATCATATGTCTGTGCTATTAACTTATTGTCGACATTGTATCTCAGTTACAACAACTTCCAGCCATAACTGAGGCACCATCATATGTCTGTGCTATTAACTTATTGTCGACATTGTATCTCAGTTACAACAACTTCCAGCCATAACTGAGGCACCATCATATTTCTGTACTATTAACTTATTGCCGACATTGTATCTCAGTTACAACAACTTCCAGCCATAACTGAGGCACCATCATATGTCTGTGCTATTAAATTATTGCCGACATTGTATCTCAGTTACAACAACTTCCAGCCATAACTGAGGCACCATCATATGTCTGTGCTATTAACTTATTGCCGACATTGTATCTCAGTTACAACAACTTCCAGCCATAATTGAAGCACCATCATATGTCTGTGCTATTAACTTATTGCCGACATTGTATCTCAGTTACAACAACTTCCAGCCATAACTGAGGCACCATCATATTTCTGTACTATTAACTTATTGCCGACATTGTATCTCAGTTACAACAACTTCCAGCCATAACTGAGGCACCATCATATGTCTGCGCTATTAACTTATTGTCGACATTGTATCTCAGTTACAACAACTTCCAGCCATAACTGAAGCACCATCATATGTCTGTGCTATTAACTTATTGTCGACATTGTATCTCAGTTACAACAACTTCCAGCCATAACTGAGGCACCATCATATGTCTGTGCTATTAACTTATTGCCGACATTGTATCTCAGTTACAACAACTTCCAGCCATAACTGAAGCACCATCATATGTCTGTGCTATTAACTTATTGTCGACATTGTATCTCAGTTACAACAACTTCCAGCCATAACTGAGGCACCATCATATGTCTGTGCTATTAACTTATTGTCGACATTGTATCTCAGTTACAACAACTTCCAGCCATAACTGAGGCACCATCATATGTCTGTGCTATTAACTTATTGTCGACATTGTATCTCAGTTACAACAACTTCCAGCCATAACTGAGGCACCATCATATGTCTGTGCTATTAACTTATTGTCGACATTGTATCTCAGTTACAACAACTTCCAGCCATAACTGAGGCACCATCATATGTCTGTGCTATTAACTTATTGTCGACATTGTATCTCAGTTACAACAACTTCCAGCCATAACTGAGGCACCATCATATTTCTGTACTATTAACTTATTGCCGACATTGTATCTCAGTTACAACAACTTCCAGCCATAACTGAGGCACCATCATATGTCTGTGCTATTAAATTATTGCCGACATTGTATCTCAGTTACAACAACTTCCAGCCATAACTGAGGCACCATCATATGTCTGTGCTATTAACTTATTGCCGACATTGTATCTCAGTTACAACAACTTCCAGCCATAACTGAGGCACCATCATATGTCTGTGCTATTAACTTATTGCCGACATTGTATCTCAGTTACAACAACTTCCAGCCATAATTGAAGCACCATCATATGTCTGTGCTATTAACTTATTGTCGACATTGTATCTCAGTTACAAGAACTTCCAGCCATAACTGAGGCAACAAATAATAATACATAAATATTATTATATGGGGAACATCCGAGGCGATAATAGGGAATAAAATTTTATTCCCTATTATCGCCTCGGAAGTTCCCCATATAATAATATTTATGTATTATTATTTGTTACCAGTATATAACCACTGGAAACTACTATTCGTGCTGTTTCGTCCTATAAATGTTTGTCTACAACACAAGTATTCAGCCCTACTGGGAGATACTTGCATTAATAGGAAAGTACAAATATACAATTTATTTCCGGTCTGAGATCGTTACCCTATGCTATAGTCATTGAGAGCGCCTTTCATGGAAGACACTACTACAATAGCCAATTTTTTAGTTGGCTGAGTGGCAGTGTGCCAAGCGTTCGGCCTCTCGTGGCAAGGCGCGGTGCCAGTGAGTACGGGTTCGATCCCACTTCGGACCATATATTGTTCTTCGTTTTTTTCTGTTGTTGTTTGTCTGTTAATTTTTCCGAGTGCTAACACATACTTATTTGTTCTATTATTCCCCATAACTGAGGCACCATCATATGTCTGTGCTATTAACTTATTGTCGACATTGTATCTCAGTTACAACAACTTCCAGCCATAACTGAGGCACCATCATATGTCTGTGCTATTAACTTATTGTCGACATTGTATCTCAGTTACAACAACTTCCAGCCATAACTGAGGCACCATCATATGTCTGTGCTATTAACTTATTGCCGACATTGTATCTCAGTTACAACAACTTCCAGCCATAACTGAGGCACCATCATATGTCTGTGCTATTAACTTATTGTCGACATTGTATCTCAGTTACAACAACTTCCAGCCATAACTGAGGCACCATCATATGTCTGTGCTATTAACTTATTGTCGACATTGTATCTCAGTTACAACAACTTCCAGCCATAACTGAGGCACCATCATATTTCTGTGCTATTAACTTATTGCCGACATTGTATCTCAGTTACAACAACTTCCAGCCATAACTGAGGCACCATCATATGTCTGTGCTATTAACTTATTGTCGACATTGTATCTCAGTTACAACAACTTCCAGCCATAACTGAAGCACCATCATATGTCTGTGCTATTAACTTATTGCCGACATTGTATCTCAGTTAGAACAACTTCCAGCCATAACTGAGGCACCATCATATGTCTGTGCTATTAACTTATTGCCGACATTGTATCTCAGTTACAACAACTTCCAGCCATAACTGAGGCACCATCATATGTCTGTGCTATTAACTTATTGCCGACATTGTATCTCAGTTACAACAACTTCCAGCCATAACTGAGGCACCATCATATGTCTGTGCTATTAACTTATTGTCGACATTGTATCTCAGTTACAACAACTTCCAGCCATAACTGAGGCACCATCATATGTCTGTGCTATTAACTTATTGTCGACATTGTATCTCAGTTACAACAACTTCCAGCCATAACTGAGGCACCATCATATGTCTGTGCTATTAACTTATTGTCGACATTGTATCTCAGTTACAACAACTTCCAGCCATAACTGAGGCACCATCATATGTCTGTGCTATTAACTTATTGCCGACATTGTATCTCAGTTACAACAACTTCCAGCCATAACTGAGGCACCATCATATGTCTGTGCTATTAACTTATTGTCGACATTGTATCTCAGTTACAACAACTTCCAGCCATAACTGAGGCACCATCATATGTCTGTGCTATTAACTTATTGTCGACATTGTATCTCAGTTACAACAACTTCCAGCCATAACTGAGGCACCATCATATGTCTGTACTATTAACTTATTGCCGACATTGTATCTCAGTTACAACAACTTCCAGCCATAACTGAGGCACCATCATATGTCTGTGCTATTAACTTATTGCCGACATTGTATCTCAGTTACAACAACTTCCAGCCATAACTGAGGCACCATCATATTTCTGTGCTATTAACTTATTGCCGACATTGTATCTCAGTTACAACAACTTCCAGCCATAACTGAGGCACCATCATATGTCTGTGCTATTAACTTATTGCCGACATTGTATCTCAGTTACAACAACTTCCAGCCATAACTGAGGCACCATCATATGTCTGTGCTATTAACTTATTGTCGACATTGTATCTCAGTTACAACAACTTCCAGCCATAACTGAGGCACCATCATATGTCTGTGCTATTAACTTATTGTCGACATTGTATCTCAGTTACAACAACTTCCAGCCATAACTGAGGCACCATCATATGTCTGTGCTATTAACTTATTGTCGACATTGTATCTCAGTTACAACAACTTCCAGCCATAACTGAGGCACCATCATATGTCTGCGCTATTAACTTATTGTCGACATTGTATCTCAGTTACAACAACTTCCAGCCATAACTGAAGCACCATCATATGTCTGTGCTATTAACTTATTGTCGACATTGTATCTCAGTTACAACAACTTCCAGCCATAACTGAGGCACCATCATATGTCTGTGCTATTAACTTATTGCCGACATTGTATCTCAGTTACAACAACTTCCAGCCATAATTGAAGCACCATCATATGTCTGTGCTATTAACTTATTGTCGACATTGTATCTCAGTTACAACAACTTCCAGCCATAACTGAGGCACCATCATATGTCTGTGCTATTAACTTATTGTCGACATTGTATCTCAGTTACAACAACTTCCAGCCATAACTGAGGCACCATCATATGTCTGTGCTATTAACTTATTGTCGACATTGTATCTCAGTTACAACAACTTCCAGCCATAACTGAGGCACCATCATATGTCTGTGCTATTAACTTATTGCCGACATTGTATCTCAGTTACAACAACTTCCAGCCATAACTGAGGCACCATCATATGTCTGTGCTATTAACTTATTGTCGACATTGTATCTCAGTTACAACAACTTCCAGCCATAACTGAGGCACCATCATATGTCTGTGCTATTAACTTATTGTCGACATTGTATCTCAGTTACAACAACTTCCAGCCATAACTGAGGCACCATCATATGTCTGTGCTATTAACTTATTGTCGACATTGTATCTCAGTTACAACAACTTCCAGCCATAACTGAGGCACCATCATATTTCTGTACTATTAACTTATTGCCGACATTGTATCTCAGTTACAACAACTTCCAGCCATAACTGAGGCACCATCATATGTCTGTGCTATTAACTTATTGCCGACATTGTATCTCAGTTACAACAACTTCCAGCCATAACTGAGGCACCATCATATGTCTGTGCTATTAACTTATTGTCGACATTGTATCTCAGTTACAACAACTTCCAGCCATAACTGAGGCACCATCATATGTCTGTGCTATTAACTTATTGTCGACATTGTATCTCAGTTACAACAACTTCCAGCCATAACTGAGGCACCATCATATGTCTGTGCTATTAACTTATTGTCGACATTGTATCTCAGTTACAACAACTTCCAGCCATAACTGAGGCACCATCATATGTCTGTGCTATTAACTTATTGTCGACATTGTATCTCAGTTACAACAACTTCCAGCCATAACTGAGGCACCATCATATGTCTGTGCTATTAACTTATTGTCGACATTGTATCTCAGTTACAACAACTTCCAGCCATAACTGAGGCACCATCATATGTCTGTGCTATTAACTTATTGTCGACATTGTATCTCAGTTACAACAACTTCCAGCCATAACTGAGGCACCATCATATTTCTGTACTATTAACTTATTGCCGACATTGTATCTCAGTTACAACAACTTCCAGCCATAACTGAGGCACCATCATATGTCTGTGCTATTAACTTATTGTCGACATTGTATCTCAGTTACAACAACTTCCAGCCATAACTGAGGCACCATCATATGTCTGTGCTATTAACTTATTGCCGACATTGTATCTCAGTTACAACAACTTCCAGCCATAACTGAGGCACCATCATATGTCTGTGCTATTAACTTATTGCCGACATTGTATCTCAGTTACAACAACTTCCAGCCATAACTGAGGCACCATCATATGTCTGTGCTATTAACTTATTGCCGACATTGTATCTCAGTTACAACTTCCAGCCATAACTGAGGCACCATCATATTTCTGTGCTATTAACTTATTGCCGACATTGTATCTCAGTTACAACAACTTCCAGCCATAACTGAGGCACCATCATATGTCTGTGCTATTAACTTTTTGCCGACATTGTATCTCGGTTACAACACCTTCCATCCACAACTGAAGCACCATCATATGTCTGCACTATTAACTTATTGCCGACATTGTACTCAGTTACAACAACTTCCAGCCATAACTGAAGCACCATCATATGTCTGTGCTATTAACTTATTGCCCACATTGTACCCAGTTACAACAACTTCCAGCCATAACTGAAGCACCATCATATGTCTGCGCTATTAACTTATTGCCAACATTGTACTCAGTTACAACAACTTCCAGCCATAACTGAAGCACCATCATATGTCTGTGCTATTAACTTATTGCCGACATTGTACTCTGTTACAACACTGTCCATGTGATGAAACAAAGCTGCAGCAGTTTTGTCTTCACTAATATTATAGAATTCTATCAAACTTTCCTGAGCATTGCCAGAATTGTCGACGCATCTAAAAACAGTGGACAATTGGATCTGATTGGAACAGTCACTTGTTTTATCAATAACAATGTCCACGAACAATGCTCATTCTATTTCAGACTTTGTGTTATTGATCTATTCATTACTTATCGCAAATGTTACATAATTTTGAATCGCAGGGACGCACCATGAAACTCTGTAGAACTCTGAAGATGATTGGCCAATAATTTGTCAAATTCACTCAAAGAACTTAAATATTCAATGTAATTTCCTCTGTTGTCACCTCTCATGCTCTCATCATGGCTCCAAAAAGCTAACTCTTGCTTTCTGAGGAAACAGGCAGCGTTAATAAAACTTAGTAAAATTGTTGTATTTTCTTTCACAAGAATATTGTGCTTCTCAATATCTTGAGCTTGTTGCTTATCTAATTGTAGATCAACTCTTGCATTTCCGAAGGTCACAAAGCTTATGCTACTACAAATATGAGACTTTGATTTGTCGTGCCTTTGGACTGCCGTGCAGAAAGAGTTTATGTTAGTAAAACCTTCATTTGACCATACATTAGCTTCATGGCTAAATAACAAACATGGCCAACAAAATAGTTTGGACAGCTCAGAACGTTATCCCTTCTATCTTGTCTGTATGAACTACCCCTTCCATTATTATTGTGGTTACATCACAAGGCAGCTACATCTGTACTTTAAACAACCTTTAAGCTTTTATAGTCATGGCCTTGTGTAGAATTGTTTCTTTCTATGAATGACAAACAATTTATAAACAATAAGTGTAACAGTGTAGCAGGGAATGAAAAGACAGTTATATGTTTTAAGGGAATGAGAGAACAAGATGAGTAGGGGGCTCCAGAAAGAACACAAGTTCAGTGTCACGCATGGAGGATATGGTATTAAGAGAGAGTTGGGATAGTAGCCAAGCATGGAGGATAGGGTATTAAGAGAGAGTTGGGTCAGTGATAGTAGCCAAGCATGGAGGATAGGTTATTAAGAGAGAGTTGGGTCAGTGATAGCAGCCAAGCAAGAAGAGAGAACAAAGCATAGATACATGAATCAAGGACGGGAATGGACTTGATGTAGTTAAATAAGGGATACATGACAGATTGAATTAAAAATATATTAACAAACAGAAAGGGGTCAATGTCACAGGTAATATAGAATGTTCTGGAAGCTTCGATGAGTTGACAAAATTAAAGGAGAATGGGGTTTTTGCAAATAAAAAAAAGACTAAGATAAAAAAAAGTAAAGTAACAGGGCAAAATCTGATTAGTTGAGGTAAGAAGTAATTCAACAGGCACACAGACAAAGACAGACAAGATCACCAGTAGTCGAAGTGAGAAGGGCCTGGCCAACACCAGAAGGGCATTAAGTTTGAGCCCGCATATGAGTGGAATCCACAAGTACTCAATAATGTGTAGAGACTAAACCAACAGTGTTAGTTCATTTATATTAACACAAGATCAACCGTAATGTTTCAGAATCTCATTAGTACTACTTTGTGAGCATTAACCACAGAAATTGATTGATCAAAAGTAACAATGGAAGTATTACAAGGGTGGATAACATTTATTCTCCATTTGAATTCAAGAGAAGATCAACATTGATATTACTAAGTGATGGAGACAGATTTAATAAATTATAAGTTGACTTCTTCCACATGTGTTCGCTTGTGTTTCAATAGACTCTGATTCTGAGCAAAATCTGCACCACACACATCACATTTATAAGGCTTCTCTCCTGTGTGTGTTCTCTTGTGCCTTTTAAGATGTCCACTCTCAGCAAAACATGCACCACACAATTCACATATGTGAGGCTTCTCTCCTGTATGTATTCTCTTGTGTCCTTTAAGATCTCCACTCTCAGCAAAACCTACCATACAAATATCGCATTTATAAGGTTTCTCTCCTGTGTGTGTTTTCTTGTGCCTTTTAAGATATCCACTCTCAGCAAAACATGCACCACACACATCACATCTGTAAGGCTTCTCTCCTGTGTGTGTTTTCTTGTGCCTTTTAAGATATTCACTCTCAGCAAAACATGCACCACACACATCACATCTGTAAGGCTTCTCTCCTGTGTGTGTGTATTTGTGCCTTTTAAGATGTCCATTATCAGTAAAACATGCACCACATACATCACATTTGTAAGGCTTCTCTCCTGTATGTCTTTTCTTGTGCCTTTTAAGACATCCACTTTCAACAAAACTAGCACCACACACATCACATTTGTAAGGCTTCTCTCCCGTATGTATTCTCTTGTGATTTAACAGATTGCCATTCTCTGCAAAATCTGCACCACACACATCACATTTGTAAGGCTTCGCTCCTGTATGTGTTCTCTTGTGTCTTTTAAGATGTCCACTTTGAGAAAAACTAGCACCACACACATCACATTTGTAAGGCCTCTCTCCTGTATGCATTCTCTTATGTATAATAAGATTTCCAACTTGAGTAAAACCTGCACCACACAGTAAGGCTTCTCTCCTGTACTCTTATGCACAATAAGATTTCCAACTTGAGTAAAACCTGGTATCACACTTCTCTTCTATGCATCTTCTGTTGTGTTTTATTGAACAGCCATTGTTATCAAAATCTGTATCACTAACATTACATTTGTGTAGCTTCTCTACTGTATGTGTTCTATGATGTGCTATTTCAGTTACACTCAACAAACTATCACTTAATGTCTCATTAACAGGTGATGGAAATACCATCTCCGTTTCTGGCATGTGTTTGGGCTTGATGTCAGGTATCCAAACCTGAAGGCTAGAATCTTGACTGCAGCCCTCACTTTGACCTACCTGAGAACAGAAAGAGATTATAATGTGAAGTAAATCAAGGTTGAATTAAATGTTGAAGTGAGACATAATTCTTGATGAAAAATTTTATTTCCTGAGATTTTGTTTGATTCTACTTATTTCCTTCTGTCTTGTGTTCACCCGATTACTACTTTAATTGATATTCTAATACATCATCTGCCCTTAAAAAGATGTCTAATAAATGTAGATGCATTGTGTTTTTTTTTAGTTGAACCTTTTGGCCCAACACATCAGTCTTCAGCATGAGCATTTACTAGTACCGGGTAGCTTAAAATTCTTGAATCCCCAATTTGTATAGTTAGACTGGACTAGTGTGTCTATTTCTAGAGGCACCACGAAAAGTAGGGCCTGGACAGTTCTGCTTCACCGACCCTGATAAAAGCCATCAACTATGAGCTGTAGGCAGCATCCATCTTTGTTGTAGTCAGATGCCTTGACTCTTAGTCCCAAATATTTAGCTTCCCACCAAAATTGGAAAAACAAAGAACATTTTCAAAATCTAAAGTCCAGTAATTTTCAGTTTAAGAAACAACACACAAACATGCTGTATTCTATATGTTCAATGTTCACTTTCATGATCAAGGTTTCTTCCGTGCCAGGTAAGTATACCAAAGAAAGGAAGTTTACAGGAGTGCACAAATTATAGGGGAATTATGCTACTATCAGTGCCAGGAAAAATATTAGGCAGAATCATTCTGGAGAGACTAAAAGAGGCTATAGAGAAACACTTGAGAGATGAACAAGCAGGTTTTAGGAAGAACAGATCATGTGCTGATCAAATAACTACTCTACGTATAATAGTTGAACAAAGTTTAGAACTAAAATCCCCACTTTATATTGGATTCATAGATTACGAAAAGGCATTTGATAGTTTAGACAGAAGAATGCTTTGGAAGTTGCTGAGTCATTATGGAATCCCCATAAAGTTTATTAACCTGATAAAAACAATGTATGAAGGAACAAAATGTAGTGTGGTGCATGAAGGACAGCTTACAGAAGCATTTGAAATAAGAACAGGAGTAAGGCAAGGATGCCTTCTGTCTCCATTTCTCTTTCTACTGGCCATAGATTGGATTATGAAAATAACTCAAAACAACAGAAATGGGATCCAGTGGTCACTGACCAAACAACTTGATGATTTAGACTTTGCTGATGACATAGCTCTCCTATCACACAGCCACCAACAGATGCAAGATAAAATGAGTATATTAGATGAGAGATCACAACAGCTAGGACTAAAGATTAATAGAGATAAGACCAACATTATGAGAATTAATGCAGTTGGCAATAACCAAATAAAACTAGGAGAAATACCTCTACTAGACGTACAATCTTATATATATATGGGCAGTAATATAGATAAAGAGGGAGGAACAGAAAACGATACCAAAATAAGGATATCAAAAGCAAGAGGAGCTTTCATTGCACTGGGAAACATATGGAAATCCAAAGAAATTAGGCTAAATACAAAAATACAAATTTTCAACTCCAATGTTAAGTCGGTTCTATTATATGGCTGTGAAACATGGAGAATAACAAAATTGACAATCACGAAGGTGCAGACTTTCATTAATGGATGCTTGCGCAGAATAAAGGGATGGAAATGGCAGGACAAAGTCACAAACGTGGAATTATGGAAATGTACCGGTCAAATACCAGTGGATAAAGAAATACAGCGAAGACGATGGCGATGGATAGGACACACACTACGGAAACCAACTGAGAGTATTACACAACAGGCCCTTTTTTGGAATCCCCAGGGGAAAAGACAAAGAGGAAGACCAAGGAATTCTTGGAGAAGACAGATTGAAGCAGAGATGAAGATGATGGGGAAGACATGGAATGATCTTAAAAGAATTGCAAAAAACAGAACGACTTGGAAAGTGTTTGTTGAAGACCTATGCTCCACTGGGAGCTAAAAGGTAGAAGAAGAAGAAGAAGAAGACAGGAAGCTTACACAGAGGTGAACAAAGAAGTGAGAAGATGCATTAAAAGGGATAAGAGGAAATATATAGATGAACTAGCTAAAGAGGCAGAAGAAGCAGCAAATAAAGGGAATATGAAAGAACTGTACAACAGCACAAAGAAATTAGGTGGAAAATACAAACAGATCAACGCCTTTATCAAAGACAAGAAATGAAATCTGCTTAGTAATATAAGGGAACAAATGGAGAGATGGAAAGAACACTTTGAAGAACTATTGAACAGACCTGGCTCAAATAATCCTCCAGATATACTACCAGCAGAAGAAGAGTTACACGTTAACTGCGGAAAACCAAGCAAAGAAGAAATAATGAAAGCCATCAAACTATTAAAAGATGGTAAAGCCACAGGACCTGATGAAATTCCTTCGGAAGCCATCAAAGCAGATATTAACACCTCTACCAAGATGTTACAGGATCTATTGGATAAAATTTGGGAGAGGGAAGAAATACGTAAAGGCTGGAGAGAAGGTTATATGATCAAACTACCAAAGAAAGGAAGTTTATAGGAGTGCACAAATTATAGGGGAATTATGCTACTATCAGTGCCAGGAAAAATATTAGGCAGAATCATTCTGGAGAGATTAAAAGAGGCTATAGAGAAATACTTGAGAGATGAACAAGCAGGTTTTAGGAAGAACAGATCATGTGCTGATCAAATAACTACCCTACATATAATAGTTGAACAAAGTTTAGAACTAAAATCCCCACTATATATTGGATTCATAGATTACGAAAAGGCATTTGATAGTTTAGACAGAAGAATGCTTTGGAAGTTGCTGAGTCATTACGGAATCCCCATAAAGTTTATTAACCTGATAAAAACAATGTATGAAGGAACAAAATGTAGTGTGGTGCATGAAGGACAGCTTACAGAAGCATTTGAAATAAGAACAGGAGTAAGGCAAGGATGCCTCCTGTCTCCATTTCTCTTTCTACTGGCCATAGATTGGATTATGAAAATAACTCAAAACAACAGAAATGGGATCCAGTGGTCACTGACCAAACAACTTGATGATTTAGACTTTGCTGATGACATAGCTCTCCTATCACACAGCCATCAACAGATGCAGGATAAAATGAGTATATTAGGTGAGAGATCACAACAGCTAGGACTAAAGATTAATAGAGATAAGACCAACATTATGAGAATTAATGCAGTTGGCAATAACCAAATAAAACTAGGAGAAATACCTCTACTAGACGTACAATCTTACATATATCTGGGCAGTAATATAGATAAAGAGGGAGGAACAGAAAATGATACCAAAATAAGGATATCAAAAGCAAGAGGAGCTTTCATTGCACTGGGAAACATATGGAAATCCAAAGAAATTAGGCTAAATACAAAAATACAAATTTTCAACTCAAATGTTAAGTCGGTCCTATTATATGGCTGTGAAACATGGAGAATAACAAAATTGACAATCACGAAGGTACAGACTTTCATTAATGGATGCTTGCGCAGAATAAAGGGATGGAAATGGCAGGACAAAGTCACTAACGTGGAATTATGGAAATGTACCAGTCAAATACCAGTGGATTAAGAGATACAGCGAAGATGATGGCGCTGGATAGGAAACACACTACGGAAGCCAACTGAGAGTATTACACAACAGGCCCTTTTTTGGAATCCCCAGGGGAAAAGACAAAGAGGAAGACCAAGGAATTCTTGGAGAAGACAGATAGAAGCAGAGATGAAGATGATGGGGAAGACATGGAATGATCTTAAAAGAATGGCAAAAAACAGAACGACTTGGAAAGTGTTTGTTGAAGACCTATGCTCCACTGGGAGCTAAAAGGTAGAAGAAGAAAGACACTTAATGTGATGTGTACAGGTTTATTCATGTCAGTAACCCAAGAAATGGTATTTGTTGTAAAATATATCAATATTTATACAAAAATGGTAAATGTTTGAATGGCTACACTCACAAATACTTTTTAGTCATATTTTTCAAACTTTGATGTCATGTAATAATTTTGAGTTGCACACATTCACCTTCATTACTTCAATCTTAACTCACCATACTGGGGGGGGATTATCAAAATAATTGCTCTCAAATCTCCGGACAACTGTTTGAATGAAACCTGTGAACAGTTATTCGGGGCCTGCATCTCATATGTTGATGATTCACACGTTAAGAAGAGTCTGCAGACTAACCCAAGCATATGGATACCTCAATGTGTTTCTGTGCTAGCCATGGCTCAAATCTTACCTTGTGTGTGTGTGTGTGTGCTAGCCATGGCTGATATTTAGGTGTGTGTCATGTTAGTCATATCTCAGAACTTGGTGTGTCCGTGTTAATCATGTCTTATATCTTTATGTGTGTCTGAGTTTAGTAATATCTCATAACTTAGTGCGTTTCTGTGTTAGTCATGTGTCATATCTTTGTGTGTGCATGTCTGGGTTAGGGATATCTCATATTTTTGTGTGTACACGGATATGTAAGTCACATCTCATATCTTTGTGTGTGCACACCTATGTTAGTCATATCTTATATCTTTGTGTGTATGTCTATGTTAAGTATGTGTCACATTTTTGTGCGTGCATGTCTATGTTAGTAATGTGTCTTATATATTAATCTGTGTCAGTGTTAGTCATGCCTCGTATCGCTGTGTGCATGTCTGTGTTAGGCACATCCCATATCTTTGTGTGTGCATGTCTGTGTTAGTCACCTCTAGTGACTCGGGCAGATGGTACTCGTAAACCTGGGAGGGCCGACCATCTAAGGGCAGAATCCCCCTACAGAAAAGACAATCTGCTGCCTTGCAGGAAGATTGGGGACAATCAAAGGCTAAGGAAAGCTAACCTGAATAAAATGGCTGAAATCGGATGCACTGGGCCACTGGCGCAGAACACAGTGCAACGTATTAATGGGTGTTCAGTCAGAGTGGATCTGGCAGACTCTAAATGTGATGTTTCTCTCTCTCTCTCTCTCTCTTTTAGAGAGAGAGAGAGAGAGGGGGAGGGAGGGAGGGAGGGAGGGAGGGAGGGAGGGAGGGAGGGAGAGAGAGAGAGAGAGAGAGAGAGAAAACACATCAGCTATTTCTAGAACCAGAGCTAGTACAAGGCATTGGCCACTTATCTCCCATGTCTATGTGCTGATAGCTAAAATTAACTTCACTCAACATGACTTAAAAAATAATTGTTTAGAATAACTACCAAGGAATTTTATTTCAACTCCAAAGTTAGAAACTTGAGAGTAAAATCCTAATAATCAATGAGTCAAATTTGTGGAAACGATATCCACTTTTAAAATGTGGTTTGCAGAAAAATATTACTAAAAGGCTTTAATACCAAACCAAGGTACTCACTTTATAATCCATCTCCTGTTTTATATTCTCAACAGGTAGCTGGTTCTGGGTTTCCATATTTCTGACAATCTGAGAAAGGAAAAGTAAGGTCCCATTTTAACATGTTGAAATATTGGAATAACAAGACAAAAGGAAGATACAATGAATAAGTTATATCTAATTTCTACATACCAACACATCTGAACTTTTAAATTATTTCTTATTATTGATTAAACAATTTTGTGTCTAGTCCATGAACTTGTATCTCCTCGTTAATGTTTAGAAGAAATGTTAAATCTGTTAGTTTGTGGGATTAATTGAAACCTGTTTAAAATGATATTTCACTTTAATGCAAGCCATGTCAGAAAAGAAACAAAATAATTTACTATGTGTATAATGATTTAATTCTTAACATATGGATGTGAATCATGGACAATAGGACAACAGACAAGAAAATCACTGAAGTCTGTAGAAATGTGGTTTTACAGAAGAATATTGAGAGTACCATGGACAGCAAAGAATAATTTTAGTTGTGCATGTGCTCCCTACTGACTCGGTCTTGTTCCCTAATGGACGGTTCGAGATCCAGCATGGCTTCATATGTGTGTCCCGCAACATCATTTATGCCATCATATGCCAACGATGCCACATGACCTATATTGGTGAGTCTGGGAGAAGATTAGTGGAAAGATTTTGTGAACATCTACGTGATGTCCAACAGAATACTGGTACTCAGGTGTCTTCCCACTTCAACTCCCCTGATCACAAGGGCAAAGATGACATCCGTGTCACTGGTATTGTCCTTTGTCACTCTGGCGACCGCAGCTGCTATACTTTGGAAAATTGCCTCATAGTCAAGTATGGTTCGCTGACCCCACGAGGTATGAATGTATCACACTCATACACATAGTTTCCTTTTTGTTGCTCATTCGCTTTTGCATAGCCTTCTCTACTGCACATATTTGGGTTATTGAGTTATTTGCGGGTCATCATTGCACTCCGAACATGTCCATAGGTGCTCAGATCCCCTCCTCAGCAATTCCCTCAGTGTCCAGCGACTGACGACTCCAGTTCTATGTTGATTGATAAGTCTTCTTACACGGCCACCAATGTATCTATGGGTCAATGGATTTTCCTCAGTCTACTATATTCAGTGCAGTCTTGAAGTATGTGTTCAGCAGTCTGGGGCGCCTGTCCACATGTACAAGTAGTTGATGTGCCGATCTTGAATTTTGTATACATGTGACTATGGAGTCGATTGTGTCCTGTTCTTAGGCGTATAATGATAACTTGTTCATATCTATTCATATTATGAAAGGCATCTTGATTTGGGGCTTGTGGTCCTCTGATTGATTTGATTATCTGTTTCTTATGATGGTATGTAACTGGTGTATCTAGTTGTGTGCCTGTTGAACCTTCCTTTGCCAACTGATCTGCTTTCTCATTTCCTGGTATTCCACAGTGAGACGGGATCCACTGCAGGGCAACCCTGTGGTGCTTGCAGAGTTCAGTCAAAAAGATCTGCAGATGTGGTAATTTTCTGGATTGTAGTGCCTGGAGTACTGATCTTGCATCTGTCAAAAACACTACAGGCTGTGGGCTAAGATTACTGTTCAGTAGTTTTTCTATTGCCAACTTTATTGCTTGTATTTCTGCATCATACTTGTGACAATATTTCCCTGTTGCTATTTTATTCATATCCCTAGTGTTATTTGGGTACTCTATAAATGCACCTGCTCCCCCATTCTTTACTACATTCTGTGCTGATCCATCTGTGTACACACGGATCCATAGGTCTTGTGGGTATTCTTCATCCAGGAAACTGAGAGTTATTGTTTTTCGCTGTAGACTATTTTGTTCCTCTTTGTCAACTATTCCTTTCACTTCTGTCCATATTTGAACTGATAATCCTGATTCATCTGTCCAGGGAATCTGTTCTGGTATGGGCAGAAGGGGTTAAACAACTCTTGGCATGTCTGGTGTTTGTCTACTAATACGCTTGGCTTGGTGGATAAAACTGCTTCTCTTAAGTCGTCCCAATGCAAGATTTTGGAATCTGTCCTTCATTGGATGTCTCGGCATGCATACAAATTTTTCTGCCTGTATCAGCACCTTTGTGTCTCTCCGTTCTCTCAGTGCTGGTATCCTCCACAATTTCTCCATCTCCAATATTGGTGTTGATTTCATTGCTCCTGTGATGACCCTAAGTGCCTGGTTTTGTACTTTATCCAGTTCTTGCAATGTGGTGTTTGATGCTGAGCACCATGCGGATGATCCATATTCTAAATGTAGGCGTATACTCTGTTGGTAAACTTTACTGAGTATTTTTCCACTCTCACCCCATCTGGTTCCACACAACTTTCTTAGAATAGCCAATTTCCTCCTTGCTTTTTGGGTTGCATTATTTATCTGCTGTTTCCAAGATAGTTTGTTATCAAATGTAACTCCGAGATATGTAGCTTGTATGTCTTCTTTCACAGGCTCATTGTTTATGTAGATGGCTCCTGCTTTTTGTTTTGGGGAGAGTGTGAAAAGTGTAGTACTGCATTTGTCTGTATTGATGCTGATACACCATCTATTTGTCCATGAATTCAGTGCATTCATAGCTCTTTGTAGCAATTTGGAGGCCACTGTTGCATACTCCTCTGTGCACCACATTACCAAGTCATCTGCATACATTGCCACTTTGATGCCATGTGGTAGTTCAGTAACTAGATCATTGATGTAGATCAGAAAAAGTGTTGGAGATAGTACCCCTCCCTGTGGAATGCCCTGGCGCAGTAAGACCTTCTTACTCTTAAGACCATCCAGTTGCACTCTGGCTCTCCTGTTATGCAGGTATGCTTTGACCCATTTGTACATCCTGCCATTTACTCCATAATTTCTCAGTTTCTTCAAAAGCCCATCCTTCCATATCTTATCAAATGCTTTCTTCTGGTCTATCCATGCTGCTAGTACCAGTTTCTTTTCTTGAAACGCATCTTCAATTTCCTGGGAAAGATAGGTTGCTTGATCTTCGGTAGAGTAACACTGTCTAAAGTCAACTATTTTAGTTGATGTCTCTATCTGTATTTATATCTTGAGTACACTGGTGTATTGTTGATACATTTTCCAGTCTGCCTTTTTGTAATTTCATCTGGAGAGAGTGCTGCTCTCCCTGATGGCCATATTTTGTACCACTAAAAAGACTGGTTGGTGGTCGCTGCCTCCAAGTTGTTTCCCAACAATTCGTGTGATATTCCAATCCAGGTCTGGTGTAGATGTGGTATGCCATGATCTGGAGTAGAATGTTGGTGGATCTGTTGTCTGGTTTAATAGTACAGTCGAACCTGGTCTTAGGACCACCTGTTTAAAGCGTTTCCCTGGTTATAGGACCGGGTCTACAATTTCCCCGAGTTTTTTACTATATGCTAACACTGATTACGGCGCTCACCGTATGACGCGACCAGAGACCAGGCTAATTAACCGCCGCCAATGTTATTTATCCCGTTTACGACACGCGGGTAATCCGATGGGAGCTATAAACGATCGACACAGGTGTCTACAGGTGTCGAGGTTTTCCCGTATTTAGTGAGTCCCAGATTACAGTGGGACGTGTTACGTTTATCAGTCAATACTGGTGTGAGAAAAACGGCAGACACAGATCTATGATTCGTGAAGTGACATCACTTCGCGGTTCCGTCTAGACCAGATTAGACCATTGCGTGGCCCGTATAAATTACAGGAATTAACTAAAGAATTAGTTATTGCCCGCTTAGAGTGTATTCACGTACATGTACAGTATCTCAGTGAATTATTTTTGTGGATTTTAAAAGTGTTACACACAATATAGGAAATGGCCAGTGTCAAAAGTGTAAAACCAAAAGCATTAACGCTGGAAGAACGAATATCAGTGATTCGACAAAATATTTTTGTGTGTTTAACTATCGTGTTTTATGAAAAGTGTCCAACCAGTGGCTATTGTAGACCGACATGTGCACTATGTTCTACTCATGGATTACGCTGATTTGCAGGTTAGTTTTCATAGTGCTTAGGATAAAATTTTTTTTATCGCTCTATTTATTATGTGAAACCTGTGAGGCAGGACCACCTGTCCTATGGGACCAGTTTTTGAAAGTCCCGTGAATGGTCGCCTTAGACAGGTTCGACTGTATAAGCCCATTGTCATCCTGCCAATTTTCAAGCTCTTCACCTCTCTTGTCCATATGTTCATAGCCCCAGCTCTGTGAATGGCTGTTAAAGTCTCCACATACAATTATTCTTTCTTTTAAAGTAATTGTGTCTAGTGCTAGTGGGCGGTCACTCGGACAGTAGTAGTTAAGTAGATGGAAGTCTGTATTTCCTGTCCTGAGGAGCAGTATTTGATATACACTTCAATCTGACATGCATTAATGTTGTTCCTTACAAGTGTCAGTATTCCGCTCTTTTGTCTGCTTTTTTCTGTCAGATCGGTAGCACTGGTATCCCCTAATCTTCAAGGCTATGTCGTTGTTTAGATGGGTTCCCTGCAAACAGCATATGCGTATTTGTTCTTTATGCAGGATATTTTCTAATTCTATCTTTTTACTGTACCCATCTCTTTTGCTGTTGATGCCTTCAGCATTCCAGTACATTATTTTGAGTGGTCTTATTTTGGATTGGCCAGTAGCTATATTCTCTCGTCCCCTGACTCCACAGAGCGGTTGAGAAGGACATCCAGTAATAGAGGTTGGACCCTTTCGAGGCTGAGGGCTGCGCCTGCCTGAGTGTCCATCACAGGGCGAGTGCCATATCGATTTGCGGTTATAGACATACTTCCATTTGCATTGAGTGCGTGGCATCCTGATTGTTGTGCGCCTTTTGGCTGGTTGCCTCCGACTGCAGCACTTGAACTTGCTAGAGCAGACTGTGGTCTTGCTCGGTTGTAGGAAGGCCTGGCCAGTCTTAGTTATCAGTCCCTGGTGACTGTTAAGCCCCATCCCCACGACAAGGAGCTGGTCTTGATGAGGAGACACTTTGGTGTTAATGTCATTTAGTCTGTGTCGTCCACTTATCATGTAAAGATTCTTACATACCATTTTTTTCTATTTTTTTTATATTTCCTCACATTTTTATGCCTTAACCCACAGATAAGAATAGTAATGAAGATATTCTGAGAGAGGTCAAAGCAAAAAGAGAGCTAATTTTCAATATTAGGAAAAAACAATCATCGTTTTTTGGTCATGTAATGAGAAGAGAACAACTGGAAAAACTGAGGGACGAAGAGATAGAGGGAAGCAAAGAGAAAAAAATAACAGACAGCTTAAGAGAATGGCTTGGCAGAAGGTCAACAACAGAAATGATAAATAACTGTCATGATTGAAAGTTGTGGAGAGACATGATCACCTATGCCAGTAGGCCCGGTACTTGATGGTGATGATAATGATTTAATGTAACATAAATATTTTGATGGTGAAATAAGTATTTGTTGTTAGCAGCATACAACATAATAGGTGATATAGTCTGGAGGAATAAAGAAACAATCACAAGATCTGTCATTCTATGGAAGCCAAGATGAAAGCTCAAGAAAGAGACAGATAAAAGACAACCTGGTAGAGAATAGTGAAGGTAAGGATACATGATAATGGCTAAGCCTGGGTCTTATCATGTCAAATATGGACATAGAGGGTTTAATTTTGCAGAGATTTTGTTGTGGACTTCTTTTTGTCACATAATGTATCAGCCAATAATTGATTTACTACAAGTCAAGTACTAGAAACAACATAATCTTTTTCTATATTTTTCTGACAATTATGTTTGAGTTAATGAGAATAAGAAAAAAATGTCACATAGAAAACAAGCACAATCAATTATAGAAAGTTAATACTGCCTGTCTTATGTCTGTTTAGTTAAGTACATTTGTAACTAAATTAGTACTTTTAAAACTAACCAATCTACTTACTTCATAATCTGGTTCCTGTTTTATATTCCAAATGGGGATAACATTCTTGGTTTCCATACCTGCGTCTGTCAGAAATTAAGGAGGAATGTTCAATATTTAGTCAGAATTAGCAGGAGATGGTAATTTTACTATAATATTTTTTGCCTTTCAATTAGTTAAGAGTTACATATCACCAATGGTCATTTAAACTAACTTGTCTATTACTTTGTCAATATTTAAGAAATGTATCACAGGACAACCTGTGTTTGATTCCCGCTGGAAGCAGTGTGAATTGCACTCGTGGTTGCCAAACCATGGTGGTTGTATATAATACCCCCCATGGTCGAATCAATAGGAAGAACAGATCATGTGCCGATGAAATAACAACTCTACTTATAATAGTTGAACAAAGTTTAGAACTACAGTCCCCACTTTATATTGGATTCATAGATTACGAAAAGGCATTTGATAGTTTGGACAGAGGAATGCTTTGGAAGTTTCTGAGTCATTATGGAATCCCCATAAAGTTTATTAACCTGATAAAAACAATGTATGAAGGAATTAAATGTTGTGTGGTGCATGAAGGGCAGCTTACAGAAGCATTAAAGACGCCTTCTGTCTCCATTTCTCTTTCTTCTGGCCATAGATTAGATTATGAAAATAACTCAAAACAACAGAAATGGAATCCAGTGGTCACTGACCAAGCAACTTGATGATTTAGATTTTGCTGATGACATAGCTCTCCTATCACACAGCCACCAACAGATGCAGGATCTATCTATCTATCTTTCGTTCGCCTGAAGCATTGTCTATATCTGCAATGTCGTTTCCTGTATAAATGTTACTGTCTTTTGTAATTCTTGCAGTGGCCCATATAGTTTTGTCTGTAGTGTTGTATCTATGGGCCAATGGATTTTCCTCAGTCTACTATATTCAGTGCAGTCTTGAAGTATGTGTTCAGCAGTCTGGGGCGCCTGTCCACATGTACAAGTAGTTGAGGTGCCGATCTTGAATTTTGTATACATGTGACTATGGAGTCGATTGTGTCCTGTTCTGAGACGTATAATGATAACTTGTTCATATCTATTCATATTATAAAAGGCATCCTGATTTGGGGCTTGTGGTCCTCTGATTGATTTGATTATCTGTTTCTTATGATGGTATGTAACAGGTGTATCTAGTTGTGTGCCTGTTGAACCTTCCTTTGCCAACTGATCTGCTTTCTCATTTCCTGGTATTCCACAGTGAGATGGGATCCACTGCAGGGCAACCCTGTGGTGCTTGCAGAGTTCAGTCAATAAGGTCTGCAGATGTGGTAATTTTCTGGATTGTAGTGCCTGGAGTACTGATCTTGCATCTGTCAAAAACACTACAGGCTGCGGGCTAAGATTAATGTTCAGCAGTTTTTCTATTGCTAACTTTATTGCTTGTATTTCTGCATCATAATTGTGACAATATTTCCCTGTTGCTATTTTATTCATATCCCTAGTGTTATTTGGGTATTCTATATATGCACCTGCTCCCCCATTTTTTACTGCATTCTGTGCTGATCCATCTGTATACACACGAATCCATAGGTCTTGTGGGTATTCTTCATCCAGGAAACTGAGAGTTATTGTTTTTCGCTGTAGACTATTCTGTTCCTCTTTATCAACTATTCCTTTCACTTCTGTCCGTATTTGAACTGATAATCCAGATTCCTCTGTCCAGGGAGTCTGTTCTGGTATGGGCAGTAGGGGGTTAACAGCTCTTGGCATGTCTGGTGTTTGTCTACTAATACGCTTGGCTTGGTGGATAAAACTGCTTCTCTTAAGTCGTCCCAATGCAAGATTTTGGAATCGGTCCTTCATTGGATGTCTCGGCATGCAAGCAAATTTTTCTGCCTGTATCAGCACCTTTGTGTCCCTCCGTTCTCTCAGTGCTGGTATCCTCCACAATTTCTCCATCTCTAATATTGGTGTTGATTTCATTGCTCCTGTGATGACCCTAAGTGCCTGGTTTTGTACTTTATCCAGTTCTTGAAGTGTGGTGTTTGATGCTGAACACCATGCAGATGATCCATATTCTAAATGTGGGCGTATACTCTGTTGGTAAACTTTACTGAGTATTTTCCAACTCGCACCCCACGTAGTTCCACACAGCTTTCTTAGAATAGCCAATTTTCTCCTTGCTTTTTGGGTTGCCTTATTTATCTGCTGTTTCCAAGATAGTTTGTTATCAAATGTAACTCCGAGATACGTAGCCTGTATGTCTTCTTTCACAGGCTCATTGTTTATATAGATGGCTCCTGCTTTTTGTTTTGGGGAAAGAGTGAAAAGTGTAGTACTGCATTTGTCTGTATTGATGCTGATACACCATCTATTTGTCCATGAATTCAGTGCATTCATAGCTCTTTGTAACAATTTGGAGGCCACTGTTGCATACTCCTCTGTGCACCACATTACCAAGTCATCTGCATACATTGCCACTTTGATACCATGTGGTAGTTCAGTAACTAGGTCATTGATGTAGATCAGAAAAAGTGTTGGAGATAGTACCCCTCCCTGTGGAACGCCCTGGCGCAGTAAGACCTTCTTACTCTTAAGACCATCCAGTTGCACTCTGGCTCTCCTGTTATGCAGGTATGCTTTGACCCATTTGTACATCCTGCCATTTACTCCATAATTTCTCAGTTTCTTCAAAAGCCCTTCCTTCCATACCTTATCAAATGCTTTCTTTAGGTCTATCCATGCTGCTAGTACCAGTTTCTTTTCTTGAAACGCATCCTCAATTTCCTGGGAAAGATAGGTTGCCTGATCTTCGGTAGAGTAACACTGTCTAAAGCCTGCTTGTTGTGGGACAAGGAGATTTTCACTTTCCAGGTACCACTGCAGTCTGAGATTGATTATACGTTCCATTGTTTTACACAAACAGCTTGTAAGGCTGATTGGTCTATAGCTGGATGTCATTGAACCATCTTTTCCTGGCTTTAGTAATGGTATCATAATTGCTTCTCTCCATGCCTGTGGCACTTTACCTGTGATCCAGCAAATGTTGTAGATCTGCAGTAGTTTTGCTTTAGCTGCAGTTCCCAAGTTCTTAATCATTTCATTAGACACTCCATCACTACCTGGTGACTTTTTCATTTTTAATTTGGATATTGCCAGCTCTAGCTCTCTTTGTGTAATGGGTATTTCCATGACTTCATGTGCAGTCTCTTCTTGTCTTGCATTTTGTTGTTTTAGACGGGTCTCTTGACGTTTCTCTAGGCTAATTTCAATATTGTTGTCATTTGCAAAGGAGTCTGCAAAGTGATTTGCTGCATGTTTACCTGTTAGAATGTTTCCATCCTTCTTCAGTGTAATTTTTGTGTTCCCTTCTGTACCCTCATCATTCAGCTGTTTTACAAGCTTCCACACTTTTCTTGTGTCTCGTTCTAGATTCATGTACTCTGTTTTCTCTTTCCAACTTCTCCGTCTGGCTTGTAGTTTAGCCCATTGAAATTTGGCTTTAGCATGCTGATAGTTATTGTGGTGTTCCTGGCAGGGGTTATTTTCTGCTTGTTTTCGAGATGTTTCCATGTCATTGTGCAGTTGCTCTAGTTCACTATTCCAGTATGGTTTGTAGTGTTTCCGTGCCCCTCTGGGTATTGTTTCACTGGCAGCTTGTATTATTAGTCTACTGAATTCATCAACTATTTTGTTGATGTCTCTGTCTGTATTTAGATCTTTAGTCAGTACACTGGTGTAATGTTGATACATTTTCCAGTCTGCCTTTTTGTAATTCCATCTGGAGAGAGTGCTGCTCTCCCTGACGGCCTCATTTTGCACCACTAAAAAGACAGGTCGGTGGTCGCTGCCTCCAAGTTGTTTCCCAACAATACGTGTGATATTCCAATCCAGGTCTGGTGAATGGAAAGCAAGGTCTGGTGTAGATGTGGTATGCCATGATCTGGAATAGAATGTTGGTGGATCTGTTGCCTGGTTTAATAGTATAAGCCCATTGTCATCCTGCCAATTTTCAAGTTCTTCACCTCTCTTGTCCATATCTTCATAGCCCCAGCTCTGTGAATGGCTGTTAAAGTCTCCACATACAATTATTCTTTCTTTTAATGTAATTGTGTCTAGTGCTAGTGGGCGGTCACTCGGACAGTAATAGTTAAGTAGATGGAAGTCTGTATTTCCTGTCCTGAGGTGCAGTATTTGATATTCCGCCCCATCCATATACACTTCAATCTGACATGCATTAATGTTGTTCCTTACAAGAGTCAGTATTCCGCCCTTTTGTCTGTTTTTCCTGTCAGATCGGTAGCACTGGTATCCCCTAATCTTCAAGGCTATGTCGTTGTTTAGATGGGTTTCCTGCAAACAGCATATGCTTACTTGTTCTTCATGCAGGATATTTTCTAATTCTATCTTTTTACTGTACCCATCTCTTTTGCTGTTGATGCCTTCAGCATTCCAGTGCATTATTTTGAGTGGTCTTATTTTGGGTTGGCCAGTAACTCTATTCTCTCG
This sequence comes from Megaustenia siamemsis, assembly GCA_032433765.1. Taxonomy (NCBI): domain Eukaryota; kingdom Metazoa; phylum Mollusca; class Gastropoda; order Stylommatophora; family Ariophantidae; genus Megaustenia; species Megaustenia siamemsis. Next base: position 8,582,747 of record JAVIAB010000159.1, read on the forward strand.
CCCCCTGACTCCACAGAGCGATTGAGAAGGACATCCAGTAATATAGGTTGGGCCCTTTCGAGGCTGAGGGCCCGGCGCTGCACCTGCCTGAGTGTCCATCACAGGGCGAGTGCCATATCGATTTGCAGTTATAGGCATGCTTCCCATTGGCGTGAGTGCGTGGCATCCTGATTTTTGTAGTGCGCCTTTTGGCTGGTTGCCTCCGACTTCAGCACTTAAAATTGCTAGAGCAGACTGTGGTCTTGCACGGGTGTAGGAAGGCCTGGCCAGTCTTGGTTTTCAGTCCCTGGTGACTGTTAAGCCCCATCCCCACGACAAGGAGCTGGCCTTGATGGGGAGATGCAGGATAAAATGAGCCTACTTGATGAGAGATCACAACAGCTAGGACTGAAAATTAATAGAGATAAGACCAACATTATAAGAATTAATGCGTTTGGCAATAACCAAATAAAAATAAGGAGAAATACCTCTACTAGACGTACAATCCTACATATATCTAGGTAGTAATATAGATATAGAGAGAGGAACAGAAAATAATACCAAAATAAGGATATCAAAAGCAAGAGTAGCTTTTGTTGCACTGGGAAACATATGGAAGTCCAAAGAAATTAGGTTAAATACAAAAATAAAACTTTTCAACTCCAATGTTAAGTCAATCCTATTATATGGCTGTGAAACATGGAGAACAACAAAACTGACAATCATTAAGATAGAGACTTTCATTAATGGATGCTTAAGCAGAATAAAAAGATGGAAATGGCAGGACAAAATCACTAACATAGAATTATGGAAATGTATCAATCAACTACCAGTGGATAAAGATATACAGCAAAGTTGATGGCCCTGAATAGAACACACACAACAGAAGCCAACTGAGAGTAATACACAACAGACCCTTTATTGGAATCCCCAGGGGAAAAGACAAAGAGGAAGACCAAAGAATTCTTGGAGAAGGCAAATAGAAGCAGAGATGAAGATGATGGGGAAGACCACGATTGAATCAGCAACTTGCATAAATGGGTATTAGTGTAGCGCTTTGGGAAGTGAGAAGTTATGGTGCTTGAGGGGACACTAGACAGGAGTCTTTGAATTATTTCTGGATAAGTGACTGAACACCAATGGGTAAAACCTGCATGCTGAGACAGCAATTAAACCATTCCATTTTTTTACAAGCATTATAGTATGGTTACTTGCATGTCAATAATTTTACAAATTATCTCTCTCCCCAACTCTACATCATCATAGTCACAAATTTAAAGAAAAACAAAAACCCTCAATAATTGTTTGTTTATACTTACACTCAGTTTTAGTTTAAGTTAGGTAAGTTTAATTCTAAAAGTCAAAAATGTGATGTGTGCCAGATTTTATCTGTTTAGTAGGTTGGTCTGATGTAATATTGACTACATCATCCAAGATAATCTTGGAAAAAAAAATAGTCATGCAACATGACAAAACAGTTAAGGCCATTACTTTACACATGACATCGTAAAGTCTGAGAAAGCTGTAGTGACTTATTTCAGGTTGAGTCATGACTGACCTGCATATTCTATTACTTGCACAGGAAAATCACAAGAGGCTTTGGTTTTGGCAGCTAGCATCTATTTACTTAAATAATATTAATACTTATTACTACTACCCACATTTTTGTAGTAGTAAGTAGTCTTATATATTATAATATATATATAGTAGCCTCCGCCAGTCATAGTTGACTATGGATTTTTCAGCGACTCTAGAAATGTTATTTTTTCTTTTTCTATGAATCTGCTTCTTGTTTGAGGTGAACCTTTAGTGTGTGTTTCCAGAGATTATGGTCTACAGCTTTGTCTTCCCATGCTGCAGGGTTCATGTTCAGAGTCTTCATGTCGCGTTTACACACATCTACAAATCGAAGTTTTGGGTGCCCCCTAGTTCTTTTATACGCCTTGCGCAATATGAAAGCAGGCAAAGCTCCTGGACCAAATAATATAACTAAAGAAGAGATTGAAGCCATGGGTGATTTTGGGATAGAAATAATAACAAAAATATTGAATGATATCTGCAACAGCGGATATATATCAGACGACCTGCTTAAATCAATATTCATAGCCCTACCAAAGAAATCTGGAGTGATTGAATGTGATGATCATCGCACAATAAGCCTTATGAGTCACATGACTACGATATTACTAATAATCATAAAGCGAATAGTTTGAAACAGAATCAGTCCAGAAATTAGCGATGAACAGTGTGGTTTTGTTAGAGATAAAGGAACAAGTAATGCCATTTATATCATAAGATCTTAGTAGAAAGAGCCATATAGGTGAAAACAGATCTATACCTATGTTTCATAAATTACACCAAGGCATTTGACAAAGTAAAGCACAAAGAAATAATTGAAATTTTAGAAAGTATAAACGTTGACAGTAAAGATTTAAGAATAATAAAGAACATGTACTGGCAACAAACAGCGGCCATAAGAACTGGAAACCAATTGGAAATGTTTCAACAAATAAAACAGAGTGTTAGACAAGTTTGTGTGCTGTCACCAGATTTGTTTAATATTTATAGTGAGATTATTTTAAGATCCATAAGGAACATGCCTGGAATAACAATTGGAGGTCATAATATAAATAATCTAAGGTATGCAGATGGTGCAGTATTAATCGCTAAGAGTGAAAATGAGTTACAAGAAATGTTGGACATTATAGTGAAAGAAAGCAAAAATAAAGGACTCAGCCTTAATAGCAAAAAGACAGAGGTAATGGTAACAACAAAGAAAAAGACATCACCTCAGTGCAAAATAAAGACAAGTGGAACAATATTAAAACAGGTAAATGAATTTAAATATTTGTGAACTTTGTTAACCTCAGACGGAAGATGTACAAAAGAGGTGAGATGCAGAATGGCTCAGGCAAAAGCAGCTTTAAAAAAATGAGGAAGATACTATGCAATCCATTTTTGACAATAGAAACAAGATAAAGAGTTCTTATATGTCTTAACATATGATTGTGAATCATGGACAATAGGACAACCGACAAGAAAATCACTGGAGTCTGTATAAATGTGGTTTTACAGAAGAATGTTGAGAATACCATGGACAGCTAAGAAGAGTAATGAAGATGTTATGAGAGAGGTCAGTGCAAAAAGAGAGCTAATTTCCAATATTAGGAAGAAACAATCATCATTTTTTGGTCATGTAATGAGAAGAGAACTACTGGAATATATTGTAACAACTGGAAAAATTGAGCCATGAAGAGATAGAGGAAAGCAAAGAGAAAAAATACCAGACAGCTTAAGAGAATGGCTTGGCAGAAGGTCAACAACAGAAATGATAAATAGCTGTTGGGATCAAAAGTTGTGGAGAGTCATGATCACCTACACCAGCAGGCCCGGTACTTGATGATGAGTTCTTTTATCATCTGCCAGTTGTCCGTAGAGTATATGTTTTGGTATGCGGCCATCTTTCATACAGTGTACATGGCCAAGCCAGTGTAACCTATGTTGTTTGAGCAACGTGTAGATATTCGGGAGGCCTGTGCAAGTCATGACCTCCATTTTGTCATTTTATCCTTCCAGGTGATACCAAGAATACGGCGCAGACATCACATATGGAATGCATTTAGCCTTCTCTCTTGCTTTACATAGGTTGTCCAAGATTCACTGCCTTACAGAAGGATACTAATTATGCAGTCATTGTACACTGCGGTTTTGTTTTAATTGTCAGTTTGTTGTCTTGCTAGACACGCCTAGAAAAACGGGCAAAGGTGGTAGCAGCTTTACCAATAGGAGTGTCAATTTCTGTATCTAAAGCCTAATGATTTAAAAGATAGTATGTCGCTGATGATGGACTCCAGGTAGTTATACTGCAGCACAACATCAAATTTATAGTTATAATAAATAGTATGTATATAGTATAGTACATAGTATATTAATAATAATAGCACCCAAGAGACAAACATAGGACATGATAAATTATTAAAGATTGTGTCTGACGATCAAACAAACATCACTATCAGACCTAGTACAGGACCCACATTGTATCTCACTATGACTATACAACGTCTTTTCCCTTAATTCTGCACTCGTCTTTCATTCCAAGAATAGTCTTCATAACAATTTCGCAAAAAAAAAAAAAATCAGTTTATTTTCTATTTCTTTAGACTTTAGAGTAAGTAAACTTGTAACATTAGTCATTAGTTAAACCTACAAAATATGGTCTTTTAGATAGGTCAAGTTACAATTCTGAGAGCGATTCATAAAAAAAGGAGATGGAAAATAAAACATGAAAAAGATAAAGCCTGTTTATTTAAGAACACAAACTCGTTGACAATCGGTAAAAGATGACGGTCTGGGCCTTCCCGTTTGTAAACTGAGGCTGAGCGGAAGTGACGTAAACATTAATTACAGTGGTTGCCATTTTGGCTTTCCTAAGACAAATTTCAAAGATTAAAAAAAATCAGATAATAAAGTAACTAAACCAATATGGCATTCGTCGTCTTGACAGACGGTTGGTAGCAAGCAATTATGTTAAGTCAGTAGTTTGGTAAAAAACATTAGTGTCTTATGCTGGATGTTGCTTTGTTGAACAGCTTCACTTATGGCTGAATCTGCCAATATTGGATAGACAAATCCATCCGCAGAAAGAACAAGTTGTGTTTCTGGTGTCTTGTGTGTGGTGGTTAAAGCGCGACTCCCAGCACTAGAGCTGGAAGTTGTCCGCGACCCACAGCTGATGGCTTGCGCCAGGATCGGTGAACCAAAACCATCCAGACCCTGCTCGACCTCTCCGTGGTTTCTCCAGTAACAGACTAACCTGTCTATAGTCTGGCCAGACGAGCAAGGATAGAAGAGGGAAGACAACCAGGTATTAAAAAATGTCGTGCTGAAGTCGGATGTGTTGGGCTGAAAGGCGCAAATATAACAGTTATACTGTAAACCACAACGCAGGCACGTCCACTAACGTCCTTTTAAGGGCGGATGACGAAGAGGAATTCTACAGTCTACGAATACTCTAGAATACTTTAGTCATCGGGCGAACGCAAGCAACCTTTCTCCTTGTCTTCTGAATAGTATCGATAATGCCTCAAAAGTTGCTGTGTCGATTTCTTTAGTTTGTTCTCCATGTGCTACGATCTGCAGCGAGATTTTCCGTTTCTTTCACTGATAGAGAATTCACCTGAGGAAGCCCTGCAAACATCCTTATATCTCAGCACTGGTCTGTCTACCGGTAAAATACCGGTGCCTACGTCATTCAAGGGACTTTCTCATGTATTGTCACACTCGACAGGAAAAGTAGGGAACAGAACCCAGTCGTGGTTAATGCTGAGGTCAACGGTCTCATCTGCGATAACACCGATGAGAAAGATGCAGTCATCTATACAGACGGATCTGTAAGACGACACGAAAAAAGTGCATGGGCATTTACAGCACGCTCGGCAGGCAGAATAGCCAAGGAAGACAGTGGTGCATACGCCATGACCACGAGTAGCATGACAATGGAGGTGATGGCAGTGACCAAGGCATTCAAATGGTTAGAGTCACAAGACTACATCCACGCATGTATACTGAGTGATTCGATGAGCATGATAAAAAAAGTGGAGGCGGGCTTTGTACGCATGCAATGGGTAGAGTCGTTGCAGAAATCCAAAATACGTAAGGTCACCTTTGTCTATGTCCCAGGACATGCGGGAGTGCGGGGAAATGAGAGAGCGGACAGGTTGGCTAGCTGCGCTGTCGTTGAGGACGGGCAACCGATGGATCGGGCGGACGTCATCAATGCACTCCGAGATGTGGGAAGAGCACAGGACTTCGACAAACACAGATCAACGTCGCTTCTTCGGATGATGGAAATGGGAGTTAAGATGGGCACAGCCAGAAATGAGAAACTTGGTGGCCGTGTAAGAAGACTTATCAACCAACATAGAACTGGAGTCGTAAGTCGCTGGACACTGAGGGAATTGCTGAGGAGGGGATCTGAGCACCTATGGACATGTTCGGAGTGCAATGATGATGACCCGCAAATAACTCAATAACTCAATAATAACTGGTCTGTCCTTTGGGCTATCTCTTTTCTTAAGTTCGTCATCTAATAGTTGTTTGGGAATACGAATATTTACCATTCTTCTTATCTCTCTCTCTCTCTCTCTCTCTCTCTCTCTCTCTGCGATGAGGACTCAGTCAGAGTAGGATTCCAGACTCCCACATGAAGTCAGCTGTCAGGTTAAGTGTGTTGATCGCCCCCACAGACAGAACGTCACATTTAGAGTCTGCCAGATCCACACTCTGACTGAACACCCGTTAATACGTTGCACTGTGTTCTGCGCCAGTGGCCCAGTGCATCCGATTTCAGCCAGCATTTTTTCAGGTTTGCTTTCCTTAGCCTTTGATTGTCCCCAGTCTTCCTGCAAGGCAGCAGATTGTCTTTTCTGTAGGGGGATTCTGCCCTTAGATGGTCGGCCCTCCCAGGTTTACGAGCACCATCTGCCCGAGTCATTATAGGTGACTAACACAGACATGCACACACAAAGATATGAGATGTGAATAACACAGACTTGTACACAGCGATACGAGTCATGACTAACACCGATACACATCAAGATATATGACACATGACTAACATAGACATGCACATAAAGATATGAGATATGACTGACGTAGACATGCACACACAAAGATATGACACATACCTAACATAGACATACACACAAAGATATAAGATATGACTAACACAGACATGTACGCACAAAGATATGAGATATGACTAACATAAACATGCAAACAAAGATATGAGATATCCCTAACCCAGACATGCACACACAAAGATATGACACATGACTAACACAGATACACACTAAGTTATGATATATTGCTAAACTCAGACGCACATAAAGATAAGAGACATGATTAACACGGACTCACCAAAATATGAGATATGACTAACATGACACACATCTAGATATGAGCCATGGCTAGCACACACACACACACAACACACACACAAGCTAAGATTTGAGCCATGGCTAGCACAGAAACACCCCACGATATGAGCCATGACTAGCACAGAAAAACATTAAGATATGAGTCATGTCTTCACGGAAAAACACCAAGAAATGAGCCAAGTCTAGCACATAAACACATTGAGGTATCCATATGCTTGGGTTAGTCTGCAGACTCTTCTTAACGTGTGAATCATCGACATATGAGACGCAGGCTTCGATTAACTTATGTGGCATTTGGAGACAAAACAACAAATCGTACCACAACAAAATGGCTTCCGTAAGCACCGATCAACTGAAGACCTGGTCACCTACATTGCACAGGAAATAGAGGATGCTCTACAAGAAAAGAAACACACGCTGACAGTGTGGGTCGACATGGAGAAGGCTTTTGATAGGGTTTGGCGTGAGGGTTTAAAGAACAAGCTTTTTAGACTTGGCATCCAGGGTCGTTTATTCAATTGGGTCTCTCAATACCTTCAGGATAGAACGGCCAGAGTACAAGTTCAAGGTCAACTAAGTAAGAAGGTCTCTATCGAGCAAGGGGTCCCACAAGGCGGAGTCTTGTCCCCAACACTCTTTTTAATTTTCATAAATGACATCGTAATGGACATTCCACCCAGAATACACTCAGCAATATACGCAGATGATCTGGCGTTATGGGCTCGCGAGGAAAGTATGTCAGTGGCTGGTTCCAGGATGCACGATGCCCTAGGTGAACTTGAAAAGTGGACGAACACCTGGTTCTAACCAATCAACGAAAGGAAAACTTCATACACAATTTTCAGCCTATCAAGGAAAACACTCTCTGCAAATTTGAAGTTAAAGGATCATACACTACCTATTGACCACAACCCAACATATCTTGGTGTCACTATGAATCGCAGAATGACTTGGAAAAATCAGATAGACAGAGCAAGGATGAAAGCCAGGAAACGAACAAATATTATGAAGAAATTGGCAGGAACGGACTGGGGGGCAGACAGCAATATTTTGAAAAGACTATATGTAGGAAGAGTCAGACCAGTTCTAGAATATGGAGTCACAGCCTGGGCTATGGCTTCCAAATCACACCTTTGCAAAATTAACAGAATACAGAACCAAGCTGCCCGTATCATCACTGGTGCTATGAATTCTACACCTATCAAGACTCTAGAAACAGTAACAGGCTTACAACCCTTAGATGACAGACTGGTCACTAAAGTTTTGCAACAAGCGGAGAAATATAGAAGGCTCCTTAGCCACCCTATGCACCAAAGAATATCTGGTTCCGGAATTGTACGACTTAAGAGGAACAACTTCGCTGCAATTGCCAATGAACTAACTACTGGAGACCCAGTACTTTCCCAAACAATATCGAAACCCTTGGGCCCATCTGATATGTCTCCTCACGGAAAACATAAAATACCAGAACTTCAGGAAAACATAAAAGGAATCATGAAAAAAGGCACCCAATCAGACACAGAAAGAAAACACGTAGCAGAAAAACATATACACGATACTTACCCACAGGACTCTTGGTCCCACATATATACAGATGGCTCTGCTACAAATGCCACCAGAAATGGAGGGGGAGGTGTGTTCTTGACGCTGACCAATCAGGACGAGATCACCAAGTCAATAGCTACTGGAAAATTCTCAAACAACGTTAAAGCAGAGGCTGAGGACATCAGAGAAGCTGCAACACTGGCTACTCAACACAAAAATAACATGCACAATAAATTGGTGATTCTGACTGATGCACTGTCAGTACTATCAGCTCTAATAAACCACAAGAACAATGAACTACATGACTTGAGAACTACCCTGGACCAACCATGCAATAACTTCCAGAGAGTAGTCATTCAATGGATACCATCACACTGTAATATACACGGGAACGAACACGCAGACAAATTAGCTAAAGAGGGAGGGAGATTACTACAAGAGAACAATCCGCTTAGTTATGATGAAGCCAAATCCATCCTCAAGGGTCAGTTCCATGAAAAATGGAAACGTGAACACCCAAAGCATAACGAGAGTGACGGATACCACCAACTATCAAGGAGGGATCAAGTCATCATACTTCGCCTACGCACAGACCACAATAGAATGAGAAATCACATGTTCACCAAATTCAAAATAGGAACTACCAGCCTATGCCACTGTACACTGGACAATATGACTACAAATCATGTTCTACAGGATTACCCCCAGTACACTGACCTAAGAAGAGCAATGTGGTCCACGCCCACCTCCCTGGAGGAGAAATTATATGGGGCGATCGATTCGCTTAAACAAACAGCTGACTTCATGAGAGAGACTGGAATCCTACTCTGATCGAGTCCTGATCTCAGAGAGAGAGAAAGAGAGAGAGAGAGAGAGAGAGAGAGAGTCTATGACAAAACTACAGGGGTATGCCCAAACAATGACATTTATCAGCACGAATATTTTGGACCCCAGTGTCAGTACTTGGTTCTCGTGTACAAATACGCCCAAAATGCTGAACCTACTTTCCTGTTTAATTACAACGACACCACATGTAACTCGGACACAAATTCTACATCAGTTGAGGCAACTCTCAACCAATCTTCTTCGTATATGACCCAGCCACTTTAATCTACGACTCCTAAGTGCTGCCATGATGGATGGGAGTTTGGCTCGTTGTAAGATATTAAAATTGGTTACTTTGTCCTGCCGTGCGATGTTCATAATCTTTCGAAGACAACGTACATGAAAATTGCTTAACTCTCTTTCTCCTGCCCTGTATAGGTAGTCCAAGTTTCTGATCCGTATAGATGTGTACTAAGTACACAATTTTGGTAAACTTGAATCTTAGTCCCAAGTGTTAATTTGGTGTTGGCCCATGCTTAATCTTTAAGTTTACCAAATGTGGAAGCCGTCTTTCATATTCGGAAATTTATTTCTCCTTCAAGGGAGACAGTGGTTGTGACCATAGAAACGAGAGAGGCGAATTTTTACAGATTCAAGAGGTGTGTTATACAAGGATATGACTACGATATTAATTTTTTTTTTTTACGATTTCATATGCGTATCATAAAAAATGGCCAGTGGTAAAAATAATTAAAATGTTTTTTTTTAAAGTAAAGTCTTGATATGGGGATGTTTAAAATAAAGCTTGGGGTAAGCCTAAATGTTAAATTTAATATTTTTAACGATTTCATATGCGTCTCCATAAATAAAAATGGTTGTGGGGTTTCATTTTTTTTAGCAGAGTTATGAGTGTATGAGTAGTAGTTTATGATTTGTAGTACGATTTTCTTTTAGTAGCGTTATGTCAGAGGTGTAACCTTCGTGTTTGGTAATACTTTCTTTTAGTAGAGTTATATCAGGGCCGTAAATTTCATAACTTTTTGGCCTTTTGTGTCTATTTTGTTTTTGGGCGTAAATTTTTAGGGTTTTGAGTTAAACTTTTTTTGACTATGAGACATTTTTATGTTTTGTGGCTAAAAGATTTTGACTTTTGGGCTAACTTGTTGCCCTTTGGATATAGCTTTTTTGGTCTTTGAGTCTAAGATTTTTTAGTTTTGGGATATGTTTTTTGAGAATTCATCTAAGAAATGTTGGGTTTGTGTATAATTATTTTGGATTTTTTACCTTTGGGACTATGTTTTTTTTTACACTTTGGATATCACTTTTTTTTTTTTTAGTATAACTATTATGACTTTGGACTAAAATGTTTAGTTCAACATTTTGACTATGAGACGAAATTGTTGTGTTTTAGGACTAAGTTATTTGGCTTTTTTTTATCTTTGGGACTATGTTTTTTTTACACTTTGGACATAACATTTTGGTCTTTGGCACTAAGTTTTCTGACCTGTAATAATCACCTTTAATTTTACATATTTGTTGAGGTGGTAAACATTGGTATTGGAGCCTTCAGATGTCAAATCAATGTCATATAACTCCTCTGGTATTGGATCAGGGGTCAAACCGAGTTAAAGTAAACCACCACCCGCATTATCTCCACCACCGATGACCCGAAAGGTGGATTGTATTAGGGGCCAAATCGAGTTCAAGTAACGCACCACATCTCTCACCCCCACACCACCGATGACCCGACGGGCGCATTGTATCAGGAACCAAACTGATTTCAAGTAACCCACCACCTGCATTATCTCCCCAATCGATGAGACACTCGACAGTACTTCAAGTGGAAAGTGTAGCCAGCGTACACGTCATCGGTAATGATCTTCACTGATTGATTAATCCAGATGTCAGTCATTTCTTCACTCGACGTCCCGTACCAATACTGTTATCTGATTGGTTAACCTAGATGTTAATCGATTTTGTCATAGTCACTCACTGATTTGTTAATTTTTTATGTTACACACATTTGTTACCAGCTTATATTTAAATGTAGATGACAAGTGATTTCGTGTTATCAGCTTGGTTAATTCAAGGAAGCTTATTTTCATATTACTGCTCAGTCTAGCGGATTGTGTTGAGACTATATGTTACACTGTAAGTTGGAATATTTTTCTGTTTCTCTTAAAGTACGTATGTTAGGGATTATCAATAAAGGGTTATTCGATGTTATTAATATGTTTACACTAGGTACGTTAAGCCATTTTGAGTACGCACAGAGTTGTACGTTAAGCCACGTTGAGTATTAATAATTTTTTTATTCTTTGTATAAAGTAGATATTTTAAATCGTGCTGAGCGTGTTGGTTAACTTTGTTAATGTATTTAAACTAAGTATGTTAAGAGTTAATGATGATCAAGGGTTATTTGGTTTTCTACAGATGGTTTCTCAAAATGAATCATCGTCTGGTGAACATCAATGTCCATTATGCCCAAAGAAGTTTAAATTGTGTAAAGATATGCTGAAACACACTCGAGCTGCTCATCGCCATATCCGGCATAATTGTCCCATTTGTCAACTCTCGTAATCGAGACGTAGTTCTTTAGTTAGCCATATGAGACTAAAACATTCAGCAATGGGGTCTAAGTTCTCGATTGGTACTGTCTACAACACCATCTGCATCACCAGCTTCTCCATCTGTACCGTTCACAACACTACCTTCACCATCAGCACTGATTGCCCCTTCCTCATCGACCAAAAGAAAGATGAGAAACAATCACCTGAGGGTAAAATGCACAAGCCCGATGACCCTTTAGCAACACTACCTGATGATGTGCAGGATGTATATCAACAAAACTGGTCAGTTATAAGCACCAACGCTAGTATCAATAAGACAGTTTCCACATATACTTTCTTCCACTCACCAGCTAGTCCATTCACGACAGACTGGTCTGCCATTCTAAGGGATGTGTTTGATAGTCAGAAAATTAAATATGGCCACCATCTTATTCTCAGACACGGTGGCACCGGGGTTTTATGCTTCTTCCACGCATCCATCAATAATTCTGCTGTTCTCGAGTTCCAACAGTTAGTGAATAACCTTGGCGATTTCACCAAATTCATCGATTCTCTAAACGAACACAATCCTGTAGACATTGCCCTGCTCAACAGACTCGATACTAAGTGGATGGTGGAGAGCATTCCTGCCCCTAATTTTTTATTTATTTCACATACATGACTACCTGATTGGTCATTACATTCCGCATTGTGTGGTTAAAAACCACGAGAATGCACAGAAAATACTTCCATTAAGTCTGAGTGTAATGAAAACCCCTTAAACTACTATCGGTATATTATTGATATGTACTAAAAGTGTCTATTACGTATTTTAGTTAAAAGAAGCATAATGTCTACTATACTTGAGTAGTATATCAGGAAGCATTTGTCCCGAATTTTAACAAAGACATATAGTAGGCGCATTTAGCGCCTAATGTACACGAGGCTCAGGGGGAGTTAACCATGACCTCGCGTGTCGGGATGTTACCTCTAGTCCCGGTGACCCCGGAAGTGACCTGTTTATGTCTGGTGTGCCCTGACTTTGGAGTTCTTGATGTACTTGATCGATAGTGATACGTTAGTAGATTATACTAGATCAATGCTGATAAGGGGGCCAGGTGACCTTGTTATCTCGGTGACAGTAAGGTGTGACCGAATTTTTGCTTCCTTCATAGACTTCCCTCCATTGTAACACTTACTCATTCTCCCCATGTAAGCCCATTATCTCTCCTGTCCTTCACTAGACTTCTTACTCCTAGACGTCTCTCCTACTATGCCAGCTTCCCTCCTCTCTCTCCTAACATTCCGCCCTCCATCGTATATTTAGCTTCCGTCATAGACATCCCTCCATTGTAACACTTACTCATTCTCTCCATTTAAACCCATTAGCTCTCCTTAACTCCCCTAGATTTCTCTCTATCTCTCTCTTCTCTCTCTCCTATTCCCGCCTAGATTTCCCTCAATTGAAACACTTACTCATTCTCTCAATTTATGCCTATCATCTAGCCTTCCTTCTCTCTCTCTCCCTCTTTCTCCCCTATCCTCTCTTAGACTTCTAACCTATCAGTCCACCCTCCGTCCTCTCCCTTTATCTCTCCCACATCGTTCCGCCCTCCCTCATATTTTTAGCCGTCCTCCTATTGTAACACTTGATTATTCTCGCCATTTATACCTAACATCTCGCCTTCTTTCTCCTACACTTCGCTCTATCTCTCTCTCTCGCACTCAAAAAAAGTTGGACGAAACTATTCCACCCTCGACTAACATCTAGGTTAACCAATCAGAGAAGAGGATTTCTATCGGACACCCACCAACGAAATGACTGGCCTCTGGATTAGCTAATCAGAGAAGAGGATTACTGTTATCGCGATAACTGACCTCATTTTCCACTTGAAGTGCTGTCGAGTCTGACGAATGGGTTACTTTAAATCGATTCGGTCCCTGATACAATCCATCTAGCGGGTCAATGGTGGGGGAAATAATACAGGTGGCGGGTTACTTGAACGCGCTTTGACCCCTGATGCAATACCAGAGGAGTTCCATGACAGTCATAATAGTTAGACACAACGAGCAGAAAGTTATATTTAAGGTCTAAAAGTTAGGCCAAATCGCAAAAATTTTACCCCAGAACACAAAAATATAGGCTCATAAGCAAAAAGACGAGCTCAAAACCCTACAAATCTACTCCCATACTCATAATAATTAGACACAACGAACAGAAAGTTATATTCAAGGTCCAAAACGTTTGGCAAAATCGCAAACATTTTACCACCAGAACACAAAAATGTAGGCTCATATTCAAAAAGTCGACCTAAACATCCCTACAAATCTACTCCCATAGTCATAATAATTAGACACATCGAACAGATCGTTATTTCTAAAGTCCAAAAAGTTTAGCCAAATCGCAAACATTTTACCACCAGAACACAAAAAAAAATTAAGCTCATAAGCGAAAAAGTCGACCTAAGAACCATAAAAATCTACTCACATAGTCATGATAGTTAGACACAACGAGTAGAAAGTTAAAGTCAAAGTCCCAAAAGTTAGGCCAAATCACAAAAACTTCAAGTAAGGGTCCTCAGAGACTTGGAAGCTTATGACTAGCTTCTACGACACACAATTGAACTTGTTAGTCAAGTAGATTACACAGAGTTGGGAACTTGACAAGAGAGTTCCAAAGAGTTTGGGCTATATTAGCAGTCCATGAGAAGTGCACCTGAGGGTGGCACTAATGTTAATCAAGGGAGGGAATTATCACTGTGAATATATGCACTGTTAATTTGTGAAATGTGTTTACATGATCCGGACATGTGCCTTGTCAAATAAAGATGTTTTGTGTGTAGTCAGGACTTGTGTTGAGTCATTAAAACATCTTCAATGTTACAACCATCTAGCGAGTGAACGAGCTGGGAGAAATCGCGGGGGAATTGATAAGTTACAACGTGAAGTACTACACTATAGATCATAACGGTCCAAGGAGAGTCGCAACAGAATGACGTGAAGTGCGAGGCATCAATCATGGCGGTCCAAAAGACTGGCATGGCAGTTTGAGCACGGGGCAGATCATAAGAGTGGCGAGCAACTCGTCATTCAGCAATCCGGCCATAAGCAGCATCACGAGCCCTCGCTCATCGTGCTAAAGCACCTCTGGTACTCGGGCTCGTGGTGAAGAGAAGTGATCTCAGTCTCAAGGTTAACGAGCGGTCAATCGATCGTCATTTCATCGGTCACGACATTGATTGTCGAGTGATTGTCGACATTCAAGATCAAGTATTATTGTTTGATCTCGATTCCAAGTGATTATTACTGGTCTCTCACACGAGTTAAAAAAAAGAGAAATATTACACCACCAGAACACACAAATTTAGGCTCATATTAAAAAAAGTCGACCTAAAAATCCTAAAATCTACTCCCATACCCATACTAGTTAGAAACATCGAACAGATAGTTACATCCAAAGTCCCAAAAAATTACGTCAAAGCGCAACATTTTTACCCTCAGACCACAAAAATATAGGCACATATCCAAAAAGTCGACCTCAAAACTCTAAAAATCTACTCCTACACTCATACTAGTTAGAAACATCGAACAGATAGTTACATCCAAAGTTCTAAAAATTACGTCAAAGCGAATAATTTTTACCCCCAGACCATAAAAATATAGGCACATAGTCAAAAAGTCAACCTAAAAATCTACTCCCACACTCATACTAGTTAGACACGACCAGCAAGTTATATTCAAACTCCAAAAAAGTTAGACCAAATCGCAAACAATTTACTCCCAGAACACAAAAATGTAGGCTCACATTCAAAAAGTCGACCTACAAATTTCAAAAAGCTACTCACATAGTCATAATAGTTAGACACATCGAACCGATCGTTATTTCTAAAATCCAAAAAGTTTGGCCAAATCACTACAATTTTACCCACTGAACACAAAAATATAGACTCATATTTAAAAAGTCGACCTCAAAACCCTAAAAATGTACTCGATTAGTCATACTAGTTAGACACAACGAGCAGGAAGTTATATTCAAGGTCCAAAAAGTTAGGCCAAATCACTAACATTTTACCCACAGAACACAAAAAATATAGGCTCATATTAAAAAAGTCGACCTCAAAACCCTACAAATCTGCTCACATAGTCATACTAGTTAGACACAACGACCAGGAAGTTATTTTCAAGGTCCAAAAAAGTTAGACCAAATCGCAAACATTTTACTCACAGAACACAAAAATGTAGGCTCACATTCAAAAAGTCGACCTACAAATTTCAAAAAGCTACTCACATAGTCATAATAGTTAGACCCATCGAACCAATCGTTATTTCTAAAGTCCAAAAAGTTTGGCCAAATCACTACAATTTTACCCACAGAACACACAAATATAGACTCATATTTAAAAAGTCGACCTCAAAACCCTAAAAATCTACTCGATTAGTCATACTATAGCTTGTTTCATAAGTCGTGCCCAACTTTAAAAATCAATATCTTTTAAACCGCTTTTTGTAATTTTTTCAAAATTTGCATGTATAGTTATAATGATTAGAACCCAACAGGGAATTAATTTCATTAAAAACAAACATTTGGTTATTATTATTGCTTATTTGATTTATATAAATTTATAACGACCCATTGATGTAGTCAAAACTTAGTGTTTACTGTATTTAAGTTAAAAATAGCGATTACAAATCCATACACACGTTTTTGCACGCTTTCCGCGTGAGTTGCCTGACACAATTAGACACTTGTAGTAAACACGAGACATTGTGTGTTCCATTTCCGCTAATTCAGCGGCGTAACGTGGAACAATAACATTTATCATGAGTCTTAAAATGAAATACTTCAGTTTACAAAACATCGCAATAAAAATGTATGACTATTTTTGCAAAGCGGCTAAACGAGGAAGATTATTTCATTCTTTAGAAAACCCTGAGAATAGGACAAGACACATTTTGGATTTATCTAAACGGTCATTTAATCGCTGGATTCAAACACGTGACCGTCAATGTTCAAAATATACAAAATCACAAGGAAGAGCAAAAATGTTGGATAATTTCGACAGTGAACTTATTAGAAGTGAAATTCGCAAAATGTTGGGTATGAATGAAACTGTTACAATAAGAAAATTAAAAGTATCGCTGAAAAAGAACAACAGTATTGAAATATCAAAGTCTACATTATGGAGGAATGTGAGAGCTGCAGGCTTTACATTCAGAAAGTATTCCAATGGACGAAACATCATCTGTGAGAAGCCACATATAGTAGTCATGAGAAGCAAGTACTTACGTGAAGTAAAAGAGGTGCGCAAGCAAGGTTATGATATTGTGTACTTGGATGAAACATGGATCAATGCTCACCAAACTAACCAAAGGGAATGGCAGTCATCAGATGGAAAGATTAAGAGATTAATACCTAGCAGCAAAGGATAGCACTTGATAATTGCTCATGCAGGTAGTCGACAACATGGACTAATACAGAATGCAGAGCTCATTTTTCTTTCAAAATCCATAGACAATCGGGATTATCACTCTGAGATGAATGGTCACATATTTAGAGATTGGATTGAAAATTCTGTTCTCCCATCACTAGATCGACCATCTTGCCTAATAATGGACAATGCAGCGTACCACAACATTGTTGCACTTGAAGATAAAGTCCCGACGTCATCCAGTACAAAAGATGCTATTAAGATATGGCTCACAAAGGAGCACATACAATTTAATAACATGTACTTAAAACCTGAATTACTATCTCTAGTAAAGCAAAAACAGAGGACAAAGATTTTTCAAATAGATAAGATTATCCAAGAGCACGGTCATATAAGTTTGAGGCTGCCACCTTACCATGCTCATTTAAATCCAATAGAACTAATCTGGGCAACATTAAAAGGACAAGTGTCAGATGAAAATACAACATTCAAAATATGCGATGTAAAGACTCTTGCTAATCTCGCTTTATTAAATATAGACAAAGATTATTGGGCTAAATGTGAAGACCACGTCTTAAAACAGGAAGAGGAATATTGGAAAAATGATGGTTTGTGGAATGTTCAACCCCAAACAGTTATTAATCTTTTAGACTAGTCTGATTCAGAATGAAAGTATATAGCCCCCACAATGTTGGCCCCTATATTACCTTAAATTATTTCAACAAACGGTCCTTTTCAGGACCACACAACTATGAAAATTGGACATACAGGTATACCTTGATATTATTATCGTCCGTCCTCGAACGGAGCAGACAATAATTCTCCTGGTGTTTTGTTTTATCCAGTTATTTCCCCATTACGGCCACGCCTTTACCTAGTGAAAATTAATGGTAGACCAGCAACTACGGTAATTTCTATTCTTTAGGGCTTCACAATTTACAATTTTGACAAACATCAAAGAAATATCGCAGCTTTAAGAAAACTGCAGCTGCAAGATATTTGTTAAATATACATTTAAAGGGTCTTTTGCATTCTAATAACATTTGGAAAATTTCAAAAGTATTTAACAAACGGTTAGACAGTAATAGCGTTTTGAAGTTGGGCATATGTTTTGAAACGAGCTATAGTTAGACACAATGCGCAGGAAGTTATATTCAAGGTCCAAAAAGTTAGGCCAAATCACTAACATTTTACCCACAGAACACAAAAAATATAGGATCATATTTAAAAAGTCGACCTCAAAACCCTACAAATCTATTCACATAGTCATACTAGTTAGACACAACGACCAGGAAGTTATATTCAAGCTCCAAAAAAGTTAGACCTAATCGCAAACATTTTACTCACAGAACACAAAAATGTAGGCTCACATTCAAAAAGTCGACCTAAAAATTTCAAAAAGCTACTCACATAGTCATAATAGTTAGACACATCGAACCGATCGTTATTTCTAAAGTCCAAAAAGTTTGGCCAAATCACTAAAATTTTACCCACTGAACACAAAAATATAGACTCATATTAAAAAAGTCGACCTCAAAACCCTAAAAATCTACTCACATAGTCATACTAGTTAGACACAACGAGCAGAGTTATATTCAAAGTCCAAAAAACTTTATTTTAGACATCCCCATAGCAAAAATTTACTTTAAAAATCACTTTTATGAATTTTTACCCCTTGACTATTTTTAGGTATACGCTTATGAAATCACTAAAAATAGTAAAGTTAACAGCTAGGCATACCACAAACTTTATTTTAGACATCCCCATAGCAAAAATGTACATTAAAAACAACTGTTATGATTTTACCCATCTGACCATTTTTGAGGGATACGCCCATGAAACTGTTAAAAATTGAAATTTAGCCTCTTGGCATACCCCAAACCTTATTTTAGACATCCCCATACCAAAAATTTACTTAAAAAAGCACTTTTATGCTTGTTAGATTTCTAGGATTTTAGGTCGACTTTTTGATTATGAGCCTACATTTTTTTGTGTTTTGGTGCTAAAATTTTGCGATTTGGCCTAACTTTTGGGACTTTGACTATAACTTTCTACTCTTTGTGTCTAACTATTATGACTATGTGAGTAGATTTTTAGGGTTTTTAGGTCGACATTTTCGCTTATGAGCTTAATGTTTTTGTGTTCTGGTGGTAAAATGTTTGCGATTTGGCTAAACTTTTTGGACTTTAGAAATAACGATCTGTTCGATGTGTCTAATTATTATGACTATGGGAGTAGATTTGTAGGGATGTTTAGGTCGACTTTTTGAATATGAGCCTACATTTTTGTGTTCTGTGAGTAAAATGTTTGCGATTTTGCCAAACGTTTTGGACCTTGAATATAACTTTCTGTTCGTTGTGTCTAATTATTATGAGTATGGGAGTAGATTTGTAGGGTTTTGAGCTCGTCTTTTTGCTTATGAGCCTATATTTTTGTGTTCTGGGGTAAAATTTTTGCGATTTGGCCTAACTTTTTGGACCTTAAATATAACTTTCTGCTCGTTGTGTCTAACTATTATGACTGTCATGGAACTCCTCTGGTATTGCATCAGGGGTCAAAGCGCGTTCAAGTAACCCGCCACCTGTATTATTTCCCCCACCATTGACCCGCTAGGTGGATTGTATCAGGGACCGAATCGATTTAATGTAACACATACGTCAGACTCGACAGCACTTCAAGTGGAAAATGAGGTCAGTTATCGCGATAACAGTAATCCTCTTCTCTGATTAGTTAATCCAGAGGCCAGTCATTTCGTTGGTGGGTGTCCGATAGAAATCCTCTTCTCTGATTGGTTTAACCTAGATGTTAGTTGAGGGTGGAATAGTTTCGTCCAACTTTTTTTTGAGTGCGAGAGAGAGAGAGATAGAGAGAAGTGTAGGAGAAAGAAGGCAAGATGTTAGGTATAAATGGCGAGAATAATCAAGTGTTACAATAGGAGGACGGCTAAAAATATGAGGGAGGGCGGAACGATGTGGGAGAGATAAAGGGTAAGGACGGAGGGTGGACTGATAGGTTAGAAGTCTAAGAGAGGATATGGGAGAAAGAGAGAGAGAGAGAGAGAGAGAGAGAGAGAGAGAGAGAGAGAGAGAGAAGGAAGGCGAGATGATAGGCATAAATGGAGAGAATGAGTAATTGTTTCACTTGAGGGAAATCTAGGCGGGAATAGGAGAGAGAGAGAAGAGAGAGATAGAGAGAAATCTAGGGGAGCTAAGGAGAGCTAATGGGTTTAAATGGAGAGAATGAGTAAGTGTTACAATGGAGTACAATGGGGTATACTTTTTATATAGACGATAAAAGCCTAGCGGTAGCGAAATGGTGACATGATATGCATCATTATTGCCTACAGTCACTACTGGCGTATACTGGTTTTGGGGACTGAGCAACCGCTGACATAATAAATAAACACATATATTATATTCAGTAGGCTAACATCAAGTAATATTTGCTAATGACATCACTACATTATAAATTACTTATTTATATGTAAATTCTATCTGTCTTGTTTGGGACAAAAATGTCTCGATGACTTTGTCATTGAATGTACTGTTGGGTTAGTTTCTAAAGGAATGATTTTTCTCAATGCATATTAATGCCATACCAGATAAGCATTCTTGTGTCTAAGTTTAGCGACAAAAAGATCTGATTCTCTTGAAAGCAGAAAAAGTTCTTTCTACAGATGCTGATATAGCTGGTATTGTCACTATTAATGTCTCAAATTTGAAAACCTACGGAATTATTTCACATAATTCGGTTTGGTATATGGCAGTGATAATTTTGTGAATTGGTTTGCTTGAGAAATCACATCTTTCAGCTGAATATATGGCACGTAGTTCATTTTTTAACCGCACTTGATCAAAGTGATTGTGACATGATTGAAGTAATTTGTGCAGTGTATCATTAGGGAAATTATCTTTGTATATTAAAAAGTTTTTTTTAGTCTAAAAGATGAGTGAAATTAAGCTTTCCATAATCAGAAAATCTGTCATTTATTTCCATGAACATTCTATCTAATATGTGGTAAAATAGCTGCCTATATGTCAACTCATCATCTCCTTTTCTTCATTTTAATGGCAGTTCTGCTATATTGTCTGAAGAATGATCCGTTTCAATATTATTGCATATTGAAGACAATCCATTACGTCTGAACTCTAATACAGTGTTTTTAATGTGTTTATCTCTTGTAAGCAGTTATGCTATGTCAAGTATTTTGTTTATCTCTTGTAAGCAGTATGCTATGTCAAGTATTTTGGTTTGAAGAATATTGTACAGCATATCTGTATGTGTAGATAGTCGTATACACAGTATATATGGATATATAGTATATATACAAATATCCTTTAACCTGCACAACTGTACCAACATACCAGTTGTCTTCGGAGTCGTCACGTATGATATCTTCAAAAAAGTAAATAATTTGTTCTTTGTACTCCTTTACTGTATTTACAAGTCAAGATGTAAAATTCCATCTTGTTGGTGTTACTTTTGGAGTTTCTTGGTCATAAATTGTTTTAGTTTCTCTGAACTCTTAGGAGATGATGAGAAAAATGTAGCTAAACCCAACAATGTTTTGAAAAAAATGTGCCATGTTGGGAAATGGAATAAGCAGTTTGTTGCAAAACTAAATTAAGTACATGGTTGTAGCAATGGACAAACACTGTTTGAGCATTCTTTTCTTAGACTTTAGTTTTCAAACCATGGGTACTTTCAGCCACAACTGAAGCACCATCATATGTCTGTGCTATTAACTTATTGCAGACATTGTATCTCAGTTACAACACTGTCCATGTGATGAAACAAAGCTGCAGCAGTTTTGTCTGCACTATTAACTTATTGTCAACATTGTATCTCAGTTACAACACTGTCCATGTGATGAAACAAAGCTACAGCAGTTTTGTCTTCACTATTAACTTATTGTCAACATTGTATCTCAGTTACAACACTGTCCACGTGATGAAACAAAGCTGCGGTAGTTTTGTCTTCACTATTAACTTATTGCAGACATTGTATCTCAGTTACAACACTGTCCACGTGATGAAACAAAGCTACAGCAGTTTTGTCTTCACTATTAACTTATTGCAGACATTGTATCTCAGTTACAACACTGTCCACGTGATGAAACAAAGCTGCAGCAGTTTTGTCTTCACTATTAACTGATTGCAGACATTGTATCTCAGTTACAACACTGTCCATGTGATGAAACAAAGCTACAGCAGTTTTGTCTTCACTATTAACTTATTGTCAACATTGTATCTCAGTTACAACACTGTCCACGTGATGAAACAAAGCTACAGCAGTTTTGTCAGCACTATTAACTTATTGTCAACATTGTATCTCAGTTACAACACTGTCCATGTGATGAAACAAAGCTGCAGCAGTTTTGTCTTCACTATTAACTTATTGCCGACATTGTATCTCAGTTACAACACTGTCCATGTGATGAAACAAAGCTGCAGCAGTTTTGTCTTCACTATTAACTTATTGCAGACATTGTATCTCAGTTACAACACTGTCCATGTGATGAAACAAAGCTGCAGCAGTTTTGTCTGCACTATTAACTTATTGTCAACATTGTATCTCAGTTACAACACTGTCCTTGTGATGAAACAAAGCTACAGCAGTTTTGTCTTCACTATTAACTTATTGTCAACAATGTATCTCAGTTACAACACTGTCCACGTGATGAAACAAAGCTGCAGCAGTTTTGTCTGTACTATTAACTTATTGCCGACATTGTATCTCAGTTACAACACTGTCCACGTGATGAAACAAAGCTACAGCAGTTTTGTCTGCACTATTAACTTATTGCTGACATTGTATCTCAGTTACAACACTGTCCACGTGATGAAACAAAGCTACAGCAGTTTTGTCCGCACTATTAACTTATTGCCGAAATTGTATCTGAGTTACAACACTGTCCATGTGATGAAACAAAGCTACAGCAGTTTTGTCTGTACTGTTAACTTATTGCAGACATTGTATCTCAGTTACAACACTGTCCATGTGATGAAACAAAGCTACAGCAGTTTTGTCTTCACTATTAACTTATTGTCAACATTGTATCTCAGTTACAACACTGTCCACGTGATGAAACAAAGCTACAGCAGTTTTGTCAGCACTATTAACTTATTGTCAACATTGTATCTCAGTTACAACACTGTCCATGTGATGAAACAAAGCTGCAGCAGTTTTGTCTTCACTATTAACTTATTGCCGACATTGTATCTCAGTTACAACACTGTCCATGTGATGAAACAAAGCTGCAGCAGTTTTGTCTTCACTATTAACTTATTGCAGACATTGTATCTCAGTTACAACACTGTCCATGTGATGAAACAAAGCTGCAGCAGTTTTGTCTGCACTATTAACTTATTGTCAACATTGTATCTCAGTTACAACACTGTCCTTGTGATGAAACAAAGCTACAGCAGTTTTGTCTTCACTATTAACTTATTGTCAACAATGTATCTCAGTTACAACACTGTCCACGTGATGAAACAAAGCTGCAGCAGTTTTGTCTGTACTATTAACTTATTGCCGACATTGTATCTCAGTTACAACACTGTCCACGTGATGAAACAAAGCTACAGCAGTTTTGTCTGCACTATTAACTTATTGCTGACATTGTATCTCAGTTACAACACTGTCCACGTGATGAAACAAAGCTACAGCAGTTTTGTCCGCACTATTAACTTATTGCCGAAATTGTATCTGAGTTACAACACTGTCCATGTGATGAAACAAAGCTACAGCAGTTTTGTCTGTACTGTTAACTTATTGCAGACATTGTATCTCAGTTACAACACTGTCCACGTGATGAAACAAAGCTACAGCAGTTTTGTCCGCACTATTAACTTATTGCAGACATTATATCTCAGTTACAACACTGTCCTTGTGATGAAACAAAGCTGCGGTAGTTTTGTCTTCACTATTAACTTATTGCAGACATTGTATCTCAGTTACAACACTGTCCACGTGATGAAACAAAGCTACAGCAGTTTTGTCCGCACTATTAACTTATTGCAGACATTATATCTCAGTTACAACACTGTCCAGGTGATGAAACAAAGCTACAGCAGTTTTGTCCGCACTATTAACTTATTGCCGACATTATATCTCAGTTACAACACTGTCCACGTGATGAAACAAAGCTGCGGTAGTTTTGTCTTCACTATTAACTTATTGCAGACATTGTATCTCAGTTACAACACTGTCCACGTGATGAAACAAAGCTACAGCAGTTTTGTCTTCACTATTAACTTATTGCAGACATTGTATCTCAGTTACAACACTGTCCACGTGATGAAACAAAGCTACAGCAGTTTTGTCAGCACTATTAACTTATTGTCAACATTGTATCTCAGTTACAACACTGTCCATGTGATGAAACAAAGCTGCAGCAGTTTTGTCTTCACTATTAACTTATTGCCGACATTGTATCTCAGTTACAACACTGTCCATGTGATGAAACAAAGCTGCAGCAGTTTTGTCTTCACTATTAACTTATTGCAGACATTGTATCTCAGTTACAACACTGTCCATGTGATGAAACAAAGCTGCAGCAGTTTTGTCTGCACTATTAACTTATTGTCAACATTGTATCTCAGTTACAACACTGTCCTTGTGATGAAACAAAGCTACAGCAGTTTTGTCTTCACTATTAACTTATTGTCAACAATGTATCTCAGTTACAACACTGTCCACGTGATGAAACAAAGCTGCAGCAGTTTTGTCTGTACTATTAACTTATTGCCGACATTGTATCTCAGTTACAACACTGTCCACGTGATGAAACAAAGCTACAGCAGTTTTGTCTGCACTATTAACTTATTGCTGACATTGTATCTCAGTTACAACACTGTCCACGTGATGAAACAAAGCTA
The DNA here is from genome assembly GCA_032433765.1 of Megaustenia siamemsis. Lineage (NCBI taxonomy): Eukaryota > Metazoa > Mollusca > Gastropoda > Stylommatophora > Ariophantidae > Megaustenia > Megaustenia siamemsis. The sequence continues at coordinate 8,607,892 of JAVIAB010000159.1, forward strand.
CAGCAGTTTTGTCCGCACTATTAACTTATTGCCGAAATTGTATCTGAGTTACAACACTGTCCATGTGATGAAACAAAGCTACAGCAGTTTTGTCTGTACTGTTAACTTATTGCAGACATTGTATCTCAGTTACAACACTGTCCATGTGATGAAACAAAGCTACAGCAGTTTTGTCTTCACTATTAACTTATTGTCAACATTGTATCTCAGTTACAACATTGTCCATGTGATGAAACAAAGCTACAGCAGTTTTGTCAGCACTATTAACTTATTGTCAACATTGTATCTCAGTTACAACACTGTCCATGTGATGAAACAAAGCTGCAGCAGTTTTGTCTTCACTATTAACTTATTGCCGACATTGTATCTCAGTTACAACACTGTCCATGTGATGAAACAAAGCTGCAGCAGTTTTGTCTTCACTATTAACTTATTGCAGACATTGTATCTCAGTTACAACACTGTCCATGTGATGAAACAAAGCTGCAGCAGTTTTGTCTGCACTATTAACTTATTGTCAACATTGTATCTCAGTTACAACACTGTCCTTGTGATGAAACAAAGCTACAGCAGTTTTGTCTTCACTATTAACTTATTGTCAACAATGTATCTCAGTTACAACACTGTCCACGTGATGAAACAAAGCTGCAGCAGTTTTGTCTGCACTATTAACTTATTGTCAACATTGTATCTCAGTTACAACACTGTCCATGTGATGAAACAAAGCTGCAGCAGTTTTGTCTTCACTATTAACTTATTGCCGACATTGTATCTCAGTTACAACACTGTCCATGTGATGAAACAAAGCTGCAGCAGTTTTGTCTTCACTATTAACTTATTGCAGACATTGTATCTCAGTTACAACACTGTCCATGTGATGAAACAAAGCTACAGCAGTTTTGTCTTCACTATTAACTTATTGTCAACATTGTATCTCAGTTACAACACTGTCCACGTGATGAAACAAAGCTACAGCAGTTTTGTCAGCACTATTAACTTATTGTCAACATTGTATCTCAGTTACAACACTGTCCATGTGATGAAACAAAGCTGCAGCAGTTTTGTCTTCACTATTAACTTATTGCCGACATTGTATCTCAGTTACAACACTGTCCATGTGATGAAACAAAGCTGCAGCAGTTTTGTCTTCACTATTAACTTATTGCAGACATTGTATCTCAGTTACAACACTGTCCATGTGATGAAACAAAGCTGCAGCAGTTTTGTCTGCACTATTAACTTATTGTCAACATTGTATCTCAGTTACAACACTGTCCTTGTGATGAAACAAAGCTACAGCAGTTTTGTCTTCACTATTAACTTATTGTCAACAATGTATCTCAGTTACAACACTGTCCACGTGATGAAACAAAGCTGCAGCAGTTTTGTCTGTACTATTAACTTATTGCCGACATTGTATCTCAGTTACAACACTGTCCACGTGATGAAACAAAGCTACAGCAGTTTTGTCTGCACTATTAACTTATTGCTGACATTGTATCTCAGTTACAACACTGTCCACGTGATGAAACAAAGCTACAGCAGTTTTGTCCGCACTATTAACTTATTGCCGAAATTGTATCTGAGTTACAACACTGTCCATGTGATGAAACAAAGCTACAGCAGTTTTGTCTGTACTGTTAACTTATTGCAGACATTGTATCTCAGTTACAACACTGTCCACGTGATGAAACAAAGCTACAGCAGTTTTGTCCGCACTATTAACTTATTGCAGACATTATATCTCAGTTACAACACTGTCCTTGTGATGAAACAAAGCTGCGGTAGTTTTGTCTTCACTATTAACTTATTGCAGACATTGTATCTCAGTTACAACACTGTCCACGTGATGAAACAAAGCTACAGCAGTTTTGTCCGCACTATTAACTTATTGCAGACATTATATCTCAGTTACAACACTGTCCAGGTGATGAAACAAAGCTACAGCAGTTTTGTCCGCACTATTAACTTATTGCCGACATTATATCTCAGTTACAACACTGTCCACGTGATGAAACAAAGCTGCGGTAGTTTTGTCTTCACTATTAACTTATTGCAGACATTGTATCTCAGTTACAACACTGTCCACGTGATGAAACAAAGCTACAGCAGTTTTGTCTTCACTATTAACTTATTGCAGACATTGTATCTCAGTTACAACACTGTCCACGTGATGAAACAAAGCTACAGCAGTTTTGTCCGCACTATTAACTTATTGCCGAAATTGTATCTGAGTTACAACACTGTCCATGTGATGAAACAAAGCTACAGCAGTTTTGTCTGTACTGTTAACTTATTGCAGACATTGTATCTCAGTTACAACACTGTCCATGTGATGAAACAAAGCTACAGCAGTTTTGTCTTCACTATTAACTTATTGTCAACATTGTATCTCAGTTACAACACTGTCCACGTGATGAAACAAAGCTACAGCAGTTTTGTCAGCACTATTAACTTATTGTCAACATTGTATCTCAGTTACAACACTGTCCATGTGATGAAACAAAGCTGCAGCAGTTTTGTCTTCACTATTAACTTATTGCCGACATTGTATCTCAGTTACAACACTGTCCATGTGATGAAACAAAGCTGCAGCAGTTTTGTCTTCACTATTAACTTATTGCAGACATTGTATCTCAGTTACAACACTGTCCATGTGATGAAACAAAGCTGCAGCAGTTTTGTCTGCACTATTAACTTATTGTCAACATTGTATCTCAGTTACAACACTGTCCTTGTGATGAAACAAAGCTACAGCAGTTTTGTCTTCACTATTAACTTATTGTCAACAATGTATCTCAGTTACAACACTGTCCACGTGATGAAACAAAGCTGCAGCAGTTTTGTCTGTACTATTAACTTATTGCCGACATTGTATCTGAGTTACAACACTGTCCACGTGATGAAACAAAGCTACAGCAGTTTTGTCTGCACTATTAACTTATTGCTGACATTGTATCTCAGTTACAACACTGTCCACGTGATGAAACAAAGCTACAGCAGTTTTGTCCGCACTATTAACTTATTGCCGAAATTGTATCTGAGTTACAACACTGTCCATGTGATGAAACAAAGCTACAGCAGTTTTGTCTGTACTGTTAACTTATTGCAGACATTGTATCTCAGTTACAACACTGTCCACGTGATGAAACAAAGCTACAGCAGTTTTGTCCGCACTATTAACTTATTGCAGACATTATATCTCAGTTACAACACTGTCCTTGTGATGAAACAAAGCTGCGGTAGTTTTGTCTTCACTATTAACTTATTGCAGACATTGTATCTCAGTTACAACACTGTCCACGTGATGAAACAAAGCTACAGCAGTTTTGTCCGCACTATTAACTTATTGCAGACATTATATCTCAGTTACAACACTGTCCAGGTGATGAAACAAAGCTACAGCAGTTTTGTCCGCACTATTAACTTATTGCCGACATTATATCTCAGTTACAACACTGTCCACGTGATGAAACAAAGCTGCGGTAGTTTTGTCTTCACTATTAACTTATTGCAGACATTGTATCTCAGTTACAACACTGTCCACGTGATGAAACAAAGCTACAGCAGTTTTGTCTTCACTATTAACTTATTGCAGACATTGTATCTCAGTTACAACACTGTCCACGTGATGAAACAAAGCTGCGGTAGTTTTGTCTTCACTATTAACTTATTGCAGACATTGTATCTCAGTTACAACACTGTCCACGTGATGAAACAAAGCTACAGCAGTTTTGTCTTCACTATTAACTTATTGCAGACATTGTATCTCAGTTACAACACTGTCCATGTGATGAAACAAAGCTACAGCAGTTTTGTCTTCACTATTAACTTATTGCCGACATTATATCTCAGTTACAACACTGTCCATGTGATGAAACAAAGCTGCGGTAATTTTGTCTGCACTATTAACTTATTGCAGACATTGTATCTCAGTTACAACACTGTCCATGTGATGAAACAAAGCTACAGCAGTTTTGTCTTCACTATTAACTTATTGCAGACATTGTATCTCAGTTACAACACTGTCCACGTGATGAAACAAAGCTACAGCAGTTTTGTCTTCACTATTAACTTATTGCAGACATTGTATCTCAGTTACAACACTGTCCACGTGATGAAACAAAGCTACAGCAGTTTTGTCTTCACTATTAACTTATTGCAGACATTGTATCTCAGTTACAACACTGTCCATGTGATGAAACAAAGCTACAGCAGTTTTGTCTTCACTATTAACTTATTGCAGACATTATATCTCAGTTACAACACTGTCCATGTGATGAAACAAAGCTGCGGTAATTTTGTCTGCACTCATATTATAGAATTCTATCAACCTTGCCTGAGCATTGCCAGAATTGTCGACGTATCTAAAAACAGTGGACAATTGGTTCTGATTGGAACAGTCACTTGTTCAATCAATAACAATGCTTGTTCTATTTCAGACTTTATGTTACTGATCATTTCATTACTTATTGCAAATATTAAATCATTGTGAATCGCAGGGATGTACCACAAAACTGTAGATGATTGGCCAATAATTTGTCAAATGCACTCAAGGAACTTCAATATTCAATGTAATTTCATCTATTGTCAGATCTCATAATCTCATCATGGCCCCGAAAAGCTAACTCTTGCTTTCCAAGGAAACAGACAGCGTTAATAAGACGTAGTAAAATTTTTCTATCACATGAATGTTGTGCTTCTCAATATCTTGAGCTTGTTGCTTATCTAATTGTAGATCAACTCTTGCATTTCCGAAGGTCGCAAAGCTTATGCTACTACAAATATGAGACTTTGATTTGTCGTGCCTTTGGACTGCCGAGCAGAAAGAGTTTATGTTAGTAAAACCTTCATTTGACCATACATTAGCTTCACAGCTAAATAACAAACATGGCCAACAAAATAGTTTGGACAGCTTAGAGCGTTATCCCTTCTATCTCGTCTGTCTGAACTACCCCTTCCATTATTATTGTGGTCACATCACAAGGCAGCTACATCTGTACTTTAAACAACCTTTAAGCTTTTATAGTCATGGCCTTGTGTAGAATTGTTTCTTTCTATGAATGACAAACAATTTATAAACAATAAGTGTAACAGTGTAGCAGGGAATGAAAAGATAGTTATATGTTTTAAGGGAATGAGAGAACAAGATGAGTAGGGGGCTCCAGAAAGAACACAAGTTCAGTGTCACGCATGGAGGATAGGGTATTAAGAGAGAATTGGGATAGTAGCCAAGCATGAAGAGAGAACAAAGCATAGATACAGGGGTCAAGGACGGGAATGGACGTAATGTCGTAGTAGTCGGCGTTGATAAATGAGGGATCCGTGACAGATTAAGTTAAAAATATATTAACAAACAGAAAGGGGTCAAAGTCACAGGTAATATAGAATGTTCTGGAAGCTTCGATGAGTTGACAGAATTAAGGGAGAATGGGGGTTTTGCAAAAAAAAAAAAAAAAATTAAAAAAAAGACTAAGATAAAAGAGTAAAGTAACAGGGCAAAATCTGATTGTTTGAGGTAAGGAGTATTTAAACAGACACACAGAGAAAGACAGACAAGATCACCAGTAGTTGAAGTGAGAAGGGCCTGGCCAATGCCAGTAGGGCATTAAGTTTGAGCCCGTATATGAGTGGAATGCTCAAGTACTCAATAATGTGTAGAGACTAAACCAACTATTAGTTCATTCATATTAACACAAGATCACCAGTAGTTGAAGTGAGAAGGGCCTGGCCAATGCCAGTAGGGCATTAAGTTTGAGCCTGTATATGAGTGGAATGCTCAAGTACTCAATAATGTGTAGAGACTAAACCAACAGTATTAGTTCATTCATATTAACACAAGATCAACCATATTCTAAGGGAGAAAGCCTGGCCAATGCCAGAAGGGCATTAAGTCCGAGCCCGAACATGAGCAGAAAGCTCAATTACTCAAATAATGTGTAGAGACCCCAATACCAAATCAACAGTGTAAAATCAGTATTTAGAATTAAGGTGTGATCTGTTCTGTGAATGAGGACATGATATAATTCTATGAAGTGTGTCATTAGGGAGCTTATCAATTAGGACATGATATATTATGCACATGATAACATGTTATGCTTCTAAGTGAAGTAATATGAAATATGAAGTGGAGTGGTCATCTACGCCTCCCTGGCTCAAAGTGTTTGAGATTTGTATATATAGTGAAGCGTGTAAATAAAGCATGTTGAAGCTGTACAACTAAGGCTTGTTGTTTGTCTTAGCTCAGCAGTAGATATTAATATAAGGTTGGATACAAACGACCATCTAGCTCATTTTTACAAAAGATCATTAAAATAAATATCAAATTAGGAAAACGTCAATGCAAAACATACTTTGGCTTTTACAACAGGAACAATATTACAATTTCTATTCAGTGGGAAGCATGTCACAGGTAAGATACTTGAATGCAAAATAAAAATAGTCACTAACACAGTTACAAAGATCTGGAACATTAAAAACTGACCTAAAAAACTCACCAGATGTGAACAACATTCAAAAGGTACAGAGAAATTTATATTAAATTCTAATGAACCAGAAAAGGTTTTTTGTAACATAAAGAGAGAGATATGGAGAATAATAATGAGACTTTATGTGATTCCTAACAAAACAGTCACAATCATAAAAGAAATCTGTACACCAATTTCATAGTCAGCGTTAACCACAGAAACTGATTGATCAAAAGTAACAATGGAAGTATTACAAGGGTGGATATAATTTATTCTGTATTTGAATTCAAGAGAAGATGAACACAATGATAAAACTAAGTGATGGAGACAGATTTAATAAATTATAAGTTGACTTCTTCCACATGTGTTAGCTTGTGTTTCAATAGACTTGAGGCTTCTCTCCTGTGTGTGCTCTTTTGTGCCTTCTAAGATGTCCACACTCAGCAAAACACACACCACACACATCACATTTGTAAGGCTTCTCTCCTGTATGTATTCTCTTGTGACTTTTAAGATGTCCACTCTGAGGAAAACTAGCACCACACAGATCACATATGTAAGGCTTCTCTCCTGTATGTGTTCTCTTGTGTTTTAATAGATTGGCATTCTCTGCAAAACCTGCACCACACACATCACATTTGTAAGGCTTCTCTCCTGTGTGTGTTTTCTTGTGCCTTTTAAGATGTCCACTCTCAGCAAAACATGCACCACACACATCACATTTGTAAGGCTTCTCTCCTGTGTGTGTTTTCTTGTGCCTTTTAAGAGGTCCATTCTCAGCAAAACATGCACCACACACATCACATTTGTAAGGCTTCTCTCCTGTATGTATTCTCTTGTGACTTTTAAGATGTCCACTCTGAGGAAAACTAGCACCACACACATCACATATGTAAGGCTTCTCTCCTGTATGTGTTCGCTTGTGCCTTTTAAGATCTCCATTCTCAGTAAAACATGCACCACATACATCACATTTGTAAGGCTTCTCTCCTGTATGTGTTTGATTGTGAATTTTAAGATGTCCACTCATAGCAAAACAAGCACCACACGCATCACATTTGTAAGGCTTCTCTCCTGTATGTATTCTCTTATATATAAGATTTCCAACTTGAGTAAAACCCGCACCAGAAGTATCGCTCTTATAGGGCTTCTCTTCTATGCATCTTCTGTTGTGCTTTATTGAACAACCATTGTTATCAAAATATGTATCACTAACATTACATTTGTGTAGCTTCTCTGCTGTATGTGTTCTAGGATGTGCTATTTCAGTTACACTCAACAAACTATGACATAATGCCTCATTAACAAGTGATGGTAACACCATCTCCCTTTCTGGCATGTGTTTGGGCTTGATGTCAGACATGCAAACCTGGGGGCTAGAATCTTGACTGCAGCCCTCACTTTGACCTACCTGAGAACAGAAAGAGATTATAATATGAAGTAAATCAAGGTTGAATTAAATGGTTAAATGGGACATCATTCTTGATTTAAAATTCTATTTCCTGAGATTTTGTTTGATTCTACTTATTTCCTTCTGTCTTGTGTTCACCTGATTACTACATTAATTGATATTCCACTTCATCATCTACTCTTAAAAAGATGTTAAATGTGTGTAGATGTGTTGTGTTTTGTTTTAGTTGCACCTTTTGGCCCAACACATCAGTCTTCAGCATGATCATTTACTAGTACCTGGTAGCTTAAAATTCTGGAATCCCCTATTTGCTTGGTTAGACTGGACTAGTGTGTCTATTTCTAGAGGCACCACGAAAAGTAGGGCCTGGACAGTTCTACTTCACTGATCTTGGTAAAAGCCTTCAACTATGAGCTGTTAGAAGCATCCATCTATGTTGTACTCAGTTGCCTTGACCCTTAGTCCCAAATATTTAGCTTCCCACAAAAATTGGAGAAACAAAGACCATTTTCAAAATCTAAAGTCCAGTAATTTTCAGTTTAAGAAACAACACACAAACATGCTGTATTCTATGTTAATTGTTCACTTTAGAAAATGCAAAAATTTTGTTGTAAACAAATAAACAAACACACTCACATCATTATCCAGTTCCTGTTTCAATAAAACTTGAAGGAATGGAATTTGACTTTCTCTTTTGACTGCAGTCTGAGAAGATAAAATGTCAATATTTACATTATGGGATACTTAACATTTTCTTTATATACTGAAGTGTCTGAATATCTAGGACATACAAACATTATTTTCTACATGTTCTGAAGTTTCCTTTCAGCAAATTGTAGTAGTTTTTAGCCTCTGTATGATAAATTGTAAAAGTTGGTGATATTGGTACATAATAAATTGCTTTAATCAATTATAAAATGTACATCAGGATATTAAAATCTGAAGCGAAAAAATCTCTACAAACAATGAAAAAAAGTAAAAGCAGCAGGACCTGACAGCATACAAATAGAGATGATACATGCACTAGATGTTTTTGGCACTGTACTGATTACAGACATATGCAACAACATATACCATATAGGATAGATACCAAATAAACCAAAAACATCAACTTCCATTTGATTGCCTAAAAGGAATGGTGCAGTTGAATGCAGTGACTTGAGTTATTGAGCTATTAGCGGGTCATTATCACTGCACTCCGAACATGTCCTTAGGTGCCCTCCTCAGCAAGTCCCGTTGTCCAGCAACTGACGGCTCCAGTTCTGTGTTGGTTGATAAGTCTTCTTACATGCCCACTAAGTTTCTCATTTCTGGCTGTGCCCATCTTAACTTCCATCTCTTTCATCTGAAGGAGTGACGTGGATTTGTGTTTGTCAAAGTCCTGTGCTCTTCCCACATCTCAGAGGTCATTGATGATGTCCTCCCAATCCATGCAGTGACTTTAGAACAATAAGCCTAAGCCATGCTACAAAATCTTGCTAAAAGTTATACAAGGAAACCTTATCAAGGCCAGCTCCTTAACATAGGGATTGTGATTAACAGTCACCAGGGACTGAAAACCAAGACTGGCCAGGCCTTCCTACACCCGAGCAAGACCATAGTCTGCTCTAGCAAATTTAAGTGTTGAAGTCGGAGCAACCAGCCAAAAAGGCGCACTACAACAATCAGGTTATCACACATTCACGCCAATGGGAAATTTGTCTATAACCGCAAATTGATGCGGCACTCGCCCTATGATGGACACTCAGGCAGCGCCGGGCCCTCAGCCTCGAAAGGGCCCAACCTCTATTACTGGATGTCCTCCTCAACCACTTTGTGGAGTCAGGGGGTGAGAGAATAGAGCTACTGGCCAATCCAAAATAAGACCACTCAAAATAATGCACTGGAATGCTGAAGGCATCAACAGCAAAAGAGATGGGTACAGTAAAAAGATAGAATTAGAAAATATCCTGCATGAAGAACAAGTAAGCATATGCTGTTTGCAGGAAACCCATCTAAACAATGACATAGCCTTGAAGATTAGGGGATACCAGTGCTACCGATCTGACAGAAAAAACAGACAAAAGGGCGGAATATTGACACTTGTAAGGAACAACATTAATGCATGTCAGATTGAAGTGTATATGATTGGGGCAGAATATCAAATACTGCACCTCAGGACAGAAAATACAGACTTTCACCTAATTAACTACTACTGTCCGAGTGACCGCCCACTAGTACTAGACACAATTACATTAAAAGAAAGAATAATTGTATGTGGAGAATTTAACAGCCATTCACAGAGCTGGGGCTATGAACATATGGACAAGAGAGGTGAAGAGCTTGAAAATTGGCAGGATGACAATGGGATTATACTATTAAACCAGACAACAGATCCACCAACATTCTACTCCAGATCATGGCATACCACATCTACACCAGACCTTGCTTTCCATTCACCAGACCTGGACTGGAATATCACACGTATTATTGGGAAACAACTTGGAGGCAGCGACCACCGACCAGTCTTTTTTTTTAGTGGTGCAAAATGAGGCCGTCAGGGACAGCAGCACTCTCTCTCTCCAGATGGAATTACAAAAAGGCAGACTGGAAAATGTATCACCATTACACCAGTGTAGTGTACTGACTAAAGATCTAAATACAGACAGATAAAATCAACAAAATAGTTGATGAATTCAGTAGACTAATAATACAAGCTGCCAGTTAAACAATACCTAGAGGGGCATGGAAACACTACAAACCATGCTGGAGTAGTGAACTAGAGCAACTGCACAATGACATGGAAACATCTCGAAAGCAAGCAGAAAATAACCCTTGTCAGGAACACCACAATAACTATCATCATGCTAAAGTCAAATTTCAATGGGCTAAACTACAAGCCAGGCGAGAAGCTGGAAAAAGAAAACAAAGACCTTGAATCTTGAAGGAGACACAAGAAAAGCGTGGAAGCTTGTAAAACAGCTGAATGATGAGGGTACAGAAAGGAACACCAAAATTACACTGAAAAGGGTTGAAATGTCCAAACAGGTAAGCATGCAGCAAATCACTTTGCAGACTCCTTTGCAAATGATAATAATATTGAAATTAGCGCAGAGAAACGACAAGAGACCCGTTTAAAACAACAAAATGCAAGACAAGAAGAGACTGCACATTAAATCATGGAAATACCCATTACACAAAGATAGCTAGAGCTGGCAATATCCAAATTAAAAATGAAAAGGTCACAGGGCATTGATGGAGTGTCCAATGAAATGATTAAGAACTTGGGAACTGCAGCTAAAGCAAAACTACTGCAGATCTACAACATTTGCTGGATCACAGGTAGAGTGCCACAGGCATGGAGAGAAGCAATTATGATATCATTACTAAAGCCAGGAAAAGATGGTTCAATGACATCCAGCTATAGACCAATCAGCCTTACAAGCTGTTTGTGTAAAACAATGGAACGTATAATCAATCTCACACTTCAGTGATACCTGGAAAGTGAAAATCTCCTTGTTCCACAACAAGCAGGCTTTAGACAGTGTTACTCTACCGAAGATCAGGCAACCTATCTTTCCCAGGAAATTGAGGAAGCGTTTCAAGAAAAGAAACTGGTACTAGCTGCATGGATAGACCAGAAGAAAGCATTTGATAAGGTATGGAAGGAAGGGCTTTTGAAGAAACTGAGAAATTATGGAGTAAATGGCAGGATATACAAATGGGTCAAAGCATACCTGCATAACAGGAGAGCCAGAGTGCAACTGGATGGTCTTAAGAGTAAGAAGGTCTTACTGCGCCAGGGCGTTCCACAGGGAGGGGTACTATCTTCAACACTTTTTCTGATCTACACCAATGACCTAGTTACTGAACTACCACATGGCATCAAAGTGACAATGTATGCAGATGATTTGGTAATGTGGTGCACAGAAGAGTATGCAACAGTGGCCTCCAAATTGCTACAAAGAACTATGAATGCACTGAATTCATGGAAAAATAGATGGTGTATCAGCATCAATACAGAAAAATGCAGTACTACACTTTTCACTCTCTCCTCAAAAGAAAAAGCAGGAACCATCTACATAAAGAATGAACCTGTGAAAGAAGACATTCAAGCTACGTATCTCAGAGTTACATTTGATAACAAACTATCTTGGAAACAGCAGATAAATAAGGCAACCCAAAATGCAAGGAGGAAATTGGCTATTCTAAGAAAGCTGTGTGGAACCACTTGGGGAAATACTCAGTAAAGTTTACCAACAGAGTATACGCTCACATTTAGAATATGGATCATCCGCATGGTGCTCAGCATCAAACACCACACTGCAAGAGCTGGATAAAGTACAAAACTAGGCACTTAGAGTTATCACAGGAGCAATGAAATCAACACCAATTTTGGAGATGGAGAAATTGTGGAGGATACCAGCACTGAGAGAATGGAGGGACACAAAGGTGCTGATGCAGGCAGAAAAATTTGCAAGCATGCTGAGACATCCAATGAAGGACCAATTACAAAATCTTGCATTGGGATGACTTAAGAGAAGCAGTTTTATCCACCAAGCCAAGCGTATTAGTAGACAAACATGAGACATGCCAAGAGTTGTTAATCCCCTACTGCCGATACCAGAACACTCTCTGGACAGAGGAATCAGGATTATCAATACAAATATGGACAGAAGTGAAAGGAATAGTTGACAAAGAGGAACAAAATAGTCTACAGCAAAAAACAATAACTCTCAGTTTCCTGGATGAAGAATACCCACAAGACCTATGGATTCGTGTGTACACAGATGGATCAGCACAGAATGCTAGGGATAACAACCAAATAACACTAGGGATATGAATAAAATAGCAACAGGGAAATATTGCCACAATTATGATGCAGAAATACAAGCAATAAAGTTGGCAATAGAAAAACTGCTTAACAGTAATCTTAGCCCGCAGCCTGTAGTGTTTTTGACAGATGCAAGATCAGTACTCCAGGCACTACAATCCAGAAAATTACCACATCTGCAGACATTTATTGACTGAACTCTGCAAGCACCACAGGGTTGCCCTGCAGTGGATCCCATCTCACTGTGGAATATCAGGAAATGAGAAAGCAGATCAGTTGGCAAAGGAAGGTTCAACAGGCACACAACTAGATACACCGGTTACATACCATCATAAGAAACAGATAATCAAATCAATCAGTGGACCACAAGCCCCAAATCAGGTTGCCTTTCATAATATGAATAGATATGAACAAGTTATCATTATAATCGACTCCATAGTCACATGTATACAAAATTCAAGATAGGTGCCCCAGACTGCTGAACACATACTTCAAGACTGCACTGAATATAGTAGACTGAGGAAAATCCATTGGCCCATAGATACAGCACTACAGGCACTGCAAGAATTACAAAAGACAGTAAAACTTAAACAGGAAACGACATTGCAGATAGATAGATACAAGGAAGAATTTAGAATAAAATCAGAAACACGACTAATATATAATTTATACTTTAACAACAATAATAAAATATTCTCTTATGTACAATAAGATTTCAACCTTGAGTAAAATCTGCACCACAAGTATCACACTTATAGGGCTTCTCTTCTATGCATCTTCTGTTGTGTTTTATTGAACAACCATTGTTATCAAAATCTGTATCACTAACATTACATTTGTGTAGCTTCTCTGCTGTATGTGCTATTTCAGTTACACTCAACACACTATCACTTAATGGCTCATTAACAGATGATGGAAAGACCATCTCCCTTTCTGGCATGTGCTTGGGCTTGATGTCAGGTATCCAAACCTGGGGGCTTGAATCTTGACTGCAGACCTCACTTTGACCTACCTGAGAACAGAAAGAGATTATAATGTGAAGTAAATCAAGGTTGAATTAAATCTTGAAATGGGACATAATTCTTGATTTAAAATTTTATTTCCTGAGATTTTGTTTGATTCTACTTATTTCTTTCTTTCTTGTGTTCACCCAATTACTACATTAATTGATATTCCACTTCATCATCTACTCTTAAAAAGATGTTAAATTTTGTAGATGTGTTGTGTTTTGTTTTAGTTGCACCTTTAAATAAGGCTGGTAAAAGCCATCAACTATGAGCTGTAGGCAGCATCCATCTTTGTTGTAGTCAGATGCCTTGACCCTTAGTCCCAAATATTTAGCTTCCCACCAAAATTGGAAAAACAAGAACATTTTCAAAATCTGAAGTCCAGTAATTTTCAGTTTAAGAAACAACACACAAACATGCTGTATTCTATATGTTCAATGTTCACTTTAGAAAACACACAAAGTTTGTTGTAAACAAATAAATAAACACACTCACATCATTATCCAGTTCCTGTTTCAATAAATCTTGAAGGAATGGTATTTGTCTTTCTCTTTTCACTGCAGTCTGAGAAGATAAAATGTCAATATTTATATTATGGGATACTTAACATTTTCTTTATATACTGAAGTGTCTGAATATTTAGGACATAGAAATATTATTTCTATCTATCTATCTATCTATTGACCTTTCGAGCCGTAACCGGCCCATAGGGCGTAGACCAAGATACACCTTCTCCTATATGAATTTTTGTTCTAGCAGTTTTCTTTTAAAGATATTTTATCAAATCTCGCCATCTGTCTCTGTTCTGTGCAAGCAGTTCTATCTCATTGAGGGAGCCGATTCCTGCTGCTCTTGCCTCTCTCATCAATGTTCTTCTCAGTGTCTCCCTGGGTCTTCCTCTTTTTCTTTTACCTGTTGTTTCCCATATGAGGGCTTGCTTTGCTATTCGATTATTATCTCTTCTCATCACATGTCCAACATATGACCATCGTCTTTTCTTTATTACTGAAGATATTAGTGATTGATTGGCGATTTCTCTAATTTCCTCGTTTGTTTTGAATTCGTTCCATTCTATACCAAGTATTTTCCTTAGACATTTATTTTCGAATGCGTTCAACTTTGTTTCTATATCTCTTGTTGTTTTCCAGCTTTCACACGCATACGTAAGGGTTGATAGTACATTTGATTTGAATAGCCTAAGTTTTGTGTTTGTGCTAATGAGTTTTGATTTCCACAACTTTTCAAGGCTTCTGAAAGACATTGCTGCTTTAGCCAGTCTGATTCTAATTTCTTTGCTCGTATCCCCTTCTCGATCAATGTGACTTCCAAGATAGATAAAGTGATCGATCTCTTCTACTGGTTTGTTTTCCATGTATATTTTGTCACTTGTTGGAATTAAACTTTTCATGACTTTAGTCTTTTCATGATTGACCTCAAGCCCAATTTTGCTGGCTATTGATGATAGTTCATTTGTGTTTTCCTGCATCGTTTTTATCTGACTGCTGATGAGAACTATGTCATCAGCAAAGTCGAGGTCCTCCAAATGGTCTCCTTGTATCCATTCGATGCCTTTATTACCAGTGCAGCATTTCTTCATTATGAAGTCCATAACAATTCCAAATAACAAGGGCGATAAAATACATCCTTGTTTAACCCCAGTTTCTATTGGGAAACATTCGCTCAGTCCTTCCTCTGTTCGAACTGCACATGTGTAACCATCATACATGTCTTTGATAATATTTATGATTTTTTATGGTAAGCCATATTGCTTCAGAATTTTCCACAAAGAATCTCTATGAATACTATCAAATGCTTTTTTGAAGTCGATGAAGTTAAGTACAAAAGGTTTTTGCTTTTCAATGTGTTCCTCCAATATAAGTTGTAGAGTGAAAATGTGGTCAAGACAGCTTCTCCCTTTTCTAAACCCAGCCTGTTCTTCACGCATCACTGTATCTATTGAATCCTTTATTCTATTTAGGATGATTTTACAGAATAACTTTGAGGCAACTGACAAAAGTGTCACGCCTCTCCAGTTGTTACAATCTCTAAGATTGCCCTTTTTTGGGATCTTAACAATGATTCCTTTTTTCCATTTATGAGGCGTCTTCTCTGTTTTCCAAATGATGTTGAACATTTTTTGGAGATGTATTAAATTATGGCTATCAATTGCCTTGAGGATCTCAGCTGTTAACTTATCCTCTCCAGCAGCCTTGTTATTGGTCATTAGCTTTAAGGTGGTTTCTATTTCACTCAAGGTGAAGTCATCTAAATTTACATCTAATTCTGCTGCTGGTGTTTCAGCTTCAAAATCTATTAAACTGTGAGGTAGTGGACGGTTAAGAATTTCTTTGAAGTGTTCCGCCCAACGAGCTTTTATGTCTGCGCTTGTTGTTAGCATTAATCCAGATTTGTCTAGAATTGGTGTTCCACTGGATGTATAGGTGTTTGTCAGCATCTTTTGTACAGTATAAAGAGTTCTGCTGTCTCCTGTAATTGCAGCTGTCTCTGCTTTCTCTGCCAAGTTGTCTATATAAGCTCTTGTATCTCTTCTTGCCGAACTTTTCACTTTGTTGTCTAATTCTTTGTATGTTGCTTTTGCCAGAACCTTTCCAAGATCTGTCTTTACATTAGTCATGGCTCTCTTTGCTTCTCTTCTTTCTTTGATGTATTTCCATGTGGTGTCTGAGATCCAAGCTCGTTTTTCCATTTTCTTCAGTCCAGCACTTGCTTCTGCTGCTGTCATTAGTATTTTGCTCTGTGAGTCCCACATTTCATTGATATCTAAGTCTATTTCACCAAGTGCTGAATAACAATTACTTAGCTCTATGTTAAACTTTTCCTTTATGGCTTCATCTTTCAGTTTATGACTATCAATTTTATGTGTAATTGACCTCTTCTGTTGGTTTCTAAATTTTAATCTTATTTTCCCAATGCACAGGTTGTGGTCACTATTAACATCAGCACCTCTGTATGCTCTTACATCTATTAATGATGATCTGAATTGTTGTTTAATACATAGGTGGTCAATTTGATTTGATGTTCTATCATCAGGAGATATCCATGTTGTTTTGTGGATATTTTTGTGTGGAAATAATGTCCCACCTATAACTAAATTTTCTATTAAACATAATTCTATTAATCTTTCTCCATTCTGACTTGTTGTATTACAGCCTTCTCTCCCCATCACATGTTCCACTCCTGCGTTATCTTGTCCTACTTTGGCGTTGAAGTCTCCCATTACAATTAAAAGATCGTGTTTTGGTATTTTGTTTATAAGTTGTTGCAGTTGGTTATAAAAATCATCCTTAACTTCATCATCAGCTTCGTTAGTAGGCGCATAACATTGAATAATTGAAAGTCTTCCATGTTTTGTTTTGTATCGTGTTCGTATCAGACGGCTATTTACCGGTTCCCATTCTAATAAACTTCTTGCAGCTTTGTCTGTCATCATTATGCCTACTCCTTCACGGTGTTTTCCATCTTCCCTTCCAGAAAAAACTACTATTTTATTATCAATAGATCTCCTACCTGTTCCAGGCCAGCGCATTTCGCTTAATCCTAAAATATCTAGATCGTATCTGTCCATCTCGCTCGCGACCTGTGCATGTTTCGTCGGAGCGGCCATTGTTCGCACATTCCAGAATCCTATTTTTGTTGTTGTTTTAGGGCCGAAAAAACTATCACTACTATCTACTGCTAATTTACACATTCTGTATCAGGTCTACGTTTCATTAACAACATCGTTTTTACGATAGCGGCTTGTTAAACCTCTGATCAACGGTTCTATAGCAAGCCGGAGAAAAATAATTCCTCCATTTTGGAAACAACCCAAAATATTATTTACTACATGTTTTTGGCACTGTAGTAATTACAGCCATATGCAAAGACATATACCATACAGGATAGATACCAAATGAACCAAAAACATCAACTTCCATTTGATTGCCTAAAAGGAATGGTGCAGTTGAATGCAATGACTTTAGAACAATAAGCCTAATGAGCCATGTTACAAAAATCTTGCTAAAAGTTATACAAAGAAGGATTCAAAATAAAATCAGTATTGAATTAGAGGAGCAGTAATTTGGATTTAGAAAAAACAGTGGGACAATAAACACCACATTCTGCATGAGGACATTAATCAAAAAGTACACAGAGGTAAACAAACCAATAAAAGCCTGCTTCATAGACTACACCGAAGATCCTTATAGAATACACCATAAACAACTTATAGAATGCCTAAAAGATATACATCTAGATGACACAGACATAAATTAATATGTAATTTATACTTAGAGCAAACAGCAATAATAAAATATAAGAACTCTACACCCATTGATATAAAAAGAGGAGTAAGACAGGGATGTATCCTATCACCAAGATTGTTCAATCTATACACTGAGCAAATCTTTAAAAACATCACAGAGATGTCAGGTATAAACATTAATGGAAAGATAATCAATAACCTAATATATGCTGATGATACTGTTTTACTAGCAGAAAATCCTAAAGATTTACAATTAGTTAATAAAATGAACATGACAAGCACAAAATATGGATTAGCTATGCATACCAAAATACTAAAACTATGATCATAAACAAAGATAATACTCAAAACCTAAACGTGGATAACAAAGTTGAAGGAATACACTTGGAGATTGTTCAATCTGGATAGGGCAGTCTAGAGGTAAGGTATCAGACTGGACAAGAAGGATTTTGGTTTTAATCCCACCACAGGTAGTGAAAATTACCCATTTTTAATTCATTGTTTCTTAATGTCTTTACATACAATCCAATGGTCAAGTGAGATCCAATGTCTAACCATTTCAGGTAACGGAAGGAAACAAGGATATCTCATATTCTGTATTCATTAAAGAAGACCCTTGGCAGTTAGAAATAGAAAATAGGCCAAAAATAGCCACTGTCACAAATCTACCCAAAAACATCAAAAGCCTCAACAATAAAAAGTGAGAGAAAAATGAGTCTTTCAAATAAGAGAATATCTGTATTGAGAGGAACACCAAGATGAGAGATCAAAACAGCTAGGACTAAAGATTAATAGAGATAAGACCAACATTATGAGAATTAATGCAGTTGGCAATAACCATATAAAACTAGGAGAAATACCTCTACTAGACGTACAATCTTATATATATCTGGGCAGTAATATAGATAAAGAGGGAGGAACAGAAAATGATACCAAAATAAGGATATCAAAAGCAAGAGGAGCTTTCATTGCACTGGGAAACATATGGAAATCCAAAGAAATTAGGCTAAATACAAAAATAAAAATTTTCAACTCAAATGTTAAGTCGGTCCTATTATATGGCTGTGAAACATGGAGAATGACAAAATTGACAATCACGAAAGTACAGACTTTCATTAATGGATGCTTGCGCAGAAAAAAGGGATGGAAATGGCAGGACAAAGTCACTAACGTGGAATTATGGAAATGTACAGGTCAAATACCAGTGGATAAAGAGATACAGCGAAGACGATGGATAGGACACACACTACGGAAGCCAACTGAGAGTATTACACAACAGGCCCTTTTTTGGAATCCCCAGGGGAAAAGACAAAGAGGAAGACCAAGGAATTCTTGGAGAAGACAGATTGAAGCAGAGATGAAGATGATGGGGAAGACATGGAATGATCTTAAAAGAATTGCAAAAAACAGAACGACTTGGAAAGTGTTTGTTGAAGACCTATGCTCCACTGGGAGCTAAAAGGTAGAAGAAGAAGAAATCCATCCACAAAAAAAAGAACAAGATGTATTTCTGGTGCCTGGCCTTGTCTCCTGAATCTTATCAGTAATGCCTCAAAGGTTGCTGTGTCGATTTTTTTTATTTTGTTCTCCGTGTGCTACGATATGCAGCGAGATTTTCCGTTTCTTTCACTGATAGAGAATTCACTTAAGAAAGCCCAGCACACTTCTTTATATCTCAGCACTGGTCTGTCACTGGTCTCTCTTTTCTTAAATTCGTCATCCAATAGTTGTTTGGGAATACGAATGTGTTCCATTCTTCTTACATGACCCAGCCACCTTCGTCTACGACTCCCAAGTGTTGCCATGATGGATGGGAGTTTGGCTCGTTGTAAGATATAAGAATTGGTTACTCTGTCCTACCGTGTGATTTTCATAATCTTTCGAAGACAACGTACATGAAAACTGCTTAACTTTTTCTCCTGCCCTGCATAGGTAGTCCAAGTTTCTGATCCGTATAGAAGTTTACTAAGCACACAATTTTGGTAAACTTGATCTTAGTCATGAGTGTTAATTTGGTGTTGGCCCATGATCTATCTTTAAGTTTACCAAATGTGGAAGCTGCCTTTCATATTCGGGAATTTATTTCTCCTTTAAGGGAGACAGTGGTTGTGACCATAGAACCGATAGAGGCAAATTGTCACACATATTCAAGGACTGTGTTATATAAGGATATGGCTGCGGGACTGGCCACACCTTGTTGAAGCAGAGAAATCAACCCTTTGGTGCTTGCAGAGATCAATCAATAAGCAAACAACAATATAATGTCCGAAGCAGTATTGAACCTGTACTCCTTGGCACAGCACCTTTTGAGAAATCAAACGCTAGAGTACACGACCAACTTAGCTATCTAAAAATGTAGCTATCATTGGCGATGTCTTTCATCGAGGGGTTTAATTTCAGATTTAATCAAAAACAATTTTTCAATTTCAGTTTAGAGTTTGGAATCAATGTTAAGTAGAGTTACACAGTCAAAATTAGCGTCTACAATAATACATCTAGACTCAGCTTGTGTGTTGGAGTTGGGTTGTGCTGTGTTCTGCTTCAAACAGTTTTATGTTTATTTTGCATGTTCACTGCAGCCCAACTCGTGGTCCCGTATAGGTATAACATTTTAAGATTCGTGTTGTATTTTCTGGCTTGGATTTATTTGTTTAATTTCTATAGTTTATTGTTATACCTGATGATGCCTTTTGCCGAAATGTTGTAGTTTGTCTTGTTTTTCTATTTGTTTAGCTACTTCATATCATTTTGTTTATTTGACAAGTTCTCTGCAGCTCTCCCCGCGGGCCCTCATAGTATTTAGTGTTTTATATATTTAATATCTGTGCTTTATCTTCTTGTGTGCTAGAGTTGAACAGTTTATTTTATCGTCATCGATTGATGCAGTCAATAAGTTACACCGAAGGTGGCAGTGTAAAAAGTGACAATCTGTGACACATTGGAAATTCTGTCAGGCTTTTTTCCTGGCATTTTAAGGTATTTTTTTCCCCTTTTTTTCTGTTTTTGTTTTCTTTTATAATACTGTTTGCATAAAGTATATAAAAAAATCTGGCAACGCAAATTAGTACAGACAAGCCAGAGGTAATCAAACTTTTGTTCAGCTCAAATTTCAATATTTTTTTAAAAGGCTCCCCATCTTCACTCTTAGCAGAGGAGAACGCTTGTTTAAAAAATAAATAATTGCAACATTAACTTGAATTGTTCAAATGTATGACCTATATTTGTTTTATATTAAGTACATTTATTCTTGTTGTACCAGTTGTAGGAAAGTTTAAGAGTAAAAAAAATTATGGACATGTTCGGAGTGCAATGATGATGACCCGCAAATAACTCAATAAGAGTAAAATTAAAAACAACAAAACGAACATCAGTTAACATCAAGTTAAATTTAGATTTACTCACATCAGACAAGACACAGCAAGACAAATATAAATTTACAATTCAGAACCGGTACAATGCAATAGAGAAGATGCAAAGCATTGAGGAACAGTGTGAAATGCTAAAAGAATCAATGCAACAAACTTCAAAAGAGCTCATACTACCAGCGAGGACAAATTCAAGAAAGAAATAGATGACAGATGACATTTTGCAGCTAATTGGTACAAGAAGAAGAAATAAAGAAAATAAAGATGAGTATAAGAGATTAAATAAAGAAAATGTTATAAAATGCAATGAAGCAAAAGAAGGATGGCTAAAAGAGAGATGCAAAGAGATTGAAATGCAACAAAAAGGAGATGCTAAAGCTATATACAAACAAATAGAGGAATTAACAGGAAGAAAATCGCAATAAAAAAACTGGATGTTTATGATCAAAGGAAGGAGAACTGTTGATTAAACAAGAAAGCATAAGGGAACGAAGGACAGAATACATTAAATATCTTTATAATGATGAACAAACAAAAGTAAATATTAAAGGATAATGGAGAAGGACCAGAAATACTAAGAGAAGAAGTGGAAGATGCCTTGCGCAATATGAAAGCAGGCAAAGCTCCTGGACCAGATAATATAACTAAAGAAGAGATTGAAGCCATGGGTGATTTTGGAATAGAAATAATAACAAAAATATTGAATGATATCTACAACAGCGGATATAAACAAGACGACCTGCTCAAATCAATATTCATAGCCTTACCAAAGAAATCTGGTGCGATTGAATGTGATGATCATTGCACAATAAGCCTTATTAGTCACATGACTAAGATATTACTAAGAATCATTCGAAGAGTGCGAAGCAAAATCAGTCCAGAAATTAGCGGTGAACAGTGTGGCTTTGTTCGAGGTAAATAATGGAGCAATGCCATATATATCATAAGATCTTTAGTAGAAAGAGCTGTAGAGGTGAAAACAGATCTGTACCTATGTTTCATAGATTATGCCAAAGCATTTGACAAAGTAAAGCACCAAGAAATAATCAAAATTTTAGAAAGCACAAACATAGACAGCAAAGATCTAA
The DNA here is from genome assembly GCA_032433765.1 of Megaustenia siamemsis. Taxonomy (NCBI): domain Eukaryota; kingdom Metazoa; phylum Mollusca; class Gastropoda; order Stylommatophora; family Ariophantidae; genus Megaustenia; species Megaustenia siamemsis. The sequence continues at coordinate 8,630,307 of JAVIAB010000159.1, forward strand.
GAATAATAAAGAACATGTACTGGCAACAAACAGCAGCCATAAGAACTGGAAACCAATTGGGATTCTTTCAAGAAATAAAACAGGGTATTAGACAAGGTTGTGTGCTGTCACCAGATTTGTTTAATATTTATAGTGAGATTATTTTAAGATCCATAAGGGGAATGTCTGGAATAACAATTGGAGGTCATAATGTAAATAATCTAAGGTATGCTGATGATACAGTCTTAATCGCTAAGAGGGGAAATGAGTTACAAGAAATGTTGGACATTATAGTGAAGGAAAGCAAAAATAAAGGATTCAGCCTTAATAGCAAAAAGACAGAAGTAATGGTAACAACAAAGAAAAAGACATCACTTCAGTGCAAAATAAAGACAAGTGGAACAATATTAAAACAGGTAAAGGAATTTAAATATTTGTGAACTTTGTTAACCTCAGACGGAAGATGTGCAAAATAGATGAGATGCAGAATGGCTTAGGCAAAAGCAGCTTTCCAGAAAATGAGGAAGATATTATGCAATCTATTTTTGACAATAGAAGCAAGAAAAAGAGTTCTTAAATGTAATGTAGAGCCAGTCTTAATATATGGATGTGAATAATGGACAATAGGACAACAGACAAGAAAATCACTGGCATCTGTAGAAATGTAGTTTTACAGAAGAATGTTGAGAATACCATGGACAGCTAAGAAGAGTAATGAAAATGTTCTGAAAGAGGTCAAAGCAAAAAGAGAGCTAATTTCCAATATTAGGAAGAAACAATCATCATTTTTTGGCCATGTAAATGAGAAGAGAACAACTGGAATATATTATAACTGGAAAAATTGAGGGATGAAGAGATAGAGGGAAGCAAAGAGAGAAAACACCAGACAGAATAAGAGAATGGCTTGGCAGAAGGTCAACAACAGAAATGATAAAGAACTGCCGAGGTCGAAAGATATGGAGAGACATGATCACCTATGCCAGTAGGCCCAGTACTTGATGATAATTGATGTACTCTGCTTAATGCGCGTGAAGTAGACTCTTCTGTATTTCTTGTACACTGGCATTCCAGCATAATGTCGGGGGGGGGGGGGGGGGGAGAAAAAGAAACAGCTTGCGTCATTAGCTCTGTCATCGTACCAATATGGAAAAAAGAAATTTAGCAAAAGAGAGTGCAATCAATATAGAGGCATATGACTTCTCATCAGCCATGTTGGAAAGTTATACGCAAAAAAAATGTGGGGGAAAAGGCTGAGACCAATAATAGAACTACAGTTAAGTGATTCTCAAATGGGATTCTGATGAAAATAATCAGAGGATGTACTGGCGTTCTATTCATCTTAAAACAACTTGCATAAAAAATGACAGAACACAATCAACATTTGTACATAGCTTTAACAGACCAGGACAGAGCGTTCAACTGAGTAAATAGAGAACAACTATGGGAGATACTAACATACGGAGTGAGTCAACATCTAACCAACCTAATTAAAAGTCTCTTACATCAACAGCAGCTGCAGTCAGAACAGCAGCAGGCCAAACAGACCACTTCGAAGTTAGACCAGGTGTAAGACAGGGATGTGTACATTTCCCCTAATGTTTATTACATACATGGTCTATATATGCAAGTTAGCCAACTCATTAGAAACAGGAGATAAAGAAGCTTCTATTTGCGGGCGATCAGACATATACATTGAAAAATTGAAGACCTACAAGTACACTTAAATAGACTCAAAAGCACAGGCACAAAATATAACATGAAAATCAACAAAACATAAGTCATGAATATTGCTAAAGAGGAACAGAGACAAATGGCGAGATTTGATAAAAAAAACTTAAACAAGGATTGAAATTGCTAGAATAAAAAATTTGATAAGAGAAAGAGTATCTGGGTCTATGCCCTATGGGCCGGCTAAGGCTCGAAAGGTCAATCTATCTATCTATTGTCCTTTTGAGTCGAAGATGGCACATAGGGCAGAACCACAAAAACAGAAACCTTGCATGCCAAAGTGGCACATATTGCAGAGATCACTGCTCTAAAATATATGGCGCTGTTTCCATAACAATATTTTTTACAATGACAGATTGTCAAGCCATCGATCAACCTCCTTAGTCACCTCTTACGACAAGCCTGATAGGTCACAGATAGATAGAATAATAAGCAATCTAGACTTACTATAACTAAACTATGATTACGTCTATTGCCAAAATACAATTTTAATAGGCATGGCCTAATATTGTAAATTGTATTTGATCTCAGTAATTGTTTGTTGATGTTTTTTTTATCAGATCAGTGGAGATGTGTTGATTCTAGAACATAATTGACAAGCAGAAGAAGCAAAACCTGAACATGAATTCAGACAGGTAGACACAACAAGAAAATAAACAGTCAACATACATTAAAACAGAAAGGTATACACATGGTCATGAAAAGTAAACAAACAATTAACATACATTTAAACAGAAATGTATGCATTTACACAAAAAGAAACCAAACAGTCAATATACATTCAAAAAGAAAGATAGACACATGGATAGAAAAAGGAAACAAATGGTCAAACAAACATTCATACAAAGAGGTGGACAAATGGAAGCAAAATTACTAAGGACTTAAGGCAGAAACTATTGGGCAGCCATCACGACCTGGAGAGAACTGTCATCTTCATCATGGAAACGGGACCAGATCTGACCTCATGAACCAAAGACAAGATGGAATGTCTCTCCTGCCAGGACGGGCAAAATCTGATTGGTTGAGGTAAGGAGTATTTAAACAGGCACACAGAGAAAGACAGACAAGATCACCAGTAGTTGAAGTGAGAAGGGCCTGGCCAATGCCAGTAGGGCATTAGTTTGAGCCTGTATATGAGTGGAATGCTCAAGTACTCAATAATGTGTAGAGACTAAACCAACAGTGTTAGTTCATTCATATTAACACAAGATCAACCGTATTCTAAGGGAGAAAGCCTGGCCAATGCCAGAAGGGCATTAAGCTCGAGCCTGAACATGAGCAGAAAGCTCAATTACTTAAATAATGCGTAGAGACACTGAGACCAAACCAACAGTGTAAAATCAGTATTTAGAATTAAGATGTGATCTGTTCTGTGAATGAGGACATGATATAATTCTATGAAGTGTGTCATTAGAGAGCTTATGAATTAGGACATGATATATTATGCACATGATAACATGTTATGCTTCTAAGCAAAGTAATATGAAGTATTCTTATGAAATTGAATGTAATATGTCGATGTGAATGGAGAGTTACATGTTGCAAGAGAAGTAGAGTAGGAAGAGTCTATCTATCTATCTTTCGTTTGCCTGAAGTATTGTCTATATCTGCAATGTCGTTTCCTGTATACGTTTTTCTGTCTTTTGTAATACTTGCAGTGCCTGTAGTGTTGTATCTATGGGCCAATGGATTTTCCTCAGTCTACTATATTCAGTGCAGTATTGAAGTATGTGTTCAGCAGTCTGGGGCACCTGCCCACATGTACAATTAGTTGAGGTGCCTATCTTGAATTTTGTATACATGTGACTATGGAGGCGATTGTGTCCTGTTCTGAGGCGTATAATGATAACTTGTTCATATCTATTCATATTATGAAAGGCATCCTGATTTGGGGCTTGTGGTCCTCTGATTGATTTGGTTATCTGTTTCTTATGATGGTATGTAACTAGTGTATCTAGCTGTGTGCCTGTTGAACCTTCCTTTGCCAACTGATCTGTTTTCTCATTTCCTGGTATTCCACAGTAAGATGGGATCCACTGCAGGGGAACCCTGTGGTGCTTGCAGAGTTCGGTCAAAAAGGTCTGCAGATGTGGTAATTTTCTGGATTGTAGTGCCTGGAGTACTGATCTTGCATCTGTCAAAAACACTACAGGCTGTGGACTAAGATTACTGTTCAGCAGTTTTTCTATTGCCAACCTTATTGCTTGTATTTCTGCAGCATAATTGTGACAATATTTCCCTGTTGCTATTTTATTCATATCCCTAGTGTTATTTGGGTACTCTACATTCTATATGGCAGTACATTTACAGAAGATCATTAAAATAAATATCAAATTAGGAAAATGTCGATGCAAAACATATTTTGGCTTTTACAACAGGAACAATATTACAATTTCTATTCAGTGGGAAGCATGTCACAGGTAAGATATTTGAATGCAAAATAAAAATACAGTCACTAACACAGTTGTAAAGATCTGGAACATTAAAGACTGACTTAAAAAACTCACCAGATGTGAACAACATTCAAAAGGTAGAGAAAAAATTATATTAAATTCTAATGAATCAGAAAAGGTTTTTTGTAACATAAAGAGAGAGCTATGGAGAATAATAATGAGACTTTATGTGATTCCTAACAAAACAGTCACAATCATAAAAGAAATCTGTACACCAATTTCATAGTCAGCATTAACCACAGAAACTGATTGATCAAAAGTAACAATGGAAGTATTACAAGGGTGGATATCATTTATTCTGTATTTGAATTCAAGAGAAGATGAACACAATGATAAAACTAAGTGATGGAGACAGATTTCATAGAATATAAGTGGACTTCTTCCACATGTGTTAGCTTGTGTTTCAATAGACTGTGATTCTGAGCAAAATCTGCACCACACACATCACATTTGTAAGGCTTCTCTCCTGTATGTGTTCTCTTGTGTTTTAATAGATTGGCATTCTCTGCAAAACCGACACCACACACATCACATTTGTAAGGCTTCTCCCCTGTGTGTGTTTTCTTGTGCCTTTTAAGATGTCCACTCTCAGCAAAACATGCACCACAAACATCACATTTGTAAGGCCTCTCTCCTGTGTGTGTTTTCTTGTGCCTTTTAAGAGGTCCATTATCAGGAAAACATGCACCACACACATCACATGTGTAAGGCTTCTCTCCTGTATGTATTCTCTTGTGACTTTTAAGATGTCCACTCTGAGGAAAACTAGCACCACACACATCACATATGTAAGGCTTCTCTCCTGTATGTATTCTCTTGTGAGTTTTAAGATGTCCACTCATAGCAAAACAAGCACCACACACATCACACTTGTAAGGCTTCTCTCCCGTATGTAATCTCTTATGCACAATAAGATTTCCAACTTGAGTAAAACCTGAACCACAAGTATCACATTTATAGGGCTTCTCTCCTATGCATCTTCTGTTGTGTTTTATTGAACAACCATTGTTATCAAAATCTGTATCACTAACATTACATTTGTGTAGCTTCTCTACTGTATGTGTTCTAGGATGTGCTATTTCAGTTACACTCAACACACTATCACTTAATGCCTCATTAACAGGTGATGGAAAGACCATCTCCCTTTCTGGCATGTGTTTGGGCTTGATGTCAGGTATCCAAACCTGGGGGCTAGAATCTTGACTGCAGACCTCACTTTGACCTACCTGAGAACAGAAAGAGATTATAATGTGAAGTAAATCAAGGTTGAATTAAATCTTGAAATGGGACATAATTCTTGATTTAAAATTTTATTTCCTGAGATTGTTTGTTTCTACTTATTTCTTTCTTTCTTGTGTTCACCCGATTACTACATTAATTGATATTCCACTTCATCATCTACTCTTAAAAAGATGTTAAATTTTGTAGATGCGTTGTGTTTTGTTTTAGTTGCACCTTTAAAAAAGGCTGGTAAAAGCCATCAACTATGAGCTGTAGGCAGCATCCATCTCTGTTGTAGACAGATGCCTTGACCCTTAGTCCCAAATATTTAGCTTCCCACCAAAATTGGAAAAACAAGAACATTTTCAAAATCTAAAGTCCAGTAATTTTCAGTTTAAGAAACAACACACAAACATGATGTATTCTATATGTTCAATGTTCACTTTAGAAAACACACAAAGTTTGTTGTAAACAAATAAATAAACACACTCACATCATTATCCAGTTCCTGTTTCAATAAATCTTGAAGGAATGGTATTTGCCTTTCTCTTTTGACTGCAGTCTGAGAAGATAAAATATCAATATTTACATTATGGGATACTTATCATTTTCTTGGAAAACTGAAGTGTCTGAATATTTAAGACTTACAAATATTATTTACTACATGTTTTTGGCACTGTAGTAATTACAGCCATATGCAAAGACATATACCATACAGGATAGATACCAAATGAATCAAAAACATCAACTTCCATTTGATTGCCTAAAAGGAATGGTGCAGTTGAATGCAGTGACTTTAGAACAATAAGCCTAATGAGCCATGTTACAAAAATCTTGCTAAAAGTTATACAAAGAAGGATTCAGAATAAAATCAGTATTGAATTAGAGGAGAAGTAATTTGGATTTAGAAAAAACAGTGGGACAATAAACACCACATTCTGCATAAGGACATTAAACAAAAAGTACACAGAGGTAAACAAACCAATATAAGCCTGCTTCATAGACTACACCAAAGCTCCTTATAGAATACACCATAAACAACTTATAGAATGCCTAAAAGATATACATCTAGATGACACAGACATAAATTAATATGTAATTTATATTTAGAGCAAACAGCAATAATAAAATATAGGAACTCTACACCCATTGATATAAAAAGAGGAGTAAGACAGGGATGTATCCTATCACCAAGATTGTTCAATCTATACACTGAGCAAATCTTTAAAAACATCACAGAGATGTCAGGTATAAACATTAATGGAAAGATAATCAATAACCTAATATATGCTGATGATACTGTTTTACTAGCAGAAAATCCTAAAGATTTACAATTACTTAATAAAAATCAACATGACAAGCACAAAATATGGATTAGCTATGCATACCAAAATACTGAAACTATGATCATAAACAAAGATAATACTCAAAACCTAAACGTGGATAACAAAGTTGAAGGAATACACCTGGAGATTGTTCAATCTAGATAGGGCAGTCTAGAGGTAAGGTATCAGACTGGACAAGAAGGATTTTGGTTTTAATCCCACCACAGGTAGTGAAAATTTCCCATTTTCAATTCATTGTTTCTTAATGTCTTTACATACAATCCAATGGTCAAGTAAGATCCAATGTCTAACCATTTCAGGCAAACGAAGGAAACAAGGATATCTCATATTCTGTATTCATTAAAGAAGACACTTGGCAGTTAGAAATAGAAAATAGGCCAAAAATAGCCACTGTCACAAATCTACCCAAAAACATCAAAAGCCTCAACAATAAAAAGTGAGAGAAAAATGAGTCTTTGAAATAAGAGAATATCTGTATTGAGAGGAACACCAAAGCAAACAGCTGCCAATGTGGAAAAATTATATTCCCCTGGTCTTCACCAGAAATATAAAATGGAGTACACAAAGATGTTTTGATGGTGTATTCAAGGTATTCACCAGCTCCCTATAGTTTGTACTGTTTCTGAGGGCCATATTTGTGTTACTAAGGTGTTGAGAGCACTGCAATTAGTTTGACTCAATGACCAACATTTAAAGTTGTCTTGAAAGGAAAGCTATCAATGAATGCATGGAAAGTTGTGTTATGGCAGATGTCTATAGTTTCCAGAGTGGGATTCTAGACAGAAAATGAAATGAATTCAAAGATTAAAGATGCAGGAGAAACGAGGCAAGACAATTTTTCTTTCTCCATTCTGCTGCCAGACCTGCCATTTAATCATTAGTAGAATCAGCCACAAGAGAAGTTGCTTGGTAAAACAGTCCTAGCAGTTACTACTAAAGATCAATAGTTGCCAACTTACAACCATAGGTCAAGATGAAAAAATGACTCATACAAATTCTTAACTATTGTTACAACAGAGTACATTAGACCTGAATCTTGTATAAAGTAAACTGTAATACCTAATGGTAACAATATGGAATATAAGAATGTTAGTGAGCATTTAACAGAACAACACTTGTTTACACATTTCAGCAGTTGAAACATCTTTCTATAGCAATCTATTTATCATCATCATGTACCATACCATTTGCATAAGCAATCATGCCCTTCCACAATCTTCTATCCATCATGCATCGCATCAATTCAGCTGTTGACTGTTTTCCATGTTATGACACCAAACTTCTTCTTCTTTCCTTCCTCATCTACCTTTCAAGGTCAAGGGGAGATATAATTTGCAGTCTTTTGCTCTTCTGTTCACCTCTGCTGCTGTTATGTTTCCTAGTGCTTCTAATATTCCATTGACCCATCTTTTTCATGGTCGACCCTTGGGTCTGGTGTTCTCACAACGTTTGTTGAAGGCTCGTTGTGTTGTGTTTTGTTCTTTCTGCCTCGTCACGTGGCCAAACCATTTTATCTGTTGTTTCCTTATATATTCTATGGAGGGGGCTATTCCTAGCTTTTTTCTCAGTTCTTCATTTCTGATCTTATCTCTCAGACTGTTTCCTGTCATTCGTCTAACACATTTCATCTCTGTAGAGGTTATTTTTCTTATTGTTCTTGCATCTAGGGTCCAGGTCTGGCATTGGTAGCACAACGTTGGGATGAAGATTGCATTGTAGAGTGCTCGTTTTGCCTCCAGAGTTATTTCCTTGTTGGACAATAGTGGTGATAACTGTCCGATGATTTGACAAGCTTTGTTGCATCTTGATTCTATCTCTGCTGTTTGGGAATTATCGTTTGTCATTAGACTTCAAACAATGTAATATTTTCTCTCTTTGTTGTCCGCAATCTCTCTTTCCCTGTATTTTACCAGTTGTAACCAAGTATTCCAACTTTCTTCTTCTCATGATATGCATGAAAAATGTTGATCATTTCTTTCTGATATTTCTTAGGAGCTCCCTTTTTGTGTTGGCCTCTTTGAGAATTTCCTTGGACTTTTTAGTTGTGCAGGGAACATTCAACATTCTTCTGAGAAATCAAATCTCTGTGGCCTCTAATTGTCTCTTCATTTAATCTATTTAAGCAATTAAAAAAATCTATAACCAAAGCTGTAAGTAGCTTATTCAATAATATTCCTTCTTCTTCTTCCTTTCAGCTCCCTGTGGAGCATAGGTCTTCAACAATTTCCAAGCCATTCTGATTCTTGTCTTTTTTTTTAAAGATCACTTCATTGTCTTCCTGCATTATCTTCATCTCTGCTTCTATCTGTCTTTAGAAGAATATTTTGGTCTTTGTCTCTCTTCCCCATGGTGATTTCAAAAATGGCCTGTTGTCTATATACTCTAAGTTGGCCTCTGCAGTGTGTGTCCTAACCAGTGCCATGGGGGGGTGTGTGATGTCTACTCTTGACATCACCGAAAGGTATTTGAAGCGTTCATAGCCTCTCACTTGCCAGGCCCAGTGGTTATTGAATGACAAAACCTTCTCTGTTTTGACAAAATCCTCTCCGGTTTTGATGGACTAAATTCAACTCCACTGGGCTACTGTGTCCATGGCCACACCTACACGTGGTCCCTCTGTTATCGCAAAGTTGGTCCTGGGCGCGACCGAGTTCCCAGTGGTATAACTGGGTCGGGAGGAGGTGAGCCCCTATAGATGCAGGGCTAGAGCCAACCAACATGTGGTATACGTCTAATCACCCTCATCTAATCACCCTCACTCTCCCTTGAGTGAGTGTCTTATCTTCTATCTTATTACCATTTCTATAGGAACCCCCTGTGGACAGGGTGAGAGCTTCAGCGAAACCGCCTCGAGACCATCTACTGACATACTTGAAGACAAATGACTCTAGTACTGACTTGGAGTCCACCACGTTCCCTTTAATAGTCCTGTAGTACATCGCACAGACACAAGTGACCCAGGACGTGACGATCCTCTGTCGATACATTTGGCCTCCATTTGATACGCCTGAATGAACGGAGTAAGTGCCAGTGACAGTAGGTGGCGGGGAATGGGCTGTTGTGAATCCTGCTTGAATACAGGGCCTAGAAAGGGAACAAACGGATGGATGATATGTCAGCAGAGACAGAGACACAATACATGCCATGGATGGAATTGAGGCGAGGATTTGCAAAACCTTCACCCTGGGGTAGGAAGATAGCCCACAGGTCCCCCAGTTTTAACAATGCCATGTACATCAAGAATATAAATCAATACGAGCTCGGACGCCGCCTCGGTCAACAAGGTCCGCGCCAGACAGTGAGCGACCAGGCTGGACTGTGCGATAAATTAGCTACTGGAAGAAATACAAACAACTCATACAAAAACCAGAAACCTCAGATCCAACAAAGTTCAATATATAAATATTTTAATAGAAGAAAGAGCATGAAGATTGGTCAGAGAGAAAAAACAAATAAATTAAACATACTACAGCTTAATATTTCAGGCCTCAAAAACAAGAAAACAGAGCTAACCAAAATCATGTACAAATACCAGATCCATATTGTCCTACTGCAGGAAACACTACACAAGAACATAGACACACATATAACAGGTTACACCAGCTATCCATGTAAGTGCACCAACAACTGCAGGGGTATAATCACCTACATCAAAAACAATATACAGGGAGATGTAGTGCCACTAAATAATACAGAACTAACAGATGTTCAGAAAGCCACAATTTGGTTTGCATCCAGCAAATATAATATTTATAATGTTTACAACCCACCAGGCACAAATTGTAACATAACAGAACTTGATCAAGTCAACTACCATAGAACTATCTTGGCTGGAGATTTTAATGGACATTCAACACAATGGGGATATTCTAACTCAAATCCCACAGGAAAATACATAGAAGATCTTTGCCAATCAACTAATCTTACAATCATGCAGGATGCAGAATCAACATCAACTCTCCTACATAGAGCTCATCTCTCCCTTAGTAGACCCGATCTGACCATTTGCTCTGCTGATCTCATAAGCTACTGCCACATTGAAGTCATTGATGACATAGACAGTGATCACAGACCCATAGTCACCATAGTAGACACAAAAACAACAAAAATCCAAACAAAACAGAGAACGAGATGGAATTTCAAGAAAGCTGACTGGAAGGCATATCAAGAAAAATCCGACCAACTCCTGAAAAATCTGACAGACAACAGCGTAGAAAAATTAAACGAGATGTTCACACAAATAATACTCAACACCACAGAACAAACTATACCTAAAGGATGTAGAACACAATATCGACCATTTTGGAACACAGAACTGGAGACAGCAGTATCAGAAAGAAAGAAAGCCAGAACAATACTTGAGCAGAACCCAACTTTGAATAATAAAATAAGCTATAAAAAGGCTAGTGCTAAGGTCAAACTAGTTACTAAAAAAGCAAAGAAAGAGAAATGGCAAGAAACATGCAGTAAACTCGATCTGCGACATGAAGGAAATAAAGCCTGGAGACTTATGCAACATTTGTCTGGTGATAAAGAGAACCGAACCCTAAACCAATCAAATTTAATAATGAAATCATCAGCTCTAAAAAAAATATAGTTAAAAAATTTAATAGTTACTTTGCTTCAGTCAACAGAGCGAACAAACTTACAGATAGCGATAAAATTCAGCTACATAATTTAAAATTAATTGAAAGAGCCCCAATAACAAATGCTGCAATATTTGAAGAAGATTTTAACATGAGGGAACTAGAAAAGGCATTAAGAAAATTAAAATGTAGAAAATCCCCAGGACCTGACAAGGTACACAATGAGATGATAAAGCATCTCGGCAAGTCAGGGAAAGAAACATTACTCAGACTGATCAACAAAACATGGAAAGAAAGCAAGATTCCCAAGACATGGAGAAATGCCTATATAGTGCCATTGCTCAAAAAGAACAAGCCTCCAGATGACCCCAGAAGCTATCGTCCCCTATCCTTAACATCATGCATAGGTAAAATAGCTGAGAGTATGGTCAATAGCAGACTATACTGGTATCTGGAAACCTCTAATACCCTGCGCTACGAACAAGCTGGTTTCAGGGCAGGCAATAACATAGAAGACCAAATCCTCAGGTTAATACAACAGGTCCAAGATGGATTTCAGAAGAGACAACATACTCTAGCCATCCTAGTGGACCTGCAGCAGGCTTATGATAGAGTCTGGCGTAAGGGGCTTTTATTGAAGATGAGAGATGCCGGAATACATGGGAAACTGTACAAATGGGTTAAATATTTCCTAGTTGACAGAACAATACAAACTAAATTAAATGAATCCATTTCAGACAAAGAGGTGCTAGAAGAAGGATTACCACAGGGATCACCACTCAGTTGTACCCTTTTTTTGATATATATCAATGATCTGACCAAAACCCTGATAAATAAAAAAGCTCTCTATGCGGATGATCTGGTCATGTGGAGTACAAACGAAAATATTAGAACAGCTGAAGCACAACTAAACAAAGACCTGAGGCACCTAGAAGAATACTGTAATACCTGGAAAATAAAAATAAATGTACAGAAAACAGTATATACAGTATTTACTAGAAGTAACAAAATAGCTAAGGCAAACATCAAACTCAATCTCCAACACAATAGTTTTCAAAAAGAGGAACACCCTACATATTTAGGAATACAACTAGACCGACAACTGAACCTGAAGAAACACATAGAGAATCTCACTAAGAAAGCAACACAAAGACTCCAACTAATGAAAAGGCTTTCCAGTACCTTATGGGGAGCAGATAAAGAAACTCTTAGAAATCTCTATCTGGGATATGTTCGCTCTGTTTTGGATCATGGTAGCTCGCTCCTAGTGACATGCAGCAAAACAACTAACATGGCACTGGACAAGTTACAAAATAATGCATTACGACTCATCAGCGGTGCAATGAGGTCCACTCCAGTTGCAGCCTGCGAAATCCACTGCAATGTGGAACCTTTAGAGTTGAGGAGAAACAAAGCCGCTATGGTTCTCTATGAAAAACAAAAAAGAATGGAGAAGGACCACCCTAACAGAAAATTAGTAGATACATGGACTCCAAAACAAAGAATTAAGCAGATGTCAGTATTACAACATGTTAGAAATATACAAAAGAAATTCCATCTACCTGAAAAACGACTACAAACATCAAGAGTCATCAAAGAAATGCCACCAAGTACGAATTATAAAAAACCTGAAATAAATGTAGAGATATGTAACAGAACAGGTAAAAAAGCAGACCCAGTATCAGTAACACTAGCAGCAAGGAAAACAATAGATACTTATCCAGAAGACTGGATACATATATACACAGATGGTGCAGCCACTAACGCTACTTCAAAAGCTGGATATGGAATATTAATACATTATCCAGATGGAACAGCAGAAGAAATTTGTGGCCCTTGTGGTGAAGTCTGTAACAATTATGAAGCAGAAATAACAGCTATTGAAACAGCAATTTATCATTTAAATACGATTTTCGATACCACACCATCTAAGAAAACAAACACAGTCATATTTACGGATTCCAAATCGGCTCTGCAAGCACTGGAAAACAACACGAACAAACCAGAACTCACACAGCTTATCATAGACACAGACAAACTCATTGAAACACATAACATAAGATTGGTAATGCAATGGATCCCAGGACACTCAAATATACCAGGAAATGATAAGGCAGATACATTAGCTAAGAGAGGATCTAAACAGACACAGATACATACATCCATCACACTAGACACAGCCAAACAAGTCATAAACTCCAGCAGTAGGGAGGAGTGGCTGAATGGATGGGCCTTAGGGAAAACAGGGAGAGAGCTTTTTAAATATATGGCAAGACCAAATCCACAAGACAACATCAACAACCTAACAAGAAGAGACCAAACCACCATCTTCAGACTGAGAACAGGACATGTTATGCTGAATAACCACATTAATAGAATACAACAAAACCATACCCCAATATGTCCACTCTGTTATCACCCACAAGAAACTGTAGAACATCACCTGTTTCAATGTCCAGAGCTCACTGACATCAGAACAACATTATTTCCCCAAAGACCCTCCAAATGGAATACTCTGTACGGAACAACAGCAGAACTTAAAAATACCTGCAGATACTACTACATGGCATTGGGCCGAAGGGCATCAGCTCAAAGGTCACTGGATCCATAACAACAACAACAACAACAACCAGTGCCATCATCTTCATTGAATCACTTCTTCCACTTGTATTTGATGGCACTTTCTCATAATTCTACATTAGTGATTTTGTCCTGTCATTTCAATCCTTTTATCATGTGCAAGCATCCATCAATGAAAGTCTGTATCTTCATGGTTGTCATTTTTGTCATTCTCCATGTTTCACAGCCATATAATAGGACCGATGAATTCCACAATTTTTATTTTTCTATTTAACCTTAACTTTTTTTGATTTCCAAATTTCGTACAATTTTTCATTTCTCATGTTTTTTTGCAATATGGACTGATACATTGTTATCAGAACTTCTGGTACCATAGAAAGATGAGAACTGTCACACAGACTATCCAGGTAATAACAGTAATTGTCATTTAATTACACTAAATGTCTTGGGCCAATTCAACTGTAACTTCTTCTTCTCGGTCGTGTTCTCATTAAAAAAAACCAACATGACAGACAGTGACAAACATGCCAAGTAGCAACATATACGGCTGCAACATTATGGTATTAACTCTTAGTGCATATGTCTAAAAAAAACCATAAAATACAAAGATGAGTGCACAACATGATGTATTAACATTTTTAAAACATCAGACATCATTGTTGTGTATTAAATAACAACATTTATGTTTATCATTACTGAAAAAGTAGGTGGCTGGGTGGTCTAGAGGTAAGATATTGGCCTATGGACAAGAAAGTCCCGAGGTTGGTTCCAACCACAGGTGGTAGAAAATTAAAAAACAAAACAAATAAATAAAAGTTGATTCAGTGGCTTTACCCTCCCCTTGTCTCTGGGTAGTGAGATCTGATGTCTAGCCCTCTCAGAAAATGGTGAAAAATAAGAGGCCCTGAGTGCACGTTAACAAAAACCTGGCAATTGGAAATTGCAAACTGTAGGCCAAAAATAGCCACTGCCCGGGCACAAATTTGACAATAAAAATATACTATAAGATGGGGAACACTTAACACATGGCTGCCAGTGTGTAAAAATAGGAAAATAATCATATTCATGCAAAATTCAATCCCTCTGGACTTTCTCAGAAACATAGAGCTGGTGAACACAAAACAAAGCAAACAAAAAGTATATACTAATGTCTTTATTTTAAATGAAAAGAGCAAGAGTTATACAAAAAACTTGAAGAAAAAATGAAATTAGAATAAACAAAAACTGAACTTAATGTGATGTGTACAGATTTATGCATGTCAGTAACCCAAGAAATGGTATTTGTTGTAAAATATAGCAATATTTATACAAAAATAGTAAATATTTGAATGGTTACTACACTCACAAATACTTTTTAGTCATCTTTTCAAACTTTGATGTCACATAATATTTTTGAGTTGCACATATTCACCTTCATTACTTCAATCTTAACTCACCATACTGGGGGATTATCAAAATAATTAGTTACTCAATGATAAGGAGGTCATCTTTATTGGTATTAACCTTATTTTAGATCTACTATTTGAAAACACATTTGCTATTTCTGGAACCAGAGCTAGTACGAGACAATGGCCACTTATCTCCCATGTCTATGTGCTGATAACAAAAATTAACTTCACTCAACATGACTTAAAAAATAATGGATTAGAATAAATACCAAGGAATTTTATTTCAACTCCAAAGTTAGAAACTTGAGAGTAAAATCCTAATAATCAATGAGTCAAATTTGTGGAAACGATATCCACTTCTAAAATGTGGTTTGCAGAAAAATATTACTAAAAGACCTTAATACCAACCAAGGTACTCACTTTATAATCCATCTCCTGTTTTATATTCTCAACAGGTAGCAGGTTCTTGGTTTCGATATTTCTGACAATCTGAGAAAGGAAAAGTAAGGTCCCATTTTCACATGTTCAAATATTGGAATAACAAGACAAATGGAAGATACAATGAATAAGTTATATCTAATTTCTACATACCAACACATCTGAACTTTTAAATTATTTCTTATTATTGATTAAACAATTTTGTGTCTAGTCCATGAACTTGTATCTCCTCTTAATGTTTAGAAGAAATGTTAAATTTGTTAGTCTGTGGAAATAAAGCAAACCTGCCTAAAATGATATTTCATTGTAATGCAAGCCATGTCAGAAAAGAAACACATAACTTACTATGTGTATAATGATTTAATTCTTAACATATGGATGTGAATCATGGACAACAGAAAAACGGACTAGAAAATCACAGGATTTGTAGAAATGGGGTTTTACAGAAGAATGGTGAGAATACCCTGGACAGCTAAGAAGAGTAATGAAAATGTCTGAAAGAGGCCAAAGCAAAAAGAGAGCTAATTTCCAATATTAGGAAGAAATAATCATAATTTTTTGGCCATGTAATGAGAAGAGAACAGCTGGAATATATAGTAACAACTGGGAATATTGAGGGACGAAGAGATAGAGTGAAGCAATGAGAAAAAAAAATACCTAACAGCTTAAGAGAATGGCTTGGCAGAAGGTCAACAACAGAAATGATCACAACATGAAATGAAACAACTGTCGTGATCAAAAGTTGTGGAGAGACGTGATCACCTATGCCAGAAGGCCAGGTACATGATGATGATGATAATGATTTAATGTAACATAAATATTTTGATGGTGAAATAAGTATTTGTTGTTAGCAGCATACAACATAATAGGTGATATAGTCTGGAGGAATAAAGAAACAATCACAAGATCTGTCATTCTATGGAAGCCAAGATGAAAGCTCAAGCAAGAGTCAGATAAAAGACAACCTGGTAGAGAATAGTGAAGGTAAGGATACATGACAATGGCTAAGCTTGGGTCTTATCATGTCAAATATGGACATAGAGTGTTTATTGTTGCAGAGATTTTGTTGTGGATTTCTTTTTGTCACATAATGTATCAGCCAATAATTGATTTACTACAAGTCAAGTAGTTCAAGATTTGAATCAATTGATTTACTACACATCAAGTAGTTCAAGTTTTGATTGAATCAATTGATTTACTACACGTCAAGTAGTTCAAGTTTTGAATCAATTGATTTACTACACATCAAGTAGTTCAAGTTTTGAATGAATTGATTTACTACACGTGAAGTAGTTCAAGTTTTGAATCAATTGATTTACTACATGTCAAGTATGTCAAGTGTACACCGAGTAGGGGACCTCGGTAGCCTGATTGGGAAAACCACCCGACTGGACTACCGACGTTCGGACAACCCATGTTCGATTCCTGATGGAAGCAGTGTGAGTTCTACTCATGGTTGGAAAAAAAAAAAATACTCTCACCGTCGACCCAGCCTTTGGCAGAAATGGGTACCAGGATATTACCCTGAGAAGGTGAGGAATGTTGTCTCGCATCTGAGTTTCGATGCTTGAGGCGGCACTGTACAGAAATTTCCAAACATTTCTTGATAGGCGGCAGAGCACATATGGGTGTAAACTTGCATGCTAAGACACCGGTTCAAGTCTCGTACTTTACTTTTACCTTTACGTCAAGTAGTAGAAACAACATAATTTCTTTCTATATTTTTCTGATAATTTTGTTTGAGTTAATGAGAATAAGAAAAAAATATCACACAGAAAGCAAGCACAATCAATTATCATCATAACCAACTACCGGGCCTGCTGGCGTAGGTGATCATGTCTCTCCACAACTCTCGATCTCGGCAGCTATTTATCATTTCTGTTGTTGACCTTCTGTCAAGCAGGGTGTCCGGTTAGCGCAATCGATAGGCGGTTGGCTTACCACGGCAACAGCCGGGGTTCGTACCCTGGCGAGGACACCTGAGTTTTACTAATTCCCTAAAAATGAGTACCTCTGAAGTCGGAGTAAATCTGCCTGCATGGCTAGGGGCATCCTGTAATGGGATAAAACAGACTTTACACGCAAAATTCAGTCCCACAAAATTGAGTGGGTGGGACTTTGTCAGAGGTCAAAGCTGACGAAAGCGAACGAACGAACGACCTTCTGTCAAGCCATTCTCTTAAGCTGTCTATTATTTTTTTCTCTTTGCTTTCCTCTATCTCTTTGTCCCTCAATTTTTCCAGTTGTTACAATATATTCCAGTTGTTCTTCTCATTACATGGTAAAAAAAATGATGATTGTTTCTTCCTAATATTGGAAATTAGCTCTCTATTTGCTTTGACCTCTCTCAGAACATCTACATTACTCTTCTTAGCTGTCCATGGTATTCTCAACATTCTTCTGTAAAACTACATTTATACAGACTCCAGTGATTTTCTTGTCTGTTGTCCTATTGTCTATGATTCGCATCCATATGTTAAGACTGGCTCTACGTAACATTTAAGAACTCTTTTTCTTTGGTCAAAAATGGATTGCATAGTATCTTCCTCATTTTTTGGAAAGCTGATTTTGCCTGAGCAATTCTGCATCTCACCTGTTTTGTACATCTTCCGTCTGAGGTTAACAAAGTTCCCAAATAATTAAATTCATTTGCCTGTTTTAATATTGTTCCACTTGTCTTTATTTTGCACTGAGGTGATGTCTTTTCATTGACTTTCAATCAATTATAGAAAGTTAATAATGCCTGTCTTATGTCTGTTTAGTTCAATACATTTGTAACTAAATTAGTACTTTTAAAAATAACCAATCTACTTACTTCATAATCTGGTTCCTGTTTTATATTCCAAATGGGGATAATATTCTTGGTTTCCATACTTGCGTCTGTCAGAAATTAAGGATGAATGGTCAATATTTAGTGAGAATTAGCAGGAGATGGTAATTTTACTGTAATATTTTTGTCCTTTCAATTGCTTATGAGTTACATATCACCAATGGTCATTGAAACTAACTTGTCTATTACTTTGTCAATACTTAATCAAGAAATATATCACAGGACAACCCGTGTTTGTTTCCCGCTGGAAGCAGTGTGAATTACACTCATGGTTGGATATAATATCCCCATGGTTGAACCAGCACCTGGCAGTAATGTGTACTAGTGTAGCGCTCTGGGAAGGTGAGAAGTTATGGTGCTTGAGGGGACACTAGACAGGAGTCTCTGAACCACTTCTGGATAGGTGGCTGAACACCAATGGGTATAACCTGCATGCTGAGACAGTGATACAAGTCATGTACCTTTCCATTTTTTTACCAGCATTATAGTATCATGTATGGTTACTTGCATGTCAATAATTTGATAAATGATCTCTCTCCCCAACTCTACATCATCATAGTAACAAATTTAAAGAAAAACAAAAAACCCTCAATAATTGTTTGTTTATACTTGCACTCAGTTTTAGTTTAAGTTAGGCAAGTTTAATTCTAAAAGTCAAAAATGTGGTGTGTGCCAGATTTTTTCTGTTTAGCAGGTTGGTCTAATGTAATATTGACCACATCATCCAAGATAATCCTGGAAATATATAGTCATGTACCATGGCAAAATGGGGAAGGCCATTACTTTACACATGACATCGTAAAGTCTGAGAAAGCTGTAGTGACTTATTTCAGGTCATTGAGTGATAACTGGCCTCCAGTTTCTATTACTTACACAGGGAAATGACAAGAGGCTTTGGGCTTGGCAGCTAGCATTTATTTACTTAAATAATATTAGTACACATTACTACTACCCACTTTTTGCAGTAGTAAGTAGTCTTATATATTATAATACATGTATATATATATATATATATATATATATATATATATATATATATATATATATATATATATATATATATATATATATATTATATATATATATAGTAGCCTCCGTCAGTCATAGTTGACTTTGAATTTTTCAGCGCCACTAGAGATGATATTTTTTTCTTTTATTTTCTTTCATCGTGTATTCTCTTTCTCTATGAATCTATCTGTCTGCTTCTTGTTTGAGGTGAACTTTTAGAGTGTGTTTCCAGAGATTGCGGCCTGCAGCTTTGTCTTCCCATGCTGCAGGGTTTATGTTCAGTCATCATGTCACATTTACACACATCTGCAAATCAAAGTTTTGGGTGCCCCACCCTAGTTCTTTTACCATATGCCAGTTGTCTGTAGAGTATATGTTTCGGTATGCTGCCATTTTTCATACGGTATACATGGACGAACATGGCTGACCACCGTGAAAGAGATTGGAGCCTCATCACGTACTAGTCCAGAGGAAGCCATGGAGAGTCGGAGAAATTTGAACTTATGTCGGAGGAAATATCTTAAAATAAGTACTTGGAATGTTAGGACTCTATATCAACAAGGGAAATTGGAAAATCTGATTCAAGAAGCAGAACGAATAAATATAGATATTTTAGGCATATCAGAGACTAGATGGAAAGAATGTGGGTACATTGAAGACGAAAAATATACATTTATATACTCAGGAAACACAACAGAACATCAAAGGGGGGTAGGAATACTGATAAAAAGAGAGCTACAAAAATATATAAGTACCCACTGGACATACAGTGATAGGATTATACTTCTCAAGTTGAAAGCAAAACCATTCGATATAGCAATAATACAGACATATGCACCTACTCAAGACTACACAGATGAACAAATAGAGGCATACTATGAAGACTTAAATAAAGTTATGAAGCAAGTGAAATCTTCAGACATCTTGATTGTAATGGGTGACATGAACGCTAAAGTAGGAAAAGGTAGATATAAGACCATTTTAGGAAATCATGGTTTAGGAAAAAGAAATGACAGAGGAGAAAGATTAATACAATTCTGTGAAGAAAACAGGCTGACAATATGTAACACCTACTTTGAGCAAGAGAAAAGGAAACTATACACATGGAAAAGCCCTGGAGATAGGAAGAGAAATCAAATAGATTACATAATGATAAAAGAAAGGTTCCATAACAGCATAAAGAAAGCCAAAACCTACACAGGAGCAGATATTAATTCTGATCACAATCCTGTAATGATTAAAATGAAAATCAAACTAAAGAGAAACAAGCAAAAATCTAATTCATCAACAAATCCACTCGATATAACAGCTTTAAATCAAAAAGATATTAAAGATACCTATACAATACAAGTAAAGAACACATACCAGAAGCTGCTAGAGGAAGGAATTGAACAATACAGAAGAGAAAATCCTGATGAAAAAGTAACAACCAAATGGCAATGCATAAAGAAAAGCATACAAAAAGCCTGTGACACCTTACCCAAAAGAGAAAAGAACAAAAAACAAAAATGGATAACTAACACCGTCCAAGAAAAAATAGAAGAAAGGAGACAAGCGAAGAACACTGCCCAATACAATAAACTAGATAATGAGATACGCAAAATGTGCAAAAAGGCAAAAGAAGACTGGCTCAGCCAAAAATGTATAGAAATAGAAACTATGGAAAGCAAACAAGACCTAAGACGAATGCACACAGAAATAAAGAGAATGACTAATAAAAATAAAAAAGCCACAGAAGGTGGATGCATTGCAGACAAAAAAGGAAAAATGCTAACAGACAATAAGGATATCATAGATAGATGGCAGGAATATATAACAGAACTATTTCATGATCAAAGGGACAAGAAACCAGTTATAAAATGTACATCAGGCTATAAAATCTTAAAATCTGAGGTGGAAAAAGCTATAAAAACAATGAAAAGGGGAAAAGCAGCAGGACCTGAAAGCATACAGATAGAGATGATACAGGCACTTGAAGATTTTGGCATTGAAGTGATTACAGACATATGCAACGACATATACCACACAGGATACATACCAAATGAGCTAAAAACATCAACTTTCATTGCATTGCCTAAAAAGAATGGTGCAGTTGAATGTAATGACTTTAGAACAATAAGTCTAATGAGCCATGTTACAAAAATCTTGCTAAAAGTTATACAAGGAAGGGTTCAGAATAAAATCAATACTGAATTAGATGAGCAGCAATTTGGATTTAGGAAAAATAGCGGGACAAAAGAAGCCATATTCTGCATGAGAACATTAATCGAAAAATACACAGAAGTAAACAAACCAATATATGCCTGCTTCATAGACTACACCAAAGCTTTTGATAGAGTACACCACAAACAACTTGTAGAATGCCTAAAAGAGATACATCTAGATGACATGGATATATGACTAATATGCAATCTAAACTGGGAGCAAACAGCGATAATAAAATATAACAAAGAGTTCTCTACACCCATTGATATAAAAAGAGGAGTAAGACAAGGATGCATCCTATCACCAAGCTTGTTCAATCTATACACTGAGCAAATCTTTAAAAACATCATAGAGTCATAGAGATGCCAGGCCTAAAAATTAATGGAAAGATAATCAATAACCTAAGATATGCTGACGATACTGTACTACTAGCAGAAAATCCTAAAGACCTACAACAATTACTTAATGAAATAAACACGACAAGCAAAAAATATGGACTAGATATGAATATCAAAAAGACTAAAACTATGATCATAAACAAAGAAAATACTCAAAACCCACAAGTGGATATCAAAATTGAAGGAATAGACCTTGAGACAGTTCAGAACTATAACTACCTTGGACATACTATAACCAGTGATGGAAAATGTACAACTGAAATAAACAAAAGAATAGGAATGGCAAAAAGTAATTTTAATGTCATGAAGGACATACTAACATCAAAACAAATAACACCAGAGCTAAAACTAAGAATAGCAAAATGTTACATCTTCTCAATATTCCTATATGGTGCTGAAACATGGACATTAGACAAGAAAACAGAAAAGAGAATTGAAGCCTTTGAAATGTGGATATATAGAAGAATAGGTAGAATTGGATGGAAGGAAAAGAAAACAAACGATGAAGTCTTTAAACAACTAAAAATGAAAAGAGAACTTTTGAACACAATTAGAACAAGACAAATGCGATTCTTGGGCCATGTTAAAAGACACAACAGCCTACTAAAAGTAATCCTGGAGGGGAAAATACAAGGTAAAAGAGGCAGAGGCAGACCAAGATTAACATGGACGAGTAACAATAGTAACATCAAAAGATGGACAAATCAACCGATGACAACCTGCACCATCAAAGCAAGAGATAGAGCAGAATGGCGCTCCATGGTAGCCAACCTTCGTTGTGGAGACGGCACTCAATGATGATGATGATACATGGACAAGCCAGTGTAAACTATGTTGTTTGAGCAGCATGTAGATATTCGGGAGGCCTGTGGAAGTCATGACCTCCATGTTTGTCACTTTATCCTGCCAGGTGATACCAAGAATATGGTGCAGACATCACATATGCAATTAGCCTTCTCTCCTGCTTTAGATAGGTTGTCCACCAAGATTCACTGCCATACAGGAGGATATTAATTATGCAGGCATTGTACACTGCGGTTTTTGTTTTAATTGTCAGTTTGCTATTTTGCCAGACACGCCTAGAAAGTAGATGGGCAAAGGTGGTAGCAGCTTTACTAATATGAGTGTCAATTTATGTATCTAAAAATAGTTTCGTTGATGATGGACCCCAGGTAGTTATACTGCCACAGGACATCAAGTTTATAGTTATAATATATGATACATAGTATATTAATTGACTTACCAATAACCTTAATTAATAGTAGTCTTCTTCTACCTTTTAGCTCCCAGTGGAGCATAGGTCTTCAACAAACACTTTCCAAGTCGTTCTGTTTTTTGCAATTCTTTTAAGATCATTCCATGTCTTCCCCATCATCTTCATCTCTGCTTCAATCTGTCTTCTCCAAGAATTCCTTGGTCTTCCTCTTTGTCTTTTCCCCTGGGGATTCCAAAAAAGGGCCTGTTGTGTAATACTCTCAGTTGGTTTCCGTAAAGGTATACTACAATAGTAGTACTTAACTTAATTTATCTTTCGTCCTTTCTTTAGCACTGAAGAGACAACCATAATAAAACAGAAATAAAAAACTTAAAAAAGTGTGTCACTGTGTCTGTCGATCATCATCATCAAGCATCAGACCCACATTGTTGTATCTCACTATGACTATACAGCGTCTTTTCTCTTAATTCTGCATTCGCCTTTGCATCCAAGAATAAGAATAGACTTCATAAAATACAACTTAGTACTACTATTATTTTCCCAATTGTAAAAAAAAAATCAGTTTATTTTATTTTCTATTTCTTTACTTTAGAGTAAACTTGTAACATTAGTTCTTCTTCTATCTTCTTCTATCCGTCCTCTGTTGCCGTTGGCGTCGAGGGGAGAAACAATCTGCGATTCTTTGCTCTTCTGTTGGCCTCTTCTGATGTTATTCCTCCTAGTGACTCTAGTATTCCATTTATCCATCTCTTTCTCGGTCTTCCTCTTAATCTGACGTTTTCGTAGCGTTTGTTTATGGCTCTTTGATTCATTGTTAGTTCTTTCTGTTTTGTTATGTGGCCGAACCAATTTATCTGTTGTTTCTTTATGTATTCGATGGCTGGTTCAATTTCGAGTTTCTTCCTCAGGTCAGTGTTTCTTACTCTGTCCCTTAAGCTGTTTCCTGTCATTCTTCTGACACATTTCATTTCTGTGGTCGTTATCTTTCTTATTGTTCTAGAGTCCAGCGTCCAATTCTGGCACTGATAGCACAGAGTTGGTAGAAAAATTGATTTGTATATTGCCCTTTTGCTTCCGTAGTTATTGCTTTGTTTTTCAATAGTGTTGATACTTGGCCTATAACTTGGCATGCTTTGTTACACCTTATATCTATCTCTGTTTCTTGGTTATTGTCTTGTGTTAGCGTGCTACCCAGATAATTAAAATTGTCAACTTGCTTCAAAGATGTATTATCTATTATGATGTTTAGTTTTTCTTCCTTTCTCGCTATTGCCATTACTTCGGTTTTGCTTATGTTGATCTTCATGTTGTATTGTTTACAAGTGTTGTTTAGCCTGTTGATATGTTCTTGTAGGTCCTCAGTTGTTTCATGTATCAGAACTTGGTCGTCTGCAAATAGTATTTCATTTATTTCTTCCTCTCTTCTGTTGTTTTCTGGTACGTATATTTCGTTCTCTTCTGTGTTATCGTTTGTTGTCATCCGTGTTGGTATGTTTCCTTTGATTGGGCATGCTAATTTGCTTATATTGTCCATATATGTGATGAAAAGTAAGGGGGAAAGCACGCAGCCTTGTCTTACTCCGGAGTTAATGGTGAAGTGTTTAGAGTAGCCTGCTGAAGATCTTACTGTAGTGCGACTACTTTCATAGAGGCTCTTGCATATCTCTACTAGGTGGTGACTCACTCCGTACAAGGGCAATACGGACCACAGTTGTTCCCTGTCCACCCTATCGAACGCCTTTTCTTGGTCAATAAAAGCTGTATACAGTGTTTTATTATGCTCTATTGTTTTCTTCGCTAGTTGTTTTATGATAAACAGGGCATCTGTGCAACCTCTGTTCCTCCTGAAGCCCATCTGAGCATCGCTTAGTTGTGGGTCTATAATTGGTCTCAATCTTTTTTCAACTATCTTGGCATATAACTTCCCTGTGTGGCTTAATAGCGATATTCCTCTATATTGGTTGCAGTCTCTTCTGCTGCCCTTCTTTTTCCATATTGGTAATATAATGGACTGTTTCCAATCGTCTGGGACTTGCTGTTGTATCCATGCAGCGTTGAATATTCTGTGTAGCCATTTACATCCTGCCTCTCCCGCTGCTGTTAACATTTCTACTGGGATGTTATCGATTCCTGGGGCTTTGTTTCTTGGTGCTAGTCGTAATGTTTGTTCTATTTCTTCCATTAGTATATTTGGTTCTTTATCGCCAACTATTAGTTGTTTTTTGTGTGTTTTTGGACTCGCTGTTTCTACATTCAAAAGCTCTTTGAAATATTCTTTCCATCTCGTTAAGATTTGCGCTTTGTTTGTTATTGCTTGGCCTCGTTTATCATTGATGATTTCAGTTGGGTCATAATTGTCTTTCTTTTGTCTTATGGCTTTAATTGTTCTATAGAAATCTCTGGTTGCTGATTTGTGGTTGTTACTAATCATTTCGCCAAATTTTATCCATGCTTTATGTTTTTCTTCTTTGATTAATTTCTTCACTTCTCTTCTTTCTATTGTGTATATATCATAATCGCTTGGCTTTTTAGTTTTTAGCCAGATTTTGTATAGTTTTTTCTTTCTTTTTAAGGCGTTCTTGACTATGTCATTCCACCATGGAGTGCTCATCTTTCCCTCCTTCTTCCTTTGCTTCGTTCCGCATATTGTGGTTGCTATTTTCGTCAATGATTTTTTTAATATGAGCCACTCGTTATCTACTGTAGTTATTTGTTGTGGTAGTTGTTTAAATTGGTTTTCTAGTTGTTTTTCTATTTCTTTCTTTTTATCTTCTGTTTTAAGTTGGCTTAATTTTATTGTCCTTTCGGATTGTTTTCTTGTTTTCAATTGGTTCTTGTTGTCTTGTTTTGCTTTCTGGATGGTTATTAGCACCATTTTATGGTCTGTATCATTTGTGATGTTAGGTACCGCTCTGCTATCTCTGATTTTCCTCTTCCTTTGTGTTCTCGCTAGGATGAAATCTATTTGACTTTTACAATTGTTATCGTTCCATTTATACCATGTGTATATTTGTGAGTCTTTATGCTTAAAGAAAGTGTTAGTTATGCATAATTCATGTTGATTGCATAATTCAAGCATTCGGTTGCCATTTTCGTTCTTTCTATTTGTGTTATCTCCAAATGGGCCCATATATTTGGAGTTCTCATAATTGCGTTTTCCTGGTCTCCCGTTAAAATCCCCCATCACCAGTAGATCTTCGTTCTTATTTACTTTGTTTATGATTTCGTTAAGTGTTTCGTAGAATTCTTCGCTCTCTTCGTCGTTGTTGTTGCAAGGTGCATATATTTGGATGTATGTGTATGTTATATTGATATGATATATTATATTGACGTTGTTTTCTATTACTCTTAGGGTAATTATCCTTTCTGAATGTTGATGTATTTCTATAATGTTTTTGGACGTTTCTGGGTCTACAATGAATCCTACTCCGTGTTTTGCTACTTCGTTGGTGTTAACTCCTGAGTTTATTATGGTATAATTCATGTACGCTTTCCTTGTTTGTTTCTCCTTCAGTCTTGTGTCTGCTACTCCAAGTATTTTGTAAAGTATTTAACATTAGTTAAACCTACAAAATGGTCTTTTAGATAAGTCGTTACAATTCTGAGAGCGATTCATAAAAAAAGGAGATGGAAAATAAAACATGAAAAAGATTATGCCTGTTTATTTATGCCTAGAGTAAGCAACACTCACAGCAACACAAACTTGTTGACAATCAGTAAAAGATGACGGTCTGGGCCTTCCCGTTTGTAAACTGAAGCTGAGCGGAAGTGACGTCATGACAGTGGTTGCCATTTTGGCTTTCCTAGACAAATTTCAAAGATAAAAACAAAATAAGATAATAAAGTAACTAAACCAATATGGCATTCGTCGTCTTGATAGACGGTTGGTAGCAAGCAATTATGTTAAGTCAGTAGTTTGGTAAAAAATATTAGTGTCTTATGATGGATGCATATGACCAATAACAAAGCTGCTGGTGAGGATAAGTTAACAGCTGAGATCCTCAAGGCAATAGATAGCCATAATTTAATTATGTGCCTTACCGGTTGGCATAGGTGATCATGTCCCTCCACAATCTTCTATCCACAGTGCATCGTATCAGTTCTGTTGTTGACTGTTTTCCATGCCATGACCCCAAGCTATCCAGTATTTTCTCCTTTTGTCGTCCGCGATCTCATTTTCCTTTTATTTTGCCGGTTGTAACCAAGTATTCCAACTTTCCTCTCCTCATGATGTGCCCGAAAAATGTTGATTGCCTCTTTCTGATGTTTTTTAACAGCTCCCTTTTTGTGTTGGCCTCCTTGAGACCTTCCTCATTGGTCTTTGTATCTGTCCAGGGAACTTTCAACATTCTTCTGAGAAATCCCATCTCTGTGGCCTCCAATCGTCTTTTCATTTGTTTGTCTACTGTCCATGATTCGCTTCCATGGGTCAGAATTGGTTCTATATAGCACCGATGAACTCTCTTTCTCATTTTTATTGACATAGATTTGTTGCATAAGATATTTTCAATATTCACATCTCATATCTTTGTGTGTGCATGTCTGTGTTAGTTACCTCTAGTGACTCGGGCAGATGGTGCTCGTAAACCTGGGAGGGCCGACCATCTAAGGGCAGAATCCCCCTACAGAAAAGACAATCTGCTGCCTTGCAGGAAGATTGGGGACAATCAAAGGCTAAGGAAAGCAAACCTGAATAAAATGCTGGCTGAAATTGGATGCACTGGGCCACTGGTGCAGAACACAGTGCAACGTAGTAATGGGTGTTCAGTCAGAGTGGATCTGGCAGACTCTAAATGTGATGTTCTGTCTGTGGGGGCGATCAACACACTAAACCTGACAGCTGACTTCATGTGGGAGTCTGGAATAATACTCTGATTGAGTCCTCATCGCAGAGAGAGAGAGAGAGAGAGAGAGATTTTCTGAAATGCTATTTTGGCCTGAGCTCTTCTGCTTTATATTTCTGTGGTGCATCTTCCATCTGATGTTATTATTGTGCCCAAGTATTTGACGCGTTGCACTTGTTTCAGATTTCTCTTGTTTATTTTTATGCTGCATGATGGTGGTGATTGTTTCTTCGATATAACCATTACTTCTGTTTTCTTGCTATTAAGACTGAGACCTTTCTTGTTGCTTTCTTTTACTATTATGTCTATTATTTCTTGTAGTTCGTTCTCTGTCTCTGCTATTAAGACTGTGTCATCCGCATATCGCAAATTTTGTATGTTGTGACCGTTGACTTCAATTCCTTTTTTGTCTACTATTGATCTCATAATATATTCGCTGTAAAGTGAAAACAAATCCGGTGACAGAACACAGCCTTGTCTGACTCCTTGTTTTATATATTGGAATTGTCCTGTTTGGTTGTTAATTCGTATAGCTGCTGTTTGTTGCCAGTACATGTTTTTTTATGATTCGCAGATCCTTGCCATCAATGTTTAATTTCTCCAGCATATTAATTATTTCCACATGCTTTACCTTGTCAAATGCTTTTGTGTAGTCTATAAAGCACATATATAGATCTTTCTTTACATCTATAGATCTTTCTATCAATGTTCTTAAGATGTATATTGCATTATTGGTGCCCTTTCCTTCCACAAATCCATATTGTTCCTCACTTATTTCTGGTTTTATTTTGTTCCTTACACGTCTCATGATTATTCTTAGTAATAGTAATAATAATTTAATACATCTCCA
Organism: Megaustenia siamemsis; assembly: GCA_032433765.1. Lineage (NCBI taxonomy): Eukaryota > Metazoa > Mollusca > Gastropoda > Stylommatophora > Ariophantidae > Megaustenia > Megaustenia siamemsis. The sequence goes on from JAVIAB010000159.1 coordinate 8,659,377, forward strand.
GAAAATGTTCACATCATTTGGAAAGCAGAGAAGACGTTTCATAAATGGAAAAAAGGAAACATTGTTAAGATTTAAAAAAAAGGTCAATCTTAGCGATTGTAACAACTGGAGAGGCGTGACACTTTTGTCAGTTGCCTCAAAGTTATTCTGCAAAATCATCCTAAATAGAATAACGGATTCAATAGATACAGTAATGCGTGAAGAACAGGCTGGGTTTAGAAAAGGGAGAAGCTGCCTTGACCACATTTTCACTCTAAGACGTATATTGGAGGAACACGTTGAAACGCAAAAACCTTTTGTACTTAACTTCATGGACTTCAAAAAAAAAACATTTGACAGCATTCATAGAGATTCTTTGTGGAAAATTCTGAAGCAATATGGCTTACCATAAAAAATCATAAATATTATCAAAGACTTGTATGATGGTTACACATGTGCAGTTCGAACAGAAGAAGGACTGAGCGAATGTTTCCAAATAGAAACTGGGGTTAAACAAGGATGTATTTTATCGCCCTTGTTATTTGGAATTGTTATGGACTTCATAATGAAGAAATGCTGCAGTGGTAATAAAGGCATCGAATGGATACAAGGAGACCATTGGAGGACCTCGACTTTGCTGATGACATAGTTCTCATCAGCAGTCAGATAAAAACGACGCAGGAAAACACAAATGAACTATCATCAATAGCCAGCAAAATTGGGCTTGAGATCAATCATGAAATGACTAAAGTCATGAAAGTTGTGGAAAACAAAACTCATCAGCACAAACACAAAACTTAGACTATTCAAATCAAATGTACTATCAGCCCTTACGTATGCGTGTGAAAGCTGGAAAACAACAAGAGATATAGAAACAAAGTTGAAAGCATTCGAAAATAAATGTCTAAGGAAAATACTTTGTATAGTGTGGAATGAATTCAAAACAAATGAGGAAATTAAAGAAATCGCCAATCAATCACTAATATCTTCAGTAATAAAGAAAAGACGATGGTCATATGTTGAACATGTGATGAGAAGAGATAATAACCGAATAGCAAAGCAAGCCTTCATGTGGGAAACAACAGGTAAGAGAAAAAGAGGAAGACCCAGAGAGACACTGAGAAGAACATTGATGAGAAAGGCAAGAGCAGTAGGATTCAGCTCCCTCAATGAGATAGAGCTGCTTGCACAGAACAGAGACAAATGGCGAGATTTGATAAAATATCTTTAGAAGAATTTCAAACCGCTAGAACAAAAATTTAGATAAGAAAAGGAGTATCTTGGTCTACGCCCTATGGGCCGGCTACGGCTCGAAAGATCAATAGATAGATAGATGCTGGATGCTGCTTTGCTGAACAGCTTCACTTGTGACTGAATCTGCCAATATTGGGCAGACAAAACCATCCGCAAAAAAAGAACAAGATGTATTTCTGTAAGGTGACCATTCGTCCCGGATTGTCCGGGACAGTCCCGGAATTTGACATTTTTTGAACCTTTGCCCCGGATTAGCTGCCGTACCGGTTTTGTCCCGATTTTGGCATATTTTTTAGCTTTTGTCCCGGATTTGATAAAAAATAATTTGGAACACAAAGTAGAATGCGCTCCTAGTTTTAAATCTCGTATATATTCGTTGTGTTACTAACTTTCACTTTCACTTTCGCAAAAAATGGCACCGAAGCGTAATTGTAGTTTTAATCAAGATTTACAAAAGGAATACCCTTTTATAAAAAAAGTCTACATCGTCATCAGACTTCACTGTAAGATGTAATATATGTTCATCCGGGTTTACTATTAACCATAGTGGACGTGGTGATATTAAGAGCCACATAAATAGTAATAAACATAAGAGAGCCGTCGCTACTGCTGCATCAAGCTCGCCGTTGACATTTTTTTTCGAGCTGAACAGGTTGGTGACAAAGAAGAACAGTTAGCTGCTACAGAAGGTGCCTTTGCATACCATACCATGATGCACAATCACACGTTTAGATCTATGGACTGCACATCAAAATTGCTTCAGGTAACTTTAGAACAAAAATTTGCTTGTGCACGTACGAAAACAGAAGCTATTATTCGGAATGTGTTCACACCCCATGCTCTAAACGAGTTGAGATGTGACCTAGAAAACGTAACATTTATCGCCATACTGACAAATGCCTCCAACCACAAAGAAATCAAGATTTTTCCTTTGCTTGTCAGATACTTTGATCGCAATAAGGGACTGAAAGTTAAAATATTAGAGTTGAAGTCATTGCCGGGTGAAACATCTGATATAGTAAGTAGTTTTCTTATTGACTGTCTAACTGAAAATGGTTTAGAACTGAAAGTAGTTGGATTATGTGCAGACAACACAAATTCTAATTTTGGGGGCGCTGAAAGAAAAGGACAGAACAATGTTTTCACAAAACTGAAAGAAAACCTTGGACATAGTTTGATAGGTGTTGGGTGTGCTTGCCATATTTTCCACAACACTGTTCGAGCAGCTGCAGACGTATTGCCTGTTGATGTTGAAATGACTATTGCAAAAATTTATCTGTACTTCAAATCATACACAGTTAGAGTTGAAAGTCTCAAGTAGTTTTATCAGTTTGTCGACACAGACTTCCAGATGATTTTAGGTTATGCACAAACTAGGTGGCTTGCACTGCTGCCTGCTGTTGAAAGGGTTCTTTACATGTTCCTGCCTCTAAAATCATATTTTCAATCTCAAGACAGATGCCCAGTTTTTATACAGGAATTCTTTGAAAACCCACTGTCTGAGGCATGGCTTATTTTGGTTCACAGTCAGGCATCCTCTTTCCACGAAGCAGTGCAGAAAGTAGAGGGACAGATGGTCACTGTATTTGAAGTCATTGACAACATCAATAGGTTGAAAGCTATCTTGGAGTCCAAGCTGGAAGACGGCTTCTTGCCATCAAGAGTTCAGATAATCCTTAAAAAGCTGGAAATGGAAGGATTTCCACGTGATGATGTGAAAAAGTTTAACGCCAGTGTTTCTTAATTTTATGAAACAGCTTTAAGTTATTTGAAGAAATGGGCTGCAAATAATTTTCAAAACCTAGAGTCTTACAGCTGGGTAATGCTGAACAGAACACCAAATTGGGAAGATATTGAGAAGTCTTCATCATTAGTGAGTCAAACAGTGCCTTCAGTCGACTTTCCAGAAAATGAAATGTATGACGAATATGTCTACATGAAACAGTTCGTTACTTCACAAAAAATTAGTGAGTGGAGTCTTAATAAAACATTACCAGGGCAGCGTTGGGTTGAACTAGCTTCCCACTTCAGAAACAATCATGTGCCCGTTTCACATATTCTGAAGTTGGCAGAGTTCTTTTTGTGTCTACCTGGAACAAATGCTGCAACAGAACGAGTGTTTTCTCTGATGAACAGTTTGTGGACAAATGATAAAACACAACTAGGTGTTGAAACTTTAAAAGCCATGTTGATCACCAAAGTGAACTATGAGGGAACATGTGTCGAATTTTATAAGATGCTGCATACAAAGAAGGACATTTTACAGAAAATTCACTCATCTGAAAAGTACAGCATCTCTGTTTCACCTTCAATTTAAGTGAGTATCACTGTTTTTTTTTTTTAATCTCCTGATTATCCTGATAGCGTATTGTAGGTCTTTATTTTTAGATGTTTTAAAATGTATGTATTATTCACTTGAAAATGACAGCAAGAAGAAATGTAATTTTATTGGTGGAAAATTGAAGTAAAATTATTCCGTCCCGGAATGGGATTTCAAAAATATGGTCACCTTATATTTCTGGTGCCTGGCCTTGTCTCCTTTCTCCTTGTCTTCTGAATCTTATCAGTAATGTCTCAAAGGTTGCTGTGTCGATTTTTTTTATTTTAGTCTCCGTGTACTACGATATGCAGCGAGATTTTCCGTTTCTTTCACTGATAGAGAAAAATCACTTAAGAAAGCCCTCACACTTCTTTATATCTCAGCACTGGTCTGTCATTTGGTCTCTCTTTTCTTAAGTTCACCATCCAGCAGTTGTTTGGGAATACGAATGTGTTCCATTCTTCTTACATGACCCAGCCACCTTCGTCTACGACTCCCAAGTGTTGCCATGATGGATGGGAGTTTGGCTCGTTGTAAGATATAAGAATTGGTTACTCTGTCCTGCCGTGTGATGTTCATAATCTTTCGAAGACAACGTACATAAAAACTGCTTAACTTTTTCTCCTGCCCTGCATAGGTAGTCCAAGTTTCTGATCCGTATAGATGTGTACTAAGCACACAATTTTGGTAAACTTGAATCTTAGTCATAAGTGTTAATTTGGTGTTGACCCATGCTCTATCTCTAAGTTTACCAAATGTGGAAGCTGCCTTTCATATTCGGGAATTTATTTCTCCTTTAAGGGAGACAGCGGTTGTGACCATAGAACCGATAGAGGCAAATTGTCACACAGATTCAAGGACTGTGTTATATAAGGATATGGCTGCGGGACTGGCTACACCTTGTTGAAGCAGAGAAATCAAACATGTGATGCTTGCAGAGTTCAATCATTAAGCAAAGAACAATGTATTGTCCGAAGTAGTATTGAACCCATACTCCTTGGCACAGCACCTTGTGAGAAATCAAACGCTAGAGTACACGGTCAACTTCATCATCATCATGTACCCTGCCGGTTGGCGTAGGCGATCATGTCCCTCCACAATCTTCTATCTACAGTGCATTGTATCAGTTCTGTTGTTGACTGTTTTCCATGTCATGACACCAAACGGCCAACTTAGCTATCTAAAAATGTAGCTATCATTGGCGATGTCTTTCACGCAGGTGTACTCATGACTGTAGCATATGGTTACGATCACAACTCGGGAATAAATTGTTATCTGTATTTTCCTGTTACGACACGTGTCTCCCGGATAGGGTAGAGCTTAATACTTGGGTTGCATACAAACAGTTATAGGAAGAAACAACACGAATAGCAGCTTCCTGTGGTTTAGACAGAAGACAAATAATAATAAATGAATATTATTTTAGAGGGATACTTTCGAGACGATAGATCAGCGAATCATTTCAGAGGAGGAGATATGTTTACAACACTCAGAAAAAATCACAAATAATCAACAACAGATTGTCTTAATAGGAAAATACAGATTCACACTTTATTATTACACTCTATTTTGAGTAGTGAACATGTCACTTCTCATTCTGTTGTTGCCAGTGCAGTTGAGAAGTCTTTAAAATTTAGTTATTTTCATGCATTCCTCGGAGGCCCCGTGTGTCTTCAGATTTAGGAAAAACAATTTTTGAATTTCAGTTTAGAGTTTGGAATCAATGTTAAGTAGTCAGAGTTGAACAGTTTATTTTATCGTCATCGATTGATGCAGTCAATAAGTTACACCGAAGGTGGCAGTGTAAAAAGTGACAATCTGTGACACATTGGAAATTCTGTGGGCTTTTTTCCTGGCATTTTAAGGTATTTTTTTCCCATTTTTTTCTGTTTTTGTTTTCTTTTATAATACTGTTTGCATAAAGTATATAAAAAATCTGGCAACGCAAATTAGTACAGACAAGCCAGAGGTAATCAAACTTTTGTTCAGCTCAAAATTCAATATTTCTTTTAAAGGGCTCCCCATCTTCACTCTTTGCAGAGGAGAACGCTTATTTAAATGGAAACGATACATTTTACGACGAGATAAATGATGCACTTCATTAATGCAAACCACATGAAAACACCATAGTTCTAGCGGATTTTAACGCAAAAGTAGGAAAGGAAAGAGTTGAGGAAGTAGTTGTTCATTATGGCTTAGGCGAGAGGAATGAAAGAGGTGAGAAACTTATTGAATAGGCAAGAACACACAACATGATGATAGAAAATACCTGGTTTAAGTAACATCCAAGACGTCCGTGGATATGGAAAAGCCCAGGAGACAACGCACGTAATCAAATTGATTATATAATGATAAGCAATAGATTTAGAGAGTCTGGTGTGTGTGAAAACTAGACGAGGGGCATATTGCAATAGTGATCATGTACCAGTTGTAGGAAAGTTTAAGAGTAAAAAAAATTATGGACATGTTCGGAGTGCAATGATGATGACCCGCAAATAACTCAATAAGAGTAAAATTAAAAACAACAAAACGAACATCAGTTAACATCAAGTTAAATTTAGATTTACTCACATCAGACAAGACACAGCAAGACAAATATAAATTTACAATTCAGAACCGGTACAATGCAATAGAGAAGATGCAAAGCATTGATGAACAGTGTGAAATGCTAAAAGAATCAATGCAACAAACTTCAAAAGAGCTCACACCACCAGCGAGGACAAATTCAAGAAATAAATGGATGACAGATGACATTTTGCAGCTAATTGGTACAAGAAGAAGAAATAAAGAAAATAAAGATGAGTATAAGAGATTAAATAAAGAAATTGTAATAAAATGCAATGAAGCAAAAGAAGGATGACTAAAAGAGAGATGCAAAGAGATTGAAATGCAACAAAAAGGAGATGCTAAAGCTATATATACAAACAAATTGAAGAATTAACAGGAAGAAAATCACAATAAAAAAACTGGATGTTTATGATCAAAGGAAGGAGAACTGTTGATTGAACAAGAAAGCATAAGGGAACGAAGGACAGAATACATTAAATATCTTTATAATGATGAACAAACAAAAGTAAATATTAAAGGATAATGGAGAAGGACCAGAAATACTAAGAGAAGAAGTGGAAGATGCCTTGCGCAATATGAAAGCAGGCAAAGTTCCTGGACCAGAATATATAACTAAAGAAGAGATTGAAGCCATGGGTGATTTTGGAATAGAAATAATAACAAAAATATTGAATGATATCTACAACAGCGGATATATACAAGACGACCTGCTCAAATCAATATTCATAGCCTTACCAAAGAAATCTGGTGCAATTGAATGCGATGATCATTGCACAATAAGCCTTATTAGTCACATGACTAAGATATTACTAAGAATCATTCGAAGAGTGCAAAGCAAAATCAGTCCAGAAATTAGCGGTGAACAGTGTGGCTTTGTTCGAGGTAAATGATGGAGCAATGCCATATATATCATAAGATCTTTAGTAGAAAGAGCTGTTGAGGTGAAAACAGATCTATATCTATGTTTCATAGATTATGCCAAAGCATTTGACAAAATAAAGCACCAAGAAATAATCAAAATTTTAGAAAGCACAAACATAGACAGCAAAGATCTAAGAATAATAAAGAACATGTACTGGCAACAAACAGCAGCCATAAGAACTGGAAACCAATTGGGATTCTTTCAAGAAATAAAACAGGGTGTTAGACAAGGTTGTGTGCTGTCACCAGATTTGTTTAATATTTCTAGTGAGATTATTTTAAGATCCATAAGGGGAATGTCTGGAATAACAATTGGAGGTCATAATGTAAATAATCTAAGGTATGCTGATGATACAGTCTTAATCGCTAAGAGGGGAAATGAGTTACAAGAAATGTTGGACATTATAGTGAATTAAAGCAAAAATAAAGGATTCAGCCTTAATAGCAAAAAGACAAAAGTAATGGTAACAACAATGAAAAAGACATCACCTCAGTGCAAAATAAAGACAAGTGGAACAATATTAAAACAGGTAAATGAATTTAAATATTTGTGAACTTTGTTAACCTCAGACGGAAGATGTGCAAAAGAGATGAGATGCAGAATGGCTCAGGCAAAAGCAGCTTTCCAGAAAATGAGGAAGATATTATGCAATCTATTTTTGACAATAGAAGCAAGAAAAAGAGTTCTTAAATGTAATGTAGAGCCAGTCTTAATATATGGATGTGAATCATGGACAATAGGACAACAGACAAGAAAATCACTGGAGTCTGTAGAAATGTAGTTTTACAGAAGAATGTTGAAAATACCATGGACAGCTAAGAAGAGTAATGAAAATGTTCTGAAAGAGGTCAAAGCAAAAAGAGAGCTAATTTCCAATATTAGGAAGAAACAATCATCATTTTTTGGCCATGTAAATGAGAAGAGAACAACTGGAATATATAGTAACAATTGGAAAAATTGAGGGACGAAGAGATAAGAGGGAAGTAAAGAGAGAAAACTCCCGTGTGTTACCGGGCCTCATTATGTGGGATGTCAAGAATAGTGACACTGTGACCTTCCAGGCATGTCGTAAGAGGCGACTAAGGAGATTGATCGATGGCTTGACAAGCTGTCATTGTAAAAAGCATTGTTATGGAAACAGACCATAGATTTTAGCAGTGATCTCTGCAATATGTGCCATTTTGGCACGCAAGGTTTCTGTTTTTGAGATTGTGGTTCTGCCCTATGTGCCGTCTTCGACTCGAAAGGACAATAGATAGAGAAAGAGAGAAAACACCAGACAGCTTAAGAAAATGGCTTGGCAGAAGGTCAACAACAGAAATGATAAAGAACTGTCGAGATCGAAAGATGTGGAGAGACATGATCACCTATGCCAGTAGGCCCAGTACTTGGTGATAATTGATGTACACTGCTTAATGCGCGTGAAGTAGACTTCTGTATTTCTTCTACACTGGCATTCCAGCATATTGGGGGGTGGGGAAGAGGGTGAAAAAGTTTGCGCCATTAGCTCTGTCATCATACCAATATGGAAAACAGAAATTTAGCAAAAGAGAGTGCAATCAATATAGAGGCATATGACTTCTTATCAGCCATGTTGGAAAGTTATGCGTTATACACAAAAGTTGTGGGGAAAAGCCTGAGACCAATAATAGAATTATAGTTAAGTGATTCTCAAATGGGATTCTGATGAAAATAATCAGAGGATGTACTGACGTTCTATTCATCTTAAAATAACTTGCATAAAAAATGACAGAACACAATCAACATTTGTACATAGCTTTAACTGACCAGGACGTAGCATTCAACTGAGTAAATAGAGAACAACTGTGGGAGATAGTAACAATATATGGAGTGAGTCAATATCTAACCAACCTAATTAAAAGTCTCTTACATCAACAGCAGCTGCAGTCAGAACAGCAGCAGGCCAAACAGACCACTTCGAAGTTAGACCAGGTATAAGACAGGGATGCGTACATTTCCCCTAATGTTTATTACATACATGGTCTATATATGCAAGTTAGCCAACTCATTAGAAACAGGAGATAAAGAAGCTTCTATTTGCGGGCGATCAGACATATACATTGAAAAATACAAGACCTACATGTACACTTAAATAGACTCAACAGCACAGGCACAAAACATAACATGAAAATCAGTAAAACATAAGTCATGAATATTGCAAAAGAGGAACAGAACATCAACATAACAATAATAGAAGGCAGACAACTAAAATAAGTAGAGGAATTTAAATACCTAGGAAGTCTAGTCTTGTCAAATCATTGGAGAGTTATCACTACTTTTGTCCAGATGATATATATATATACACATACGATATATGCATATACATGGTACAGCGTCTGGTGGATACTTTTTGTGTTGTATTTTGAATTTCTCTGTCTACTAATAAGCACATTGATCAGAGAGGCAAGAGCAGCAGGAATCGGCTCCCTCAATGAGATACAGTTACTTGCACAGAACAGAGACAAATGGCGAGATTTGATAAAAGAACTTTACAAGGATTGAAATTGCTAGAATAAAAAAATTTGATAAGAGAAAGAGTATCTGGGTCTATGCCCTATGGGCTGGCTATGGCTCGAAAGGTCAATCTATCTATCTATTGTCCTTTTGAGCCGAAGATGGCACATAGGGTAGAACTACAATCTCAAAAACAGAAACCTTGCGTGCCAAAGTGGCACATATTGCAGAGATCACTGCTCTAAAATATATGGCGCTGTTTCCATAACAATATTTTTTACAATGACAGCTTGTCAAGCCATCGATCAACCTCCTTAGTCACCTCTTATGACATGCCTGGAAAGTCACAGATAGATAGAATAATAAGCAATCTAGACTTACTATAACTAAACTATGATTATGTCTATTGCCAAAATACAACTTTAACAGGCATGGCCTAATATTGTAAATTGTATTTGATCTCAGTAATTGTTTGTTGATGTTTTTTTTATCAGATCAGTGGAGATGTGTTGATTCTAGAACATAATTTACAAGTAGAAGAAGCAAATCCTGAACATAAATTCAAACAGACAGGTAGACACAACAAGAATATAAACAGTCAACATACATTAAAACAGAAAGGTATACACATGGTCATGAAAAGTAAACAAACAGTTAACATACATTAAAACAGAAATGTTTACATGTTCACAAAAAGAAAGCAAACAGTCAATATACATTCAAAAAGAAAGGTAGACATATGGATACAAAAAGGAAACAAATGGTCAAACAAACATTCATACAAAGAGGTAGACAAATGGATACAAAATTACTAAGGACTTAAGGCAGAAACTATTGGACAGCCATCACGACCTGGAGAGAACTGTCATCTTCATCATGGAAACGGGACCAGATCTGACCTCATGAACCAAAGACAAGATGGAATGTCTCTCCTGCCAGGACAGGCAAAATCTGATTGGTTGAGGTAAGGAGTATTTAAACAGGCACACAGAGAAAGACAGACAAGATCACCAGTAGTTGAAGTGAGAAGGGCCTGGCCAATGCCAGTAGGGCACTAAGTTTGAGCCTGTATATGAGTGGAATGCTCAAGTACTCAATAATGTGTAGAGACTAAAGAAACAGTGTTGGTTCATTCATATTAACACAAGATCAACCGTATTCTAAGGGAGAAAGCCTGGCCAATGCCAGAAAGGCACTAAGTCTGAGCCCAAACATTGAGCAGAAAGCTCAATTACTCAAATAATGTGTAGGGACCCCAATACCAAATCAACAGTGTAAAATCAGTATTTAGAATTAAGATGTAATCTGTTCTGTGAATGAGGACATGATATAATTCTATGAAGTGTGTCATTAGAGAGCTTATGAATTAGGACATGGTATATTATGCACATGATAACATGTTATGCTTCTAAGCAAAGTAATATGAAGTATTCTTATGAAATTGAATGTAATATGTCGATGTGAATGGAGAGTGAATGGAGAGTTACATGTTGCAAGAGAAGTAGAGTAGGAAGAGTCTATCTATCTATCTATCGTTCGCCTGAAGTATTGTCTATATCTGCAATGTCGTTTCCTGTATAAGTTTTTCTGTCTTTTGTAATACTTGCAGTGCCTGTAGTGTTGTATCTATGGGCCAATGGATTTTCCTCAGTCTACTATATTCAGTGCAGTATTGAAGTATGTGTTCAGCAGTCTGGGGCACCTGCCCACATGTACAATTAGTTGAGGTGCCTATCTTGAATTTTGTATACATGTGACTATGGAGTCGATTGTGTCCTGTTCTGAGGCGTATAATGATAACTTGTTCATATCTATTCATATTATGAAAGGCATCCTGATTTTGGGCTTGTGGTCCTCTGATTGATTTGATTATCTGTTTCTTATGATGGTATGTAACCGGTGTATCTAGTTGTGTGCCTGTTGAACCTTCCTTTGCCAACTGATCTGCTTTCTCATTTCCCGGTACTCCACAGTGAGATGGGATCCACTGCAGGGCAACCCTGTGGTGCTTGCAGAGTTCAGTCAATAAGGTCTGCAGATGTGGTAATTTTCTTGATTGTAGTGCCTGGAGTACTGATCTTGCATCTGTCAAAAACATTACAGGCTGTGGACTAAAATTACTGTTCAGCAGTTTTCCTATTGCCAACCTTATTGCTTGTATTTCTGCATCATAATTGTGACAATATTTCCCTGTTGCTATTTTATTCATATCCCTAGTGTTATTTGGGTACTCTATATATGCACCTGAGTAGGAGGAGTGTTTCAGAACCTCATTAGTACTACTTTGAGAGGTGGAGTGGTCATCTACGCCTCACTGGCTCAAAGTGTTTGAGATTTGTATATATAGTGAAGTGTGTAAATAAAGCATGTTGAAGCTGCACAACTAAGGCTTGTTGTTTGTCTTAGCTCATCTGTAGATGTTGATAGAAGGCCAGATCCAAACGATCATCTAGCTCCAGTCATGGGTATTAAGAAACACAATGCAAAGTAACCATGAGATATGAACAACCAAAGGATATGAGACTTCCACCCAACCACATCAAACAAGCCAGTGGATCACATCAATAAGGTGAAGGCTATTGAAACTTATGGATAAATAAGTGTAATTTAACTCCTTTTATTCATTCATTTTTATGACATCTCATTCTATATGGCACCACTTTTTACAAAAAGATCATTAAAATAATTATCAAATTAGGAAAACGTCTTGGCTCAAACATCTTGGCAAAAACGTCTTTCTTCAAAAGTACTTTGGCTCTTACAACAGGAACAATATTACAATTTCTATTCAGTGGAAAGCATGTCACAGGCAAGATATTTGAATGCAAAATAAAAATACAGTAACTAACACAGCTGTAAAGATCTGGAACATTAAAGACTGACTTAAAAAACTCACCAGATGTGAACAACATTCAAAAAGTAGTGAGAAATTTATATTAAATTCCAATGAATCAGAAAAGGTTTTTTGTAACATAAAGAGAGAGCTATGGAGAATAATAATGAGACTTTATGTGATTCCTAACAAAACAGTCACAATCATAAAAGAAATCTGTACACCAATTTCATAGTCAGCATTAACCACAGAAACTGATTCATCAAAAGTAACAATGGAAGTATTACAAGGGTAGATATCATTTATTCTGTATTTGAATTCAAGAGAAGATGAACACAATGATATTACTAAGTGATGGAGATAGATTTAATAAATTATACGTTGACTTCTTTCATATGTGTTCGCTTGTGTTTCAATAGACTGTGATTCTGAGAAAAATCTGTACCACACACATCACATTTATAAGGCTTCTCTCCTGTGTGTGTTCTCTTGTGTTTTAATAGAGTGCCATTCTCTGCAAAATCTGCACCACACACATCACATATGTAAGGCTTCTCTCCTGTGTGTGTTTTCTTGTGCCTTTCAAGATGTCCACTCTCAGCAAAACACACACCACACACATCACATTTGTAAGGCTTCTCTCCTGTGTGTGTTTTTTTGTGCCTTTTAAGCTGTCCAATTCGTGGAAAATTAGCACCACACACATCACATTTGTAAGGCTTCTCTCCCGTATGTATTCTCTTGTGATTTAACAGATTGCCATTCTCTGCAAAATCTGCACCACACACATCACATTTGTAAGGCTTCTCTCCTGTATGTGTTCTCTTGTGCCTTTTAAGATTTCCACTTTGAGAAAAATTAGCACCACAAACCTCACATTTGTAAGGCTTTTCTCCTGTGTGTGTTTGCTTGTGCCTTTTAAGATGTCCACTCTCAACAAAACATGCACCACACACATCACATTTGTAAGGCTTCTCTCCTGTGTGTGTTTGCTTGTGCCTTTTAAGATGTCTACTCTCAGCAAAACATGCACCACAAACCTCACATTTGTAAGACTTCTCTCCTGTATGTATTCTCTTATGCACAATAAGATTTCCAACTTGAGTAAAATCTGCACCACAACTATCACATTTATAGGTCTTCTCTTCTATGCATCTTCTGTTGTGTTTTATTGAACAACCATTGTTATCAAAATCTGTATCACTAACATTACATTTGTGTAGCTTCTCTGCTATATGTGTTCTAGGATGTGCTATTTGAGTTACACTCAACAAACTATCACTTAATGCCTCATTAACAGGTGATGGTAAGACCATCTCCCTTTCTGGCGTGTGTTCTGGGCTTGATGTCAGATATCCAAACTTGGGGGCTAGAATCTTGACTGCAGCCCTCACTTTGACCTACCTGAGAACAGAAAGAGATTATAATGTGAAGTAAATCAAGGTTGAATTAAATCTTGAAATGGGACATAATTCTTGATTTAAAATTCTATTTCCTGAGATTTTGTTTGATTCTACTTATTTCTTTCTGTCTTGTGTTCACCTGATTACTACATTAATTGATATTCCACTACATTATCTGTACTTAAAAAAGATGTTAAATGTGTGTAGATGTGTTGTGTTTTATTTTACTTGCACCTTTTGGCCCAACACATCAGTCTTCAGCATGGGCATTTACTAGTACCAGGTAGCTTAAAATTCTTGAATCCCCTATTTGCTTGGTTAGACTGGACTAGTGTGTCTATTTCTAAAGGCACCATGAAAAGTAGAACCTGGACAGTTCTGCTTCACCGACCCTGGTAAAAGCCATCAACTATGAGCTGTAGGCAGCATCCATCTTTGATGTAGTCAGATGCCTTGATCCTTAGTCCCAAATATTTATCTTCCCACCAAAATTGGAAAAAACACAGAACATTTTCAAAATCTAAAGTCCAGTAATTTTCAGTTTAAGAAACAACACACAAACATGCTGTATTCTATATGTTCAATGTTCACTTTAGAAAACACACAAAGTTTGTTGTAAACAAATAAATAAACACACTCACATCATTATCCAGTTCCCGTTTCAAAAAATCTTGAAGGAATGGTATTTGTCTTTCTCTTTTCACTGCAGTCTGAGAAGATAAAATGTCAATATTTACATTATGGGATACTTAACATTTTCTTGAAATTCTGAAGTGTCTGAATATTTAAGACTTACAAATATTATTTTCTACATGTTTTTGGCCCTGTAGTGATTACAGACATATGCAACAACATATACCATACAGGATAGATACCAAATGAACCGCAAACATCAACTTCCATTTGATTGCATAAAAGGAATGGTGCAGTTGAATACAGTGACTTTAGAACAATAAGCCTTATGAGCCATGTTACAAAAATCTTGCTAAAAGTTATACACAGAAAGATTCAGAATAAAATCAGTATTGAATTAGAGGAGCAGTAATTTTGATTTAGAAAAAACTGTGGGACAATAAACACCATATTCTGCATGAGGACATTAATCAAAAAGTACACAGAGGTAAACAAACCAATATAAGCCTGCTTCATAGACTACACCAAAGCTCCTTATAGAATACACCATAAACAACTTATAGAATGCCTAAAAGATATACATCTAGATGACACAGACATAAATTAATATGTAATTTATACTTAGAGCTAACAGCAATAATAAAATATAGGAACTCTAAACCCACTGATATAAAAAGAGGAGTATGACACCTAACATTAATGGAAAGATAATCAATAACCTAATATATGCTGATGATCCTGTAATACTAGCAGAAAATCCTAAAGATTTACAATTACTTAATGAAATCAACATGACAAACACAAAATATGGATTAGCTATGAATACCAAAATACTAAAACTATGATCATAAACAAAGATAATACTCAAAACCTACACATGGATAACAAAGTTGAAGGAATACACCTGGAGATTGTTCAATCTGGATAGGGCAGTCTAGAGGTAAGGTATCAGACTGGACAAGAAGGACTTTGGTTTTAATCCCACCACAGGTAGTGAAAATTTCCCATTTTGAATTCATTGTTTCTTAATGTCTTTACATACAATCCCATGGTCAAGTGATATCCAATGTCTAACCATTTCAGGTAACAGAAGTTGTTGTTGTTGTTGACAGATTACCACGAGTTGATACGAGCTTGTGTGCCCTTTGACTCATAAGATGTGGCGGGTCGTAATGGCTTTCTTGACATTCCCGGCTCTTACTGGAGGTTAGAGGTCGTCTGTCCCAGGCTACGCTGGGAAACTACTAGTCCAGCCCAGAGGTACTGCAATACTGAGTCGTCAATCAGTAACAGCCACCACTACAGGGAACACGTCGATCCTAGCTTCTGTTAGCCAGTCTGTTTTGATGCAGACTGTTACCAGGGGAGACCACGAGGAGGTAGATCTGCTAGGTCTTGGCCAGCTGATGGTGCGCCGGCCCTGCTATTGCGACCGCAGGTCGCAGGCGCTTATGCTCCCCCCAGGTAACAGAAGAAAAACAAAGGATATCTCATATTCTGCATTCATTAAAGGAGACCCTTGTCAGTTAGAAATAGAAAATAGGCCAAAAATAGCCACTGTCACAAATCTACCCAAAAACATCAAAAGCCTCAACAATAAAAAGTGAGAGAAAAATGAGTCTTTGAAATAAGAGAATATCTGTATTGTGAGGGACACCAAAGCAAACAGCTGCCAATGTGGATAAATAGAAAAAATGCCATATTCACACAAAATTCTATTCCCCTGGTCTTCACCAGAAATATAAAATGGAGCACAAAAAAATGTTTTGATGGTGTATTCAAAGCATTCACCAGCTCCCTATAGTTTGTACAGTTTCTGAGGGCCATATTTGTGTTACTAAGGTGTTGAGAGCACTGCAATTAGTTTGACACAATGATCCTAGCAGTTACTACTAAAGATCAACAGTTGCCAACTTACAACCATAGGTGAAGATGAAAATAAATGACACATACAAATTCTTAACTATTGTTAGAACAAAGTACATTAGACCTGAGTCTTGTATAAAGTAAACTGTAATACCTAATGGTAACAATATGGAATATAAGAATGTTAGTGAGTATTTAACAGAACAACACTCACTTGTTTCAACATATCAACAGGTGAAATGTCTTTCTATAGCAATCTATTTATCATCATCATGTACCATACCATTTGACATAGGCAATCATGTCCTTCCACAATCTTCTATCCATCATGCATCGCATCAATTTTGTTGTTGACTGTTTTCCATATTATGACACCAAACAATCTAATATTTTCTCTCTTTGTCGTCCACAGTCTCTCTTTTCCTGTATTTTACCAAGTATTCCAACTTTATTCTTCTCACGGTGTGCATAAAAAATGTTGATTATTTCTTTCTGATGTTTCTTACTAGCTCCCTTTTTGTGTTGGCCTCTTTGAGAATGTCCTTGGTCTTTTTAGTTGTGCAGGGAACTTTCAACATTCTTCTGAGAAATCAAATCTCTGTGGCCTCTAATTGTCTCTTTATTTAAACTATTTAAGTAATTTAAAAAATCTATAACCAAAGCTGTAGGTAGCTTATTCAATAATATTCATTCTTCTTCCTCCTTTCAGCTCCCTGTGGAGCATAGGTCTTCAGCAAACACTTTCCAAGCCGTTCTGTTTCTTGTTTTTTTTTTTTTTAAAGATCACTTCATGTCTTCCTGTAACAGGCTTCCTTTCTCTCTCTCTCCTGGTTGCGCCCGCCTTGGTTCCGACAAAGCTTTCTTGCTCTGTGGTCATGCTCGACAAACTGCGGCTGACAGCGGCAATGCTCATTAAGACCTGAGCCCGACCCTGTGTTCTGCTGACAGAGGCTAGGCTCATTAAGACCTGAGCCCGACCTGGTGTTCTGCTAACAGTGGCAAGGCTTGTTAAGACCTGAGCCTGACTTGGTGTTCTGACAGAGGCAAGGCTCATTAAGACCTGAGCCCGACCCGGTGTTCTGCTAAGGCAAGGCTTGTTAAGACCTGAGCCTGACTTGGTGTACTGCTGGAAAGGATGGACAGACTCCCTCTGCCTTTGCCACCCCTCTGGGCCTTGACCAATTTATTTTCGACTTCACGTTGTAATGTTCATGGCACGCGACACCCTCGTCCGTTCATCACGGTGATAGAATACAGCAACAATGCTGGAACTGACACTCATGAAAACTGCACACACTGGTTTTATTTCACTGCATGACCACTATGAATGGTGTGACAAATTACATCGTTGACAGTTAATCATACCTCCCCACAAACACTCATGTATATGACTCTCACTTCCCCAATGTCTTGAATATCTCCTCGTGGACACACTCTCTCTACCATGTAGCTTCACTTCACCAAGCTACAACAATCCCTCTCTAACTGTCACTGGTCTAAGTCTAGCCTGTGCCCTTGTGGTAACCACATGGACGACCTACATTCACGTCACCTAACAAGCCCTTCACACTTAATATCTTGCCCAATACTGAGCTCATAACAATGTCACTTGACCACTTACTATTAGCCTGTTAGTGGTTAGAACAACTCTGTTCTCTAAGTCTCTGCACAAAATATTGAACCTACTGAGTTCATAATAATGTCCCTTGATGGCTTACGATCGGCCTATTAATGGTAAGAACAACCCTGTTCTCTTAAGTCTCTGCACAAAATATTGAACCTACTGAGTTCATAATAATGTCCCTTGATGGCTTACGATCGGCCTATTAATGGTAAGAACAACCCTGTTCTCTTAAGTCTCTGCACAAAATATTGAACCTACTGAGTTCATAATAATGTCCCTTGATGGCTTACGATCGGCCTATTAATGGTAAGAACAACCCTGTTCTCTTAAGTCTCTGCACAAAATATTGAACCTACTGAGCTCATAATAATGTCCCTTGACGGCTTACGATCAGCCTATTAATGGTAAGAACAACCCTGTTCTCTAAAGTCTCTGCACAAAATATTGAACCTACTGAGTTTATAATAATGTCCCTTGACGGCTTACGATCAGCCTATTAATGGTAAGAACAACCCTGTTCTCTAAGTCTCTGCACAAAATATTGAAACTACCAATTTCCTCCTACTTGCTAAATAGTCACCGGATTGGCTTCTATCCAGCCTCCTAACTTAGTGAGTGCCACCTAGCTCACGATGAATACCTTTTTCCTGTGTGTGAGTATCATAACTCCTTAAGCTAACAATTACTATGTCCATCGAAAAGTAGATTCTATCTAGTTCACCTACTCTACACACAATGTTGCTTGCATACATCAACTACTTATTCTAGCACAATTCACTATGTCCAGGAAATGCTATTCTATCTGTATCACAGTCCTCCTTGCTTGACTGTCGTGCCCTAACTAACTTTTAAGTTTCCAAACCACCTGGTCCTTATCACTACAAACTCTGCTCACAGTCCCGGCTTGTCAACACGACACTCCGTCCACACTGAGCGCTCGCAATATCTCGAATGACCCTCACTAACTAACTCCCTTGTCTCCCCTAACTCTTTGTCTCGCCCTCAAACCTCATGTTTCACGACCTGTTCACCCGATCCCCTCATTTCTCGTGGACTATGAGTTGCTACATGTTTACGGCTATCTCTCACCGTCACCCCTTGACCTCTTCCACCTAATTCTCCCTTTTCTCCACCTCTCCGTTCCCCTGCCCCTACACTGTTTCATTCCTGCATTATCTTCATCTCTGCTTCTATCTGTCTTTGGAAGAATATTTTGGTCTTTGTGTCTTCCCCATGGTGATTCCAAAAATGGCCTGTTGTGTATATTCTCTAAGTTGGCCTCTGTAGTGTGTGTCCTAACCAGTCCCATCATCTTCCTTGAATCACTTCTTCCACTTTTATTTGATGGTACTTTCCCATAATTCTACATTAGTGATTTTGTCCTGTCATTTCTATCCTTTAATTATGTGCATGCACCCATCAATAAAAGTTTATCTTTATGATTGTCATTTTTGTCGTTCTCCATGTTTCACAGCCATATAATAGGACTGATGAGTTCTACAAATTTTATTTTTCTATTTAACCTTAACTTTTTTTGGATTTCCAAGTTTCTTACAATGTTTTCTTTCTCATGTTTTATTGCAATATAGACTGTTACTTTGTTATCAGAACTTCTGGTACCATAGAAAGATGAGAACTATCACACAGACTATCCAGGTAATAACAGTAATTGTCATTTAATAACACTAAATGTCTTGGACCAATTCAACTGTAACTTCTTCTTGGTCTTGTCTTCATTAAAAAAAGCCAACATTCCAGCCAGTGACAAACATGTCAAGTAGCAACATATAAGGCAGCAACATTATGGTATTAACTCTTAGTGCATATGTCTAAAAAACCATAAAATACAAAAATGAGTGCACAACATGATGTATTAACATTTTTAAAACATCAGACATCATTGTTGTGTATTAAATAACAAACATTTATGTTTATGATCATTACTGACAAAGTAGGTGGCTGGGTGGTCTAGAGGTAAGATGTTGGCCTCTGGACAAGAAAATCCTGAGGTTAGTTCCACCACAGATGGTGGAAAATAACAAACAAATAAATAAAATGGAATCAGTGGCTTTACCCTCCCCTTGTCTCTGGGTAGTGAGATCTGATGTCTAGCCCTCTCAGAAAATGGTGAAAAATAAGAGGCCCTGAGTGCATTCTGTGCATGTTAATGAAAACATGGCAGTTGGAAATCACAAAATGTATGAAAAAAATATAGCCACAGCCCTGGTAAAAAATGTGACAATAAAAGTCAACTATCAGGCGTACTGTAACACATGGCTGCCAGTGTTTAAAAATAGGAAAAAAATCATATTCAAGCAAAATTCAATCCCTTTTACCAGAAACATAGAGCTGGTGAACACAAAACAAAGCAAACAAAAAGTATATACTAATGTCTTATTTTTTTTAGTTAAAAGTGCAAGAATTATAAAAAAAACTTGAAGAAAAAATTAAATTGGAATAAACAAAAACTGAACTTAATGTGATGTGTACAGGTTTATGCATGTCAGTAACCCAAGAAATTGTATTTCTTGTAAAATATATCAATATTTATTAAACAAAATAGTAAATATTTGAATGGCTACACTCACAAATATTTTTCAGTCATATTTTTCAAACTTTGATGTCACATAATAATTTTGAGTTGCACATATTCACCTTCATTACTTCAATCTTAACTCACCATACTGGGGGGATTATCAAAATAATTAGTTACTCAATGATAAGAAGGTCATCTTTATTTTTATTAACCTTATTTTAGATCTACTATTTGAAAACACATCTGCTATTTCTAGAACCAGAGCTAGTACGAGACAATGGCCACTTATCTCCCATGAGTCAAATTTGTGGAAACAATATCCACTTCTAAAATGTGGTTTGCAGAAAAATATTATTAAAAGGCCTTAATACCAACCAAGGTACTCACTTTATAATCCATCTCCTGTTTTATATTCTCAACAGGTAGCAGGTTCTTGGTTTCGATATTTCTGACAATCTGAGAAAGGAAAAGTAAGGTCCCATTTTAACATGTTGAAATACTGGAATAACAAGACATCTTCTACCTTTTTAGCTCCCAGTGGAGCATAGGCCTTCAACAAACACTTCCCAAGTCGTTCTGTTTTTTACCATTCTTTTAAGATCATTCCATGTCTTCCCCATCATATTCATCTCTGCTTCTATCTGTCTTCCCCAAGAATTCCTTGGTCTTCAATTTGTCTTTTTCCCTGGGGATTCCAAAAAAGGGCTTGTTGTGTAATACTCTCAGTTGGCTTCTGTAGTGTGTCCTATCCAGTGCCATCATCTTCGCAGTACCTCTTTATCGACTGGTATTTGACTGGTACATTTTCATCATTCTATGTTAGTGATTTTGTCCTGCTATTTTCATCTTTTTATTCTGCGTAAGCATCCATTAATGAAAGTCTGTATCTTTGTGATTGTCAATTTTATTGTTCTCCATATTTCACAGCCATATAATAGAACTGACTTAATATTTGAGTTGAAAAGACAATGGCTATGCCTGGGTCTTATCATGTCAAATATGGACACAGTGATTATTGTTGCAGAGATTTTGTTGTCAGCCAATAATTGACTTACTACAAGTCAAATAGTAGAAACAATATAATCTTTTTCTATATTTTTCTGTTAATTATTTTTGAGTTAATGAGAAAAATAAAAAAACGTCCCATACAAAACAAGCACAATTAATTATTGAAAGTTAATAATGCCTGCCTTATGTCTGTTTAATTAAGTACATTTGTAACTAAATTAGCACTTTTAAAACTAACCAATCTACTTACTTCATAATCTGGTTCCTGTTTTATATGCCTGGGTCTTATCATGTCAAATATGGACACAGAGTGATTATTATTGGTTATTGGTTATGGAAGGCCTCGGTATCACAGCAAACGAATTAAAATCCATAATTGCTCAACCGCCCGTGCCAGTGGAATCATCCGAATTACTAACTCATCTCCCAAACAAAGAAAGGTAACTGTAATCCCCATCGTAGCAGTCTCAGCACACGCCAAAAGACATAAGGCGAAACCGCGCAGAAAGTGAACACAGCCAACTGTTCCCTGTCATACGATATCATCATTCATCGTAAACAAGCGGGATATCGAAGCAGGATCAAAACGGATGAGACACACAGCTCACGGTGTGCACAGAGCACTTAACTCAGTCGCTCCTGCAACAAGCCGGACTTGGAATATGAGGAAACTGCAAGAAGGAATACTTTTCAGACATAGCCTTCAAGGGTTCCTGCCGCCTATCCACCATATACCATGGGAGTTCACGTCCTCCCGAAAATGATGATCGTCATAGCACTTGATGATGTTAGGCCGTCATTGATGATTCCAATTCCAAACATATAGACACACAGTGGTGGTAAGTTATCATTTCCAATCCCACAGAAGCCACATGACCTGTAGTTAGTAAAACCACAGAGAGAATATGATTTTGTGACCTTCACTGATTCACTCTTAGATGTGAATGTGTAGTTTACACAAGAGGAGAAGTTTTCAACTACAGTGAACCCATTTAAGGCAATTCTGGGATAGCAAGGCAAGTCTCCTTTATAGCAGCAGAAATTGATGTTCTTCGCTCCCTTCTTGTAGCTGCCGCCACACGATTCTGATGTCTCATTAACTTGGACATCATTCAAGAACAGTGTCAGATTAACATTCCATAGATATAGCTCTGCTGATGAAATGCTTGGTGCAACAGTTGTATCAATCATACTGGAGGCTCCTGGTCTGTGGTCATTAATATCACAGACGGCACATGATGTTGTTATATTCAGTATTTCTTTCTGGGGTGTAAATATGTGGCACACACATGGAGAGTGGTTTGTGGTCACAGTAATCCCATTAAAGGCAATTCTAGGGTAGCATGGCATAGCTGTTTCAGAACAGCACAATCCTGTGATGTTTTCTGTGTTCGCTATAAAGCTGCTGCTGCTACACAATCCTGACCAATTATAGGTGTGGACATTATTCACTTGCAATGACAAAACTGCTTTGTTTACATCATAAACCTCTGGAAGCGAATCATTTATGGGACTAATAGTACCATTTATTCTTCCATCGGGGATATCTTCATTGAGTCTCCAAAAAAAGGTCTTTGGTTAAAAAGCACACATGCTTTTGAGTTAAACACACAATGAGCCCACTTCATAGATTCAAAATGAT
The DNA here is from genome assembly GCA_032433765.1 of Megaustenia siamemsis. Taxonomy (NCBI): domain Eukaryota; kingdom Metazoa; phylum Mollusca; class Gastropoda; order Stylommatophora; family Ariophantidae; genus Megaustenia; species Megaustenia siamemsis. The sequence continues at coordinate 8,682,440 of JAVIAB010000159.1, forward strand.
CCTTGCCAATGCCATCCGTTTGCACAAGTTAGGTCCTTAGCTACCAACGTCACAAATGTCTGAAACGAAGCCACGAATTAACGACATTATCCACAGCGAAGGTTAACGAACTGTGAACAAACATTTATGTTCAAACCCTTGAAAACATTTTCAAAAATCTGCCAACTCGCAGAAATAACATATATCGTGTTGTTCAATGTAAACATTGCTTAGTCCATAGCTCGAATATAAATAAGCTGCCATTTTTCATCACAGAGTGATTATTGTTGCAAAGATTTTGTTGTCAGCCAATAATTGACTTACTACAAGTCAAATAGTAGAAACAACATAATCTTTTTCTATATTTTTCTGTTAATTATTTTTGAGTTAATGAGAAAAATAAAAAAATGTCCCATACAAAACAAGCACAATCAATTATTGAAAGTTAATAATGCATGCCTTATGTCTGTTTAGTTAAGTACATTTGTAACTAAATTAGCACTTTTAAAACTAACCAATCTACTTACTTCATAATCTGGTTCCTGTTTTATATTCCAAATGGGGATAACATTCTTGGTTTCCATACTTGCGTCTGTCAGAAATTATGGAGGAATGTTCAATATGTAGTGAGAATTAGCAGCAGATGGTAATTTTACTGTAATATTTTTTGCCTTTCAATTAGTTATGAGTTACATATCACCAATGGTCATCAAAACTAACTTGTCTATTACTTTGTCAATACTTAAGTAATGTATCACAGGACAACCCGTGTTTGTTTCCCGCTGGAAGCAGTGTGAATTGCACTTGTGGTTGTCAAACCATGGTGATTGGATATAATACCCCCCACAGTTGAACCATTAGGAAGAACTGATCATGAGCTAATCAAATAACCACTCTATGTATAATAGTTGAATAAAGTTTAGAACTACAATCCCCACTTTATATTGGATTCATAGATTACGAAAAGGCATTTGATAGTTTAGACAGAAGAATGCTTTGGAAGTTGCTGAGTCATTACAGAATCCCCATAAAGTTTATTAACCTGATAAAAACAATGTATGAAGGAATGAAATGTAGTGTGTTGCATGAAGGACAGCTTACAGAAGCATTACAGACACCTTCTGTCTCCATTTCTCTTTCTACTGGCCATAGATTGGATTATGAAAGTAACTCAAATCAACAAAAAATGGAGTCCAGTGTTCACTGTCCAGGCAACTTAATGATTTAAACTTTGCTGATGACATAGCTCTCCTATCACACAGTCATCAACAGATGCAGGATAAAATGAGTATACTTGATGAAAGATCACAACAACTAGGGCTGAAAATTAATAGTGATAAGACCAACATTATGAGAATTAATGCGTTTGGCAATAACCAAATAAAATTAGGAGAAATACTTCTACTAGATGTACAATCTTATATATATATCTGGGTAGTAATATAGATATATAGGGAGGAACAGAAAACAATACCAAAATAAGGATATCAAAAGCAAGAGGAGCTTCTGTTGCACTGGGAATCATATGGAAGTCCAAAGAAATTAGGTTAAATACAAAAAAATAAAACTTTTCAACTCCAATGTTAAATCAGTCCTATTATATGGCTGTAAAACATGGAGAATAACAAAATTGACAATCATGAAGTTACAGACTTTCAATAACGGATGCTTCATCATCATCATCATCAATTACCGGGCCTACTGGCGTAGGTGATCATGTCTCTCCACAACTTTCGATTTTGGCAGCTATTTATCATTTATGTTGTTGACCTTCTGCCAAGCCCTTCTCTTAAGCTGTCTGTTATTTTTTCTCTTTGCTTCCCTCTATCTCTTCATCCCTCAATTTTTCCAGTTGTTACAATATATTCCAGTTGTTCTCTTCTCATTACATGGCCCAAAAATGATGATTATTTCTTTCTAATATTGGAAATTAGCTCTCTTTTTGCTTTGACCTCTCTCAGAACATCTTTATTACTCTTCTTAGCTGTCCATGGTACTCTTAACATTCTTCTGTAAAACCACATTTCTACAAATTCCAGTGATTTTCTTGTATGTTGTCCTATTGTCCATGATTCGCATCCATATGTTAAGACTGGCTCTACATAACATTTAAGAATTCTTTTTCTTGTTTCTATTGTCAAAAATGGATTGCATTGTATCTTCCTCATTTTTTGGAAAGCTGCTTTTGTCTATTCCATTCTGCATCTCACCTCTCTTGTACATCTTCCATCTGAGGCTAACAAAGTTTCCAAATATTTAAATTCATTTACCTGTTTTAATATTGTTCCACTTGTCTTTATTTTGCACTGAGGGGATGTCTTTTTCTTGTTGTTACCATTACCTCTGTCTTTTTGCTATTAAGGCTGAGTCCTTTATTTTTGCTTTCTTTCACTACAATGTCCAACATTTCTTGTAACTCAATTTCACTCTTAGCGATTAATACTGTATCATCAGCATACCTTAGATTATTTATATTATTACCTCCAATTGTTATTCCAGGCATGTCCCTTATGGATCTTAAAACAATCTCACTATAAATATTAAATAAATCTGGTGACAGCACACAACCTTGTCTAACACCCTGTTTTATTTGTTGAAACATTCCCAATTGGTTTCCAGTTCATATGGCCGCTGTTTGTTGCCAGTACATGTTCTTTATTATTCTTAGATCTTTGCTGTCTAAGTTTATGCTTTCTAAAATTTTATTTATTTCTTGGTGCTTTACTTTGTCAAATGCCTTGGTGTAATCTATAAAAGATAGGTATAGATCTGTTTTCACCTCTATGGCTCTTTCTACCAAAGATCTTATGATATAAATGGCATTGCTAATTCCTTTATCTCTAACAAAACCACATTGTTCATCACTAATTTCTGGACTGATTTTGTTTCGCACTCTTTGCATGATGATTTTTAGTAATATCTTAGTCATAAAACTCATAAGGCTTTTTGTACGATGTTTATCGCATTCAAACACACCCAATTTCTTTGGTAGGGCTATGAATATTGATTTGAGCATGTTGTCTGGTATATATCCGCTGTTGTTGATATCATTCAATATTTTTATTTTTATTTCTATTCCAAAATCACCCATGGCTTCAATCTCTTCTCTAGTTATATTATCTGGTCCAAGAGATTTGCCTGCTTTCATATTGTGCAAGGCATCTTCCACTTCTTCTCTGAGTATTTCTGGTCCTTCTCCATTATCCTTAATATTTACTTCCGTTCATTCATCATTATAAAGATCTTTAGTGTATTCTGTCCATCGTTCCCTTATGTTTTCTTGATCAATCAACAGTTCTCCTTCCTTTGATCTTAGGCATCCATTTTTTTATTGCGTTTTTCTTCCTGTTAATTCCTCAATTTGTTTGTATATAGTTTTAGCATCTCCTTTTTGTTGCATTTCAACCTCTTTGCATCTCTCTTTTAGCCATGCTTCTTTTTACTTCATTGCATTTTATTACAATTTCTTTATTTAATCTCTTATACTCATCTTTATTTCTTCTCTTGTACCAATTAGCTGCAAAATGTCATCTGTCATCCATTTCTTTCTTGAATTTGTCCTCGCTGGTGGTATGAGCTCTTTTGAAGTTTGTTGCATTGATTCTTTTAGCATTTCACACTGTTCATCAATGCTTTGCATCTTCTCTATTGTATTGCACCGGTTCTGGATTGTAAATTTATATTTGTCTTGCTGTGTCTTGTCTGATGTGAGTAAATCTAAATTTAACTTGATGTTAACTGAGGCTCGTTTTGTTGTTTTTAATTTTACTTTAAGCTTTCCCACAACTGTTACATGATCAAATGGATGCTTACGCAGAACAAAAGGATAGAAATGGCAGGACAAATTCACTAACATAGAATTATGGAAATGTACTAGTCAAATACAAGGAAGACAAAGAGGAAGACCAAAGTATTCTTGGAGAAGACAGATAGAAGCAGAGATGAAGATGATGGGGAAGACATGGAATGACATTAAAAGAATGGCATGAAACAGAATGATTTGGAAGGTGTTTGTTTTGTAGACCTATGCTCCACAGGGAACTGAAAGGAATAAGAAGATGACAGTCACACCAGCACCTGGCAGAAATGGGTACTAGTGTAGTGCTCTGGGAAGGTGAGAAGTTATGGTGCTTGAGGGGACACTAGACAGGAGTCTCTGAACCACTTCTGGATAGGTGGCTGAACACCAATTGGTATAACCTGCATGCTGAGACAGTGATACAAGTCTTATAGCTTTCCATTTTTTTACCAGCATTATAGTATGGTTACTTGTATGTCAATAATTTTACAAATTATCTCTCTCCCCAACTCTACATCATCATAGTCACAAATTTGAAGAAAAACAAAAAAACCCTCAATAATTTTTTTTTTTTACTTATGCTCAGTTTTAGTTTAAGTTCTGCAAGTTTAATTCTAAAAGTAAAAAATCTGATGTGTGCCAGATTTTTTTTCTATTTAGCAGGTTAGTCTGATGTAATATTGACCACATCATCCAAGATAATCTTTGAAAAATATAGTCATGCGCAATGACAAAACGGGGAAGGTCATTATTTTACATGTGACATGGTAAAGGCTGAAAAGCGATAGTGGCTTATTTCAGGTCATTGAGTGATAACTGGCCTGTAGATTCTATTACAGTAAAGTCTCGATTATCCGGAATGCTCGGGGAAGAACCCATTCTGGATAATTGAATTTTTCTGGATAATCGAGAGTAAGAAAACCAAACTCAAAATTTATGAAAAAACATGATTGAAAAATTGCAATGCTCAGAAATATTTAAATTCGTGTGACATTCACTAGCTTTCTCTATCAACATGGGTCCTGATATTGGCATTCCTTTTCTTCTTCTTTCTAAAAACCACACATAAAGGACGTCGTCGAGTTTTTCAAATTTTGGCCGTTTCATACTTCGTCTCTGGTGTATATTGTTGCTGCTTTCAGACTCCGACGCAAACTTAAACAACTCATCTTTTTGATTTCGTATGTCATATAATGTTGAAGAGGCTATGCCAAATTCAGTCATCAAAACGTTGCGATTAACGCCTTTTTCAAGTCTACTAGCGATTTCAATCTTCTGGTTCAGTGTCAATACAGTTCGCTTGCGTTTACCTTTGCGGGAAATTGAGGTGTGGTTTGCACTCGCAGAGGCCATTATTTAACACAAAAATGTATTCCGTTAAAAAGTATGCACACATGCGTTTATAGCATATCATGTATAATTTATACTGATGGAACGAATTTCAGCTTGCACAAATGTCTGAGACAAACTAACGTCAAACTCTGTATCTTACTCTTTTTGAATTTCCAGTCGGTAATTTTTGAACCCCTCCCCCTTTCTTCTCACCATCTCTATGTCACTGCACGCCGGCTGCTCAACCTTTGATTTATAATCATCAAAGTTATGGGCTCTTCAATTTTCACAAACAATACGTCTGCTTCTAATGTTCGGTCAGACTGTCAAACGCCATATTTTTGACAAATTCATGACCAACTTTAGATCTAAAGCAGGCTATGAGAAAATTAAGCAAATTTGTAAAATCATGTAGATAAGTGTTTTTGGCACGACTAAGATTTCCCGACAAAAAATTTAGTCGGGGGAAAAAGTGAAGATATAGACTGTCTGTCGCTTTTACTTGGAATATTTGGAGACACAATGTCTGGATTGAATAAAATATGTTCGCTCCTATTTGAAGTATATTACTGTAAATACACTATTGTAAACGCAATATTGTGTAATGATAGAGCCTGTAGAAGTAAGCGCAGCGCACAAACCGTGTTGTAGCGTTTTCGATTTCCGGATAAAGGCATTTAATTTAACTGAACAAAACATGATTCAAGCTTTCTCCCTATAATAATTAAAAAAAAAAAAAAGTCCGTTAAATTGAGAATTCCGGATTATTGAGTACCGCATAATCGAGACTTTACTGTACTTACATAGGAAAATCACAAGAGGCTTTGGCAGCTAGCATTTATTTACTTAAATAATATTAGTACTCATTACTACTATCTATCTATCTTTTGTTCGCCTGAAGTATTGTCTATATCTGCAATGTCGTTTCCTGTATAAATTGTACTGTCTTTTGTAATTCTTGCAGTGGCCCATATAGTTTTGTCTGTAGTGTTGTATCTATGGGCCAATGGATTTTCTTCAGTCTACTATATTCAGTGCAGTCTTGAAGTATGTGTTCAGCAGTCTAGGGCGCCTGTCCACATGTACAAGTAGTTGAGGTGCCGATCTTGAATTTTGTATACATGTGACTAAGGAGTCGATTGTGTCCTGTTCTGAGGCGTATAATGACAACTTGTTCATATCTATTCATATTATGAAAGGCATCCTGATTTGGGGCTTGTGGTCCTCTGATTGATTTGATTATCTGTTTCTTATGATAGTATGTAACCGGTGAATCTATTTGTGTGCCTGTTGAACCTTCCTTTGCCAACTGATCTGCTTTCTCATTTCCTGGTATTCCACAGTGAGACGGGATCCACTGCAGGGCAACCCTGTGGTGCTTGCAGAGTTCAGTCAATAAGGTCTGCAGATGTGGTAAATTTCTTGATTGTAGTGCTTGGAGTACTGATCTTGCATCTGTCAAAAACACTACAGGCTGCGGGCTAAGATTACTGTTAAGCAGGTTTTTCTATTGCCAACTTTATTGCTTGTACTTCTGCATCATAATTGTGACAATATTTCCCTGTTGCTATTTTATTCATATCCCTAGTGTTATTTGGGTACTCTATATATGCACCTGCTCCCCCATTTTTTACTGCATTCTGTGCTGATCCATCTGTATACACACGAATCCATAGGTCTTGTGGGTATTCTTCATCCAGGAAACTGAGAGTTATTGTTTTTCACTGTAGACTATTCTGTTCCTCTTTGCCAACTATTCCTTTCACTTCTGTCCATATTTGAACTGATAATCCTGACTCCTCTGCCCAGGGGGTCTGTTCTGGTATGGGCAGTAGGGGGTTAACAACTCTTGGCATGTCTGGTATTTCTCTACTAATGCACTTGGCTTGGTGGATAAAACTGCTTCTTTTAAGTCGTCCCAATGCAAGATTTTGGAATCGGTCCTTCATAGGATGTCTCAGCATGCAAGCAAATTTTTCTGCCTGTATCAGCACCTTTGTGTCCCTCCATTCTCTCAGTGCTGGTATCCTCCACAATTTCTCCATCGTAAAACCTAACACAATTTTGTTCTTAATAACATAAGATCCAGCAGTTATATTAGTGATCGAACGGGGATCAATTCGTTTGTGAGTTGATGCTGTGAGAAAAGTCGAAAGGTCACTCTGTTGATACTCGAAGTCGTCATAAACGGGAGGAGCAGCGAGCGACCAGTCACCCTCATTTGCTGTTTGTTCTCTGTCATACTCTGAGCGAAATGTAGAAGCTCCGTCAGTGATTGTTTGTAATCTGTCGCACTTCTGGCGGTCAAGTGGTCATCCGTGGTATTTGAAATATCTTCACAACCTTCCCGTTGGTCATATCTTCTCTTTGATATCTTTAGATCAAAGCCATATCTTGCCTATGTTTGAAAAGTCTACTATAAAAGTATCTCGAGTACTCTTAAGACAGCGGCTAATATTCCATATACTCCCCAGAGAGAGAGAGAGAGAGAGAGAGAGAGAGAGGCTACCATTTTAAATATTATTCTACTTGTCTTTTTTTCTTTGATGTTACAGTTACTTCTTTATGGTATTAAGGATGAGTCCTTTATGTTTTCGGTTTCCTTTACTATAACGTCTATCATTATTAGCAACTAGTTTCAAAATTGTCATTACATGTGGAAATTTACTATTTATCATCATCATCAACAAAGATAATGTTGGAAACATTAGAATTAATAGCGTTGGCAATAATAGAATACAGCTACAAGCTGAATAATAACCCAGTAATAAAGATAACGAAGGAGAAACAGAGAATATCAAAATCAAAAGGTAAACTCGACTCCAAAGCAATTACTTACCTTGGTAGCTCTATCGTTTAGTGTATCACTTTGCTGGCTGCAAGCGTATTGTTCGTTCCACGTTGCGTTAATTTGTTCAAAATAAATATCATGTTCAAAGATTTGTATATCTCTATTACCAGTCGAGGAGTGGTTGTTAATTATTTCAGTTGGAATCTCCAGTCTTCCAGCTCCCTGATTTTGAGAGCCGGTGATGTAGGTGTCGGAGGTTTCACTAGCGTTTAAAAACCTTTCAAGTATATTTGTCTTTTTTTTTTTGAAAATTGAGTCTAAAGTTAAACCATTATTAAAATTACCACTAGGCCATATTATCGTGGTTTGCGTGCCAATTGACAAATCAATATCGTCATCACTGTCTTCTGAACTTGAGTTTATTCGAAAAAGTAGATGCGCCATAAGGTATAAGTTTACCTCTACTCAATTTATAACCTTCTATTTTAACTAAATACGTGTTAACATAACACCGGTTCTAAGTGTATGTGATATACGATTGTTTCCTTGTTCTTATAGTTTGATGTGCTTATCTTCAGATTTATCTCTCAACCACCAAAATTTCACAACTTAATTATGATCTCTTTAATGATTTTTGTTCCTTGATATTGACACACCTATCGTGACAACATACTTTTCTATGACTGAGAAATTCACTTTTCCATATTGATGTGAGAGTACATAGAGTGTCAATTGATCACCAGTACAATGAGTATTCTGTTATTGCATCATAGGTCAAAATCTATTTATTCTTAGTAACTCAACATCCCCATTAATAGAGGCACTGAGTAACACCATCTCTTTTTTGTGAAAATTTCAGATTTCAAAGATGGAACACGCCATCGTTAACAAAATCTCAGGTCTACTCCAGGACAACCCTCATCGTCACTGTGCTGGTTGTCAGGCTTTATCACCAAACATGGTCAATCACACCTGCCATTTAGATATCGGCACCCGACTGCAACACCAATTATTCAGTGTGTTATACTTTGATATATCACATGCCGAATTAACAAACTTAATGTTTAATCATGTGCTTTAAACACTAAGACTCCAGCTAGTAGCTAATATACCTCAACCAGCTGGTGAAGTCGATGCTAGGTATGCATCACCACCACCTTCGCCTCAAAACGAGGTGGAGGAGGACGAGTACATCATAGTCATCGAATAATTTCATTTTATTTTAATAAAATATTTTATTTAAAACAATTTTGGCTAGTTTATGATTTTCATTGTTTAAACCTTGTTTGTGTTTAAAGTAAGAATGCTAAGTATTGTTGAGATTGATGTTTGATGAAGTTAAACTAGGTATGTTAAGTATGGTTGACGAAAGGTTTATTGGATTTTCTCCAGACGGTTTCTCATAATGAGGTTTCTTCTGGTGAACATCCGTGTCCATTGTGTTCAAAGAAGTATAAATGACACGGCGGTTTGTTGGAGCACACTCGACAATTACATACAACCATCATGCGACACTAGAAAACCTACAAACAGCCATCCCGACACAGTCGACAACCTACATGCATCCATCATGCGACACTAGACAACCTACATGATCCATCATGGCACAGTCGACAACCTACATTCATCCATCTCGACACAGTCGACAACCTACGTACAACCATCATGAGACACTAGACAACCTACATTCATCCATCTCGACACAGTCGACAACCTACATGATCCATCATGGCACAGTCGACAACCTACATGATCCATCATGGCACAGTCGACAACATACATTCATCCATCATGGCACAGTCGACAACCTACATTCATCCATCATGGCACAGTCGACAACCTACATTCATCCATCACGACATACCATACGTCTCTGATAAAACGACATGACATATGTGACTGTTACAACGAGATGACTATTACAACGAAATGACTGTTACATTGACATGACTGTTACATTGACATGACTGTTACAATGACATGACATACGTGTCTACTACATCGACAGAGAGTTCAGTGGTTGAATATAGAATCGACTCTGAGCAATCGGCGCAAAATATAGTCAGTAGCCAAACATTGAGTATAAATTCGAAGGCTTCGAGATGCAGATGTGTAGAAGAATAGGGAGTATTGGTTGGAAAGAATATGCCCTTTTGCCCTACCGTGTCTAACTATTTTGACTTTGGACCTAGATTTTTAATGTTTTGAGTTCAACTTTTTAGTTATGAGACGAAAATTTGGGGTTTGGAACTAAGTTTTCTTATCTGTAAGGTTCACCATTACTGTTGTCTGTTATTCGTTGAAGTGCTAAAGACGACATGTCTGTTACAACGACATACCATACGTCTCTGATAAAACGCCATGACATACGTGTCTGTTACAACGAGATGACTATTACAACGAAATGACTGCTACATTGACATGTCTGTTACAACGAGATGACTATTACAACGAAATGACTGTTACATTGACATGTCTGTTACAACGAGATGACCATTACAACGAAATGACTGTTACATTGACATGACTGCTACATTGACATGACTGTTACAATGACATGACTGTTACATGGACATGACTGTTACAACGAGATGACCATTACAACGAAATGACTGTTACATTGACATGTCTGTTACAACGAGATGACCATTACAACGAAATGACTGTTACATTGACATGACTGCTACATTGACATGACTGTTACAATGACATGACATACGTGTCTACTACATCGACATGACTGTTACATTGACATGACTGTTACAATGGCATGACATACGTGTCTACTACATCGACATGACTGATACAACGACATGGCTATTACAACGACATACCATACGTCTCTGATAAAACGACATGACATACGTGTCTGTTACAACGAGATGACCATTACAACGAAATGACTGCTACATTGACATGACTGTTACAATGACATGACTGTTACAATGACATGACTGTTACATTGACATGACTGTTACAACGAGATGACCATTACAACGAAATGACTGTTACATTGACATGACTGTTACATTGACATGACTGTTACAATGACATGACATACGTGTCTACTACAACGACATGGCTATTACAACGACATACCATACGTCTCTGTTACAACGAGATGACCATTACAACGAGATGACCATTACAACGAAATGACTGTTACATTGACATGACTGCTACATTGACATGACTGTTACAATGACATGACATACGTGTCTACTACATCGACATGACTGATACAACCAACAATTCACGCCAACTTCTAACCTACTACTACAACTTCCAACGTACTACCTCACCCCATCAAGCGACAGGTCCATTCTGAACAACGTGACCACCTCCCCTTTAGCAATTTAACAGTATCATGTATTACTTCTTGTAAATAAACTACTTTGTTTCTTATGTATTATACTTGTCTATAATGTGCAATAGTTAAAGACTACATTATTGTCTACCCCTGTGTTATCTATTGTGAGATATATACGAATAAAACAATAAATAAATAACTTGTGAAATAAATAAATAACTTGTCACTGTTAATTACCCCCAAGCGTCTCACATTAAAACATCGGTATCGTAAAATTCCCCTGTTAAATTACACTCCTGATGAACACTTACCGGCTTGGGAGATTTCACCGCGGGAGGCGGATTCTTTGATCGTGCTTAACGTTAAACGCGGCCCCCTCGCTGCGCGTCTTCGCTGCGCGTCTTCGCTGCGCGTCTTCGCTGCGCGTCTACCGAGCTCTTTGATCTTGCGGCCCCTTGCTGCGCGTCTTCGCGGCTGCGCGTCTACCGGTAACTCTTTGATCGCGCTTAAAATTAAAAGCGGTGTTTCGCGTGTAGTTACTAAGTTCGGTAATGCACATTCGTGTATCGTGTGTAACGGCCTAAGTTGTTACCTTTAATTCTAAAGGAAGTTTTTTATAACTTGTATAAAACTGTTTTGGACGTCATTGTTTTTTTATTGCCTGAGAGTATAAAGAATAGATTTATGAAAGTTACGGAACCATTGAAAGTACAAAGAATGAGAAAGTTATGATACCACCACCACCCCTTCACCGCCCCTTCACCACCGCCGCGGGAGGTCACCACAACACCACCACGAGAGGTCACCCGAGAGGTCAACGAGAGGTCACCACCACCGCCACGAGAGGTCACCGGAACAAAAATGGGCGGGTAGACTCTCATATAAGGAAAAAACGGTAGACTCTCATATAAGGAAAAAATGTGCTTCCATGTACGGGTAGACTCTCATATAAGGAAAAATGTGCTTCCATGTGAGGGTAGACTATTTATATAAGGATTTATGTGCTTCTGGAAGAACATTCATCCATCCTAAATGACATACTATACTACTCTGGTTGCCTCCGACTTTAGCACTTAAAATTGCTAGAGCAGACTGTGGTCTTGCACGGGCTTAGGAAGGCCTGGCCAGTCTTGGTTTTCAGTCCCTGGTGACTGTTAAGCCCCATCCCCACGACAAGGAGCTGGCCTTGATGAGGACTCATTACTACTACCCACTTGTTGTAGTAGTAAGTAGTCTTATTTATTATAATATATATACAGTGGCCTCCGTCAGTCATAGCTGACTATGGATTTTTCAGCGCCCCTATAGATGTTATTTTTTTTTCTTTTCTTTCGCCATGTATCCTCTTTCTCTATGAATATGCTTCTTGTTTGAGATGAACCTTTTGAGTGTGTTTCCAGAGATTGCGGTCTGCAGCTTTGTCTTCTCATGCTGCAGGGTTTATGTTCACAGTCTTCATGTCGTGTTTACACACATCTACAAATTAAAGTTTTGGGCGCCCCCTAGTTCTTTTACCATCTGCCAGTTGTCCATAGAGTATATCTTTCGGTATGCGGCCAACTTTCATACAGAGTACATGGCCAAGCCAGTGTAACCTATGTTGTTTGAGCAACATGTAGATATTTGAGAAGCCTCTGCATGTCATGACCTCCACATTTGTCACTTTATCCTTCCAGGTGATACCAAGAATATGGCGTAGATATCACATATGGAATGCATTTAGCCTTCGCTCCTGCTTTGCATAGGTTGTCCAAGAGGTAATTTCCTAGTTTGATCAGATATATTATTTCAGTTTGGAAGAGTGATGTCCCCTAAAATATGTCTGCCAAAATACAGTGGTTCTACGCATTCTTGGCGTTGGGGTCATTACGCTGGCATGTGTCACTCACACTGGCGTTCGGGTCAGCGTCTGCGTCCAAATCGAGATGTTAATTAATAATTGGCTGAACCCCTATCCTTTCTTATGCTTTTTCTTACTAATTATCCGCCTATATATATAGGCTAGTTTGTCTAATATTTAAAAACCAGCTAAGCAGTTCTGAGTTCACTTACTTGAATTTGGTACTACTGTATTTGCAAAATGACCGGGCGACCTAGAGCCCCAACTGAAGTTGTGAATGTTGGGCAGATCATGACTTTTCATGACATCATTGCAGAGGATAGATGGAATTTACTAACTCTGATTCCCGAGATTGCCACTAATAAATTGTGTATTCAGTGGTTAGCTAAGCGTAGACAAATAATAAATACGTGTCTATGCAACATTTGTCATATGCCTGCGCGTTTAGTAGCCTACAGCAGAGGAGTAGATGGCTATCAGTGGTCATATCAGGGGTGCAGTTTTGGAAAGTCCGTTCGTGATGGATCATTTTTCACAAAGAGCCATCTATCACTAAAACAAATTTTAATTATGATCTACTGTTGGAGCAGCGATTTTCCACAAAGCTTGATCCAGCATGAGGCAGGCGTCAATAAAAATACTGTAGTGGATTGGTGTAATTTTTTACGCGAGGAATGTGAGAAATACATGGTCAGACACTTCAGTCAAATTGGTGGTATGGACATTCTAGGCCAACCAATCGTTGTGGAAATTGACGAGTCCAAATATTTTCACCGAAAATATCACAGGGGACAATGGAATGAGGGTCACTGGGTGTTCGGTGGAATAGAAAGGATTTCAGGAAAATGCTTTCTAGTAGAAGTACCAGATCGCTCCGAGGCTACTTTAACAACAGAGATAGTTGCCCATATTTTACCTGGAAGCCACATTATTTCTGACGGCTGGTCTGCATATGCCAATATTAGTCGAATTGCAAATGGTATTTATACCCATTGTTCAGTCATCCATCAAGAGAATTTTGTCGACCCAGATGATCCCGAAATTCACACACAGAATATTGAAAATATGTGGATGCGGGCCAAAAGGAAATTGAAGAGACAGTTCGGCACTAGGCGTACATTGTTCCCATCGTTTCTACACGAGTTCGCCTTCAGAAATGAAATCAGACAAGGAAACGTCCTAGGGACGCTAATTACAGGAATTGCAGAGAGTTATCCTGTGTAAAATCATCACATCCCTGCAAACTACTGTCCTTTTCAGGACCTTTTGATGTAATACAGACGTTGCATTGTGTTTCGTAAAGCTATTTCTAGATATTTTTTGTATTTATGTGTGTGTATGTGCATTTTAATTAATAGCCAAAGTTTGACAATCTTCCAACATTTGGCAGTAAATTACGGCGATTGGTAATCAACCGCACAATTCCCTTCGATCAGAAGATCATAATTAGGCCGAGTGGCGTCGTTTTTGTCACGCGTTATAATATATTTATAAATATTTAACACTAAAGCTAAACCTAACCCCTGGACCCAACGCCCAATCAACAGATACTCCGAAATGATTACATGCCAGCGTAATGACCCCAACGCCAAGAATGCGTAGAACCACTGTATTTTGGCAGACATATTTTAGGGGACATCACTCTTCCAAACTGAAATAATATATCTGATCAAACTAGGAAATTACCGTCCAAGATTCACTGCCATACAGGAGGATGCTAATTATGCAGGCATTTGTACACTGTGGTTTTTGTTGTAATTGTCAGTTTGCTGTTTTGCCAGACACGCCTAGAAAGATGGGCAAAGGTGGTAGCAGCTTTACCAATATGAGTGTCAATTTTTGTATATAAAGATTATCTGTCCATGCGCTGATGATAGATCCCAGGTAGTTATACTACTGCCGCGCAATATCAAGTTTATAGTTATATTTATAGTACATATTATATTAATTGACTTACCGATAAACTTAATAGTAGTACTTAACAATGTATCTATCGTCCCTTAGCACTGAAAAGACAAACATACTACATACTCATAGGATAGGACAGAAACTAAAGACTGTGGCGTGTCTAACGATCAAGCATCAGACCTAGCACAGGACCCACATTGTATCTCACTATGACTATACAACGTCTTTTCCCTTAATTCTGCACTCGTCTTTTATTCCAAGAATAGTCTTCATAAAGTGCAACTTAGTACTACTATTATTTTCCCAATTGTTAAAAATAAATAACTTTATTCTCTATTTCAACTTTAGTGTCAATTTGTAACATTAGTTGAACCTACAATGGTCTTTTAGATAAGTCAAGATACAATTCTGACTGAGATTCATATAAAAAGGAGATGGAAAATAAAACATGAAAGTTTTAAGCCTGTTTATTTAAGCCTAGAGTAAGCGACAATCACAGCAACACAAACTCGTTGACAATCGGTAAAAGATGACGGTATGGACCTTCCCGTTTGTAAACTGAAGCTGAGCGGAAGTGATGTAAAAATTAATGACAGTGGTTACAATTTTGGCTTTCCTAAGACACAATTTTTTAAAAAAATCAGATAATAAAGTAACTCTTCTTCCTCTTTCCTTCCTCGTCTGCCTTTCAGCGCCGAGGGTAGATATTAATTTGCGGTCTTTTGCTCTTCTGTTCGCCTCTGCTGCTGTTATGTTTCCTAGTGCTTCTAATATTCCATCGATCCATCTTTTTCGTGGTCGACCCTTGGGTCTGTTGTTCTCACAACGTTTGTTGAAGGCTCGTTGTGTTGTGTTTTGTTCTTTCTGCCTTGTCACGTGGCCGAACCATTTTATCTGTTGTTTCCTTATATATTCTATGGCTGGGGCTATTCCTAGCTTTTTTCTCAGTTCTTCATTTCTGATCTTATCTCTCAGACTGTTTCCTGTCATTCGTCTAACACATTTCATCTCTGTAGAGGTTATTTTCTTATTGTTCTTGCATCTAGAGTCCAGGTCTGGCATTGGTAGCACAACGTTGGAATGAAGATTGTATTGTATAGTGCTCGTTTTGCCTCCATAAAGTAACTAAACCATATATATAACCAATATGGCAATCGGCGTCTTGATAGACGGTTGGTAGCAAACAATTATGTTAGGGAATTGCTGAGGAGGGGATCTGAGCACCTATGGACATGTTCGGGGTGCAATGATGATGACCCGCAAATAACTCAATAACTCAATTATGTTAAGTCAGTAGTTTGGTAAAAAAAAAAATATTAGTGTCTTATGCTGGATGATGCTTTGCTGAACTGCTTCACTTGTGACTGAATCTGCTAATATTGGACAGACAAATCCATCCGCAGAAAGAACAAGATGTATTTCTGGTGCATGGCCTTGTCTCCTTTCTCCTTGTCTTCTGAATAGTATCGGTAATGCCTCAAAAGTTGCTGTGTCGATATTTTTGTTTTGATCTCCGTGTGCTACGATATGCAACGAGATTTTCCGTTTCTTTCACTGATAGAGAATTCACTTAAGGAAGCCCTGCAAACATCCTTAAATCTCAGCACTGATCTGTCCTTTTGTCTCTCTCTTTTCTTAAGTTCGTCATCCAATAGTTGTTCGGGAATACGAATGTTTACCATTCTTCTTATATGACCCAGCCACTTTAATCTACGACTCCTAAGTGCTGCCATGATGGATGGGAGTTTGGCTCGTTGTAAGATATTAGAATTGGTTACTCTGTCCTGCCGTGTGATGTTCATAATCTTTCAAAGACAACGTATATAAAAACTGCTCAACTCTTTCTCCTGTACTGCATAAGTAGTCCAAGTTTCTGATCCGTATAGAAGTGTACTAAGCACACGATTTTGGTAAACTTGAATCTTATTCCTGAGTGTTAATTTGGTGTTGGCCCATGCTCAATCTTTAAGTTTACCAAATGTGTAAGCTGCCTTTCATATTCGGGAATTTATTTCTCCTTCAAGGGAGACAGTAGTTGTTACAAAAAAACCGAGAGATGCGAATTTTCACAGATTCAAGGGGTGTGTTATATAAGGATATGGCTGCGATATTATTTTTTTTTACGATTTCATAGGCGTGTCCATAAAAAATGGTCAGTGGTAAAAATAATAAAAGTGCTTTTTTAAGCAGTCTTGATATGGAGATGTCTACAAATAAAGTTTGGGGTAAGCGTAAATGTTAAATTTACAATTTTTAACGACTTCATAGGCGTATCCATTAATAAAAATGGTTGTGGGGTATCATTTTCTTTCAGTAGAGTTAGGAGTGTAGTGTAACGTTCATTATTTGTAGTAGGATTTTCTTTTAGTAGCTTTATGTCAGAGGAGTAACCTTCGTGTTTGGTAATACTTTCTTTTAGTAGAATTATAACAGGGCCGTAACTTTCATAACTTTTTGGCCTTTTGTGTCTATTTTGTTTTTGTGTGTAAATTTTTAGGGTTTTAAGTTTAACCTTTTTTGACTGTGAGACATTTTTGTGTTTAGTGGCAAGAATATTTTGTCTTTTGGGCTAACTTTTTGCCCTTTGGATATAACTTTTTTGGTCTTTGAGTCTATGATTTTTTAGTAAGTGGGATATGTTTTTTGAGAATGCATCTTTGAATTGATGGGTTTGCGTATAACTATTTTGGAATTTTTGACCTTCGTGACTATGTTTTTTACACTTTGGATATAACTTTTTTTTTTTTTATTAGTCTAACTATTATGACTTTGGACCTACATTTTTAGGAATCGGAGTTCAACATTTTGACTATGAGACAAATATGTGATGTTTTGGGACTAAGTTATTTTGGCTTTTTTACCTTTGGGACTATGTTTTTTTTTCTACACTTTGGATATAACTTTTTGTTGTTTTGAGTCTAACTATTATGACTTTGGACGTAAATTGTTAGGGTTTTTAAGTCAATTTTTTGACTATGCAATGATTCAAAAGTCGTCCTTCGGTAGTACAAAAGTCGTCATTTTGTAATACAAAAGTCGTCTATGTAATATAAAACTTATCCTTTGCTCATTCAAAAGTCGTCGTTTGTCAAATTATGAGTATGGATATAAGATTTTCGTGGGTTTGGGAGTAACATTTTGGTCTTTGACACTAAGTTTTCTGGCCTTTAATGTTACCTGTCATTCTTTGAGGTGGTAAACATTGGTAATGGAGCCTTCAGAGGTCAAATCAATGTCTTGGAACTCCTCTGGTATTGGATCAGGGGTCAAACCGTGTTAAAGTAAGCCACCACCCGCATTATCTTCCCTACCGATGACCCGACAGGTATTTTGTATCAGGGGCCAAATCGAGTTCAATTAACCCACCACATGCATTATCTCCCCCACCGACGAGACAGACTCGACAGTACTTCAAGTGGAAAGTGAGGTAAGTGTTCACGTTATCGGGAATGCTCTTCTCTGATTGATTAATCCAAATGTCATCATTTCTTTGCTCGGCGTCCCATACTAATACACTACTCTGATTGGTTAACATATATCCTAATCAATGTTGTCACAGTCACTCACTGATTTGTTAATTTATATGTTACCCATATTTGTTACCAGCTTATATTTAAATGTAGACTACAAGTGATTTCGTGTTATCATCTACCTTTTAGCTCCCAGTGGAGCATAGGTCTTCAACAAACACTTTCCAAGTCGTTCTGTTTTTTGCAATTCTTTTAAGATCATTCCATGTCTTCCCCATCATCTTCATCTCTGCTTCGATCTGTCTTCTCCAAGAATTCCTTGGTCTTCCTCTTTGTCTTTTCCCCTGGGGTTCCAAAAAGGGCCTGTTGTGTAATACTCTCAGTTGGCTTCCGTAGTGTGTGTCCTATCCAGCGCCATCATCTTCGCTGTATCTCTTTATCCACTGGTATTTGACCGGTACATTTCCATAATTCCACGTTAGTGACTTTGTCCTGCCATTTCCATCCCTTTACTCTGCGCAAGCATCCATTAATGAAAGTCTGTACCTTCGTGATTGTCAATTTTGTTATTCTCCATGTTTCACAGCCAGATAATAGGACCGACTTAACATTTGAGTTGAAAATGTTTATTTTTGTATTTAGCCTAATTTCTTTGGATTTCCATATGTTTCCCAGTGCAATGAAAGCTCCTCTTGCTTTTAATATCCTTATTTTGGTATCATTTTCTGTTCCTCCCTCTTTATCTATATTACTGCCCAGATATATGTAAGATTGTACGTCTAGTAGAGGTATTTCTCAAAGTTTTATTTGGTTATTGCCAACTGCATTAATTCTCATAATGTTGGTCTTATCTCTATTAATCTTTAGTCCTAGCTGTTGTGATCTCTCACCTAATATACTCATTTTATCCTGCATCTGTTGATGGCTGTGTGATAGGAGAGCTATGTCATCAGCAAAGTCTAAATCATCAAGTTGTTTGGTCAGTGACCACTGGATCCCATTTCTGTTGTTTTGAGTTATTTTCATAATCCAATTTATGGCCAGTAGAAAGAGAAATGGAGATAGAAGGCATCCTTGCCTTACTTCTGTTCTTATTTCAAATGCTTCTGTAAGCTGTCCTTCATGCAACACACTACATTTTGTTCCTTCATACATTGTTTTTATAAGGTTAATAAACTTTATGGGGATTCCGTAATGACTCAGCAACTTCCAAAGCATTCTTCTGTCTAAACTATCAAATGCCTTTTCGTAATCTATGAATCCAATATAAAGTGGGGATTTTAGTTCTAAACTTTGTTCAACTATTATACGTAGAGTAGTTATTTGATCAGCACATGATCTGTTCTTCCTAAAACCTGCTTGTTCATCTCTCAAGTGTTTCTCTATAGCCTCTTTTAGTCTCTCCAGAATGATTCTGCCTAATATTTTTCCTGGCACTGATAGTAGCATAATTCCCCTATAATTTGTGCACTCATGTAAACTTCCTTTCTTTGGTAGTTTGATCATATAACCTTCTCTCCAGTCTTTAGGTATTTCTTCCCTCTCCCAAATTTTATCCAATAGATCATGTAACATCTTGGTAGAGGTGTTAATATCTGCTTTGATGGCTTCCGAAGGAATTTCATCTGGTCCTGTGGCTTTACTATCTTTTAATAGTTTGATGGCTTTCATTATTTCTTCTTTGCTTGGTTTTCCGCAGTTAACGTGTAACTCTAATTCTGCTGGTAGTATATCTGGAGGATTATTTGAGCCGGGTCTGTTCAAAAGTTCTTCAAAGTGCTCTTTCCATTTGTTCCCTTATATTACTAAGCAGATTTCCTTTCTTATCTTTGATAAAGGCGTTGATCTGTTTGTATTTTCCACCTAATTTCTTTGTGCTGTGGTACAGTTCTTTCATATTCCCTTTATTTGCTGCTTCTTCTGCCTCTTTAGCTAGTTCATCTATATATTTCCTCTTATCCCTTTTAATGCATCTTCTCACTTCTTTGTTCACCTCTGTGTAAGCTTCCTGTGTCTTGGCTTTATTACTTCTTGTTTTGCTTTTATTTATGTCTGCTTTCTTGTTCTTTCTTTCTTTAATTTTATCCAGGGTCTCTGCTGTCATCCATGCCTTATCCTGACGTTCTCTTTTCCCCAGTGTCTCTTTCCATATATTTTTTACCTGTTTCCAGGTGATTTCGTGTTATAAGTTTGGTTAATTCAAGGAAGATTATTTTCATATCACTGCTCAGTCTAGCAGATTGTATTCAGACTATACGTGACACTGTAAGTTGTAATATTTTTCTGTTTCTCTTATAGTATGTACTTTAGGGATTATCGATAAAAGGTTATTCAATGTTATTAATATGTTTACACTATTTACGTTAAACCATATTGAGTGCGTTATTCCTTCGTTATTCATAATTTTCTTTGTACTGTATGTATAAAGTAGATATTTTAAATCGTGCTGAGGATGTTGGTTAATTTTGTTAATGTATTTAAACAAAGTATGTTAAGAATTGATGATAATGAAGGGTTATTTGGTTTTCCACAGATTGTTTCTCAAAATGAATCATAGTCTGGTGAACATCAGTGTCCATTATCATTCATTATGTCCAAAGAAGTTTAAATGGTGTAAAGATATGCTGCAACACACTCGAGCTGCTCATTGCCTTATCTGGCATAATTGTCCCATTTGTCAACTCTCGTATACGACACGTAGTTCTTTAGTTAGCCATATGAGACTAAAACATTCAGCGATGGGTCTAAGTTCTCGATCGGTACCGTCTACAACACCATCTTCACTGTCTACATCACCAGCTTCTCCATCAGTACCGTCTACAACACTACCTTCACCATTAGCACTGATTGCCCCTTCCTCATCGACCAAAAGAAAGATAGATGAGGAACAATCGCCTGAGGGTAAAATGCACAAGCCCGATGACACTTTAGCAACACTACTTGATGATGTGCGGATTGTTTATCAACAAAACTGGTCAGTCATAAGCACCCACGCTAGTATCAATAAGACAGTTTCCACAAATACTTTCTT
This sequence comes from Megaustenia siamemsis, assembly GCA_032433765.1. NCBI lineage: Eukaryota > Metazoa > Mollusca > Gastropoda > Stylommatophora > Ariophantidae > Megaustenia > Megaustenia siamemsis. The sequence continues at coordinate 8,703,900 of JAVIAB010000159.1, forward strand.
CCACCCACCAGCTAGTCCATTCACGACAGACTGGTCTGCCATTCAAAGGGATGTGTTTGATAGTCAGACAACCCGTTTTAAAATTAAATATGGCCAATGTTTAATTGTCTTGAATAGATATTTTGAGGAAAGAATGTCACCCCTCGGCCGACAAAAAGACATTTACATAAAAATGAGGTCATCACAAGTACATCAAGAAGCCCAAAATCAGCACACACCTTACACCCTAAACAGGTTGCTTCTTGGGGTCACTGATACGAGAGTTCAAAACCTGAAATGAGAGGTCACGGCCAGGTCTAGGCGGTAGTGGGATATACTTTTTATATAGACGAAAAAAGCCTAGCGGTAGCGAAATGGTGATATAATATAATATAATATGCATCATTATTGCCTACAGTTACTACTGGTGTATACTGGTTTTGGGGACTGAGCTATCGCTGACATAATAAAATAAACACATATATTATATTCAGTAGGCTAACATGAAGTAATATTTGCTAATGACATCACTACATTTTAAATTATTTTAAAAAATAATACTTATTTATTAAATTATACTTATTTATATGTAAATTTCCAGGCATGTCGTAAGAGGCGACTAAGGAGGTTGATCGATGGCTTGACAAGCTGTCATTGTAAAAAGCATTGTTATGGAAACAGACCATAGATTTTAGAAGCAGTTATCTCTGCAATATGTGCCATTTTGGCACGCAAGGTTTCTGTTTTTGAGATTGTGGTTCTGCCCTATGTGCTGTCTTCGGCTCGAAAGGACGATAGATAGATAGATATGTAAATTCTATCTGTCTTGTTTGGGACTAAATGTCTCGATGACTTTGTCATTGAAAGTACTGTTGGGTTAGTTTCTAAAGGAATGATTTTTCTCAATGCATATTAATGCCATACCAGATAAGCGTTCTTGTGTCTAAGTTGAGCGACAAAAAGATTTGTTTCTCTTGAAAGCAGAAAAAGTTCTTTCTACAGATGCTGATATAGCTGGTATTGTCACTATTAATGTCGCCAATTTGAAAACCTACGGAATTATTTCACATAACTCGTTTTGGGATATGGTAGTGATAATTTTGTGAATTGGTTTGCTTGAGAAATCACAGATTTCTGCTGAATATATGACACTTAGTTCATTTTTAAACAGCACTTGATCAAAGTGATTGTCACACGATTGAAGTAATTTGTGCAGTATCTCATTTGGGAAATTATCTTTATATATTAACAAGTTTTTTTTAGTCTAAAAGATGAGTGAAATTAAGCTTTCTATAATCAGAAAATGTGTCATTTATTTCCATGAACATTCTATCTAATATGTGGTAAAATAGCTGCCTATATGTCAACTCATCATCTCCTTTTCTTCATTTTAATGGCGGTTCTGCTACATTGTCTGAAGAATGATCCGTTTCTGTATTATTCCATATTGAAGAAAATCCATTATGTCTGAACTCGAATAGTGTTTTTTTAATTTGTTTATCTCTTGTAAGCAGTATGCTATGTTAAGTATTTTGTTTATCTCTTGTAAGCTGTATGCTATATCAAGTATTTTGTTTATCTCTTGTAAGCAGTATGCTATGTCAAGTATTTTGTTTATCTCTTGTAAGCAGTATGCTATGTCAAGTATTTTGTTTATCTCTTGTAAGCAGTATGCTATGTCAAGTATTTTGTTTATCTCTTGTAAGCAGTATGCTATGTCAAGTATTTTGTTTATCTCTTGTAAGCTGTATGCTATGTCAAGTATTTTGTTTATCTCTTGTAAGCAGTATGCTATGTCAAGTATTTTGTTTATCTCTTGTAAGCAGTATGCTATGTCAAGTATTTTGGTTTGAAGAATATTGAACAGCACATCTGTATGTGTAAATAGTCATATACACAGTATATATGGATATATAGATATACAAATATCCTTGAACCTGCACAACTGTACCAACTTACCAGTTGTCTTCGGAGTCGTCACGTATGATATCTTCAAATAAGTCAATAATTTGTTCTTTGTACTCCTTTACTGTATTTACAAGTCATCATCATGTGCCATACCGGTTGGCATAGGCGATCATGTCCCTCCACAATCTTCTATCTACAGTGCATCGTATCAGTTCTGTTGTTGACTGTTTTCCATGCCATGACACCAAGCTATCCAGTATTTTCTCTCTTTGTCGTCCACGATCTCTCTTTCCTTTTATTTTGCCAGTTGTAACCAAGTATTCCAACTTTCCTCTTTTCATGATGTGCCCGAAAAATATTGATTGTTTCTTTCTGATGTTTTTTAAGAGCTCCCTTTTTGTGTTGGCCTCTTTGAGAACTTCCTCATTGGTCTTTTTAGCTGTCCAGGGAACTTTCAACATTCTTCTGAGAAATCCCATCTCTGTGGCCTCCAATCATCCTTTCATTTGTTTGTCCACTGTACATGATTCGCTTCCATAGGTCAGAATCGGTTCTATATAGCACCGATGAACTCTCTTTCTCGTTTTTATTGACATAGAATTGTTGCATAAGATATTTTTAACCTTCTGAAATGCTATTTTGGCCTGAGCTATTCTGCTTTTTATTTCTGTGGTGCATCTCCCATCTGATATTATTATTGTGCCCAAGTATTTGAAATGTTGCACTTGTTTCACATTTGTCTCGTTTATTTTTATGCTGCATGATGGTGGTGATTGTTTCTTCGATATAACCATTACTTCTGTTTTCTTACTATTCAGACTGAGACCTTTCTTCTTGCTTTCTCTTACTATTATATCTACCATTTCTTGTAGTTCATTCTCTGTCTCTGCTATCAAGACTGTGTCATCCGCATATTGCAACGAATCCAGCAACAGAACACAGCCTTGTCTGACTCCTTGCTTTATATATTGGAATTGTCCTGTTTGGTTGTTAATTCGTATAGCTGCTGTTTGTTGCCAGTACATGTTTTTTATGAATCGCAGATCCTTGCCATCAATGTTTAATTTCTCCAGCATATTGATTATTTCCACATGCTTTACTTTGTCAAATACTTTTGTGTAGTCTATAAAGCACATATATAGATCTTTCTTTACCTCTATAGATCTTTCTATCAATGTCCTTAAGATGTATATTGCGTTATTGGTGCCCTTTCCTTCCACAAATCCACATTGTTCCTCACTTATTTCTGGTTTTATTTTGTTCCTTACATGTCTCAAGATTATTTTTAGTAATATTTTAGTCATTGGTTATTGGTTATGGAAGGCCTCGGTATCACTGCAAACGAATTAAAATCCATAATTGCTCAACCGCCCATGCCAGTGGAATCATCCGAATTACTAAAACATCTCCCAAACAAAGAAAGGTAACTGTAGTCCCCATCATAGCAGTCTCAGCACACGCCAAAAGACATAAGGCAAAACCGTGCAGAAAGTGAACACAGCCAACTGTTCCCTGTCATACAATATCATCATTCATCGTAAACAAGCAAGATATCGAAACAGGATCAAAACGGATGAGACACACAGCTCACGGTGTGCACAGAGCACTTAACTCAGTAGCTCCTGCAACAAGCCGACTTGGAATATGAGGAAACTGCAAGAAGGAACACTTTTCAGACATAGCCTTCAATGGTTCCTGCCGCCTATCCACCATATACCATGGAAGTTCGCGTCCTCCCGAAAATGATGACCGTCGTAGCACTTGATGATGTTAGGCCATCGTTGATGTCTCCAATTCCAAACATATAGACACACAGTGGTGGTAAGTTATCATTTCCAATCCAACAGAAGCCACCTGACCTGTAGTTAGTAAAACCACAGAGAGAATAATTTTAGTCATATGGCTCATGAGGCTAATAGTGCGATGGTCTTCACAATCAGTGGCTCCTGACTTCTTCGGTATTGCTACAAAGATAGATTTTAGTAGATCTTCAGGTATGTGTCCAGAGTTATATATGTCATTGAGTAATTTTGTTATGACTTGTACTTCCAGCTCTCCTAATGCATTTATCTCTTCGATTGTTATATTGTCAGGACCTGGAACTTTGCCTCTTTTCATGTGTTGAATTGCGTCCACCACTTCACTCTGCATTATTGGTGGTCCTGTGTCTTCATTAGAATTGTTTAATTCTGGTCTTTCATCATCATAGAGTTGACTGATATATTCTGTTCATCTTTCCATTGTCTTCTCCTGTCCCATTATTATATTTCCTTCCTTTGATTTCACACATCCTGAAACTTTGACTTCTTTTCTTCCTGTTAATTCATTTAACTGAATGTGCATAAATTTTGAGTCTTTCTTTTGTTGTTTTTCCATTTCTTCACATTATAAACAAGTAGAAAGGGGTCAATGTCACAAGTAATATAGACTGCTCTGGAAGCTTCGAGGGGTTGACAGAATTAAGGGAGAATGGGGGTTTTGCCAAAAAAATAAGACTAAGATAAAAGAGTAAAGTAACAGGGCAAAATCTGATTGTTTGAGGTAAGGAGTATTTAAACAGGCACACAGAGAAAGACAGACAAGATCACCAGTAGTCGAAGTGAGACGGGCCTGGCCAACGCCAGTAGGGCATTAAGTTTGAGCCTGTATATGAGTGGAATGCTCAAGTACTCAATAATGTGTAGAGACTAAACCAACAGTGTTAGTTCATTCATATTAACACAAGATCAACCGCATTCTAAGGGAGAAAGCCTGGCCAATGTCAGAAGGGCATTAAGTCCGAGCCCGAACATGAGTAGAAAGCTCAATTACTCAAATAATGCGTAGAGACACTGAGACCAAATCAACAGTGTAAAATAAATATTTAGAATTAAGGTGTGATCTGTTCTGAGAAAAAGGACATGATATAATTCTATGAATTGTGTCATTAGAGAGCTTATGAATTAGGATATGATATATTATGCACATGATAACATGTTATGCTTCTAAGCGAAGTAAAATGAAGTATTCTTATGAAATTGGATGTAATATGCTGATGTGAATGGAGAGTTACATGTTGCAAGAGAAGTATAGTAGGAGGAGTGTTTCATAATGTCGTTAGTACTACTTTGAGAAGTGGAGTGGTCATCTACGCCTCCCTGGCTCCAAGTGTTTGAGATTTGTATATATAGTGAAGTGTGTAAATAAAGCATGTTGAAGCTGTACAACTAAGGCTTGTTGTTTGTCTTAGCTCATCAGTAGATGTTAATATAAGGCTGGATACAAACGACCATCTAGCTCCAGTCATGGGTATTAAGAAACACAACACAAAGTAACCATGAGATACGAACGACCAACGGAAATGAAGCTTCCACCCAACCACATCAAACAAGCCAGTGGGTCACATCAATAAGATGAAGGCTATTGAAAGTTATGGATGAATAAGTGTAACCTAACTCCTTTTATTCATTCATTTTTATGACATCTCATTCTATATGGCACCACTTTTTACAAAAGATCATTAAAATAAATATCAAATTAGGAAAACGTCAATGCAAAACATACTTTGGCTTTTACAACAGGAACAATATTACAATTTCTATTCAGTGGAAAGCTTGTCACAGGCAAGATATTTGAATGCAAAATAAAAATACAGTAACTAACACAGTTATAAAGATGTGGAACATTAAAGAATGACCTAAAAAACTCACCAGATGTGAACAACATTCAAAGGGTAGAGAGAAATTTATATTAAATTCAAATGAATCAGAAAAGGTTTTTTGTAACATAAAGAGAGAGCTATGGAGAATAATATTGAGACTTTATGTGATTCCTAACAAAACAGTCACAATCATAAAAGAAATCTGTACACCAATTTCATAGTCAGCATTAACCACAGAAACTGATTGATCAAAAGTAACAAAGGAAGTATTACAAGGGTGGATATCATGTATTCTGTATTTGAATTCAAGAGAAGATGAACACAATGATATTACTAAGTGATGGAGATAGATTTAATAAATTATAAGTTGACTTCTTCCATATGTGTTAGCTTGTGTTTCAATAGACTGTGATTATGAGCAAAATCTGCACCACACACATCACATTTATAAGGCTTCTCTCCTGTATGTGTTCTCTTGTGTTTCAAGAGATTACCACTCTCAGCAAAATCTGCTCCACATACATCACATTTGTAAGGCTTCTCTCCAGTATGTATTCTCTTGTGTTTTAATAGAGTGCCATTCTCTGCAAAATCTGCACCACACGTATCACATTTGTAAGGCTTCTCTCCTGTGTGTGTTTTCTTGTGTCTTTTAAGATGTCCACCCTCAGCAAAACACACACCACACACATCACATTTGTAAGGCTTCACTCCTGTATGTGTTAGCTTGTGGCTTTTAAGATGTCCACTCTGAGCAAAACTAGCACCACACACATCACATTTGTAAGGCTTCACTCCTGTATGTGTTAGCTTGTGGCTTTTAAGATGTCCAATCCGAGGAAAACTAGCACCACACACATCACATTTGTAAGGCTTCTCTCCCGTATGTATTCTCTTGTGATTTAACAGATTGCCATTCTCTGCAAAATCTGCACCACATACATCACATTTGTAAGGCTTCTCTCCTGTATGTGTTTGCTTGTGCCTTTTAAGATGTGCACTCTGAGGAAAACTAGCACCACACACATCACATTTGTAAGGCTTCACTCCTGTATGTGTTAGCTTGTGGCTTTTAAGATGTCCACTCTGAGGAAAACTAGCACCACACACATCACATTTGTAAGGCTTCTCTCCCGTATGTATTCTCTTGTGATTTAACAGATTGCCATTCTCTGCAAAATCTGCACCACATACATCACATTTGTAAGGCTTCTCTCCTGTATGTGTTCTCTTGTGCCTTTTAAGATGTCCACTCTGAGAAAAACTAGCACCACACACATCACATTTGTAAGGCTTCTCTCCTGTATGTGTTTGCTTGTGCCTTCTAAGATGTCCACTCTCAGCAAAACATGCACCACACACATCACATTTGTAAGGTTTCTCTCCTGTATGTGTTCTCCTGTGTTTAAATAGACTGTCACTCTGAGTAAAACATTCACCACACACATCACATTTGTAAGGCTTCTCTCCTGTATGTAATCTCTTATGTATAGTAATACTTCCAAACTGAGTAAAACCTGCACCACAAGTATCACACTTATAGGGCTTCTGTTCTATGCATCTTCTGTTGTGTTTTATTGAACAACCATTGTTATCAAAATCTGTATCACTAACATTACATTTGTGTAGCTTCTCTACTGTATGTGTTCTAGGATGTGCTATTTCAGTTACACTCAACAAACTATCACTTAATGTCTCATTAACAGGTGATGGAAAGACCATCTTCCTTTCTGGCATATGTTTGGGCTTGATGTCAGATATCCAAACCTGGGGGCTAGAATCTTGACTGCAGCCCTCACTTTGACCTACCTGAGAACAGAAAGAGATTATAATGTGAAGTAAATCAACGTTGAAGTAAATGTTGAAATGGGACATAGTAGTTGATCCGGTATGAAAATGATACCACCCCCCTGATCTCACCATCCCTGAAGCAAATTAAAACCCCCAGCCCCCTCGAGTTTGGGGTGTCCCGCAAATCTACCTTTTTTAGATCGTTTTGCTATCGGACGGTGTCCAGAAACCCTACCGGGACCCCTTAAGTTTGGGTTACCCAAACTCGAGGGGGGCTGTGGGGTTTTAATTTGCTTCAGGGATGGTGAGCTCAGGGGGGTAGTATCATTTTCATACCGGATCAACTACTCAGGAAAAAACAGTTAGAGAGTGTAGCTCTATAGATATATAGATAGCTATATAGATAGCTATATAGATATATGATATGGCGCCAGGCAAAAATCATTGTGCGTGGCTAGTGTGGGGATCTACTACAACCTGTGGGAAGACGTGCAGGGGTTCGTACTGCTGGATTCATAATGATAGATTGCGAAAAGGTGGTGGAACAACACCATGTATTGGCTGCGGCGTGGGCGTCTCAAACAAGCTTAGTCTCTGTGTAAGATGTGGGTACCATAACGCACACACCAGAGAAAGCAAGGCACGTGCAAGAGCCTTTCACAAGGAGTTTACACGCCTAGCGCGGATCGAAATTTCCTATTAGAGAAATGAGGGCTAATGGCTATAGACATACAACATGCCTACTGTTAAGCAGTTGCGAATAGAAGCAAAGAGTTACGGGTTAGAAGGCTACTCAAAGATGAGGAAACCTGAATTGACACAATTAATCACAGAGGCCCGACAACAAGTCCAACGTGAGCGCATAGCTCGTGGAGTAAAAAGTGGAAACTTAACTAGACGATACCCTGCCATGTTTAGTCTTAACTATGATGATCCCCAGAGGCTGGAAAAGCTGCGTCATGAACTAAAGATGTTTGATGCTGAGATAACTGCTACATTGCGAGCTCGTAAATATGAGCAAGCTGTCAAGAAAAATCCAAAACTTCGACTGCCAGCTCTGAGAAAATGGAGCGCAAGAATGAGCTTGCAAAGGAAAGCCAGTAAATTATTTCGCCCCCTTCATCGCAGCGGAGAGCCCCCGGCTCGCAAGATCGCAAGGGAGGGTGAGAGAATACTTCAGGAGCTCATCCCGCAAGACGGGGAATCGCGAGGAAGACGGGTCATCACCTGGAAATTCTTCCGAGGTCTATCGAGGTTCGTTGAAAATAATACCACCCCTGTCGATCGTGCGATGGAGAGGGTAGCTGAACTGCAGACAGCTTTCTATCTCAGATATAGCTACACAATTCAGATCCGTCACATCGAGACTGGTAAAATCATACTTTTCCACCCAAATGAACTTGGCAGTCGACGTGGCAGTAACCTATTGACCACACAGGCCGCAGCTCGTCAGTGGTTAGAGGAACAGGAAGAAAAGCGTTTGGGGAATGAAAAGAAGCCCAATACAAAATGGATTTTCCTACGTTGGGTACAGGTCGAGATCAAGGCTATTCTGACCAATGAACTGCTGGTAGGAAACGGACGATTACCAGACTGGCTGCGAAACAAGAAAGGGCTCGTTGCGCTGGACGGCTACAACGATAATTTCTGTTTCTTCCGGTGCCTAGCTGTTCATCGAGGATCCAGATCAGACCGTTGTACTGCGAAAGCGCACGAACTAGCCAGATCTTTCTTTGGGGCAAATGTTGACCTTACTAAAACACCAAAGCTACCGTTCGCAGACTTTAAATTGGCCGAGGAGCATTTTCGTCTGGGCATACGAGTTTACGAGCCGAGTGAGGATGGCATCTGGAAGCTTATAAGACAACCAGCACACTATTCTGAAATAGGCATCGAACCAATAACGCTTTCTATCTACAACGAACATGCTTCGCTGATCACTGACATCAAGAAACTAGCCAACACCTATGCTTGCGGACACTGTAATCAGCGGTGCACGCAGTCAACTAGCCTGCAGCGACACGTCACTCGTTGTCAAAAGGGGGGAAACCGAAGTCATTTGTAAGGGTGAGAAAGTGATACGCCCCCAATCTGCCTATGAAAAAGCCTTCGATCCTAAGTCAAGTGCCAGTCTCGCCTCGATTCAGTGGATCGAGCACGAAGCACAAGCCCGAGGGTTACACATTCACCATGCTCACTGTGGTCACGGTGGGGAGCGGGAGATCGCAGGTGCTCCTGTAGACGGGTATGAGCCAATCACGAGGACAGTGTTTCAATTCCACGGTTGTTATTTCCACGGATGCCCTGACCACTGTAAGCAGGACGAAACTAGAAAAATAATCAAAAAGACACGACAGGGAATAAAGGAGGAGGCCGTCTATGTTCGAGATATACTCAAGAAGACCCGTCAGCAAGAACGAAAAATCGTAAACGCTGGGTACAACTTGGTGGTCGTGTGGGAATGTCGAAAGCCTCCGCGTTTAAATATCCCAATGCCTGCAGAAAGAACTGTTACATATCAACATTTTATCTTTTATGACTTCGAAGCTTTACTCGACAAAACGAAGAGAAATAAACCCACCCTCGACCTCACATGCGAAAACGAACACACACCGATCTCAGTGTCGATAGGGGATACTCTAGACCGTCAACCAACACATATTTGTGACGCCGACCCAAAAGCTTTGACAAACAAATTCAGGCTAGAACTCCAGCGACGAGCTGCAATCTTAAGGGCTGAGGTCGAGACCCAGTTTCTACCAGACGACATCACTTTACTGTCTCAGAAGCAACAAAATAAGATACGAGATTGGTGCTCGCAGGTCCCGGTATTAGGTTTCAACTCGGGCAAATACGATCTGAACCTCATCAAGCAATACTTTGTAGAAGAGCTCGCCGACACCTGTAAAAAAGTCTTTGTAGCCAGTAAAGGCACAAAAATAATGTTCCTAGCAACACCCGAGTTCAAATTCTTGGATATCATCAACTATTTAGGCCCTGGTGCCTCCTACGACAACTGGATCAAAGCCTACGGGTGTCAGCAGACAAAGTCGTGGTTCCCATACGAATGGTTTGACAGTCCGAACAAACTGACCTATCCAGGCCTTCCAGACTACCCTGCATGGTTCTCTCGGTTGAAAAATGCGTACCCCCTGTCTAAGACAGAATGGGGTGACTGTCAATGTATCTTCAGAGAGAAAGGAATGACAACTTTCGCAGATTGGCTACGTTACTACAACGACCTCGACGTAGGTCCTGGCATTGAAGCGGCTGAGAAGATGAGAACCTACTACGGCGAAAAAGGCATCGATATATTTAAAGACGCTGTTTCACTGCCAGGGGTGTCCCTACAGTATCTATTAAGGGGTACACCAGAAGGGGCCTTGTATGCTCCAGGTAAAAAGGCATACGCGTATTTGAAAGCTGCAGTAACTGGAGGTCCCTCGATAGTCTTCACCCGTTATCACGAAGCGGGGGTCACACGAATCCGCTCGCATCAAAATCCTAAAGCAAAACGCTGTAAGCGGGCAGTTGGATATGACGCAAACGCCCTATATCTTTCTACAATGCTTCAGGACATGCCAGCTGGTAAAGAGAAGGTAATCGAGCTTAAAGAGCCTGAGGTTGATGCGCCCAGGGTACGTGATCTGGTCTTAAGCGGTCGATTGTTTGGTTTCGTCAGGTGCAAGCTTGCCGTACCACGAACACTATGGAAGAAATTCGAGGAAATGCCACCGATATTTATAAACCGTGAAGTTCCAGAAGCTGCCGTGCCTCAAGAAATGAAGGATTATTTGAAGCAGACAGATCGAAAACGTTCTTCCACAAAGAAACTGCTGGGTGTCCTTGAGGCCGATGACATTCTGGTATACACACCGCTGCTAAAGTGGTACTTGCAGCATGGACTAGAGCTCCAAGCCGTTTATACAATAATTCACTATAAGCCAGAAAAATGCTTGGCTTGGTTCGTCAAGGAAGTCACTGAGGCACGCCGACTGGGTGATGTTGACAAAGAGAAGGCACTCCTAGCCGAAATACACAAACTGATAGGAAACTCAAGCTACGGAAAACTAATCGAAGCCTTGGAGCGACACACCAAAGTCTGCTACACAAAAGACGAGGAAACCGTGGACCGTGCACTACGTTCAGCCTGGTTCGATGATCTCACCGAAATAGGTGATGCCTACGAAATAAAAAGCCGCAAGCCTCGGGTATGTATATACAGACCATTCCAAGTCGGAATCGCGGTGTATCAGTTGGCAAAACTTCGCATACTTGAATTCTATTACGACTTCCTGGATCGGTTCGTCGACCGTCAAGACTTTGAGCTCATTCAAATGGACACCGATTCACTATACTTCGCTCTGAGCAGCACCACACTAGAGGCTGCAGTTCGGCCAGAGCTCAAAGAAGAGTTTGCTAAGTGCAAAAAAGACTGGCTTTCTTGGGATACCTGGAGCGGACGAACTCCGGGCCTGTTCAAGCTCGAATTCTCAGGGCATCGAGCTATTGCTCTGTGTTCGAAATGTTATTTCGTCGATGGTAAGCAAAAGAGCAAACACTCGTGTAAGGGGATGTCAGCGAGGCTTAATAACCTGACATGGGAACGGTACAAGTTGGCTCTCTACGGTTTCAAAGACCGTGCTGTGAACCGCGGCTTTCGTATGCATAACGGGCAGATGACCACCTACCACCAAGAAAAGCTCGGGCTCAGTGCATACTACGACAAGCGACGGGTCTTGCCTGATGGGATCCACACGGAACCCATTGAGTACACCGCTGCCTAGTCAGTAGCGTATATATGCTTACCTTGGAACACTATAACATCCCCCACGCCGTCTCTCTCGAGATCCCTTTCACGTATACCCGAAAAAGTATAATCTTGGGGACTAGAGGCGAGAACTATACTCTGAATGACCACCCAAAAGCGCATGTTTGAGGTACCAATTTTAACGACGTCCCCCTGCGACAAGCCCATAAGGGCCTCGTTAGTCGGAGGTGGTGAACCGGGGCACTGTTGATGCTGAGCTTCTACTAGGACTAAAGGCATAGAGGGATTACCATGACGCGCCATGGGTTCAAATGATTGAGAGTATTCGTCCTCCGGACGGGTAAAAGCCTCGCGCAGCGAAGGGTATATATCATATACATGCATGCCTCGAAATTCTATAACGTCCCCGAGACGAGCACTAGAACTTACTAAGTTATTATCAAGCACACCAGTAAATCTAATATCAGAAGCATTCCAGTCCTGTGGGTACTCTACAGTTTGAATCACTACCCAAAATCGCTCCTCCCCATTACAAACTTTTACGATGTCCCCTGATTTCAATCGCTGAAGCTCTTCATCGGGTGGGGCCCAAAATGTGCCTGAGTGTCGACGATGCATTTCTTGGGCATCTATTAGGAACATTGTTTCTGATGACGCCGTTAGATTACATGAGTCTCCTTGGGTTCAATTGATTGCAAGAATCTTACCTGGAGGAAGCTCTGTCCCCTCAGGAACAATCATCAACTCTTCACGCACAAACCCACGCTGTGGACCATCTTCCAAATAGTATACCGCAGGCTGGCCATTCTGCCGCAATACATTTCGGATCGAATGCAGGGTCACAGACCACACGGGGTCAGTAGCACGTTTTCGACCACCCTCGAGCTCGCCAGGCTGGTACAAATACCGAACCATTGCATCAGACGGGATCAGCGGCTCCTCGAGCCCTACAGGGCGTCCTGGAACGACAGATGAGGGTTGCGCAGTCACTCTCTGAAGTTTAATGGCATCCACAGGCTTCTTACCTGTCAGCCGAGTCGGCTCATTGTTTAAAGCCGCAATAACCGCAGGGAGTCGAGCCACCCATTCTGCAGACCGCTCAGAAGACCCACGGGCAGCAAGCAATAGCTCCTGAGCATACTGGTGACCAAAAAGCCGCTCGGCCAGAGTCCGGTTAAAACGTTCTACTATACCTTGGTCTCTATGGAGGTCCACACGCCCACGCCGTATTTCAGTCCCATGTTTTGCCATAAGTGATGATACCGAGCCCATGAATTCTCTTCCCGGGTCGACCTGAAGAAGCTTTGGAAAATCCATAGGGCTCCGTTTATAAATCCTCTCAAGGGCGTCTGCAACCTCTTGTGAATCTTTTGTAGCCAAGGGCTCTGCCTCTTTGTACCGGGAGGCTATATCGACGAGGGTCAAGGCGTATTTGTACGTGCGTCGTTTCACACGATCATGCGGCAGATATAATAAATCCGCTTGATGAACTTCGTTTGGCGCAGTCACGTTAAAATGTGGCCGTGGTATTCGTCGAGGAGCAGGCAAATAGAGCTGCCATATGCCTTGTTTCGAGAGCCAGTCCCGAGCATCCTTTTTGCTAACTCGGGCTGCCGCAGCAAGCTTCGGGATGGCCGCCAGCCCACGCCAATAGCCTTGAGGACTGTAGTAGAATTTCTCCATGATTGCTGACGTGCCGTCGGACTTCTCTGCCATAGAAAACTTCTTCAGTTTAGGAATATTTTCTTCGCGACTTTTTTTTAAGGCCCATCCCGAAGCGTGATTTCGCAGCCATAATCGCAGAAACCGTCTTAGCATCACGCTTTTCCCAGTCTGGAGCATCTGATAGTGCAATCTGCGATGCGGTAGCTGCCAGTACATCATCCGCATGATTCCGTCCGGGGGTATCTTTATGGGCTGCGTAGGCAACGTCGTGGTTTAGACAGGCACGATCAAGACTATTCACACCCCTATAGCCCTGAGAGAGGCGTTTGGCAATCTTGGTAAACGGCCCGCAATATGAGTATTTTCCAGTGTTTTGAAAAGTTCCACCCGGGACATCTTCAGATGGGACCCCTTTGGGGAGACGCATGTGCATCTCGGGCAGAGGTAGGGCATTCATGGCACTGTTAAGAAGACCAGCACCTTCGCTGCGCGAGGAGGACGCAGAAAGAATTTGGCTCTTTCTAGCACCGCACACCGTGCAAACACCTCTCTTGGCTGGTCGGTTGTTCTTTAGAGTTATAGTCTCCTCATTTGAAGTGGGAGTGTGTTGTTTACAGCGGAGGCAATACATCTCTCCCTAAATATAGAAGTATGGAAATCTTAAATTTAGATCTTGATGAATCGAATCCACACGAGCACAAACACCATTGGCTGCTTCCTAGTAGCATCCGTTGTGTAATTTGCGGCCCGTCCGGATGTGGTAAAACAAACCTGATGCTCAATCTCCTCCTAAGAAAGGATTTCCTTAAATACCATAGACTGCATATATACTCAAAATCCCTTAGACAAGAGAAATACCAGTGGCTGCAGGACTGGGCGGATGCCATTAAAGCAGTCACTGGGAGAGAGGTAGCCTCGTTTCACAGCATATCAGATGATATCATCCCAGTAGAGAGTCTGAACAAAAACGAACGTAGCATTATGGTATTTGATGACGTTATGTTGGAAAAACAAACCCCCATCGAGAAATACTTCAGCCAAGGCCGTCACGGTGGTGCGGATTCATTCTATCTAACGCAGAATTATTTCAGGATTCCCAAACAAACGATTCGAGATAATTGTAACATGCTTATCATATTTAATCAAGACACGAAAAACTTGCGCGCCATACATGACACCTATGTGTGTGGTGACATGCCTTTCGAAGAATTTCGAAACTTCTTTAGTGCGTGCACGCGCGAGCCGTACGGGTTCTGTTGTATCGATCTGACCAGCCGGGCCTATGATGGTCGGTATCGATGTGGATTTGATCGATTCTACATACCGAAGTCATCTATTTAAAGTAGGGATGAAATCTATTTAAAGTAGGGATGACATCTATTTGAAGTAAGGATGTGGCGTAAAGTAACCGACATGCGCGATCGTACAGCCCTCGTCCGGAACTACCTAGCACTCAGGGACCAGGCTCGGCAACGCCTTCAAACAGAAACACTAGGGGAGTCGTCTCTGCAGGAAGAGGCAGCCAAACTTTTCAAACCAATCACCTCACACCAAGCAGCGGAGATAGGAAAAGTCACAGCCGCAATAGAGCGCTTGCCAGCACCTTCGCTGCGCGAGGCTTTTACCCGTCCGGAGGACACCGACGGCACGTCAAGACAAGCCTACGCACTCCACGGAGCGGCACCGACGGCACGTCAAGACATGCCTCTGCCGGTAGAAGATGCCCCCACGCTATATATTAGTCCCGACCAAGGGTTGGATATTGAAGTGATAAGGCGCCACGGATTTAAGCCCCCCAGCGAACTCAACCTCAGCGACACACAAGTAATCACCAACACCCTCAATGAGGTCAATCGCATCAACCGATATGTACTGGGAGCGGAAAAAAAGCGTAAAGCCACCACAGAAGAAAGAAAGCAGCAATTAACGATGGAAAAGGACGCTCTAAAACAATATAGTGAACGTCTTCGCCTACTAACACAGGGTTACAGGCTCGTCCGATCTAGTGGGGCTACTTCGCTGCGCGAGGCTTTTACCCGTCCGGAGGACGCTACAGGTAGTGGGTTGAAACTAAAGGGAAACCGGTTTGGATCCCTCACAATCGACCCGCAAGCTTTGCAGGCGGGGAAACTGCGGGCGTTCGACAATGGAGACAATCTAGTGCTCGAAGCTCCGGCAGATGAGTCGCTTTACACTCTCCTCACAAAACGCTTTTTAAAAACGATGCAATATACCCCGAGGCTGTCAAAACTTTCCAGCGGCTGCCTGAACTTGCGGGCTTGCCTCTCCATGGGCGAAAGAGCAAAAAACACCAGCTGATAAGGTCCTCCGGACGGGTAAAAGCCTCGCGCAGCGAAGGTGGGGCTTTGCAATATTATAAGGATCCAGAAGCGCTAGTTGAAAGGCTACAGCTATTAGCTGCCTCGAAGCGTGCAGGTAATACGGGCCTTGATAATGAAATTTCGGCTATTTTAGACGAGCTCCTTCGCAGTGGCGCGGCTCCTAAGGCTTTGATTCTCGAATTGAACAGAAGCCTCCTATAAGTGCATACCCCAAATGGAGTTTCAGTTACAGAAGATTGAAAGCCATCTTCGCCCTAAAGAGGGTAACTCTTTCGTATTTTCGTCAAACAGCACCGACTGGACAACCACCTTCTCTCCGCCCTTTTACCTCGAACCCAACAATAAGTACGAATTAGCTCTAGTCAATTTGGAGACATATAACGCTGTCCCCAACATTACAGAAAGTAATAATACTTTCGTCTACAGCCCAGACGCAGGGGTTACCTGGAAGACAATTTCATTACCAGAAGGAAGCTACGAACTCGCTCAAATCAACGATGAGATTCAATGCCAGCTGAAGGGCAGCGGTGATTGGAATTCTGAGACGCAGGCACATAACATAGTTGTAGGAGCAAACAGGGCGACATTACGTGCCAACATCGAGATTACGAACCCTAGCTACAGAGTTGACATGAGCAAATCTACCATTGCGTCGACTCTCGGATTCGAGCCGAGGGTGCTATCCACTACTGGATTCCACACAGGGGACAAACCAGTAGACATTTCAACACTTAGTAGCATACTTGTAAACTGCGATCTAGTCGGTGGTTCTTACCTAAATGGCACCAACCACCCCGTTCTGTACAGCTTCTACCCAGGCGTACAACCTGGATTTAAGATCATTGAGACTCCACACAATTTGGTTTATTTGCCGGTAAGCCAGCGTGGCAGTATTCAAAGAATACGCTTGTGGCTAACGGATCAGAATGGCTCTCAATTGAATCTCCGAGGGGAACGAATTACAGCTAGATTACATCTTCGGCAGATTTGAAGTAAAATTCTTACATTAAACATTTTGACTGACATTATAGAAAATCTTCTAAGCTACCATGTTGATAATTTCGCGGAACGTGGCAGAGGGAAACCGGCGGATGAAAAGACAGCGCTATGTAATCGGAAAAGGCCTGTCGGACTGGATACAACCCGTGGTGCGGGCCATTGGGGGTGTCGGTAAATTCGTTGTGGCAAACAAAGGCGCTATAGCAAATGTAGCGGACGTGGCCGGTAAAGTTGCTAAGGCCGGCGCTACAACCGCAGCCTCAATTAAGCAAATCGCTGACATAGTCCGCAGCAAAGCACGCTCGTCCACGCGAGCCGCTACAGGGCCGGAGAGAGTTATCTCTGAAAAAACCTTAGAGATTCTGCATGGGCTTGCGGCCCCCACGACTGAAGCGGCACGTCAAAATATCAACAGTCGGATAGCAGGCTCGGGTTTTAGGAAAATTCTTTATTAGAAAATAGAATTGTTTCTATATCTGAAGTAAATTTTCTATGGCGGATACACAAGAAACTACCGATGAAATGTTGACTCTTGTAGAGCAGACGCTTGTTGACGAGAGCATCGAGTCGTACGTCTACAAGGAGTATCACCCACAAAACCCCGCCACAATAAACAACAATCAGGATATAGCAATCGAAGTAAACTTCCAAGACGTTTACACACACCCGTCTAAAAGTTTTCTCAATGTTGAAGGGAGGCTAGCATCCGGCGCAGAAGTCGACTACACACCTACAACGCTTGCTTCGCTCGTAAATAACGCCGTTATGTACATGTTCTCGCGGCTAAGGTACCGGCTCAATGATCAAGATATTGAGAATGTTCTCAACCCTGGCCAAGCCACAACAATTAAGGGCCTGTTGACATATGGAGATGATTTTTCAAAGGCCGAGGGTCTTAACATGTGCTGGCAAAAAGATACCTCAGCGGCGGCTGAATCAGCTAATACTGGGTGGGAGGCCCGACGGCAGCTAGTAGTGGTCAAGCCGAATCCAAGCGGGACGTTTTCGTTCTGCGTCCCGTTAAGCCACCTGTTCGGTTTTTGCGAGGACTACCGCAAGGTGGTTTATGGTTGTAAACATTCGTTGATATTATCTCGTGAATCAGATACCAAAGGCATATTTCGCGATGCTGCGGCGCCTAGAGGGAAAGTCACGCTAACTAAGCTTGCCTGGGTAATACCGCACGTCATGCCTTCTTTGGCTGCCAAGACAGAATTAGTAGAGCAGATAGCCAAGAAAGTTAAAGTGCCGATATCTTTTCGAGCTCTTCAATGCGAAAGCTTTGCCGTGCCGGAAGCCAGTTCGTTTACCTGGACTCTCTCCATTACGTCGGGCACTGAAAAACCACGATGGCTTTTGGTGGCTTTCCAAACCAACCGCGATAGCCAGACCAGCAATCCGGCTTGCTTTGACCATGTAAATTTAACTGACATTCATGTGAGGTTAAATACCGATCAGAAAAAATGGACTTTGTACAGCGAAAGATTTCCAGGGCTTACAAGAGGTTATGTGACTTTAAGGCAGAATACTATGGTATTGAGGGAAGCGTGTCCTCAAACCAGGTGACTCCGCTCGAATTTGTAGAATTATACCCAATCCACGTCATCGATGTCCGCAGACAGTCGGAGCGGTTGAAAACGGCTGTCCAAACCGTACAGGTCAGGGCGACTTTTGGAAACAACGTGCCAGCAGGAACCATGGCCTACGCAGTGCTCATTAGCGACCGGCTGCTGACGCTAGAGTCTGACGGCACGAAATTTAGCAAATTGTATTAAACAAAAATCTCCATCAATATACAGTATAGGAAAATGAAGTATACTCCTTTTGGGTTAACACTTACGCAGGGGCAGAAAGAATCATTGGCAAAAGCCGCCCATGATGGGGTAGGCGTTACTATTCGGCTGACGGTTGAGCAGCTTCATGGCGACGATACCCTGGGGCTCACTAAGCGACAAATAGCTCACCTGGAGAAGAAACGCGCCGCCAGTGCTGGGGCCGAGCTCGTTATTTCCAAAACTCAGCTAGCGGCTCAAAAAACGGGTGGGTTTCTCCCGTTTTTGCCCTTAATATTAGGCGGGCTCGCTGCAGCGGGGTCGCTAGCAGGAGGTAGTGCGGCTATCGCAAAAGCTGTCGATGATAAAAAAGCGAGTGCTCGAGCCCAGGCTGAGGCCGAGCGCCACAATCGTGAGGTTGAGAAACAGCTAGCTGGTGCGGGGTTGTTTCCGACGTTCCGTCAAGCACCTAGCACGGGGCGCGGCATGTGCCCCAAATGCAAGGGGTCAGGGCTCTACTTGGCGCCCCAAAAAAAGTAGAACCCCTGAGCAATTTTGATATTGAAAAGGCCGGCCGTACCATCCCCCACTTTCGTGGCGTGTTTTCACGAAACACCCTGCCCAGCAAGATTTCTCAGAAAGAATGCGGCATAGTTAATCTCGACTCCAGCAGCGGCGGGGGCACACACTGGGTGGCGTATTACAAAGATGGCCGTACGATTTGTTATTTCGATAGTTTTGGGTTGGATCCCCCCAAGGAACTCGTGGAATATCTGTCCTCCGGACGGGTAAAAGCTTCGCGCAGCGAGGGTCTTCCTATACAGACACAGACGTTCCAACTGCAGAGACCCGAAGAGGTTATCTGCGGCCACCTATGTCTTCGAGTGTTGTGTGAACTCGCAGCTGGAAATGCTTTTAAAAATGTGATCTTACACATAGCTAAACAGAGAGTGTGATGCCTGTGGATAAGTTTTATATGGGTCATAGCACCGGCTGTGGAGCGGCGGCGGCCTCGTGGGGCAGCCCAGTCGGCCTCGTACATAGGGCTGGCGATACAATGCTAGGTGACCTATCATTGGGGGGCTTCCAGCTGAAAGCCGTAGGGAGCCCTTTAGATTCTAGCGATGCGGCTACTAAAGAGTATGTTGACGCACGTGATGTCCTGCCTCTATCCGGAGGAAGTATGAGCGGTGCTCTCCATATGGGTGGCAACGAAATTGCGGGTCTTGCTGATCCACAAACAGATCAAAGCGCGGCAACCAAAAAATACGTTGACGCCCTCGTTATATCCACAATGGATATATTAAACGCTAAAGTCCTACAGCTGGATGGATCAAAAGCACCAACCCACGACATTAAGTGGGGTCATCACAAAATATCCGAGCTCGCCGACCCCGAAGCACCCCAAGACGCGGCCACTAAGGCATATGTTGAGGACACCATAAAAGATGAGCTCGTGAGAGCCTTGGGGCAACGCTACGATATATATGAGATTTCCTTGCAATGGACGTTATCTAGGACCTTATCGATCACCCCGATTGGGAACCCTCAGCTTACACAGGATCCGCGTAACGAAGGCGACAGAAAAGCAATCCTTTCCATAAGAGCGCCTGGGGTCTATAAGATTCAGTTGGTAGGACTGCGCAATGGGAGTATCCGCGAGTCGATTGACCTCTCGCTGCATATAGGCCCTCTCCCTGCGTTAGTGTTACAACATACGATAACAGACTACATCCATTTCAACACCTCGGGAGTGTGTGTGATATCACAACCCTCGTCTTTAGAATTATCGATATCGATATCATCTGTGCGACCACCCATCAGTAATACTATAAAGGTCCTTAATATAAAGGCAACTCTCCTCATTGAGAAACTGTGGTAGTTCGGGTCAATTCAACAAATATATTAGTTTATAATATCGAATATGCCAGTATTACTACTATGCCAGTAGACAAGTTCTTGCAAGGTTCAAGCAATGAGCACAGACCTAAGGTCTGGGCCACGAGGAATTGCTTCGCCAACCTCGGAGATGTTCGAGGATTCGATGATCCGGGGGGCGCGGGGGTGATTTATGGGATGGAGTTAGCCAAAGGAGGCCTTTATCGGCGGGCCGCCATAGAAAGTCATACAAGTGGTTTTGAACCCAATTGGGAGCTCAGGCTGGACCTAGCCATGCGCTATATAGATTTGCAAAGTCCGGCCGAGGGTGGTATTACAAAAGTGGTATGGCTAATGAACGCTGGCAGCATGTTTGTCGGCTATCGCCCGTCCGGCGCAGAGCCGACGACCCTCAATGGGCACGTTAATTCTTACTACCTGGGTCCGAAGGGAGTTAACGTTGCGAAGTTACAGGCTCAAACAACGGTTCCAAGAGACCTAGAAATCTTAAGAAAACCCCCAAAGGGGTCCGTGATATATCTAGAAATTGAGACGGGCAGTATGCTCCCCAGCGCCCCGATCGAGATTTTGCCTGGGGTGTCAATCAAGTGGAAACGCCCCGAAATGACGGGTTTGGTTATAAAAATTGGGGAGGGGAAGGCAGACCTCTCAACGAATGTTAGCGATTTGGAAGCAAACGCGGTGTTTGAAAAAATATCCCTTGAATTTATATTCAGTGGATTGTCGTTTTACTTTAAACGGCTACTTTTTAGCCTGTCCCCGGTAAGTGATCGCGTTATTGAGCACCTAATTAAACAGATAAAAAGTTCTGCATAAAGCTTTATATACCTGTTCTGCCTGTCTATGTATCCCACACTAGACGCGTCAGTTGATCGGCCTGTCGACCAGTCCTACCGCATTCAAGAGGTTGTCCGCCTGCGAAAATGTTTGGAGGACGAGAGAGATAAACGGACGTCCCTATACAAGAAATATCGGCGCGGTGCTAATGGTCTAGACCATCTTGATACAGTACTGTTTACAACCACAGCTGGGCTAGGCGCTGGGGGTATAGCGCTGCTTTCGACCGTTATTATGGTCCCTGTAGCTGTAGGGCTCGAGATTGGGGCCCTAGTCTGTGGCACCTTCGGGGCGGTCAGTAAGCAGGTCTCTCGTCAGCTGAATCGAAAAGCTAAAAAGCACGATGAGATTCGTGTTCTGGCTGAAAGCAAACTAAACACCATCGCCGGAATTGTATCTACAGCCCTAGAAGACGGCAATATTTCCGATGTGGAATTTAAAATGGTTCTTACAGAATTTGTTAAGTACCTGCAGATGAAAAAAGAAGTGCGCGCCCATGGCGGAAAAAAACTAGACGAAGAGGAGTTGCCGGAGGAGAAAATAAAGCAAGAAATCCGAACCGAAATTGCCAAGCACATGGCCAATTTCAAGTCTTCATAAAATGTTTCTTCAGCTGGAGAGATATTTCCTGTGGCGACGCCTCTGACGAGCGTGTGATTCCTACAGCGCCTCCTCCCTACAGTTATTAATTATATTTCTCTTACACACACGGTTCTCTTTTTACTACCACAAAAAATAACAGCTGCACTTGACACGAGATAACGTGTGAGCTAACATTTCCGATGGTTAGAACATTATGAGCTAACATTTGCACAGATATGAATACTGTATGTAACGCATCGGCGTATCGGAACCACATACACCAATATGGATCCATCATGTAACATAGCAACTGAATTGCCGGACACAAAACATACGTCCGGGTGGCTATTCTATCTTAGCGAGCTAATGGCAGTACCAGGGATATGGAGGCTCACCGGCAGGTGGCTCAGCTGGCGAACATACTTGCGTCGTGGTTATCTATGTTACGGCATGCCGCTGAGTATCAGAGAGCAGCTTCAAAAATACGACAATGATTTCAGGTTTGAGTATACCGCCAACCTTATAGTTCTAGCTATGAATGAGCTCGTGCGCCGCACAAAAACGGGGTCTCTCGAATTACATATCCAACCCTATAGTCGTGATTCAATCGAGTTTGGGCTACCGCAGGGGAGGGGAGAAGCAGAGCTCATGAATCTAATTCTTAAAGACGCAGAGGCATGCGGCTATCACATAGAGCACGGGATAGACAAAATAACGATTCAGGGAAAAAAATAAGCGTGCGCCTCCTCCAAAAATATTATCAAGGAAGTCAAAAGTGCTATGTTTCGGGCGGCTTTTCCACAGATTAACTGAATTCCCCCGTTAAGTGAGCCACTTAACAGTCACATGCATATCCTCGGCTGCTCATTTTTTGTCAACTGTGATAACAATTTTCAGCTCGAAAAAATGCGACAAAACAGAACAACCGGGACGAGAGTGTCACGGTTGTCACAAACGATTTTTCGCTCACGGTTTTCCTTTTAAACCCCTGTCACGTTACATAATTTTCTATTTTTACATGGATCATGTGATGGAGCGTATGACTGTCATGTGTTGATCATTTGCTTTCGCTGCGCGAGGCTAATTATCGCGCCTGCCGTCCGCAGGACTGCTACTGGCTAATCTTTATGAATTCTATACTCTGGTAAACGGTTCGAGGGTGCGCGACGTCTGAAAACTATAGAAGAGCCATCAGCTTGCTTTTTTTTTTCCTAATACATCATATCCATTTTGAAGAAGAAGTCGTATGCGTGCCGCACTTTTTAGCTCCTCTCAAAAGTGGTACTCTACCCATGTTATATCCTGTAGGCATATTAGAACACTACGGTCTACATGTCTGTCTAACATACAGATGCAGAGTGTGTGTGCTCGTTATCAGGCAATTCCATCAGTAATACACAAGATCCCAATGATGAGGTGCTAGCTGTGGACCTCTATAATATGAAGTCTCAATCCAATCTTCATCCTCTGAATCGGTGTCCAGCCCCCTATCATATCTAGACATCCTCCTACAATATTTAGCTATCGCGCTCGGTTTAATACATGAATCTACAGAATAAAGCTTCCTCCACTCATTTGTATTTGTGCAAATCGCAAAATATTCTCCCAACACATCATCGAAGCGGAGTTTATGTTCACGTCTCAAAATCTCATATTGCAAAAGTCGTGGGAGCTCATCCAATGGTAACCCCCTTCCCAACAATCGAGTGCGCATGATTCTAAATATTGCCAAATCTTGAAGAGAGGCATCAAGAGGCTCCATGGGAATCAATAGGCCTCTATAACATCGGCAAAGTCGATAGTTGGTTATGACCCCAACACCACAAAGAGTGCACGTCCGTGTTACAGCCCCTCTTCGCAACTGCTTAACAGTAGGCATGTTGTATGTCTATAGCCATTAGCCCTCATTTCTCTAATAGGAAATTTCGATCCGCGCTAGGCGTGTAAACTCCTTGTGAAAGGCTCTTGCACGTGCCTTGCTTTCTCTGGTGTGTGCGTTATGGTACCCACATCTTACACAGAGACTAAGCTTGTTTGAGACGCCCACGCCGCAGCCAATACATGGTGTTGTTCCACCACCTTTTCGCAATCTATCATTATGAATCCAGCAGTACGAACCCCTGCACGTCTTCCCACAGGTTGTAGTAGATCCCCACACTAGCCACGCACAATGATTTTTGCCTGGCGCCATATCATATATCTATATAGCTATCTATATAGCTATCTATATAGCTATCTATATATCTATCTATAGAGCTACACTCTCTAACTGTTTTTTCCTGAGTAGTTGATCCGGTATGAAAATGATACTACCCCCCTGAGCTCACCATCCCTGAAGCAAATTAAAACCCCACAGCCCCCCTCGAGTTTGGGTAACCCAAACTTAAGGGGTCCCGGTAGGGTTTCTGGACACCGTCCGATAGCAAAACGATCTAAAAAAGGTAGATTTGCGGGACACCCCAAACTCGAGGGGGCTGGGGGTTTTAATTTGCTTCAGGGATGGTGAGATCAGGGGGGTGGTATCATTTTCATACCGGATCAACTACTGGACATAATTCTTGATTTAAAATTCTATTTCCTGAGATTTTGTTTGATTCTACTTATTTCTTTCTGTCTTGTGTTCACCCGTTCACTACATTAATTAATATTGCACTTCATCATCTGCCCTTAAAAAGATGTTAAATGTGTATAGATGTGTTGTGTTTTATTTTAGTTGCACCTTTTGGCCCAACACATCAGTCTTCAGCATGAGCATTTACTAGTACCTGGTAGCTTAAAATTCTTGAATCCCCTATTTGCTTGGTTAGACTGGACTAGTGTGTCTATTTCTAGAGGCACCACGAAAAGTAGGGCCTGGTCAGTTCTGCTTCACTGACCCTGGTAAAAGCCATTTTTTCAAAATCTAAAGTCCAGTAATTTTCAGTGTAAGAAACAACACACAAACATGCTGTATTCTATATGTTCAATGTTTACTTTAGAAAACACACAAAGTTTGTTGTAAACAAATAAATAAACACACTCACATCATTATCCAGTTCCTGTTTCAATAAATCTTGAAGGAATGGAATTTGTCTTTCTCTTTTGACTGCAGTCTGAGAAGATAAAATGTCAATATTTACATTATGGTATCCTTAACATTTTCTTGAAATTCTGAAGTGTCTGAATATTTAAGACTTGCAAACATTATTTACTACATATTTTTGGCACTGTAGTGATTACAGACATATACAATGACATATAGGATAGATACCAAATGAACCAAAAATATCAACTTCCATTTGATTGTCTAAAAGGAATGTGAAGGTGCAGCTGAATGCAGTGACTTTAGAACAATAAGCCTAATGAGCCATGTTACAAAAATATTACTAAAAGTTATACAAAGAAAGATTCAGAAAAAAATCAATATTGAATTAGAGGAGCAGTAATTTGGATTTAGAAAAAAACAGTGGGACAATAAACACCATATTCTGCATGAGGACATTAATCAAAAAGTACACAGAGGTAAACAAACCAATCTAAGCCTGCTTCATAGACTACACCAAAGCTCCTTATAGAATACACCATAAACAACTTATAGAATGCCTAAAAGATATACATCTAGATGACACAGACATAAATTAATATGTCATTTATACTTAGAGCAAACAGCAATAATAAAATATAGGAACTCTACACCCATTGATATAAAAAGAGGAGTAAGACAGGGATGTATCCTATCACCAAGATTGTTCAATCTATACACTGAGCAAATCATTAAAAACATCACAGAGATGCCAGGCCTAAACATTAATGGAAAAATAATCAATAACCTAATATATGCTGATGATACTGTATTACTAGCAGAAAATCCTAAAGATTTACAATTACTTAACTCTTTCAGGTCTATTATCTGACACGTCGGCTCTATGAAACTCATGATTTCCAACTATTCACCGATACCTAGGATATTAAGGGTGTCACTGAAAATTTGATTTATTTTCACTGATTTTAATTTTAATTTTAACCAATACTTGATTTCCAAAAGTAGATGAGTTCTCACTTTCACCTGATACAGGCATGGTCTGAGCTTTGAACGTTGGAAAATTTTTAAATTTATATTCATGTAAACATAGTCACATAATGGCCATGCCAACTGCTGGCACTTCTTGCAGCTGACCAAAATGACATAATGAAGAACTAGCTAGATCGATGTTCGAAATCTTGTTATTGAGTGATTCAGAAATAGAGTATTCATAGTATTAATTTAGACTCTGACAATAATTTTGTTGCTGCTGTGATAATGGGTCTCAATATTAGTAAAAGTTATGCTAAAAAGGCAAGACGATCAGGCTTAGGTTTAGCTAGTGGATGCCTTCTATTTTAATTATAACTTTTTATTTTTTAACACTATCAGGGTCGCAGAGGAATTGAGTGATTGTGATTCTGAAAACGAAACTGGTACTTTAGGGACATATCACACAAAATAAGTCTAGTTGAGTAAATAAAAATAATAAACTTGACTTGTAAATAATATTGTTCTGACATCACATAAATTTATCATATTTTTCATACTGGGATCATTTACAAAAATGTACATAAGTTTTTTAAAGATTTGCTCATTTCAATCTATACACTGAGCAAATCTTTAAAAACATCATAGAGATGCCAGGCCTACAAATTAATGGAAAGATAATCAATAACCTAAGATATGCTGACGATACTGTACTACTAGCAGAAAATCCTAAAGATCTATAACAATTACTTAATGAAATAAACATGACAAGCAAAAAATATGGACTAGATATGAATATCAAAAAGACTAAAACTATGATCATAAACAAAGAAAATACTCAAAACCCACAAGTGGATATCAAAATTGAAGGAATAGACCTGGAGACAGTTCAGAACTACAACTACCTTGGACATACTATAACCAGTGATGGAAAATGTACAACTGAAATAAACAAAAGAATAGGAATGGCAAAAAGTAATTTTACTGTCATGAAGAACATACTAACATCAAAACAAATAACACCAGGGCTAAAACTAAGAATAGCAAAATGTTACATCTTCTCAATATTCCTATATGGTGCAGAAACATGGACATTAGACAAGAAAACAGAACAGAAAATTGAAGCCTTTGAAATGTGGATATATAGAAGAATAGGTAGAAATGGATGGAAGGAAAAGAAAACAAACGATGAAGTCTTAAAACAACTAACAATGAAAAGAGAACTACTAAGCACAATTCAAACAAGACAAATGTAATTTTTGGGCCATGTTAAAAGACACAATAGCCTACTAAAAGTAATCCTGGAGGGGAAAATACAAGGTAAAAGAGGCAGAGGCAGACCAAGACTAACATAAATGAGTAACATCAAAGATGGACAAATCAGCCTATGACAACATGCACCATCAAAGCTAGAGACAGAACAGAATGGCGCTCCATGGTAGCCAACCTTCCTTGCGGAGACGGCACTCGATGATGATGACATAATTTTGTTATTTGTGGACATAAATTAATCAAATGAACTGTATTTTGGAGGAATTTGGATTATGTTATATAATATTTCAAAACAAATGGATAGCAACACTTATAAAGATTGAAAAAGGTAAATGAATTACAAAAGAATTACAATATTTTAAATTTAAATATACCTATCTTGAATATTTTATATTTTAAAAAATTTAATTATTCTTACAAATAACCACACATTATAAATATATTGCTATTTTCATTTAATGTATCCATTTTTCTTTCCAGTGATGTATAACACATATCACATCTATCTAAATTAATGTGTGAAGTAGTCAAATGAAAAAGGTATATGTGAATTTTTTTGAAACAGGAAAATTAGTCTGTTCCAAAACCTAAAATAATGTGCTTCCTGTTCTGGTCCTGAAAGAGTTAATGAAATCAACATGACAAACACAAAATATGGATTAGCTATGAATATCAAAATACTAAAACTATGATCATAAACAAAGATGATATTCAAAACCTAAACATGGATAACAAAGTTGAAGGAATACACCTGAAGATTGTTCAATCTAGCTAGGGCAGTCTAGAGGTAAAGTATCAGACTGGACAAGGAGGACTTTGGTTTTAATCCCACCACAGGTAGTGAAAATTTCCCATTTTGAATTCATTGTTTCTTAATGTCTTTACATACAATCCCATGGTCAAGTGAGATCCAATGTCTAACCGTTTCAGGCAACGGAAGGAAAAAGGACATCCCATATTCTGCATTCATTAAAAAAGACCCTTGGCAGTTAGAGAAAGAAAATAGGCCAAAAATAGCCACTGTCACAAATCTACACAAAAACATTAAAAGTCTCAACAATAAAAAGTGAGATAAAAATGAGTCTTTGAAATAAGAGAATATCTGTATTGAGAGGGACACCAAAGTAAACAGCTGCCAATGTGGAAAAATAGAAAAAAAGCCATATTCACACAAAATTCTATTCCCCTGGTCTTCACCAGAAATATAAAATGGAGCACACAAAGATGTTTTGATGGTGTATTCAAGGTATTCACCAGCTCCCTATAGTTTGTACTGTTTCTGAGGGCCATATTTGTGTTACTTACTAAGGTGTTGAGAGCACTGCAATTAGTTTGACTCAATGACCAACATTTAATGTTGTCTTGAAAGGAAAGCTATCAATGAAAGCATGAAAAGTTGTGTTGTGGCAGCTGTCTATAGTTTCCAGAGTGGGATTCTTGACAGAAAATGAAATGAATTCAAAGATTAAAGATGCAGGAGAAACGAGGCAAGACAATTATCCATTCTGCTGCCAGACCTGCCATTTAATCATTAGTAGAATCAGCCACAAGAGATGTTGCTTGATAAAACAGTCCTAGCAGTTACTATTAAAGATCAACAGTTGCCAACTTACAACAATAGGTGAAGATGAAAAAAAAATGACACATAAAAATTCTTAACTATTGTTAGAACAAAGTACATTAGACCTGAATCTTGTATAAAGTAAACTGTAATACCTAATGGTAACAATTTGGTTATGGAGGGCCCCGGTATCACTGCAAACGAATTAAAATCCAAAATTGCTCAACCGCCCATGCCAGCATAATCATCCGAATCTCATCTCCCAAACAAAGAAAAGTAACTGTAGTCCCCATCATAGCAGTCTCAGCACACGCCAAAAGACATAAGGCGAAACCGCGCAGAAAGTGAACACAGCCAACTGTTCCCTGTCATACGATATCATCATTCATCAAAAGCAATTGGAATATTGAAACATGATCAAAACGGATGAGACACACAGCTCACGGTGTTCACAGAGCACGTAACTCAGTAGCTCCTGCAACAAGCTGGACTTGGAATATGAGGAAACTGCAACAAGGAACATTTTTCATGCATGGCCTTCAATTGTTCCCGCCGCCTATCCACCATATACCGGGAGTTCACGTCCTCTAGAAAATGATGATCATCATATTTCTTTAAAATGTAGAGCGCTTGATGATGTTAAGCCATAGTTGTTGACTCCAATTCTGAACATATAGACACACAGTTAGTCATCAGATTATCCCCGTCGCACATCAAACAACCGACCGTTAGATTAACGTACGGCCAGTGTAGGTATTTATGAAGAACCATTACAATGACGTAGCACACAAAAAATGTCATACACACAATTTTGCTCCATTTTGATTTCTGATTACTCTAGTAAAAGCAGCCTAAGACGAACAAAACACTGTGCAAATTCCGTAAAGAGATAAAACTGCGGCTGATGAAGCAGCTTACATTGATAAGTAACATGGAAATAACTTGCGTCAAGGAATTCCAACAACGGCCATGAACAGCACCAATGTGACGTAAAGCACAGATCAAGTCTAGACATTGGAAGGTCGCATTCACAACACTTGATTTGTCAAAAAGGGACTGTTGCCGGCGTACAACATCGCTTTAGCGGCAGATGTAATAAGAAGATCATCACTTTTACTTTAACGCAGAAAAGTACAACGGAGAACCGAAATTAATCAGACCCCGGATGCACTTTCTGCAGCGATCGAGAGGACATGGACTAGATCCGCCATCTTGTAATTGTAATCATTGTAACAATATGGAATATAAGAATGTTAGTGCACATTTAACAAAATAACAATCATTTGTTTAAATATTTCAGCAGTTGAAACATCTTTCTCTAGCAATCTATTTATCATCATCTTCATCATGTACCATACCAGTTGGCATAGGCAATCATGTCCTTCCACAATCTTCTACCCATCATGCATCGCATCAATTCTGTTGTTGACTGTTTTCCATGTTATGACACCAAACAATCTAATATTTTCTCTCTTTGTCGTTCACAGTCTCTCTTTCCCTGTATTTTACCAGTTGTAACCAAGTATCCAACTTTCTTCTTCTCATGATGTGCATAAAAAATGTTGATTATTTCTTTCTGATGTTTCTAAGAAGCTCCCTTTTTGTGTTGGCCTCTTTGAGAATTTCCTTGGTCTTTTTAGTTGTGTAGGGAACATTCAACATTCTTCTGAGAAATCAAATCTCTGTGGCCTCTAATCGTCTCTTCATTTAATCTATTTAAGCAATTAAAAAAATCTATAACCAAAGCTGTAAGTAGCCTATTCAATAATATTCCTTCTTCTTATTTCTTTCAGCTCCATGTGGAGCATAGGTCTTCAACAAACACTTTCCAAGCCGCTCTGTTTCTTGTTTTGTTTTTAAAGATCACTCCATGTCTTCCCGCATTATCTTCATCTCTGCTTCTATCTGTCTTTGTCTCTTCCCCATGGTGATTCCAAAAATGGCCTTTTGTGTATATACTCTAAGTTGGCCTCTGCAGAGTGTCCTAACCAGTGCCATCATCTTCATTGAATCACTTCTTCTACTTTTATTTGATGGTACTTTCCCATAATTCTTCATTAGTGATTTTGTCCTTTCATTTCTATTCTTTTTTTATGTGCAAGCATCCATCAATGAAAGTCTGTATCTTCATGATTGTCATTTTTGTTGTTCTCCATGTTTCACAGCCATATAATAGGACTGACGAGTTCTACAAATTTTATTTTTCTATTTAACCTTAACTTTTTTGGATTTCCAAGTTCCCTACAATTTTTCCTTTCTCATGTTTTATTGCAATATAGACTGATACAGTCGAACCTGGTCTTAGGACCACCTGTTTAAAGCGTTTCCCTGGTTATAGGACCGGGTCTACAATTTCCCCGAGTTTTTTACTATATGCTAACACTGATTACGGCGCTCACCGTATGACGCGACCAGAGACCAGGCTAATTAACCGCCGCCAATGTTATTTATCCCGTTTACGACACGCGGGTAAGTCCTTCTCCGTCTCGCTGGGAGCCATAAACGATCGACACAGGTGTCTACAGGTGTCGAAGTTTTCCCATATTTAGTGAGTCCCAGATTACAGTGGGACGTGTTACGTTTATCAGTCAATACTGGTGTGAGAAACACGGCAGACACAGATCTATGATTCGTGAAGTGACATCACTTCGCGGTTCCGTCTAGACCAGAGTAGACCATTGCGTGGCCCGTATAAATTACAGGAATTAACTAAAGAATTAGTCATTGCCCGCTTAGAGTGTATTCACGTACATGTACAGTATCTCAGTGAATTATTTTTGTGGATTTTAAAAGTGTTACACACAATATAGGAAATGGCCAGTGTCAAAAGTGTAAAACCAAAAGCATTAACGCTGGAAGAACGAATATCAGTGATTCGACAAAATATTTTTGTGTGTTTAACTATCGTGTTTTATGAAAAGTGTCCAACCAGTGGCTATTGTAGACCGACATGTGCACTATGTTCTACTCATGGATTACGCTGATTTGCAGGTTAGTTTTCATAGTGCTTAGGATAAAATTTTTTTTATCGCTCTATTTATTATGTGAAACCTGTGAGGCAGGACCACCTGTCCTATAGGACCAGTTTTTGAAAGTCCCGTGAATGGTCGCCTTAGACAGGTTCGACTGTACTTTGTTATCAGAACTTCTGGTACCATAGCAAGATGAGAACTATCACACAGACTAGCCAGGTAATAACAGTAATTGTCATTTAAAAACACTAAATGTCTTGGACCAATTCAACTTTAAGTTCTTCTTCTTGGTCTTGTCCTCATTAGAAAGCCAACATTCCAGCCAGTAACAAACATGCCAAGTAGCAACATATAAGGCAGCAACATTATGGTATTAACTCTTAGTGCATAAGTCTAAAAAACCATAAAATACAAAAATGAGTGCACAACATGATGTATTAACATTTTTAAAACATCAGACATCATTGTTGTGTATTAAATAACAACATTTATGTTTATGATCATTACTGAAAAAGTAGGTGGCTGGATGGTCTAGAGGTAAGATGTTGGCCTCTGGAGTAGAAGATCTCAAGGTTGGTTCCCACCACAGATGGTAGAAAATAAAAAAACAAATAAATAAAAACTCAATCAGTGGCTTTACCCTCCCCTTGTCTCTGGGAAGTGAGATCTGATGTCTAGCCCTCTCAGAAAATTGTGAAAAATAAGAGGCCTTGAATGCATTCTGCACATGTTAATGAAAACTTGGCTGTTAGAAATCGCAAACTGTAGGGAAAAAATAGCCACTGCCCTGGCAAAAAAATTTGATGATAAAAGTCAACTATAAGGCGGCAAGCACCTAACGCATGGCTGCCAGTGTGTTAAAATAGGCAAAAAATCATATTCATGTAAAATTCAATCCCTCTGGACTTTGCCAGAAACATAGAGCTGGTGAACACAAAACAAAGCTAACAAAAAGTATATACTAATGTCTTATTTTTTTAATGAAAAGTGCAAGAATTATAAAATAAACTTGAAGAAAAAATTTAATTGGAATAAACAAAAACTGCACTTAATGTGATGTGTACAGATTTATGCATGTCAGTAACCCAAGAAATGGTATTTGTTGTAAAATATATCTATATTTATACAAAAATAGTAAATATTTGAATGGCTACGCTCACAAATACTTTTTAGTCATCTTTTTCAAACATTGATATCACGTAATAATTTTGAGTTGCACATATTCACCTTCATTACTTCAATCTTAACTCACCATACTGGGGGGATTATCAAAATAATTAGTTACTCAATGATAAGGAGGTCATCTTTATTTTTATTAACCTTATTTTAGATCTACTATTTGAAAACACATCAGCTATTTCAAGAACCAGAGCTAGTACGAGACAATGGCCACTTATCTCCCATGTCTATTTACTGATAGCTAAAATTAAATTCACTCAAGATGACTTAAAAAATAATGGATTAGAATAAATACCATGGAATTTTATTTCAACTCCAAAGTTAGAAACTTGAGAGTAAAATCCTAATAATCTTCTTCTTCTCTTCTCTTTTCACTGATACCTAAAAGGTGTCGTGGTTTATATCATTTGTCGTTCTTAAACTGCTCGAATTGTCTGAATTAGTGATTTTCCTTTGTTGTTACATGTCACTGTCACTGCATCTATCTATCTTCATCTGGGTCTTCCTCTTGGTCTTTTTCAATGCATTCTTGAGAAGAACGCTCTTGATGGTGATTGGTGAGGATTCATTCTGACCAGGTGGCCAAACCATTTAAGTTGTTGTTGTTCTATATATTCTTGGCAGGGTTTAGTTCCTACCATTTTTCTTATGGTTTCATTTTGGTATTCTATCTCTTCTTGTGTTGTTTGTTACTTTTCTCAAGCATCACATCTCACAGGTATTTATCTTTCTTAATTGTGATTTAGAAAGGGTCCATGTTTGACTTTCATAGCACAAAGTTAGTAAAAAATGCTATTTATCATTCATTGTTTAGCTGGCATAGAAATGTTTGGATGTCTTAGCAATGGTGAAAGCTTGTATGTGACAGCATTTGCTTTTTGTATTCTCATGTCAATTTCTCTTGTCTAGTTTTCCATCTTCTGTAATGAATGTAAACATTGTGCCCAAATACTTGAATTCCTCTACTTGTTTTATTTCTTTATCTTTGATCTTAATGTTTAATGGGTGTCTTAATTTGCTTATTCTCATAGTCTCTGTTTTTGCAGTGTTAATTTTCATACTGTAGTTTGTGCAGCTTTTATCTAGATATGTTAAATGCTGTTGTAGCAGGTTTTCGTCCTCATATATTAGGCATTGGTCATCTGCGAATAGTAGCTCCTTGATGTTGGAGTTTTCTACCTCTATATTATTATTTGATTTTTCCATATTGTTGGTTGTTTCCTGATTTATTTTGTCCATATCCTAATAATCAATGAGTCAAATTTTTGGAAATGATATCCACTTCTAAAATGTGGTTTGCAGAAAAATATTATTAAAATGCCTTAATACCAACCAAGGTACTCACTTTATAATCCATCTCCTGTTTTATATTCTCAACAGGTAGCAGGTTCTGGGTTTCCATATTTCTGACAATCTGAGAAAGGAAAAGTAAGGTCCCATTTTAACATGTTGAAATATTGGAATAACAAGACAAATGGAAGATACAATGAATAAGTTATATCTAATTTCTACATACCAACACATCTGAACTTTTAAGACAGCTAAGAAAAGTAATGAAACTGGTCTGAAAGAGGCCAAAGCAAAAAGAGAGCTAATTTCCAATATTAGGAAGAAACAATCATCATTTTTTGGCCATGTAATGAGATGGGAACAGTAGGAATATATTGTAACAACTGGGAAAATTGAGGGATGAAGAAATAGAGGGAAGCAAAGAGAAAAGATACCAGACAGCATAAGAGAATGTCTTGGCAGAAGGTCACCAACAGAAATGATAAATAATTGTCATGATCAAAAGTTGTGAAAAGACATGATCACCTATGCGAGCAGGCCTGGTGCTTGATGATGATAATTAATGATTTAATGTAACATGAATATTTTTATGGTGAAATAAATATTTTTTTTAGCAGCATACAACATAATAGGTGATATAGTCTGGAGGAATAAAGAAACAATCACAAGATCTGTCATTCTATGGAAGCCAAGATGAAAGCTCAAGCAAGAGACAGATAAAAGACAACCTGGTAGAGAATAGTGAAAGTAAGGATACATGACAATGGCTACTTCTACTTCTTCTTCTACCTTTTTAGCTCCCAGTGGAACATAGGCCTTCAACTAACACTTTCCAAGTCGTTCTGTTTTTTGCCATTCTTTTAAGATCATTCCATGTCTTCCCCATTATCTTCATCTCTGCTTCTATCTGTCTTCTCCAAGAATTACTTGGTCTTTTCCCCTGGGGATTCCCAAAAGGGCCTGTTGTGTAATACTCTCAGTTGGCTTTCATAGTATGTGTCCTATCCAGCGCCATCATCTTCACTGTACCTCTTTATCCACTGGTGTTTGACTGGTACATTTCCATAATTCTATGTTAGTGATTTTGTCCTGCCATTTCCATCCTTTTATTCTGTGTAAGCATCCATTAATGAAAGTCTGTATCTTCGTGATTGTCAATTTTATTGTTCTCCATATTTCACAGCCATATAATAGGACTGACTTAACATTTGAGTTGAAAAGACAATGGCTATGCCTGGGTCTTATCATGTCAAATATTGACATAGAGTGATTATTGTTGCAGAGATTTTGTTGTGGACTTCTTTTTGTCACAAAATGTATCAGCCAATAATTGATTTACTACAAGTCAAGTAGTAGAAACAACATCATCTTTTTCTATATGTTTCTGTTAATTATTTTTGAGTTAATGAGAAAAATAAAAAAATGTCCCATACAAAAAAAACACAATCAATTATTGAAAGTTAATAATGCCTGCCTTATGTCTGTTTAATTAAGTACATTTGTAACTAAATTAGCACTTTTAAAACTAACCAATCTACTTACTTCATAATCTGGTTCCTGTTTTATATTCCAAATGGGGATAACATTCTTGGTTTCCATACTTGCGTCTGTCAGAAATTAAGGAGGAATGTTCAATATTTAGTGAGAATTAGCAGCAGATGGTAATTTTACTGTAATATTTTTTGCCTTTCAATTAGTTATGAGTTACATATCATCAGTGGTCATCAAAACTAACTTGTCTATTACTTTGTCAATACTTAAGTAATGTATCACAGGACAACCTGTGTTTGTTTCCCGCTGGAAGCAGTGTGAATTGCACTCGTGGTTGTCAAACCATGGTGATTGGATATAATACCCCCCACAGTTGAACCATTAGGAAGAACTGATCATGAGCTAATCAAATAACTACTCTATGTATAATAGTTGAATAAAGTTTAGAACTACAATCCCCACTTTATATTGGATTCATAGATTGCGAAAAGGCATTTGATAGTTTAGACAGAAGAATGCTTTGGAAGTTGCTGAGTCATTATGGAATCCCCATAAAGTTTATTAACCTGATAAAAACAATGTATGAAGGAATGAAATGTAGTGTGGTGCATGAAGGACAGCTTACAGAAGCATTTCAGACGCCTTCTGTCTCCATTTCTCTTTCTACTGGCCATAGATTAGATTATGAAAGTAACTCAAATCAACAAAAATGGAGTCCAGTGTTTACTGTCCAGGCAACTTAATGATTTAGACTTTGCTGATGACATAGCTCTCCTATCACACAGTCATCAACAGATGCAGGATAAAATAAGTATACTTGATGAAAGATCACAACAACTAGGGCTGAAAATTAATAGTGATAAGACCAACATTATGAGAATTAATGCGTTTGGCAATAACCAAATAAAATTAGGAGAAATACTTCTACTAGATGTACAATCTTATATATATCTGGGTAGTAATATAGATATATAGGGAGGAACAGAAAACAATACCAAAATAAGGATATCAAAAGCAAGAGGAGCTTCTGTTGCACTGGGAATCATATGGAAGTCCAAAGAAATTAGGTTAAATAAAAAAAATTAAAACTTTTCAACTCCAATGTTAAATCAGTCCTATTATATGGCTGTAAAACATGGAGAATAACAAAATTGACAATCATGAAGTTACAGACTTTCAATAACGGATGCTTCATCATCATCATCATCAATTACCGGGCCTACTGGCGTAGGTGATCATGTTTCTCCACAACTTTCGATTTCGGCACCGATTTATCATTTATGTTGTTGACCTTCTGCCAAGCCATTCTCTTAAGCTGTCTGTTATTTTTTCACTTTGCTTCACTCTATCTCTTCATCCCTCAATTTTTCCAGTTGTTCTCTTCTCATTTACATGGCCAAAAAATGATGATTGTTTCTTTCTAATATTGGAAATTAGCTCTCTTTTTGCTTTGACCTCTCTCAGAATATCTTTATTACTCTTCTTAGCTGTCCATGGTACTCTTAACATTCTTCTGTAAAACCACATTTCTACAAATTCCAGTGATTTTCTTGTATGTTGTCCTATTGTCCATGATTCGCATCCATATGTTAAGACTGGCTCTACATAACATTTAAGAATTCTTTTTCTTGTTTCTATTGTCAAAAATGGATTGCATTGTATCTTCCTCATTTTTTGGAAAGCTGCTTTTGTCTATGCCATTCTGCATCTCACCTCTCTTGTACATCTTCCATCTGAGGCTAACAAAGT
The DNA here is from genome assembly GCA_032433765.1 of Megaustenia siamemsis. NCBI lineage: Eukaryota > Metazoa > Mollusca > Gastropoda > Stylommatophora > Ariophantidae > Megaustenia > Megaustenia siamemsis. The sequence goes on from JAVIAB010000159.1 coordinate 8,741,590, forward strand.
TCCCAAATATTTAAATTCATTTACCTGTTTTAATATTGTTCCATTTGTCTTTATTTTGCACTGAGGGGATGTCTTTTTCTTGTTGTTACCATTACCTCTGTCTTTTTGCTATTAAGGCTGAGTCCTTTATTTTTGCTTTCTTTCACTATAATGTCCAACATTTCTTGTAACTCAATTTCACTCTTAGCGATTAAGACTGTGTAATTAGCATACCTTAGATTGTTTATATTATGACCTCCAATTGATATTCCAGGCATGTCCCTTATGGATATTAAAACAATCTCACTATAAATATTAAATAAATCTGGTGACAGCACACAACCTTGTCTAACACCCTGTTTTATTTGTTGAAACATTCCCAATTGGTTTCTAGTTCTTATGGCCACTGTTTGTTGCCAGCACATGTTCTTTATTATTCTTAGATCTTTGCTGTCTATGTTTATGCTTTCTAAAATTGTATTTATTTCTTGGTGCTTTACTTTGTTAAATGCCTTGGTGTAATCTATAAAAGATAGGTATAGATCTGTTTTCACCTCTATGGCTCTTTCTACCAAAGATCTTATGATATAAATGGCATTGCTAATTCCTTTATCTCTAACAAAACCACATTGTTCATCACTAATTTCTGGACTGATTTTGTTTCGCACTCTTTGCATGATGATTTTTAGTAATATCTTAGTCATAAAACTCATAAGGCTTTTTGTACGATGTTTATCGCATTCAAACACACCCAATTTCTTTGGTAGGGCTATGAATATTGATTTGAGCATGTTGTCTGGTATATATCCGCTGTTGTTGATATCATTCAATATTTTTATTTTTATTTCTATTCCAAAATCACCCATGGCTTCAATCTCTTCTCTAGTTATATTATCTGGTCCAAGAGATTTGCCTGCTTTCATATTGTGCAAGGCATCTTCCACTTCTTCTCTGAGTATTTCTGGTCCTTCTCCATTATCCTTAATATTTACTTCCGTTCATTCATCATTATAAAGATCTTTAGTGTATTCTGTCCATCGTTCCCTTATGTTTTCTTGATCAATCAACAGTTCTCCTTCCTTTGATCTTAGGCATCCATTTTTTTATTGCGTTTTTCTTCCTGTTAATTCCTCAATTTGTTTGTATATAGTTTTAGCATCTCCTTTTTGTTGCATTTCAACCTCTTTGCATCTCTCTTTTAGCCATGCTTCTTTTTACTTCATTGCATTTTATTACAATTTCTTTATTTAATCTCTTATACTCATCTTTATTTCTTCTCTTGTACCAATTAGCTGCAAAATGTCATCTGTCATCCATTTCTTTCTTGAATTTGTCCTCGCTGGTGGTATGAGCTCTTTTGAAGTTTGTTGCATTGATTCTTTTAGCATTTCACACTGTTCATCAATGCTTTGCATCTTCTCTATTGTATTGCACCGGTTCTGAATTGTGATTTTATATTTGTCTGGAAGCTTCTTGTCTGATTTTAGTAAATCTAAATTTAACTTGATGTTAACTGAGGCTCGTTTTGTTGTTTTTAATTTTACTTTAAGCTTTCCCACAACTGTTACATGATCAAATGGATGCTTACGCAGAACAAAAGGATAGAAATGGCAGGACAAATTCACTAACATAGAATTATGGAAATGTACTAGTCAAATACAAGGAAGACAAAGAGGAAGACCAAAGTATTTTTGGAGAAGACAGATAGAAGCAGAGATGAAGATGATGGGGAAGACATGGAATGACATTAAAAGAATGGCATGAAACAGAATGACTTGGAAGGTGTTTGTTTTGTAGACCTATGCTCCACAGGGAACTGAAAGGAATAAGAAGATGACAGTCACACCAGCACCTGGCAGAAATGGGTACTAGTGTAGTGCTCTGGGAAGGTGAGAAGTTATGGTGCTTGAGGGGACACTAGAAAGGAGTCTCTGAACCACTTCTGGATAGGTGGCTGAACACCAATTGGTATAACCTGCGTGCTGAGAAAGCGATACAAGTCTTGTATCTTTCCATTTTTTTTACCAACATTATAGTATGGTTACTTGCATGTCAATAATTTTACAAATTATCTCTCTCCCCAACTCTACATCATCATAGTCACAAATTTGAAGAAAAACAAAAAAACCCTCAATAATTTTTTGTTTATATTTACACTCAGTTTTAGTTTAAGTTCTGCAAGTTTAATTCTAAAAGTCAAAAATGTGATGTGTACCAGATTTTTTTTCTATTTAGCAGGTTAGTCTGATGTAATAGTGACCACATCATCTAAGATAATCTTTGAAAAATATAGTCATGCACAATGACAAAACGGGGAAGGTCATTATTTTACATGTGACATGGTAAAGGCTGAAAAGAGATAGTGACTTATTTCAGGTCATTGAGTGATAACTGGCCTGTAGATTCTATTACTTACATAGGAAAATCACAAGAGGCTTTGGCAGCTAGGATTTATTTACTTAAATAATATTAGTACTCATTACTACTATCTATCTATCTTTCGTTCGCCTGAAGTATTGTCTATATCTGCAATGTCGTTTCCTGTAAAAAATTTTTACTGTCTTTTGTAATTCTTGCAGTGGCCCATATAGTTTTGTCTGTAGTGTTGTATCTATGGGCCAATGGATTTTCTTCAGTCTACTATATTCAGTGCAGTCTTGAAGTATGTGTTCAGCAGTCTAGGGCGCCTGTCCACATGTACAAGTAGTTGAGGTGCCGATCTTGAATTTTGTATACATGTGACTAAGGAGTCGATTGTGTCCTGTTCTGAGGCGTATAATGACAACTTGTTCATATCTATTCATATTATGAAAGGCATCCTGATTTGGGGCTTGTGGTCCTCTGATTGATTTGATTATCTGTTTCTTATGATAGTATGTAACCGGTGTATCTAGTTGTGTGCCTGTTGAACCTTCCTTTGCCAACTGATCTGTTTTCTCATTTCCTGGTATTCCACAGTGAGACGGGATCCACTGCAGGGCAACCCTGTGGTGCTTGCAGAGTTCAGTCAATAAGGTCTGCAGATGTGGTAATTTTCTTGATTGTAGTGCTTGGAGTACTTATCTTGCATCTGTCAAAAACACTACAGGCTGCGGGCTAAGATTACTGTTCAGCAGTTTTTCTATTGCCAACTTTATTGCTTGTATTTCTGCATCATAATTGTGACAATATTTCCCTGTTGCTATTTTATTCACATTCCTAGTGTTATTTGGGTACTCTATATATGCACCTGCTCCCCCATTTTTTACTGCATTCTGTGCTGATCCATCTGTATACACACGAATCCATAGGTCTTGTGGGTATTCTTCATCCAGGAAACTGAGAGTTATTGTTTTTTGCTGTAGACTATTTTGTTCCTCTTTGTCAACTATTCCTTTCACTTCTGTCCATATTTGTATTGACAATCCTGATTCCTCTGTCCAGGGAGTCTGTTCTGGTATGGGCAGAAGGTGATTAACAACTCTTGGCATGTCTCATGTTTGTCTACTAATGCACTTGGCTTGGTGGATAAAACTGCTTCTCTTAAGTCATCCCAATGCAAGATTTTGGAATTTGTCCTTCATTGGATGTCTCAGCATGCAAGCAAATTTGTCTGCCTGTATCAGCACCTTTGTGTCCCTCCATTCTCTCAGTGCTGGTATCCTCCACAATTTCTCCATCTCCAATATTGGTGTTGATTTCATTGCTCCTGTGATGACCCTAAGTGCCTGGTTTTGTACTTTATCCAGTTCTTGCAATGTGGTGTTTGATGCTGAGCACCATGCGGATGATCCAAATACTAAATGTGGGTGTATACTCTGTTGGTAAACTTTACTGAGTATTTTCCCACTCGCACCCCACGTAGTTCCACACAGCTTTCTTAGAATAGCCAATTTTCTCCTTGCTTTTTGGGTTGCCTTATTTATCTGCTGTTTCCAAGATAGTTTGTTATCAAATGTAACTCCGAGATACATAGCTTGTATGTCTTCTTTCACAGGCTCATTGTTTATGTAGATGGTTCCTGCTTTTTGTTTTGGGAAGAGAGTAAAAAGTGTAGTACTGCATTTGTCTGTATTGATGCTGATACACCATCTATTTGTCCATGAATTCAGTGCATTCATAGATCTTTGTAACAATTTGGAGGCCACTGTTGCATACTCTTCTGTGCACCACATTACCAAGGCATCTGCATACATTGCCACTTTGATACCATGTGGTAGTTCAGTAACTAGGTCATTGATGTAGATCAGAAAAAGTGATGGAGATAGTACCCCTTCCTGTGGAATGCCCTGGCGCAGTAAGACCTTCTTACTCTTAAGACCATCCAGTTGCACTCTGGCTCTCCTGTTATGCAGGTATGCTTTGACCCATTTGTACATCCTGCCATTTACTCCATAATTTCTCAGTTTCTTCAAAAGCCCTTCCTTCCATACCTTATCAAATGCTTTCTTTAGGTCTATCCATGCTGCTAGTACCAGTTTCTTTTCTTGAAATGCATCCTCAATTTCCTGGGAAAGATAGGTTGCCTGATCTTCGATAGAGTAACACTGTCTAAAGCCTGCTTGTTGTGGGACAAGGAGATTTTCACTTTCCAGGTACCACTGCAGTCTGAGATTGATTATACGTTCCATTGTTTTGCACAAACAGCTTGTAAGGCCGATTGGTCTATAGCTGGATGCCATTGAACCATCTTTTCCTGGCTTTAGTAATGGTATCATAATTGCTTCTCTCCATGCCTGTGGCACTCTACCTGTGATCCAGCAAATGTTGTAGATCTGCAGTAGTTTTGCTTTAGCTGCAGTTCCCAAGTTCTTATTCATTTCATTAGACACTCCATCACTACCTGGTGACTTTTTCATTTTTAATTTGGATATTGCCAGCTCTAGCTCTCTTTGTGTAATGGGTATTTCCATGACTTCATGTGCGGTCTCTTCTTGTCTTGTATTTTGTTGTTTTAAACGGGTCTCTTGTTGTTTCTGTAGGCTAATTTCAATATTGTTGTCATTTGCAAAGTGATTTGCTGCATGCTTACCTGTTGGGATGTTTCCATCCTTCTTCAGTGTAATTTTTGTGTTCCTTTCTGTACCCTCATCATTCAGCTGTTTTACAAGCTTCCACACTTTTCTTGTGTCTCGTTCAAGATTCAAGGACTCTGTTTTCTCTTTCCAGCTTCTCCGTCTGGCTTGTAATTTAGCCCATTGAAATTTGGCTTTAGCATGTTGATAGTTATTGTGGTGTTCCTGGCAGGGGTTATTTTCTGCTTGCTTTCGAGATATTTCCATGTCATTGTGCAGTTGTTCTAGTTCACTACTCCAGTATGGTTTGTAGTGTTTCCGTGCCCCTCTAGGTATTGTTTCACTGGCAGCTTGTATTATTAGTCTACTGAATTCATCACCTATTTTGTTGATGTCTCTGTCTGTATTTAGATCTTTAGTCAGTACACTGGTGTAATGTTGATACATTTTCTAGTCTGCCTTTTTGTAATTCCATCTGGAGAGAGTGCTGCTCTCCCTGACGGCCTCATTTTGCACCACTAAAAAGACAGGTCGGTGGTCGCTGCCTCCAAGTTGTTTCCCCACAATACGTGTGATATTCCAGTCCAGGTCTGGTGAATGGAAAGCAAGATCTGGTGTTGATGTGGTATGCCATGATCTGGAGTAGAATGTTGGTGGATCTGTTGCCTGGTTTAATAGTATAAGCCCATTGTCATCCTGCCAGTTTTCAAGTTCTTCGCCTCTCTTGTCCATATCTTCATAGCCCCAGCTCTGTGAGTGGCTGTTAAATTCTCCACATACAATTATTCTTTCTTTTAATGTAATTGTGTCTAGTGCTAGTGGGCGGTCACTCGGACAGTAGTAGTTAAGTAGATGGAAGTCTGTATTTCCTGTCCTGAGGTGCAGTATTTGATATTCCGCCCCATCCATATACACTTCAATCTGACATGCATTAATGTTGTTCCTTACAAGTGTCAGTATTCCACCTTTTTGTCTGTTTTTTCTGTCAGATTGGTAGCACTGGTATCCCCTAATCTTCAAGGCTATGTCGTTGTTTAGATGGGTTTCCTGCAAACATCATATGCTTACTTGTTCTTCATGCAGGATATTTTCTAATTCTATCTTTTTACTGTACCCATCTCTTTTGCTGTTGATGCCTTCAGCATTCCAGTGCATTATTTTGAGTGGTCTTATTTTGGGTTGGCCAGTAGCTCTATTCTCTCGCCCCCTGACTCCACAGAGCGATTGAGAAGGACATCCAGTAATAGAGGTTGGGCCCTTTCGAGGCTGAGGGCCCGGCGCTGCACCTGCCTGAGTGTCCATCACAAGGCGAGTGCCATATCGATTTGCAGTTATAGACATACTTACACTTTCGTTGAGTGCATGGTATCCTGATTTTTGTAGTGCGCCTTTTGGCTGGTTGCCTCTGACTTTAGCACTTAAAATTGCTAGAGCAGACTGTGGTCTTGCACGGGTGTAGGAAGGCCTGGCCAGTCTTGGTTTTCAGTCCCTGGTGACTGTTAAGCCCCATCCCCATGACAAGGAGCTGGCCTTGATGAGGACTCATTACTATTACCCACTTTTTGTAGTAGTAAGTAGTCTTATTTATTATAATATATATACAGTAGCCTCCGTCAGTCATAGCTGACTATGGATTTTTCAGCGCCCCTAGAGATGTTATTTTTTTTTTCTTTTCTTTCGCCGTGTATCCTCTTTCTCTATGAATATGCTTCTTGTTTGAGGTGAACCTTTTGAGTGTGTTTCCAGAGATTGCGGTCTGCAGCTTTGTCTTCTCATGCTGCAGGATTTATGTTCAGAGTCTTCATGTCGCGTTTACACACATCTACAAATTAAAGTTTTGGGCGCCCCCTAGTTCTTTTACCATCTGCCAGTTGTCCGTAGAGTATATCTTTCGGTATGCGGCCAACTTTCATACAGAGTACATGGCCAAGCCAGTGTAACCTATGTTGTTTGAGCAACATGTAGATATTTGAGAAGCCTCTGCATGTCATGACCTCCACATTTGTCACTTTATCCTTCCAGGTGATACCAAGAATATGGCGTAGACATCACATATGGAATGCATTTAGCCTTCGCTCCTGCTTTGCATAGGTTGTCCAAGATTCACTGCCATACAGGAGGATGCTAATTATGCAGGCATTTGTACACTGTGGTTTTTGTTGTAATTGTCAGTTTGCTGTTTTGCCAGACACGCCTAGAAAGATGGGCAAAGGTGGTAGCAGCTTTACCAATATGAGTGTCAATTTTTGTATATAAAGATTATCTGTCCATGCGCTGATGATAGATCCCAGGTAGTTATACTACTGCCGCACATTCGCACAATATCAAGTTTATAGTTATATTTATAGTACATATTATATTAATTGACTTACCGATAAACTTAATAGTAGTACTTAACAATGTATCTATCGTCCCTTAGCACTGAAAAGACAAACATACTCATAGGACAGAAACTAAAGACTGTGTCTAACGATCAAGCATCAGACCTAGCACAGGACCCACATTGTATCTCACTATGACTATACAACGTCTTTTCCCTTAATTCTGCACTCGTCTTTTATTCCAAGAATAGTCTTCATAAAGTACAACTTAGTACTACTATTATTTTCCCAATTGTTAAAAATAAATAACTTTATTCTCTATTTATTACTTTAGACTTTAGTGTTAACTTGTAACTAAACATTAGTTGAAACTACAATGGTCTTTTAGATAAGTCAAGATACAATTCTGACTGAGATTCATATAAAAAGGAGATGGAAAATAAAACATGAAAATTTTAAGCCTGTTTATTTAAGCCTAGAGTAAGCAACACTCACAGCAACACAAACTTGTTGACAATCGGTAAAAGATGACGGTCTGGGCCTTGCCGCTGTAAACTGAAGTTGAGCGGAAGTGACGTCAAAATTAATGACAGTGGTTACAATTTTGGCTTTCCTAAAACACAATTTTTTAAAAAAATCAGATAATAAAGTAACTAAACCATATATATAACCAATATGGCATTCGTCGTCTTGACAGACGGTTGGTAGCAAACAATTATGTTAAGTCAGTAGTTTGGTAAAAAAATATTAGTGTCTTATGCTGGCTGGATGCTGCTTTGCTGAACAGCTTCACTTGTGACTGAATCTGCCAATATTGGACAGACAAATCCATCCGCAGAAAGAACAAGATGTATTTCTGGTGCCTGGCCTTGTCTCCTTTCTCCTTGTCATCTGAATAGTATCGGTAATGTCTCAAAAGTTGCTGTGTCGATATTTTTGTTTTGATCTCCGTGTGCTACGATATGCAACGAGATTTTCCGTTTCTTTCACTGATAGAGAATTCACATAAGGAAGCCCTGCAAACATCCTTAAATCTCAGCACTGGTCTGTCCTTTTGTCTCTCTCTCTCTTTTCTTAAGTTCGTCATCCAATAGTTGTTTGGGAATACGAATGTTTACCATTCTTCTTATATGACCCAGCCACTTTAATCTACGACTCCTAAGTGCTGCCATGATGGATGGGAGTTTGGCTCGTTGTAAGATATAAGAATTGGTTACTTTGTCCTGCCGTGTGATGTTCATAATCTTTCGAAGACAACGTATATAAAAACTGCTTAACTCTTTCTCCTGCACTGCATAGGTAGTCCAAGTTTCTGATCCGTATAGAAATGTACTAAGCACACGATTTTGGTAAACTTGAATCTTAGTCCTAAGTGTTAAATTTGGTGTTGGCCCATGCTCAATCTTTAAGTTTACCAAATTTGTAAGCTGCCTTTCATATTCGGGAATTTATTTCTCCTTCAAGGGAGACAGTAGTTGTTACAAAAAAACCGAGAGATGCGAATTTTCACAGATTCAAGGGGTGTGTTATATAAGGATATGGCTGCGATATTCTTTTTTTTTTTTTTTTTACGATTTCATAGGCGTGTCCGTAAAAAATGGTCAGTGGTAAAAATAATAAAAGTGCTTTTTTAAGCAGTCTTGATATGGAGATGTCTACAAATAAAGTTTGGGGCAAGCGTAAATGTTAAATTTACAATTTTTAACGACTTCATAGGCGTATCAATTAATAAAAATGGTTGTGGGGTATCATTTTCTTTCAGTAGAGTTAGGAGTGTAGTGTAACGTTCATTATTAGTAGTAGGATTTTATTTTAGTAGCTTTATGTCAGAGGAGTAACCTTCGTGTTTGGTAATACTTTCTTTTAGTAGAGTTATAGCAGGGCCGTAACTTTCATAACTTTTTGGCCCTTTGTGTCTATTTTGTTTTTGTGTGTAAATTTTTAGGGTTTTGAGTTTAACCTTTTTTGACTGTGAGACGACATTTTTGTCTTTTGTGGCAAGAATATTTTGTCTTTTGGGCTAACTTTTTGCCCTTTGGATATAACTTTTTTGGTCTTTGAGTCTATGATTTTTTAGTTAGTGGGATATGTTTGTTGAGAATGCATCTTTGAATTATTGGGTTTGCGTATAACTATTTTGGAATTTTTGACCTTCGTGACTATGTTTTTTTACACTTTGGATATAACTTTTTGTTTTAATTAGTCTAACTATTATGACTTTGGACGTAAATTTTTTAGGGTTTTTAGGTCAATTTTTTTACTATGCAATGATTCAAAAGTCGTCCTTCGGTAGTACAAAAGTCGTCATTTGGTAATACAAAAGTCGTCTATGTAATATAAAACTTATCCTTTGCTCATTCAAAAGTCGTCGTTTGTCAAATTATGAGTATGGATATAAGATTTTCGTGGGTTTGGGAGTAACATTTTGGTCTTTGACACTAAGTTTTCTGGCCTTTAATGTTACCTGTCATTCGTTGAGGTGGTAAACATTGGTAATGGAGCCTTCAGAGGTCAAATCAATGTCTTGGAACTCCTCTGGTATTGGATCAGGGGTCAAACCATGTTAAAGTAAACCACCACCCGCATTATCTTCCCTACCGATGACCCGACAGGTGCATTGTATCAGGGGCCAAATCGAGTTCAACTAACCCACCATATGCATTATCTCCCCCACCGACGAGACAGACTCGACAGTACTTCAAGTGGAAAGTGAGGTAAGTGTTCACGTTATCGGGAATGCTCTTCTCTGATTGATTAATCCAGATGTCATCATTTCTTTGCTCGGGGTCCCATACTAATTCACTTCTCTGATTGGTTAACATATATCCTAATCAATGTTGTCACAGTCACTCACTGATTTGTTAATTTATATGTTACCCATATTTGTTACCAGCTTATATTTAAATGTAGACTACAAGTGATTTCGTGTTATCTTCTACCTTTTAGCTCCCAGTGGAGCATAGGTCTTCAACAAACACTTTCCAAGTCGTTCTGTTTTTTGCAATTCTTTTAAGATCATTCCATGTCTTCCCCATCATCTTCATCTCTGCTTCGATCTGTCTTCTCCAAGAATTCCTTGGTCTTCCTCTTTGTCTTTTCCCCTGGGGGTTCCAAAAAAGGGCCTGTTGTGTAATACTCTCAGTTGGCTTCCGTAGTGTGTGTCCTATCCAGCGCCATCGTCTTCGCTGTATCTCTTTATCCACTGGTATTTGACCGGTACATTTCCATAATTCCACGTTAGTGACTTTGTCCTGCCATTTCCATCCCTTTATTCTGTGCAAGCATCCATTAATGAAAGTCTGTACCTTCGTGATTGTCAATTTTGTTATTCTCCATGTTTCACAGCCATATAATAGGACCGACTTAACATTTGAGTTGAAAATTTTTATTTTTGTATTTAGCCTAATTTCTTTGGATTTCCATATGTTTCCCAGTGCAATGAAAGCTCCTCTTGCTTTTGATATCCTTATTTTGGTATCATTTTCTGTTCCTCCCTCTTTATCTATATTACTGCCCAGATATATGTAAGATTGTACGTCTAGTAGAGGTATTTCTCCTAGTTTTATTTGGTTATTGCCAACTGCATTAATTATCATAATGTTGGTCTTATCTCTATTAATCTTTAGTCCTAGCTGTTGTGATCTCTCACCTAATATACTCATTTTATCCTGCATCTGTTGATGGCTGTGTGATAGGAGAGCTATGTCATCAGCAAAATCTAAATCATCAAGTTGTTTGGTCAGTGACCACTGGATCCCATTTCTGTTGTTTTGAGTTATTTTCATAATCCAATCTATGGCCAGAAGAAAGAGAAATGGAGACAGAAGGCGTCTGTAATGCTTCTGTAAGCTGCCCTTCATGCAACACACTACATTTCATGCATTCATTCATTGTTTTTATCAGGTTAATAAACTTTATGGGGATTCTGTAATGACTCAGCAACTTCCAAAGCATTCCTCTGTCTAAACTATCAAATGCCTTTTTGCAATCTATGAATCCAATATAAAGTGGGGATTTTAGTTCTAAACTTTGTTCAACTATTATACGTAGAGTAGTTATTTGATCAGCACATGATCTGTTCTTCCTAAAACCTGCTTGTTCATCTCTCAAGTGTTTCTCTATAGCCTCTTTTAGTCTCTCCAGAATGATTCTGCCTAATATTTTTCCTGGCACTTATAGTAGCATAATTCCCCTATAATTTGTGCACTCCTGTAAACTTCCTTTCTTTGGTAGTTTGATCATATAACCTTCTCTCCAGTCTTTAGGTATTTCTTCCCTCTCCCAAATTTTATCCAATAGATCATGTAACATCTTGGTAGAGGTGTTAATATCTGCTTTGATGGCTTCCGAAGGAATTTCATCTGGTCCTGTGGCTTTACTATCTTTTAATAGTTTGATGGCTTTCATTATTTCTTCTTTGCTTGGTTTTCCGCAGTTAACGTGTAACTCTTCTTCTGCTGGTAGTATATCTGTAGGATTATTTGAGCCGGGTCTGTTCTAAAGTTCTTCAAAGTGCTCTTTCCATTTGTTCCCTTATATTACTAAGCAGATTTCCTTTCTTATCTTTGATAAAGGCGTTGATCTGTTTATATTTTCCACCTAATTTCTTTGTGCTGTTGTACAGTTCTTTCATATTCCCTTTATTTGCTGCTTCTTCTGCCTCTTTAGCTAGTTCATCTATATATTTCCTCTTATCCCTTTTAATGCATCTTCTCACTTCTTTGTTCACCTCTGTGTAAGCTTCCTGTGTCTTGGCTTTATTACTTCTTGTTTTGCTTTTATTTATGTCTGCTTTCTTGTCTTTCTTTCTTTAATTTTATCCAGGGTCTCTGCTGTCATCCATGCCTTATCCTGGCGTTCTCTTTTCCCCAGTGTTTCTTCGCATGTCTCTTTCCATATATTTTTTACCTGTTTCCAGGTGATTTCGTGTTATAAGTTTGGTTAATTCAAGGAAGATTATTTTCATATCACTGCTCAGTCTAGCAGATTGTATTCAGACTATACGTTACACTGTAAGTTGTAATATTTTTCTGTTTCTCTTATAGTACGTACTTTAGGGATTATCGATAAAAGGTTATTCAATGTTATTAATATGTTTACACTAGTTACGTTAAACCATATTGAGTGCGTTATTCCTTCGTTATTCATAATTTTCTTTGTACTGTTTGTATAAAGTAGATATTTTAAATCGTGCTGAGCATGTTGGTTAATTTTGTTAATGTATTTAAGCAAAGTATGTTAAGAATTGATGATAATGAAGGGTTATTTGGTTTTCCACAGATTGTTTCTTAAAATGAATCATAGTCTGGTGAACATCAGTGTCCATTATGTCCAAAGAAGTTTAAATGTTGTAAAGATATGCTGCAACACACTTGAGCTGCTCATTGCCTTATCTGGCATAATTGTCCCATTTGTCAACTCTCGTATACGACACGTAGTTCTTTAGCTAGCCATATGAGACTAAAACATTAAGCGATGGGTCTAAGTTCTCGATCGGTACCGTCTACAACAACATCTTCACTGTCTACATCACCAGCTTCTCCATCAGTACTGTCTACAACACTACCTTCACCATTAGCACTGATTGCCCCTTCCTCATCGACCAAAAGAAAGATAGATGAGGAACAATCGCCTGAGGGTAAAATGCACAAGCCCGATGACACTTTAGCAACACTACCTGATGATGTGTGGGATGTATATCAACAAAACTGGTCAGTCATAAGCACCAAAGCTAGTATCAATAAGAAAGTTTCCACAAATACTTTCTTCCACTCACCAGCTAGTCCATTCATGACAGACTGGTCTGCCATTCAAAGGGATGTGTTTGATAGTCAGACAACCCGTTTTAAAATTAAATATGGCCACCATCTTATTCTCAGACACGGTGGTACCGGGGTTTTATGCTTCTTCCACGCATCCATCAATAATTCTGCTGTTCTCGAGTTCCAACAGTTAGTGAATAATCTTGGCGATTTCACCAAATTCATCGATTCTCTAAACAAACACAATCCTGTAGACATTGCCCTGCTCAACAGACCCGATACTAAGTGGATGGTGAAGAGCATTCCTGCCCCTAGTTTTTATTTATTTCACATACATGACTACCTGATTGGTCATTATATTCCGCCTTGTGTGGTGAAAAACCACGAGAATGCACAGAACATACTTCCATTAAGCATGAGTGTAATGAAAGCCCCTTAAACTACTATTCGTATATTATTGATATGTACTAAAAGTGTATATTATGTATATTAGTTAAAAGAAGCATACAGTTGTCTACTATACTTGGATTAAAAAAATAAACTTGCTAATGTTTTATTGTCTTGAATAGATATTTTGAGGAAAGAATGTCACCCCTCAGCCGACAATACATTTACATAAAAATGAGGTCATCACAAGTACATCAAGAAGCCCAAAATCAGCACACACCTTACACCCTAAACAGGTTGCTTCTTGGGGTCACTGATACGAGATGTCAAAACCTGAAATGAGAGGTCACGGCCAGGTCTAGGCGGTAGTGGGATATACTTTTTATATAGACGAAAAAAGCCTAGGGTAGCGAAATGGTGATATAATATGCATCATTATTGCCTACAAATTACTGCTGGCGTATACTGGTTTTGGAGACTGAGCTATCGCTGACATAATAAAATAAACACATATATTATATTCAGTAGGCTAACATGAAGTAATATTTGCTAATGACATCATTACATTTTAAATTATTTTAAAAAATAATACTTATTTATTAAATTATACTTATTTATATGTAAATTCTATCTGTCTTGTTTGGGACAAAAATGTCTCGACTTTGTCATTGAAAGTACTGTTGGGTTAGTTTCTAAAGGAATGATTTTTTTCAATGCATATTAATGCCATACCAGATAAGAGTTCTTGTGTCTAAGTTGAGCGACAAAAAGATTTGTTTCTCTTGAAAGCAGAAAAAGTTCTTTCTACAGATGCTGATATAGCTGGTATTGTCACTATTAATGTCGCCAATTTGAAAACCTACGGAATTATTTCACATAACTCGTTTTGGTATATGGTAGTGATAATTTTGTGAATTGGTTTGCTTGAGAAATCACAGATTTCTGCTGAATATATGACACTTAGTTAATTTTTAAACAGCACTTGATCAAAGTGATTGTCACACGATTGAAGTAATTTGTGCAGTATCTCATTTGGGAAATTATCTTTATATATTAACTAGTTTTTTTTAGTCTAAAAGATGAGTGAAATTAAGCTTTCCATAATCAGAAAATCTGTCATTTATTTCCATGAACATTCTATCTAATATGTGGTAAAATAGCTGCCTATATGTCAACTCATCATCTCCTTTTCTTCATTTTAATGGCGGTTCTGCTACATTGTCTGAAGAATGATCCGTTTCTGTATTATTCCATATTGAAGAAAATCCATTATGTCTGAACTCGAATAGTGTTTTTTTAATTTGTTTATCTCTTGTAAGCAGTATGCTATGTTAAGTATTTTGTTTATCTCTTGTAAGCAGTATGCTATGTTAAGTAATTTGTTTATCTCTTGTAAGCTGTATGCTATGTTAAGTATTTTGTTTATCTCTTGTAAGCAGTATGCTATGTCAAGTATTTTGTTTATCTCTTGTAAGCTGTATGCTATGTCAAGTATTTTGTTTATCTCTTGTAAGCTCTATGCTATGTTAAGTATTTTGTTTATCTCTTGTAAGCAGTATGCTATGTCAAGTATTTTGTTTATCTCTTGTAAGCTGTATGCTATGTCAAGTATTTTGTTTATCTCTTGTAAGCAGTATGCTATGTCAAGTATTTTGTTTATCTCTTGTAAGCAGTATGCTACGTCAAGTATTTTGTTTATCTCTTGTAAGCTGTATGCTACGTCAAGTATTTTGTTTATCTCTTGTAAGCAGTATGCTATGTCAAGTATTTTGTTTATCTCTTGTAAGCAGTATGCTACGTCAAGTATTTTGTTTATCTCTTGTAAGCTGTATGCTACGTCAAGTATTTTGTTTATCTCTTGTAAGCTGTATGCTATGTCAAGTATTTTGTTTATCTCTTGTAAGCAGTATGCTATGTCAAGTATTTTGTTTATCTCTTGTAAGCTGTATGCTATGTCAAGTATTTTGTTTATCTCTTGTAAGCTGTATGCTATGTTAAGTATTTTGTTTATCTCTTGTAAGCAGTATGCTATGTCAAGTATTTTGTTTATCTCTTGTAAGCTGTATGCTATGTCAAGTATTTTGTTTATCTCTTGTAAGCTGTATGCTATGTCAAGTATTTTGTTTATCTCTTGTAAGCAGTATGCTATGTCAAGTATTTTGTTTATCTCTTGTAAGCAGTATGCTACGTCAAGTATTTTGTTTATCTCTTGTAAGCTGTATGCTACGTCAAGTATTTTGTTTATCTCTTGTAAGCTGTATGCTATGTCAAGTATTTTGTTTATCTCTTGTAAGCAGTATGCTATGTCAAGTATTTTGTTTATCTCTTGTAAGCAGTATGCTATGTCAAGTATTTTGTTTATCTCTTGTAAGCAGTATGCTATGTCAAGTATTTTGGTTTGAAGAATATTGAACAGCACATCTGTATGTGTAAATAGTCATATACACAGTATATATGGATATATAGTATATATAGATATACAAATATCCTTGAACCTGCACAACTGTACCAACATACCAGTTGTCTTCGGAGTCGTCACGTATGATATCTTCTATTAAGTCAATAATTTGTTCTTTGTACTCCTTTACTGTATTTACAAGTCATCATCATGTGCCATACCGGTTGGCGTAGGCGATCATGTCCCTCCACAATCTTCTATCTGCAGTGCATCGTATCAGTTCTGTTGTTGACTGTTTTCCATGCCATGACACCAAGCTATCCAGTATTTTCTCTCTTTGTTGTCCGCGATCTCTCTTTCCTTTTATTTTGCCAGTTGTAACCAAGTGTTCCAACTTTCCTCTTCTCATGATGTGCCCGAAAAATGTTGATTGTTTCTTTCTGATGTTTTTTAAGAGCTCCCTTTTTGTGTTGGCCTCTTTGAGAACTTCCTCATTGGTCTTTTTAGCTGTCCAGGGAACTTTCAACATTCTTCTGAGAAATCCCATCTCTGTGGCCTCCAATCATCCTTTCATTTGTTTGTCCACTGTCCATGATTCGCTTCCATAGGTCAGAATTGGTTCTATATAGCACCGATGAACTCTCTTTCTCGTTTTTATTGACATAGAATTGTTGCATAAGATATTTTTAACCTTCTGAAATGCTATTTTGGCCTGAGCTATTCTGCTTTTTATTTCTGTGGTGCATCTCCCATCTGATGTTATTATTGTGCCCAAGTATTTGAAATGTTGCACTTGTTTCAGATTTGTCTCGTTTATTTTTATGCTGCATGATGGTGGTGATTGTTTCTTCGATATAACCATTACTTCTGTTTTCTTACTATTCAGACTGAGACCTTTCTTGTTGCTTTCTTTTACTATTATGTCTATCATTTCTTGTAGTTCATTCTCTGTCTCTGCTATTAAGACTGTGTCATCCGCATATTGCAAATTATTTATGTTGTGACCGTTGACTTCAATTCCTTTTTTGTCTACTATTGATCTCATAATATATTTGCTGTAAAGTGAAAACAAATCTAGCGACAGAACACAGCCTTGTCTGACTCCTTGCTTTATATATTGGAATTGTCCTGTTTGGTTGTTAATTCGTATAGCTGCTGTTTGTTGCCAGTACATGTTTTTTTATGATTCGCAGATCCTTGCCATCAATGTTTAATTTCTCCAGCATATTGATTATTTCCACATGCTTTACTTTGTCAAATATTTTTGTGTAGTCTATAAAGCACATATATAGATCTTTCTTTACCTCTATAGATATTTCTATCAATGTTCTTAAGATGTATATTGCATTATTGGTGCCCTTTCCTTCCACAAATCCACATTGTTCCTCACTTATTTCTGGTTTTATTTTGTTCCTTACATGTCTCAAGATTATTCTTAGTAATATTTTAGTCATTGTTTATTGGTTATGGAAGGCCTCGGTATCACTGCAAACGAATTAAAATCCATAATTGCTCAACCGCCCGTGCCAGTGGAATCATCCGAATTACTAAAACATCTCCCAAACAAAGAAAGGTAACTGTAGTCCCCATCGTAGCAGTCTCAGCACACGCCAAAAGACATAAGGCAAAACCGCACAGAAAGTGAACACAGCCAACTCTTGCCTGTCATACAATATCATCATTCATCGTAAACAAGCGGGATATCGAAACAGGATCAAAACGGATGAGACACACAGCTCACGGTGTGCACAGAGCACTTAACTCAGTAGCTCCTGCAACAAGCCGGACTTGGAATATGAGGAAACTGCAAGAAGGAACACTTTTCAGACATAGCCTTCAATGGTTCCTGCCGCCTATCCACCATATACCATGGAAGTTCGCGTCCTCCCAAAAATGATGATCATCGTAGCACTTGATGATGTTAGGCCATCGTTGATGTCTCCAATTCCAAACATATAGACACACAGTGGTGGTAAGTTATCATTTCCAATCCAACAGAAGCCACCTGACCTGTAGTTAGTAAAACCACAGAGAGAATAATTTTAGTCATATGGCTCATGAGAATAATAGTGCGATGGTCTTCACAATCAGTGGCTCCTGACTTCTTCGGTATTGCTACAAAGATAGATTTTAGTAGATCTTCAGGTATGTGTCCAGAGTTATATATGTCATTGAGTAATTTTGTTATGACTTGTACTCCCAGCTCTCCTAATGCATTTATCTCTTCGATTGTTATATTGTCAGGACCTGGAGCTTTGCCTCTTTTCATGTGTTGAATTGCATCCTCCACTTCACTCTGCATTATTGGTGGTCCTGTGTCTTCATTTGAATTGTTTAATTCTGGTCTTTCATCATCATAGAGTTGACTGATATATTCTGTCCATCTTTCCATTGTCTTCTCCTGTCCCATTATTATATTTCCTTCCTTTGATTTCACACATCCTGAAACTTTGACTTCTTTTCTTCCTGTTAATTCATTTAACTAGTTGTGCATAAATTTTGAGTCTTTCTTTTGTTGTTTTTTCATTTCTTCACAATATAAACAAGTAGAAAGGGATCAATGTCACAAGTAATATAGACTGCTCTGGAAGCTTCGAGGGGTTGACAGAATTAAGGGAGAATGGGGGTTTTGCCAAAAAAATAAGACTAAGATAAAAGAGTAAAGTAACAGGGCAAAATCTGATTGTTTGAGGTAAGGAGTATTTAAACAGGCACACAGAGAAAGACAGACAAGATCACCAGTAGTCGAAGTGAGAAGGGCCTTGCCAACGCCAGTAGGGCATTAAGTTTGAGCCTGTATATGAGTGGAATGCTCAAGTACTCAATAATGTGTAGAGACTAAACCAACAGTGTTAGTTCATTCATATTAATTCAAGATCAACCGCATTCTAAGGGAGAAATCCTGGCCAATGTCAGAAGGGCATTAAGTCCGAGCCCGAACATGAGTAGAAAGCTCAATTACTCAAATAATGCGTAGAGACCATGAGACCAAATCAACAGTGTACAATCAGTATTTAGAATTAAGGTGTGATCTGTTCTGAGAAAAAGGACATGATATAATTCTATGAATTGTGTCATTAGAGAGCTTATGAATTAGGATATGATATATTATGCACATGATAACATGTTATGCTTCTAAGCGAAGTAAAATGAAGTATTCTTATGAAATTGGATGTAATATGCTGATGTGAATGGAGAGTTACATGTTGCAAGAGAAGTATAGTAGGAGGAGTGTTTCATAACGTCGTTAGTACTACTTTGAGAAGTGGAGTGGTCATCTACGCCTCCCTGGCTCGAAGTGTTTGAGATTTGTATATATAGTGAAGTGTGTAAATAAAGCATGTTGAAGCTGTACAACTAAGGCTTGTTGTTTGTCTTAGCTCATCAGTAGATGTTAATATAAGGCTGGATACAAACGACCATCTAGCTCCAGTCATGGGTATTAAGAAACACAACACAAAGTAACCATGAGATACGAACGACCAACGGAAATGAGGCTTCCACCCAACCACATCAAACAAGCCAGTGGATCACATCAATAAGGTGAAGGCTATTGAAAGTTATGGATGAATAAGTGTAACCTAACTCCTTTTATTCATTCATTTTTATGACATCTCATTCTATATGGCACCACATTTTACAAAAGATCATTAAAATAAATATCAAATTAGGAAAATGTCAATGTAAAACATACTTTGGCTTTTACAACAGGAACAATATTACAATTTCTATTCAGTGGGAAGCATGTCACAGGCAAGATATTTGAATGCAAAATAAAAATACAGTAACTAACACAGTTATAAAGATGTGAAACATTAAAGACTGACCTAAAAAACTCACCAGATGTGAACAACATTCAAAAGGTAGAGAGAAATTTATATTAAATTCAAATGAATCAGAAAAGGTTTTTTGTAACATAAAGAGAGAGCTATGAAGAATAATAATGAGACTTTATGTGATTCCTAACAAAACAGTCACAATCATAAAAGAAATCTGTACACCAATTTCATAGTCAGCATTAACCACAGAAACTGATTCATCAAAAGTAACAATGGAAGTATTACAAGGGTGGATATAATTTATTCTGTATTTGAATTCAAGAGAAGATGAACACAATGATAAAACTAAGTGATGGAGATAGATTTCATAGATTATAAGTTGACTTCTTCCATATGTGTTCGCTTGTGTTTCAATAGACTGTGATTCTGAGCAAAATCTGCACCACACACATTGCATTTGTAAGGCTTCTCTCCTGTGTGTATTCTCTTGTGTTTTAATAGAGTGCCATTCTCTGCAAAATCTGCACCACAAACATCACATTTGTAAGGCTTCTCTCCTGTATGTGTTCTCTTGTGTTTCAAGAGATTACCACTCTCAGCAAAATCTGCTCCACATACATCACATTTGTAAGGCTTCTCTCCCGTATGTATTCTCTTGTGTTTTAATAGAGTGCCATTCTCTGCAAAATCTGCACCACACGTATCACATTTGTAAGGCTTCTCTCCTGTGTGTGTTTTCTTGTGTCTTTTAAGATGTCCACCCTCAGCAAAACACACACCACACACATCACATTTGTAAGGCTTCTCTCCTGTGTGTGTTTGCTTGTGCCTTTTAAGATGTCCACTCTGAGGAAAACTAGCACCACACACATCACATTTGTAAGGCTTCACTCCTGTATGTGTTAGCTTGTGGCTTTTAAGATGTCCAATCCGAGGAAAACTAGCACCACACACATCACATTTGTAAGGCTTCTCTCCCGTATGTATTCTCTTGTGATTTAACAGATTGCCATTCTCTGCAAAATCTGCACCACATACATCACATTTGTAAGGCTTCTCTCCTGTATGTGTTCTCTTGTGCCTTTTAAGATGTCCACTCTGAGAAAAACTAGCACCACACACATCACATTTGTAAGGCTTCTCTCCTGTATGTGTTTGCTTGTGCCTTCTAAGATGTCCACTCTCAGCAAAACATGCACCACACACATCACATTTGTAAGGTTTCTCTCCTGTATGTGTTCTCCTGTGTTTAAATAGACTGTCACTCTGAGTAAAACATTCACCACACACATCACATTTGTAAGGCTTCTCTCCTGTATGTAATCTCTTATGTATAGTAAGACTTCCAAACTGAGTAAAACCTGCACCACAAGTATCACACTTATAGGGCTTCTCTTCTATGCATCTTCTGTTGTGTTTTATTGAACAACCATTGCTATTAAAATCTGTATCACTAACATTACATTTGTGTAGCTTCTCTACTGTATGTGTTCTAGGATGTGCTATTTCAGTTACACTCAACAAACTATCACTTAATGTCTCATTAACAGGTGATGGAAAGACCATCTTCCTTTCTGGCATATGTTTGGGCTTGATGTCAGATATCCTAACCTGGGGGCTAGAATCTTGACTGCAGCCCTCACTTTGACCTACCTGAGAACAGAAAGAGATTATAATGTGAAGTAAATCAACATTGAAGTAAATGTTGAAATGGGACATAATTCTTGATTAAAAATTCTATTTCCTGAGATTTTGTTTGATTCTACTTATTTCCTTCTGTCTTGTGTTCACCCATTTACTACATTAATTAATATTCCACTTCATCATCTGCTCTTTAACAGATGTCAAATATGTGTAGATGTGTTGTGTTTTATTTTAGTTGCACCTTTTGGCCCAACACATCAGTCTTCAGCATGAGCATTTACTAGTACCTGGTAGCTTAAAATTCTTGAATCCCCTATTTGCTTGGTTAGACTGGACTAGTGTGTCTATTTCTAGAGGCACCACGAAAAGTAGGGCCTGGACAGTTCTACTTCACTGACCCTGGTAAAAGCCATCAACTATGAGCTGTAGGCAGCATCCATCTTTGTTGTAGTCAGATGCTTTGCCCCTTAGTCCCAAATATTTAGCTTCCCACCAAAATTGGAAAAACAAAGAACATTTTCAAAATCTAAAGTCCAGTAATTTTCAGTGTAAGAAACAACACACAAACATGCTGTATTCTATATGTTCAATGTTTACTTTAGAAAACACACAAAGTTTGTTGTAAACAAATAAATAAACACACTCACATCATTATCCAGTTCCTGTTTCAATAAATCTTGAAGGAATGGAATTTGTCTTTCTCTTTTCACTGCAGTCTGAGAAGATAAAATGTCAATATTTATATTATGGGATACTTATCATTTTCTTGAAATTCTGAAGTGTCTGAATATTTAAGACTTGCAAATATTATTTACTACATATTTTGGCACTGTAGTGATTACAGACATATACAATGACATATAGGATAGATACCAAATGAACCAAAAACATCAACTTCCATTTGATTGTCTAAAAGGAATGTGAAGGTGCAGTTGAATGCAGTGACTTTAGAACAATAAGCCTAATGAGCCATGTTACAAAAATATTGCTAAAAGTTATACAAAGAAAGATTCAGAAAAAAATCAATATTGAATTAGAGGAGCAGTAATTTGGATTTAGAAAAAAACAGTGGGACAATAAACACCATATTCTGCATGAGGACATTAATCAAAGAGTACACAGAGGTAAACAAACCAATATAAGACTGCTTCATAGACTACACCAAAGCTCCTTATAGAATACACCATAAACAACTTATAGAATGCCTAAAAGATATACATCTAGATGACATAGACATAAATTAATATGTAATTTATACTTAGAGCAAACAGCAATAATAAAATATAGGAACTCTACATCCATTGATATAAAAAGAGGAGTAAGACAGGGATGTATCCTATCACCAAGATTGTTCAATCTATACACTGAGCAAATCTTTAAAAACATCACAGAGATGCCAGGCCTAAACATTAATGGAAAAATAATCAATAACCTAATATATGCTGATGATACTGTATTACTAGCAGAAAATCCTAAAGATTTACAATTACTTAACTCTTTCAGGTCTATTATCTGACACGTCGGCTCTATGAAACTCATGATTTCCAACTATTCACCGATACCTAGGATATTAAGGGTGTCACTGAAAATTTGATTTATTTTCACTGATTTTAATTTTAACCAATACTTGATTTCCAAAAGTAGATGAGTTCTCACTTTCACCTGATACAGGCATGGTCTGAGCTTTGAACGTTGGAAAATTTTTAAATTTATATTCATGTAAACATAGTCACATAATGGCCATGCCAACTGCTGGCACTTCTTGCAGCTGACCAAAATGACATAGTGAAGAACAAGCTAGATCGATGTTCGAAATCTTGTTATTGAGTGATTCAGAAATAGAGTATTCATAGTATTAATTTAGACTCTGACAATAATTTTGTTGCTGCTGTGATAATGGGTCTCAATATTAGTAAAAGTTATGCTAAAAAGGCAAGACGATCAGGCTTAGGTTTAGCTAGTGGATGCCTTCTATTTTAATTATAACTTTTTATTTTTTAACACTATCAGGGTCTCAGAGGAATTGAGTGATTGTGATTCTGAAAACGAAACTGGTACTTTAGGGACATATCACACAAAATAAGTCTAGTTGAGTAAATAAAAATAATAAACTTGACTTGTAAATAATATTGTTCTGACTTAAATTTATCATATTTTTCATACTGGGATCATTTACAAAAATGTACATAAGTTTTTTAAAGATTTGCTCATTTCAATCTATACACTGAGCAAATCTTTAAAAACATCATAGAGATGCCAGGCCTACAAATTAATGGAAAGATAATCAATAACCTAAGATATGCTGACGATACTGTACTACTAGCAGAAAATCCTAAAGATCTATAACAATTACTTAATGAAATAAACATGACAAGCAAAAAATATGGACTAGATATGAATATCAAAAAGACTAAAACTATGATCATAAACAAAGAAAATACTCAAAACCCACAAGTGGATATCAAAATTGAAGGAATAGACCTTGAGACAGTTCAGAACTATAACTACCTTGGACATACTATAACCAGTGATGGAAAATGTACAACTGAAATAAACAAAAGAATAGGAATGGCAAAAAGTAATTTTACTGTCATGAAGAACATACTAACATCAAAACAAATAATACCAGGGCTAAAACTAAGAATAGCAAAATGTTACATCTTCTCAATATTCCTATATGGTGCAGAAACATGGACATTAGACAAGAAAACAGAACAGAAAATTTAAGCCTTTGAAATGTGGATATATAGAAGAATAGGTAGAAATGGATGGAAGGAAAAGAAAACAAACGATGAAGTCTTAAAACAACTAACAATGAAAAGAGAACTACTAAGCACAATTCAAACAAGACAAATGTAATTTTTGGGCCATGTTAAAAGACACAATAGCCTACTAAAAGTAATCCTGGAGGGGAAAATACAAGGTAAAAGAGGCAGAGGCAGACCAAGACTAACATAAATGAGTAACATCAAAGATGGACAAATCAGCCTATGACAACATGCACCATCAAAGCAAGAGACAGAATAGAATGGCGCACCATGGTAGCCAACCTTCCTTGCGTAGACGGCACTCGATGATGATGACATAATTTTGTTATTTGTGGACATAAATTAATCAAATGAACTGTATTTTGGAGGAATTTGGATTATGTTATTTAATATTTCAAAACAAATAGATAGCAACACTTATAAAGATTGAAAAAGGTAAATGAATTACAAAAGAATTACAATATTTTAAATTTAAATATACCTATCTTGAATATTTTATATTTTACAAAATTTAATTATTCTTACAAATAACCACACATTATAAATATATTGCTATTTTCATTTAATGTATCCATTTTTCTTTCCAGTGATGTATAACACATATCACATCTATCTAAATTAATGTGTGAAGTAGTCAAATGAAAAAGGTATATGTGAGTTTTTTTGAAACAGGAAAATTTGTCTGTTCCAAAACCTAAAATAATGTGCTACCTGTTCTGGTCCTGAAAGAGTTAATGAAATCAACATGACAAACACAAAATATGGATTAGCTATGAATATCAAAATACTAAAACTATGATCATAAACAAAGATGATATTCAAAACCTAAACATGGATAACAAAGTTGAAGGAATACACCTGAAGATTGTTCAATCTAGCTAGGGCAGTCTAGAGGTAAGGTATCAGACTGGACAAGGAGGACTTTGGTTTTAATCCCACCACAGGTAGTGAAAATTTCCCATTTTGAATTCATTGTTTCTTAATGTCTTTACATACAATCCCATGGTCAAGTGAGATCCAATGTCTAACCGTTTCAGGCAACGGAAGGAAAAAGGACATCCCATATTCTGCATTCATTAAAGAAGACCCTTGGCAGTTAGAGAAAGAAAATAGGCCAAAAATAGCCACTGTCACAAATCTACCCAAAAACATCAAAAGCCTCAACAATAAAAAGTGAGATAAAAATGAGTCTTTGAAATAAGAGAATATCTGTATTGAGAGGGACACCAAAGCAAACAGCTGCTATTGTGGAAAAATAGAAAAAAAGCCATATTGACACAAAATTCTATTCCCTTGGTCTTCACCAGAAATATAAAATGGAGTACACAAAGATGTTTTGATGGTGTATTCAAGGTATTCACCAGCTCCCTATAGTTTGTACTGTTTCTGAGGGCCATATTTGTGTTACTTACTAAGGTGTTGAGAGCACTGCAATTAGTTTGACTCAATGTCCAACATTTAAGGTTTTCTTGAAATGAAAGCTATCAATGAATGCATGAAAAGTTGTGTTGTGGCAACTGTCTATAGTTTCCAGAGTGGGATTCTTGACAGAAAATGAAATGAATTCAAAGATTAAAGATGCAGGAGAAACGAGGCAAGACAATTATCCATTCTGCTGCCAGACCTGCCATTTAATCATTAGTAGAATCAGCCACAAGAGATGTTGCTTGATAAAACAGTCCTAGCAGTTACTATTAAAGATCAACAGTTGCCAACTTACAACAATAGGTGAAAATGAAAAAAAATGACACATAAAAATTCTTAACTATTGTTAGAACAAAGTACATTAGACCTGAATCTTGTATAAAGTAAACTGTAATACCTAATTGTAACAATTTGGTTATGGAGGGCCCCGGTATCACTGCAAACGAATTAAAATCCAAAATTGCTCAACCGCCCATGCCAGCGTAATCATCCGAATCTCATCTCCCAAACAAAGAAAAGTAACTGTAGTCCCCATCATAGCAGTCTCAGCACACGCCAAAAGACATAAGGCGAAACCGCGCAGAAAGTGAACACAGCCAACTGTTCCCTGTCATATGATATCATCATTCATCAAAAGCAATTGGAATATTGAAACATGATCAAAACGGATGAGACACACAGCTCACGGTGTTCACAGAGCACGTAACTCAGTAGCTCCTGCAACAAGCTGGACTTGGAATATGAGGAAACTGCAACAAGGAACATTTTTCATGCATGGCCTTCAATTGTTCCCGCCGCCTATCCACCATATACCGGGAGTTCACGTCCTCTAGAAAATGATGATCATCATATTTCTTTAAAATGTAGAGCGCTTGATGATGTTAAGCCATAGTTGTTGACTCCAATTCTGAACATATAGACACACAGTTAGTCATCAGATTATCCCCGTCGCACATCAAACAACCGACCGTTAGATTAACGTACGGCCAGTGTAGGTATTTATGAAGAACCATTACGATGACGTAGCACACAAAAAATGTCATACACACAATTTCGCTCCATTTTGATTTCTGATTACTCTAGTAAAAGCAGCCTAAGACGAACAAAACACTGTGCAAATTCCGTAAAGAGATAAAACTGCGGCTGATGAAGCAGCTTACATTGATAAGTAACATGGAAATAACTTGCGTCAAGGAATTCCAACAACGGCCATGAACAGCACCAATGTGACGTAAAGCACAGATCAAGTCTAGACATTGGAAGGTCGCATTCACAACACTTGATTTGTCAAAAAGGGACTGTTGCCGGCGTACAACATCGCTTTAGCGGCAGATGTAATAAGAAGATCATCACTTTTACTTTAACGCAGAAAAGTACAACGGAGAACCAAAATTAATCAGACCCCGGATGCACTTTCTGCAGCGATCGAGAGGACATGGACTAGATCCGCCATCTTGTAATTGTAATCATTGTAACAATATGGAATATAAGAATGTTAGTGCACATTTAACAAAATAACAATCATTGTTTAAATATTTCAGCAGTTGAAACATCTTTCTCTAGCAATCTATTTATCATCATCTTCATCATGTACCATACCAGTTGGCATAGGCAATCATGTCCTTCCACAATCTTCTACCCATCATGCATCGCATCAATTCTGTTGTTGACTGTTTTCCATGTTATGACACCAAACAATCTAATATTTTCTCTCTTTGTCGTTCACAGTCTCTCTTTCCCTGTATTTTACCAGTTGTAACCAAAGTATCCAACTTTCTTCTTCTCATGATGTGCATAAAAAATGTTGATTATTTCTTTCTGATGTTTCTAAGAAGCTCCCTTTTTGTGTTGGCCTCTTTGAGAATTTCCTTGGTCTTTTTAGTTGTGTAGGGAACATTCAACATTCTTCTGAGAAATCAAATCTCTGTGGCCTCTAATCGTCTCTTCATTTAATCTATTTAAGCAATTAAAAAAATCTATAACCAAAGCTGTAAGTAGCCTATTCAATAATATTCCTCTTCTTCTTTCTTTCAGCTCCGTGTGGAGCATAGGTCTTCAACAAACACTTTCCAAGCCGCTCTGTTTCTTGTTTTGTTTTTAAAGATCACTCCATGTCTTCCCACATTATCTTCATCTCTGCTTCTATCTGTCTTTGTCTCTTCCCCATGGTGATTCCAAAAATGGCCTTTTGTGTATATACTCTAAGTTGGCCTCTGCAGAGTGTCCTAACCAGTGTCATCATCTTCATTGAATCACTTCTTCTACTTTTATTTGATGGTACTTTCCCATAATTCTTCATTAGTGATTTTGTCCTTTCATTTCTATTCTTTTTTTATGTGCAAGCATCCATCAATGAATGTCTGTATCTTCATGATTGTCATTTTTGTTGTTCTCCATGTTTCACAGCAATATAATAGGACTGACGAGTTCTACAAATTTTATTTTTCTATTTAACCTTAACTTTTTTGGATTTCCAAGTTCCCTACAATTTTTCCTTTCTCATGTTTTATTGCAATATAGACTGATACTTTGTTATCAGAACTTCTGGTACCATAGCAAGATGAGAACTATCACACAGACTAGCCAGGTAATAACAGTAATTGTCATTTAAAAACACTAAATGTCTTGGACCAATTCAACTTTAAGTTCTTCTTCTTGGTCTTGTCCTCATTAGAAAGCCAACATTCCAGCCAGTAACAAACATGCCAAGTAGCAACATATAAGGCAGCAACATTATGGTATTAACTCTTAGTGCATAAGTCTAAAAAACCATAAAATACAAAAATGAGTGCACAACATGATGTATTAACATTTTTAAAACATCAGACATCATTGTTGTGTATTAAATAACAACATTTATGTTTATGATCATTACTGAAAAAGTAGGTGGCTGGATGGTCTAGAGGTAAGATGTTGGCCTCTGGAGTAGAAGATCTCAAGGTTGGTTCCCACCACAGATGGTAGAAAATAAAAAAACAAATAAATAAAAACTCAATCAGTGGCTTTACCCTCCCCTTGTCTCTGGGAAGTGAGATCTGATGTCTAGCCCTCTCAGAAAATTGTGAAAAATAAGAGGCCTTGAATGCATTCTGCACATGTTAATGAAAACTTGGCTGTTAGAAATCGCAAACTGTAGGGAAAAAATAGCCACTGCCATGGCAAAAAAATTTGATGATAAAAGTCAACTATAAGGCGGCAAGCACCTAACGCATGGCTGCCAGTGTGTAAAAATAGGCAAAAAATCATATTCATGTAAAATTCAATCCCTCTGGACTTTGCCAGAAACATAGAGCTGGTGAACACAAAACAAATCAAACAAAAAGTATATACTAATGTCTTTTTTTTTTAATGAAAAGTGCAAGAATTATAAAATAAACTTGAAGAAAAAATTTAATTGGAATAAACAAAAACTGCACTTAATGTGATGTGTACAGATTTATACATGTCAGTAACCCAAGAAATGGTATTTGTTGTAAAATATATCTATATTTATACAAAAATAGTAAATATTTGAATGGCTACGCTCACAAATACTTTTTAGTCATATTTTTCAAACATTGATATCACATAATAATTTTGAGTTGCACATATTCACCTTCATTACTTCAATCTTAACTCACCATACTGGGGGGATTATCAAAATAATTAGTTACTCAATGATAAGGAGGTCATCTTTATTTGTATTAACCTTATTTTAGATCTACTATTTGAAAACACATCAGCTATTTCTAGAACCAGAGCTAGTACGAGACAATGGCCACTTATCTCCCATGTCTATTTCTATCTATCTATTGACCTTTCGAGCCGTAACCGGCCCATAGGGCGTAGACCAAGATACACCTTCTCCTATATGAATTTTTGTTCTAGCAGTTTTCTTTTAAAGATATTTTATCAAATCTCGCCATCTGTCTCTGTTCTGTGCAAGCAGTTCTATCTCATTGAGGGAGCCGATTCCTGCTGCTCTTGCCTCTCTCATCAATGTTCTTCTCAGTGTCTCCCTGGGTCTTCCTCTTTTTCTTTTACCTGTTGTTTCCCATATGAGGGCTTGCTTTGCTATTCGATTATTATCTCTTCTCATCACATGTCCAACGTATGACCATCGTCTTTTCTTTATTACTGAAGATATTAGTGGTTGATTGGCGATTTCTCTAATTTCCTCGTTTGTTTTGAATTCGTTCCATTCTATACCAAGTATTTTCCTTAGACATTTATTTTCGAATGCGTTCAACTTTGTTTCTATATCTCTTGTTGTTTTCCAGCTTTCACACGCATACGTAAGGGTTGATAGTACATTTGATTTGAATAGCCTAAGTTTTGTGTTTGTGCTAATGAGTTTTGATTTCCACAACTTTTCAAGGCTTCTGAAAGACATTGCTGCTTTAGCCAGTCTGATTCTAATTTCTTTGCTCGTATCCCCTTCTCGATCAATGTGACTTCCAAGATAGATGAAGTGATCGATCTCTTCTACTGGTTTGTTTTCCATGTATATTTTGTCACTTGTTGGAATTAAACTTTTCATGACTTTAGTCTTTTCATGATTGACCTCAAGCCCAATTTTGCTGGCTATTGATGATAGTTCATTTGTGTTTTCCTGCATCGTTTTTATCTGATTGCTGATGAGAACTATGTCATCAGCAAAGTCCAGGTCCTCCAAATGGTCTCCTTGTATCCATTCGATGCCTTTATTACCAGTGCAGCATTTCTTCATTATGAAGTCCATAACAATTCCAAATAACAAGGGCGATAAAATACATCCTTGTTTAACCCCAGTTTCTATTGGGAAACATTCGCTCAGTCCTTCCTCTGTTCGAACTGCACATGTGTAACCATCATACATGTCTTTGATAATATTTATGATTTTTGATGGTAAGCCATATTGCTTCAGAATTTTCCACAAAGAATCTCTATGAATACTATCAAATGCTTTTTTGAAGTCGATGAAGTTAAGTACAAAAGGTTTTTGCTTTTCAATGTGTTCCTCCAATATAAGTCGTAGAGTGAAAATGTGGTCAAGACAGCTTCTCCCTTTTCTAAACCCAGCCTGTTCTTCACGCATTACTGTATCTATTGAATCCTTTATTCTATTTAGGATGATTTTACAGAATAATTTTGAGGCAACTGACAAAAGTGTCACGCCTCTCCAATTGTTACAATCTCTAAGATTGCCCTTTTTTGGGATCTTAACAATGATTCCTTTTTTCCATTTATGAGGCGTCTTCTCTGTTTTCCAAATGATGTTGAACATTTTTTGGAGATGTATTAAATTATGGCTATCAATTGCCTTGAGGATCTCAGCTGTTAACTTATCCTCTCCAGCAGCCTTGTTATGTCTATTTACTGATAGCTAAAATTAAATTCACTCAACATGACTTAAAAAATAATGGATTAAAATAAATACCATGGAATTTTATTTCAACTCCAAAGTTAGAAACTTGAGAGTAAAATCCTAATAATCTTCTTCTTCTCTTCTCTTTTCACTGATACCTAAAAGGTGTCGTGGTTTATATCATTTGTCGTTCTTAAGCTGCTCGAATTGTCTGAATTAGTGATTTTCCTTTGTTGTTACATGTCTCTGTCACTGCATCTATCTATCTTCATCTGGGTCTTCCTCTTGGTCTTTTTCAATGCATTCTTGAAAAGAACGCCCTTGATGGTGATTGGTGAGGATTCATTCTGACCAGGTGGCCAAACCATTTAAGTTGTTGTTGTTCTATATATTCTTGGCAGGGTTTAGTTCCTACCATTTTTCTTATGGTTTCATTTTGGTATTCTATCTCTTCTTGTGTTGTTTGTTACTTTTCTCAAGCATCACATCTCACAGGTATTTATCTTTCTTAATTGTGATTTAGAAAGGGTCCATGTTTGACTTTCATAGCACAAAGTTAGTAAAAAATGCTATTTATCATTCGTTGTTTAGCTGGCATAGAAATGTTTGGATGTCTTAGCAATGGTGAAAGCTGGTATGTGACAGCATTTGCTTTTTGTATTCTCATGTCAATTTCTCTTGTCTAGTTTTCCATCTTCTGTAATGAATGTAAACATTGTGCCCAAATACTTGAATTCCTCTACTTGTTTTATTTCTTTATCTTTGATCTTAATGTTTAATGGGTGTCTTAATTTGCTTATTCTCATAGTCTCTGTTTTTGCAGTGTTAATTTTCATACTGTAGTTTGTGCAACTTTTATCTAGAGATGTTAAATGCTGTTGTAGCAGGTTTTCGTCCTCATATATTAGGCATTGGTCATCTGCGAATAGTAGCTCCTTGATGTTGGAGTTTTCTACCTCTATATTATTATTTGATTTTTCCATATTGTTGGTTGTTTCCTGATTTATTTTGTCCATATCCTAATAATCAATGAGTCAAATTTTTGGAAATGATATCCACTTCTAAAATGTGGTTTGCAGAAAAATATTATTAAAAGGCCTTAATACCAACCAAGGTACTCACTTTATAATCCATCTCCTGTTTTATATTCTCAACAGGTAGCAGGTTCTGGGTTTCCATATTTCTGACAATCTGAGAAAGGAAAAGTAAGGTCCCATTTTAAC
The DNA here is from genome assembly GCA_032433765.1 of Megaustenia siamemsis. Taxonomy (NCBI): domain Eukaryota; kingdom Metazoa; phylum Mollusca; class Gastropoda; order Stylommatophora; family Ariophantidae; genus Megaustenia; species Megaustenia siamemsis. The sequence continues at coordinate 8,773,596 of JAVIAB010000159.1, forward strand.
ATGTTGAAATATTGGAATAACAAGACAAATGGAAGATACAATGAATAAGTTATATCTAATTTCTACATACCAACACATCTGAACTTTTAAGACAGCTAAGAAGAGTAATGAAACTGGTCTGAAAGAGGCCAAAGCAAAAAGAGAGCTAATTTCCAATATTAGGAAGAAACAATCATCATTTTTTGGCCATGTAATGAGATGGGAACAGTAGGAATATATTGTAACAACTGGGAAAATTGAGGGATGAAGAAATAGAGGGAAGCAAAGAGAAAAGATACCAGACAGCATAAGAGAATGTCTTGGCAGAAGGTCAACAACAGAAATTATAAATAATTGTCATGATCAAAAGTTGTGAAAAGACATGATCACCTACGCGAGCAGGCCTGGTGCTTGATGATGATAATTAATGATTTAATGTAACATGAATATTTTTATGGTGAAATAAATATTTTTTTTAGCAGCATACAACATAATAGGTGATATAGTCTGGAGGAATAAAGAAACAATCACAAGATCTGTCATTCTATGGAAGCCAAGATGAAAGCTCAAGCAAGAGACAGATAAAAGACAACCTGGTAGAGAATAGTGAAAGTAAGGATACATGACAATGGCTACTTCTACTTCTTCTTCTACCTTTTTAGCTCCCAGTGGAGCATAGGCCTTCAACAAACACTTTCCAAGTCGTTCTGTTTTTTGCCATTCTTTTAAGATCATTCCATGTCTTCCCCATTATCTTCATCTCTGCTTCTATCTGTCTTCTCCAAGAATTACTTGGTCTTTTCCCCTGGGGATTCCCAAAAAGGCCTGTTGTGTAATACTCTCAGTTGGCTTTCATAGTATGTGTCCTATCCAGCGCCATCATCTTCACTGTACCTCTTCATCCACTGGTATTTGACTGGTACATTTCCATAATTCTATGTTAGTGATTTTGTCCTGCCATTTCCATCCTTTTATTCTGTGTAAGCATCCATTAATGAAAGTCTGTATCTTCGTGATTGTCAATTTTGTTGTTCTCCATATTTCACAGCCATATAATAGGACTGACTTAACATTTGAGTTGAAAAGACAATGGCTATGCCTGGTCTTATCATGTCAAATATTGACATAGAGTGATTATTGTTGCAGAGATTTTGTTGTGGACTTCTTTTTGTCACATAATGTATCAGCCAATAATTGACTTACTACAAGTCAAATACTAGAAACAACTTCATCTTTTTCTATATTTTTCTGTTAATTATTTTTGAGTTAATGAGAAAAATAAAAAAATGTCCCATACAAAACAAGCACAATCAATTATAGAAAGTTAATACTTCCTGTCTTATGTCTGTTTAGTTAAGTACATTTGGAACTAAATTAGTACTTTTAAAACTAACCAATCTACTTACTTCATAATCTGGTTCCTGTTTTATATTCCAAATGGGGATAACATTCTTGGTTTCCATACTTGTGTCTGTCAGAAATTAAGGAGGAGTGTTCAATATTTAGTGAGAGTTAGAAAAAGATTGTAATTTTACTGTAATATTTTTTGCCTTTCAATTAGTTAAGAGTTACATATCACCATTGGTCATCAAAACTAACTTGTCTATTACTTTGTCAATACTTAAGTAATGTATCACAGGACAACCCGTGTTTTTCCTGCTGGAAGCAGTGTGAATTGCACTTGTGGTTGCCAAACCATGGTGGTTGGATATAATACCTCCCACGGTCGAACCATTAGGAAGAACTGATCATGTGCTAATCAAATAACTACTTTACGTATAATAGTTGAAGAAAGTTTAGAACTACAGTCCCCACTTTATATTGGATTCATAGATTGCAAAAAGGCATTTGATAGTTTAGACAGAGGAATGCTTTGGAAGTTGTTGAGTCATTATGGAATCCCCATAAAGTTTATTAACCTGATAAAAACAATGTATGAAGGCATGAAATGTAGTGTGTTGCATGAAGGGCAGCTTACAGAAGCATTACAGACGCCTTCTGTCTCCATTTCTCTTTCTACTGGTCATAGATTGGATTATGAAAATAACAAAACAACAGAAATGGAATCCAGTGGTCACTGACCAAGCAACTTGATGATTTATACTTTGCTGATGACTTAGCTATCCTATCGCACAGCCATCAACAGATGCAGGATAAAATGAGCATACTAGATGAAAGATCACAACAGCTAGGACTGAAAATTAATAGAGATAAGATTAACATTATGAGAATTAATGCAGTTGGCAATAACCAAATAAAACTACGAGAAATAATTCTACTAGATGTACAATCTTACATATTTCTGGGCAGTAATATAGATATAGAGGGAGGAACAGAAAATGATACCAAAATAAGGATATCAAAGGCATGAGGAGCTTTTGTTGCACTGGGAAACATATGGAAGTCCAAAGAAATTAGGTTAAATACAAAAATAAAACTTTTCAACTCTAATGTAAAATCAGTCCTATTATATGGCTGTGAAACATGGAGAACAACAAAATTGACAATCAAAAAGATACAGACTTTCATTAATGGATGCTTATGCAGAATAAAAGGATAAAAATGGCAGGACAAATTCACTAACATAGAATTATTGAAGTGTACTAGTCAAATACAAGGAAGACAAAGAGGAAGACCAAAGAATTCACGGAGAAGACAGATAGAAGCAGAGATGAAGATGATGGGGAGACATGGAATGATATTAAAAGAATGGCAAATTGGAAGGTGTTTGTTGTAGACCTATGCTCCACAGGGAGCTGAAAAGAAGAAGAAGAAGATAGTCGAACCAGCACCTGACAGAAATAGGTCTGTGACGGTGAGAAGTTATGGTGCTTGAGGGGACACTAGACAGGAGTCTCTGAACCACTTCTGGATAGGTAGCTAAACACCAATGGGTATAACCTGCATGCTGAGACAGTGATACAAGTCTTGTACCTTTCCTATGGTTACTTGTATGTCAATAATTTTACAAATTATCTCTCTTCCCAACTCTACATCATCATAGTCACAATTTAAAGAAAAACAAAAAACCCTCAATAATTTTCTGTTTATACTTACACTCAGTTTTAGTTTAAGTTAGGCAAGTTTAATTCTAAAAGTCAAAAATGTGATGTGTGCCAGATTTTTTCTGTTTATCAGGTTGGACTGATGTAATATTGACCACATCATCCAAGATACTCCTGGAAATATATAGTCATGCACCATGGCAAAACGGAGAAGGCCATTACTTTACATATGACATCATAAAGTATGTAGTGACTTATTTCAGGTCATTGAGTGATAACTGGCCTGCAGATTCTATTACTTACACAGGAAAATCACAAGAGGCTTTGGCAGCTAGCATTTATTTACTTAAATAATATTAGTACTCATTACTACTACCCACTTTTTGTAGTAGTAAGTAGTCTTATTTATTATAATATATATATAGTAGCCTCTGTCAGTCATAGTTGACTGGATTTTTCAGCGCCACTAGAGATGTTATTTTTTTCTTTTCTTTTGCAGTGTATCCTTTCTCTATGAATATGCTTCTTGTTTGAGGTGAACCTTTCGAGTGTGTTTCCAGAGATTGCGGTCTGCAGCTTTGTCTTCTCATGCTGCAGGATTTATGTTCAGAGTCTTCATGTCGCATTTACACACATCTACAAATCAAAGTTTTGGGCGCCCCCTAGTTCTTTTACCATCTACCAGTTGTCCGTAGAGTATATCTTTCAGTATGCGACCATCTTTCATACAGTGTACATGGCCAAGCCAGTGTAAACTATGTTGTTTGAGCAGCATGTAGATGAGAGGCCTGTGAAAGATCTCCACATTTGTCACTTTATCCTTCCAGGTGATACCAAGAATATGGCGTAGACATCGCATATGGAATGCATTTAGCCTTTGCTCCTGCTTTGCATAGGTTGTCCAAGATTCACTGCCATACAGGAGGATACTAACTATGCAGGCATTGTACACTGTTGTTTTTGTTTTAATTGTCAGTTTGCTGTTTTGCCAGACACGCCTAGAAAGATGGTAGCAGCTTTACCAATGTGAGTGTAAATTTTTTTATCTAAAGATAGTCTGTCGCTGATGATAGACCCCAGGTAGTTATACTGCCGCACAGCATCAAGTTTATAGTTATATAGTATTAATTATTATATTAATTGACTTATCAATAAACTTAATAGTAGTACTTAACAATCGATCTATGTCCTTTAGCACTAAAAAAAAAAAACATAGGACATAAACTACTAAAGACTGTGCTGACGATCAAGTATCATCAAGTGATCAAGCATCAGACTTGACCTAGCACAGGACCCACATTGTATCTCACTATGACTATACAACGTCTTTTCCCTTAATTCTGCACTCGTCTTTTATTCCAAGAATAGTCTTCATAAAGTACAACTTAGTACTACTATTATTATTTTCCCAATTGTTAAAAATAAATAACTTTATTCTCTATTTATTACTTTAGTTTAGACTTTAGTGTTAACTTGTAACTAAACATTAGTTGAACCTACAATGGTCTTTTAGATAAGTCAAGATACAATTCTGAGTGAGATTCATATAAAAAGGAGATGGAAAATAAAACATGAAAATTTTAAGCCTGTTTATTTAAGCCTAGAGTAAGCAACAATCACAGCAACACAAACTTGTTGACAATCGGTAAAAGATGACGGTCTGGGCCTTCCCGTTTGTAAACTGAAGCTGAGCGGAAGTGACGTCAAAATTAATGACAGTGGTTGCCATTTTGGCTTTCCTAAGATAAATTTAAATTTAAAAAAAAAAAAAAAAAAAAAAAAAAAAAAAAACAGACACTATAGTAACCTAGCCTATCTTGACAGACGGTTGGTAGCAAGCAATTATGTTAAGTCGGTAGTTTGGTAAAAAATATTAGTGTCTTATTCTGGATGCTGCTTTGCTGAACAGCTTCACTTGTGACTGAATCTGCCAATATTGGACAGACAAATCCATCCGCAGAAAGAACAAGGTGTATTTCTGGTGCTTGGCCTTGTCTCCTTTCTCCTTGTCATCTGAGTAGTATCAGTAATGCTTCAAAAGTTGCTGTGTCGATTTTATTATTTTGATCTCCGTGTGCTACGATATGCAACGCGATTTTCCGTTTCTTTCACTGATAGAGAATTCACTTAAGGAAGCACTGCAAACATCCTTATATCTCAGCACTGGTCTGTCCTTTTGTCTCTCTCTTTTCTTAAGTTCGTCATCCAATAGTTGTTTTGGGAATACGAATGTTTACCATTCTTCTTATATGACCCAGCCACCTTAGTCTACGACTCCTAAGTGTTACCATGATGAATGGGAGTTTGGCTCGTTGTAAGATATTAGAATTGGTTACTTTGTCCTGCCATGCGATGTTTATAATCTTTCGAAGACCATACCATGTGCCATACCGGTTGGCGTAGGTGATCATGTCCCTCCAGAATATTCTATCCACAGTGCATCGTATCAGTTCTGTTGTTGACTGTTTTCCATGCCATGACACCAAGCTATCCAGTATTTCCTCTCTTTGTCGTCCGCGATCTATCTTTCCTTTTATTTTGCCAGTTGTAACCAAGTATTCCAACTTTCCTCTTCTCATGATGTGCCCGAAAAATGTTGATTGCTTCTTTCTGACGTTTTTTAGGAGCTCCCTTTTTGTGTTGGCCTCTTTGAGAACTTTCTCATTGGTCTTTTTAGCTGTCCAGGGAACCTTCAACATTCTTCTGAGAAATCCCATCTATGTGGCCCCTAATCGTCTTTTCATTTGTTTGTCTACTGTCCATGATTCGCTTCCATAGGTCAGAATTGGTTCTATATAGCACTGATGAACTCTCTTTCTCATTTTTATTGACATAGATTTGTTGCATAAGATATTTTTCATTTTCTGAAATGCTATTTTGGCCTGAGCTATTCTGCTTTTTATTTCTATGGTGCATTTCTCATCTGATGTTATTATTGTGCCCAAGTATTTGAAACGTTGCACTTGTTTCAGATTTGTCTCGTTTATTTTTATGCTGCATGATGGTGATGGTTGTTTCTTCGATATAACCATTACTTCAGTTTTCTTACTATTCAGACTGATACCTTTCTTGTTGCTTTCTTTTACTATTATGTCTATCATTTCTTGTAGTTCGTTCTTTGTCTCTGCTATTAAGACTGTGTCATCCGCATATTGCAAATTATTTATGTTGTGACCGTTGACTTCAATTCCTTTTTTGTCTACTTTTGATCTCATAATATATTCGCTGTAAAGTGAAAACAAATCCGGTGACAGAACACAACCTTGTCTGACTCCCTGTTTTATATATTGGAATTGTCCTGTTTGGTTGTTAAATCGTATAGCTGCTGTTTGTTGCCAGTACATGTTTTTTTTATGATTCGCAGATCCTTGCCATCAATGTTTAATTTCTCCAGCATATTGATTATTTTCACATGCTTTACTTTGTCAAATGCTTTCGTGTAGTCAATAAAGCACATATATAGATCTTTCTTTACCACTATACATTGTTCTATCAATGTTCTTAAGATGTATATTACATTATTGGTGCCCTTTCCTTCCACAAATCCACATTGTTCCTCACTTATTTCTGGTTTTATTTTGTTCCTTACACGTCTCATGATTATTCTTAGTAATATTTTAGTCATATGGCTCATGAGAATAATAGTGTGATGGTCTTCACAATCAGTGGCGCCTGACTTCTTCGGTATGGCTACAAAGATAGATTTTAGTAGATTCTCGGGTATGTGTCCAGTGTTATATATGTCATTGAGTAATTTTGTTATGACTTGTACTCCCAGCTCTCCTAATGCATTTATCTCTTCGATTGTTATATTGTCAGGACCTGGAGCTTTGCCTCTTTTCACGTGTTGAATTGTGTCCTCCCCTTCACTCTGCATTATTGGTGGTCCTGTGTCTTCATTTGAATTGTTTAATTCTGGTGATTCATCATCATAGAGTTGACTGATATATTCTGTCCATCTTTCCATTGTCTTCTCCTGTCCCATTATTATATTTCCTTCCTTTGATTTAACACATCCTGAAACTTTGACTTCTTTTCTTCCTGTTAATTCATTTAACTAGTTGTGCATAAATTTTGAGTCTTTCTTTTGTTGTTTTTCCATTTCTTCACATTTCTGCTTTTAACCACCCTTCCTTTGCTTCTCTGCATTTGTTTTGGATCTCTTTGTGCAATATTTTGTATGACCGTTCTTCTTTCTTATGTTTTCTCCTTTCATCCATTAGTTGTAATATTTCTTCTGTCATCCATTTCTTTTTGTTGATTATTTTGGTCACTGGTATTATTTCTTTTGATGTTTGTTGAATCGATTGTTTGCTGAATTTGGTGACATTTCATTAGAATCTGAAGTAAGCTGGCTCTGTGCTGGATATTGTCTACGTTAAGTTTTTTTTGGCTTAGGAATATCAGTGTTATTTTTCTTAAAAACGAAAATACTGGAAATGAATAGGTGAATATGTAGATGCAGCCAGCCTTCCTGACTTAATACCTCAATCTTAGTGCTTACCAAAGATTGCGTTAGTGGGATAGCCTGGTGTGAATATAAACTAGGGTTAATATACTGAGACCACTAAATATAAACATGTACATCACGACGCTAAAGAAAAATATATCGATGATTGAGACGGCCCACATTCGAGTACAGAATATGACTTGTTCTGTGTTTGGTAGCAAGATGTAAACTAAATATCACAGTAGCCAGCAGGAACGTTATCGAGATTTTGTTGTTGTTGGAGTGCCAATATTAATGATGTAAACTTATGGTCAAAGGGAGAGTATCTAATGGCAGGCTTAAAACAAAAAGTAATCAGGAAAAAAATAATTGTTTAATGGTCAAAGGGAGAGCACTGAAATAAAGTATCAAAATTATTCCGCCGAATCATAAGGAGGATGTAATAACAATGTTTACAAAGTAGGGTGTGAAATTATGCAATTTCTATGATGTTTATTAATATCACTGATAATGGCAGTAATTTTGCGAGAATATAGACAACAATAATCTTTTTCGTAAAAAACAATATTAAAATGCAAAGAATAACTAAGTACTAGTCAAATACGTTTATACATTTTATAGAGTGGTCCGGGTTTATGAAATTCTAGTGAATATTTTCAAACCCGCCATTTTTGTGCTTTTCAAAGTGTTTTTCCATTAGATTGTGTTTCGGTAGTGTTTTTGTGGTGACATATAGGTCACGGTAATATGGAGGTGCCTATGATCGACCTGGATGGTGACTTTGAGGGAAACCTCATTCACAGAAGTGGAACTCTAGTTATTAACATTACAGGTCAGGACATTTCTAAAGTGAACTTTAACTTGTTATTGGGAGTTCTGTCCGGTCCTTTTGGAATCGGACAGAACATCATCACAGCCTTGTACCGCTTGGACAGCCCCTTCAAGTGGTACTTCACTCTAAGTTCGGCGGCACACATTACTCATTATAAACGACTGGAAGGAAAGAAAATAGAGCTGGCTACACCTAAACTATCAATCGAGATCGAGCACGTGGAAAAAGAAAAACAGAAGGGGTGATCCATTGGTTACCCCCAACCATCGACCAAAATCTTGTCCAAAAACTTGTCGCCAAAATGACAGGGGACAAAGAGGCTGAGGCCAGAAGAATCGGAATCACGTGCGACTGGATCTTCAGATATAACCCAGTAGAAGGTGTCACAATTCCTCACTATATGAAGGTGAGATCCCGAAGTGGGAGAATTGTCACCACGTGGGTGACACTTCCAGGCCGCCGTACTCAGTGTACGCACTGTACCAGTGATGCTCACTGGGACAGTCAATGTCCACTGAGAAAACAAAAACAAGAAAGGCGACTCCGAGACGAAAGGGAGAGGCAAATAGTTATTGCCGAGCAAATAGTTGTTGACGGAGACAACAAACAAGACCTCCCATCAGAGGAATCAAACGCTGTCGACCAGACAGTCAAAAAGACTGTAGAAAACAATACCAAAGCCGACAGCACCAAAAGAAGCGAAACACCAAACAGTGACGGTTTCGTCACTGTCCAGGCCGGCAAAAAGCGCCGGCACAACAGCCAGCATAAGAGAAACCCACATCATCATCAGAGCTCGAGAGCGAAGACGAGCTAGCACAGACTGAAATCCCCACAATGGGGCGTTTAGTTATCAATACGGACACGGAAGACAATTCTATGCAGGAGATGCCGACGCCACGAGAAGAAAACCAATTCAAAAAAGAACAAACAATAACTTTTTTAAAAAATTCATT